>CM019169.2:7989347-8589347 GCA_009739505.2 Apolygus lucorum
ACACAACGGTTTATTATTTTTATATAGATCACTCGTCTACAAAATCACCAACCATCCAATATGAAGAGAAGAATGAAAAAAAATAAATAAATAAAAAAATAATAAAAAAAAAATAAAAAAAAATAAATCAAAATCACCAACCATTGATCGCATTTCGGTCAGCTCTAATTTGAACGGAGATTAGGCCTCTTTTGCGATTCACACTCGTGTTTTGATTTATATATATATATATTTCAATATAAACCCTTAAATTTTCGTAGGGAGCGAACGGTTTGTCCTACAGAGCTCCGCGTGGTCTCAAAAAATTTTAAAAATTCTATAGAATCTTAATTTGGAGGAAAAACAATACCTTTATATCGAAATTTTTTGAGTTAGGGCGTTTTCAAAATTTCAAAATTGATTTTGGAACCCTTAGGAGTGACCTACATCAACCAAAAGCTTCGGGGCACAACTAGACCCCAAATGGAGCCTACATACCAAATTTCATCAAAATCGGTCAATGCTAAGTGGCAAAAGTGCCGCGTACGGCGTACGGCGGACGGCGGACGGCGGACGGACGGCCAAATTTTTATTCGATTTTTGGATTCTACGTACCTTGAAACGTAAACCATCAAATTTTGAGGGGGTGTTAAAAATTTTTTTTTCTTGGTCGATTCCAAAGGTTCATTATTGAAAATAATAAACCAAAACGCTGCAAATTATTACACAATGGTTTATTATTTTTCTATATAGATCACTCGTCTACAAAATCACCAACCATCCAATATGAAGAAAAAAGAAAAACGTCTGCCAAGTTGGGTGGGCAGTATAGCTTCCTCACTCATTGTAACATGGACGTATAGGATCAGTTGGCGAAAAAATTATGATTCAAAGAGTTATTGAATACCAAAATATTGGCGATAATATGCGGGATAGGGTTGCAGGTATTAATGTTAATAATATTTTTATAATTTTTATAATGTATTATAGTTTATAATATTTTGTATTTTCAACGTAGAATTTTATTTAGCGGTCCACCGTCTAAGACCTAAACCACACAATCCCTGAAAATTTCATCGAAATTGGTTGAATAGTTGCGGAGTTTTGGTCGTAACAATAAATTTAAAGTTCGCGCATGCGCAGCGGCTATTGCTTGACCATTTTGATTGAAACTTATAGGGTGTCTCTTAGAAGTTAGTCCTTAACTAACCTCCAAATTTGAGAAAAACGGTTCATTAGAAACCGAGAAACCGAGGTTCCAGGAAATTCACGTTTGCGCATGCGCACTCGCTCCTATTGGTCCGAAGGTGCTGAAATTGATAGAGGACCGTCTAGTACCTAATCCGCACAATCCCTGAAAATTTCATCAAAATCGGACCACAGGTTAGTATAGTTTTGCCCGGGACAAGGATTGACCACAGACAGACCGACAGACAGACAGACACGGAACCAAAATTGTTCGGGAAGCTCTAAAACGCAAAAAGCAAGTGGAAATTTTGATTTTGGAGGACATTTTTTTTTTCACTTCTTTCACGAATACAAAGCTTCCCTACCTTCGGTAGTGAGGAAGCAAAAAAAGAAAAAAAAATCAAAATCACCAACCATTGATCGCATTTTGGTCAGCTCTAGTTTAAACGGAGATTAGGCCTCTTTTGCGATTCACACTCGTGTTTTGATTTATATATATATATTTCAATATAAACTCTTAAATTTTCGTAGGGAGCGAACAGTTTGTCCTACAGAGCTCCGCGTGGTCTCAAAAAATTCTAAAAATTCTATAAAATCTTAAATTGAAGGAAAAATAATACCTATATATATCAAAATTTTTTGAGTTAGGGCGTTTTCAAAATTTCAAAATTGATTTTGGAACCGTTAGAAGTGACCTACATCAACCAAAAGCTTCGGAGCACAACCAGACCCCAAATGGAGCCTACATACCAAATTTCATCTAAATCGGTCAGTGCTAAGTGGCAAAAGTGCCACGGCGGACGGACGGCCAAATTTTTATTCGATTTTTGGATTCTACGTACCTTGAAACGTAAACCATCAAATTTTGAGGGGGTGTTGAAATTTTTTTTTTCTTGGTTGATTCCAAAGGTTCATCATTAAAAATAATAAACCAAAAAGTCACGATAATCGCTCACAAAAATTTTTCTTCCGAGTCTACCAAGGTAGCGGAAGCTTTGTTTTCACTTTTCAAGGACGAAAAAAAAAGTTCTCCAAAATCAAAATTTCCACTCGCGTCTTGCGTTTTAGACCTCCCTGAACAATTTTGGTTCCGTGTCTGTCTGTCTGTCTGTCTGTCTGTCATGAATTCCTTGTAACGCGCATAACTATGCGAAGTTATTGTCCGATTCCAATGAAATTTTCAGGGATTGTGCGGGTTGGTGTGTAGACGGTCCCCTATGAAAATCATCATCCTCGGACTGATAGAAGCGACTGCGCATGCGCAAACGTGAATTCCTTGTAACGGCCATTACTTCTACATTTTCTATCCAATTTCACTGAAATTTTCAGGGATGTTACAAATTAGTATTTAAATGGTCCCCTATGAAAATCACCACCTTCGGAATGACAGTAGCCACTGCGCATGCGCAAACGTAAATTCCTAGTAACAGCCATAAATTCCACATTTTCTACCCGACTTTGATGAAATTTTCAGGGATTATGTGGATTAGGTTGTAGATGGTCCCCAATGAAAATCAAGGCCTTAAAATGTACAGAAGCCTCTGCGCATGCGCACACGTAAAATCCTTGTAACAGCCATAACTTCTACATTTTTCATCCGAATTTGATAAAATTTTCTAGGATTGTCCAGATTAGCGAGTAGATGGTCCCCTATGAGGGTAGAGAAAGGTAGATTGGTGTTTTGAGATTAACTACTATGCATCGGATCATCTACATAATCGGGTTATGGATACGAGGAAGTGCCACACCCACTTGGCAGACGTTTTTTTAATTATATCCACTAACATCAATTTATTAGGTTCTCACCAGACAGCTAAATTTTCCACATTGTGACACCGTGAATCTTCAAATATTCTGAAAGCGAAAACTCACTCCATCGCAAACCGTTGACTCCTACTACGTACAAAAAGAGGACGACAAAGTTGCAAAACTTATGGACTCCATTCACAACCGTTTGCCCCAGTCTTGTTTCAAAATGCTGGCTCCTCTCCAGCCCCTTTCTGACTAATGTCCTTATAACATTTTACGAGACTCCTCGCAGAAATTATGTGCTAAACGCAGGAAAATATTATTCCGACTCATCTTCCTCCATCCTTCGGAATTTATTCGAGAGATCAGTCTCGGCGTCGCTTTTGATGTTGGGGTTTTTCATCACGTCGTTATTCCACATTTTGCACGGAGCTCGGCGATTATTACGTTGCGTTCGTCAAATCGGCGATTGCATTTTGAAGGGTCAACGATGAGTGCAATCGAAAATAATCACCAATAATAATCGATACTACATTAGAGCTACCAATACCGCATCTCGCGGGATCGATGTTAATGATAGGCTTCTGGTTCAGAATCTATCAATTTTGTTTTTTCTTTCACGCGTACAAAACTTACCAAATTTTTGGCATCAAAGAAAATGAAAATTAGAGTGAATGTATGTCATTAAAAATATTATTGGAATTTATTACTATTTTGATGGTGTTAATGTTTTATTAGAAGAATGTAATTCGTGGATACACTATCAATAACACCTATAACCAACTAGGAATCAAAAATTCAAAACAGTTAACAAGTTGATTCTAAACATTAACGATATGTAAATAAAAAACAATGATGGAACGATGGTTTGTACACATCAGAAAGTCATAAAGAAAAAAGCTGCAAATCATTGCCCAAAGGTTTATTATTTTCTGTATAGATCACCCTTCTGTATAGATCCCTCCCTACCAAACGTAGGTACCTACTGCCTACTAGGGCATTTTTGAAAATTTCAACCCTTCATTTCCATTTGGTTGGTGGTTGGGGTTGAAATTTTCAAAAATGCCCTAGTAGGCAGTAGGTACCTACGTTTGGTAAGGAGAGATCTATACAGAAGGGTGATCTATATAGAAAATAATAAACCTTTGGGCAACGATTTGCAGTTTTTACCTTGAAAAGTGAAAACAATGGTTCCGTTACCTTGACAGACTCAGGAGCAAAATTCTTCAGAATACAATTTTCATAGAACAAAAGGCTGTGGGATTACACCAAAATTCAGTATTGGCATATAAATAGCGCTGATACCAAAATGTTGGCGGGGAGTGAGGGGAAGTGTTGATTGGCAACTAACTTTTTAATTAATGGGGTATTTCAGTCAATTTTTTAATTTTTTATTTTTTTCAAAAGAGCATGGGTTAGGAATAATGGTAATTGGCTCTGTTAAATTAAGAAAATGTTTAGAAGAAATTAGGGTAGCTAATGAACGTTGAAGATTTGAATGATGTGACCTATTAGGTTGCTGACCTTGGATCGAGACGTTACGCTATTCCCGTGTGGTCTCGAAAGCCTCGTTGCCTTGGATACTACAAAATACTACACAAACCCGCGGCGTAGTGTGTGTGCATTCATGGAGGCCCGCCTTTTTTTTCAAACGTGCGATCTCTTTATTTAATTTTTCTACCATATGTTATAGTATGAATGGGCAAAAAGTTGGAGTTTATAGGTTTTCAATGGTGCTGAATCCAAATTTGAGGTCAAAACCTGAATTTCTGACCCACCAAAATACCCCATTTCGTAACAATACACTGCTATATGTTAGGCACGCATTATGCGTGCATCAAATGTCTACTAATTCATTCGTCCTAAATAATAATTAACATTGATCATGCAGGTTGGCCAATTTTCCCAACATCTTAAATTGTTCAAACTTCAATATTTATGGAAAAAAGTGTGTTTTGGAAAAAACTTAATGATGCTGGCAATTATTTGCTTATTATGAGTTCATCCCTGATTTTGAACTGAAAAAAGTTTTTTTGGGAGCTGAGAGAACCTGGAAAAACTCGTGATGTGACGAGAGCGCCATCTGTTATCTGAGAATCCCACTAGAGAGCTGTCCAAATAACTGTAGTCAGTTGTAGAAAGGTTTCGTGACGCTACTTCCCACCATGTGGGTCACTTGAGAGTTGAGTTTGAAGGGAAAATTGCACATTAAATTTTCTAATCTATGGAGAGAGTCCACAAGGAGCATAATGGAACATTAAACTCATTTTTGAGGCATTCTAAAATCATATGGTTACAGATAACCTAAAACCCGTACGGATACTTCCTGAGTTCTCATGACTGCGAACTCAGTGTAGTCGGTAAAACAACCTGTCGGATTCGAAAATTATTCGGTGGTTATGAACTTGAAACAGAATAAAAAGGCAAACGGAGGGGCAAAAACTGAAAAGTCATTTGCAAAGGGGAGCTTCGGTAATTAAAACTTCCTCCCTCCGTAATTCTCGTAATCCCCTTCAATTCCGTAAAACTGGGTTAAACTTCGCTTACCGAACCATTTAATTCGAACGATTAAACTCGAAGTGTCATCACCCCAGTTTTTAGTCAAACCTCAGAATTAGTCATCCTCCCTCGTTCATTACAAAAAACATTCAACGAAGTTCTTCTGTTGAACCACTCGACAATCTCGTTCAAAAATGAAAACCCCCCCTACTGATGGATTTACTGTCAGCTTAAACAACAGAAGACAACGAACAGAACACACTACCACAACATCTACTTCAGGGATGTCAGATTCTTCAAAATGAATCGATTTAAATCAAATCGATCTTTTAGGAAAGGATCTAAAAAAATCGATTCGATTTTTCAAAAAAGTAATGATTTTTTCAAGAATTGATACTTTCTAGAAAAAAAATTTATTCGAGCAAAAATTACCAAAAGCTGGAGCTAACTACAAAGTTTTGTTAATTTCTAATAATATGAGAGATGCAGGTAGTAGGATTTGAAACTTAATGTTTTTTTTTTTTTTTTACAATTTATGTCACGTGAAAGGTGTGTACCTCCTCCTACGTGAATCATAACCAACTAATTTTTCTTCATGAACTGGGAATAAGAGAATGACGTCATAAATTATCAAGATAAGTTGAGGCGGTGTTTCTCATTTTGTGATCATCAGGTTGTAATAATCAATGAGCTTCATAAATGTTCCTTTCCCATTGAGATTGTTTTGGTTGTTGACAATAATTTATTTCCCTAAACCGTAGAGTGATAGACTACGTAAAAATCACGTAAAGTGTGGGGAAAAGAGACCCCTACAGTCCCCCCTCTCGGCCTTCTTAACTGGGCCTTCCCCAGTGCTATCGGTACCTAGCAGTGAAATGACCTTTGTGGTGTCAAGACCTCATCTCCTCTTCTTCCCGTCAGGATCTTGGTTTTCCACAACGCCTACGCGTCAAAGATACCTACGTAGTCTACCATTTGTTGAAAATTATTTGGAGTCCATCCCGGCCAACCATAGGTACCTACTACCTACTTAGGCATTTTTGAAAATATTTTGTGTTGAAAACATTTTTTCAGTTTCACACGTCATTTTTACGTAGTCTAATAACTGTGTGTCAGGGAAGTTTACTACTCTAGGGTTAATCAGCCAATGAAAAGAATAGGACCAATTCTCGAATTTTTGAATCGATTCTCCGATTCTTTGAGAGAAAAAAAATAATCTAAAAATATCGATAGTTTTTTCAAAAGAATCGATTTTTTTAAAGAATCGATACTTTTTTGCCATCCCTAATTTACTTGAGTACTAACTTTCAGACAGCCAAACGACCAACGAACTCATAATTTGAAACTGTAATAAGTTAATCTACTCAGGGGCGTCCGGTGTGAATATTCGTTAGGCAAACAGCTTGGCCAATCTTTGAAGAATAAACACTAATGAAAAACGCAGCAAATTTTTACACAATGGTTCAATATTTTTCTTCATAGAAAACAGCTTGACATTACCAAGACCATGTTTTCGCTTCTTAATCGAGTTTTTTTGGATGAATTAAACGCTTCACACTAATTCCTCCATTAAGAAATTTAATTACTGGTTGCTAAAGAAGTGTAACCCAATTTAATTTTTTTTGTAAATGGTGGTGAGATAATGTGGGTGGATGGATACTTCATCTTCCAAGTTTCTCTGCTTCCAACGTCACGAAACACCTCCTCGATTGTTTGCCTTGGCTGATGCTGTGGTACGGGTTAGTATCCAAGCCAAAATACGTACTTATTTCACTATCCCAATTTATCTAACTTCCTTAGTATTCATGAAATAGTCCCTAAATTTTATAAAAATTGTCCAAAATCGACTAAACATAACTTGCAAAAAATTGGGAATATAGAAGAATCTCAAAAAACATTAATTTATTAATTTTGCATATTTTTAGGCAAACAGTGTTTGCTATGTTTGCCTGGAGCAGACGCCACTGAATCTACCAACCCAAAATTAAAAAAAAAGTAAGTAAGAAGTACTCAATTAAGTAGTGTTGTATAGTTCAGCAGTAAGATATTTAAGTAACTTGAATTAGAATGCGTTTACAATTATTTAATTTACAATTTAAAATTGAATTTGATAATTTAGGATTATCACGTGGTTCTTCACTTGGTAACTGTAGAACAGGCTAATTGGCTTAATTTGACCTGTCTCTTCCACTTGACATGAAAGACTAACAACCTTTCACCACGTGACCTGGTTACTTCCCTTTATGATCCTTTCACCTCCCCTTCCCCAAGACTATATAGGGTGTAACACGAGTGGTTCAAGACCTTTCTCCCACGTGTTCTACAACTAATTTCCGCCAAAAAGTGCCTCCTGACATTTTTTGATATCCCCACTCAAAATGCCTATTTTTCACTTTGCAATTTTTTTCATATTTTTGATCTTTGCTCAATAAATTCACCATAACTCCTTCAATTCAAGAGTTCAAATCTAAAAATATCCGTTGAAAAGAGGGTTAAATTTTCAATCTTTCCGATGCCCAATAACATTTTTGGTTTATTATTTTCAATAATAAGCCTTTGGAATCGAGCAAGAAAAAAAAATGTTTAACCCCCCCTCAAAATTTGATGTTTTACGTTTCAAGGTACGTAGAATACGAAAATCGAATAAAAAAATTTCCGTCCGTCCGCCGTACGCCGTCCGCCGTACGCCGTCCGCCGTACGCCGTACGCCGTACGCGGCACTTTTCTTAGCAACACTGGACCGATTTGGTTCAAATTTGGTATATGGGCTCCATTTGGGGTCTAGTTGTGCCGCAAAGCTTTTGGTTGATGTAGGTCACTTCTAAGGAGTGAAAATTAAGGGTTGAAATTTTCAAGAGTGCCCTAGCTCGAAAACTCTCGAAATAAAGGTATCGTTTTTTCACCAATTTTAAATAGTATTGAATATTTAAAAATTTTTGAGACCACCCGGAGCTCTGTAGGACGAACCGTTCGGTCCCTACGAGTACTTGAAGGTTTTCCTTCGATAAAACAGAATCATGAGTGTGAATCGCAAAAGAGGTCTAATCTCCATTCAAATTTCATCGGACTAAAATGCGATCGCTGTTCATTTCTTCGATTTGTATACAGTTTTGCCTTCTGCGTAACCCGTAATCAAATTTCCATAGGAAGCTTTCTATTTTTCCAATCGAGTGTGAAGCGTTTAGTTCTTTCTAATAAACTTGACTGTGAAGGTGTGAAGCCAGTATGGTGTGGTAGGTAGTACCTAGCTGGTAGGTAAAAAAAAGTTGGTAGGTAAAAAAAATGTTGGTGGGTGAAAAACGCTGCAAATCATTGCTCAAAGGCTTCTTCACTCTTCAGATCACTGATCAGCTGAGTGAGCTCCGATGCCATTTTCAATCCTTTTGAATGGAAGTGCTCTTCCAGGCGTCTCCAGCATTCGAGGAGATCTTCTTCACTCTTCAGATCACTGATCAGCTGAGTGAGCTCCAAAGCCATTTTTACTCCTATTGAATGGAAGTGCTCTTCCAGGCGTCTCCAGCATTCAAGGAGATCTTCTTCACTCTTCAGATCACTGATCAGCTGAGTGAGCTCCGGAGCCATTTTCAATCCTATTGAACGCAGGAAGCTGAAATTTGAGAGGGAAGGTCAAGGGAGAATACAGATGGTGGTAGGTGCTATTGATGGAGAACCAGTGATCTATACAGAAGGGTGATCTATACAGAAAATAATAAACCTTTGAGCAATGATTTGCAGCGTTTTCAAGAGGAGTTGAGATGTGCAAACGACGTATGAAAAGCAAAACTCGTAAAAATCTGGAAATCGCTTGTTTTTGGGATAACGTGATCCTATCGGTCAATTTAGAAGACAATCAACATAATTTGTTGACTACATATTATGTAGTCGTGAAAATCATCATCAATCATGATTACAGACGAGCCCCATGAAGCTACACCCCCCACCCAACTTGGCCGACTCGTTTTTGAGTCGTCCCCTTGGAACTTGTGTTACCCAAATAAGAAGATGCCATTTGAAGAAACGCTACACCTCATCTCATCGTCAGGGGACTCCGAAAAAGCGAAAGTAGACCGAATCGGCGATTATCGTAAACACAACCTAACGTTCACCCCGACCGAGTTTCGAAGTAGAAAAAAACAAAAACAAAAAACTCTTAATTCCGGGCCAAAACGATAATTTTTGGTACATTATTTCCGTCTCAAAAAAACCTGAATATCGTGGGCGTCGAATTTCACCTTTTGACCGGAGTTGGGTTGACGAAATGTTTTATTCGTCGAAAAGAAGAATTTTCTCCCGCCGTTTTTATCGGCGATTTCTAAAACGAAAAATTTATACGACCAGTTAAAGTGTTAATAAGAAATGCGTGTTTTGGTGATTTGGAAGGAAGGTTCCGGAGAACAACGAGGGGGTCTCCATTTGGGTGGGCTGAACCTCTAAAATTAGGGCAGGAGGTTGTTTCTCCGTCTCTTTCTCTTCAGCTTCGAGCCTCGAACTAAGTTGTTTATTGTAAACAAAAGGTTGTTTATATCCGCTCAAAACGGTGTCCACCCGAAATAAATTATTGGGAAACGAGCGGGGAACAGATAGGAGTGGGAAGGAGAGAGATGTGTTTTGAAGGCGGACCGAGATGGATTTCGTACGACGCGAGGAATCGAAGGTTTTCACGAGAATAGTTTAATTTGAATGGGGGAGAAAATTGGCGGAATTGTGTTTTCTTAACTTTTCTGGTTCATTATTTTCAATAATGAACCTTTGAAATCAAGCAAAAAAAAAAAAAAAGTCGGCCCCCCTGGACCCCCGGATGGTTACTGCTTAGAGCCTTCGGCGAAAATTCGTGAAACATGGAACATGCTTTAGACGTGTTTTGTTTGTTCGCGGTTTCCTTATATTAGGAATTTGTTGTCTGTTGTTTTAATTTAGCCCTTAATGGGCCTGCTTTTCAAATTGCTCGTCATTTCATTCTCTTTTGATGTCCCAAAGATATTTTTATTATTAAGAAATCGAAAACGTCGAAGAACACATCGCAACTAAAAGCCTAGGTTACAAGATCCTTTGATTACTTTTTGGTAAAAAACGATGTCAGTCGAAAACACAAAAAAACTAAGTACGAACAAAAAAAAACATAAATACAAATCAACAAAAACAACATAAATAAAAATCCGCTAAATCGAAGTTGGTTCTTGGTTGATGCATAAACGTGTTGGTGACATAATTTCGACAGAAAAATGTACTTGGCAACAAAGAAGATGTAACGTGTTTACAACAACATAGGGAAGGAATGCTGAACCATGCGACGAGAAGGATTGTGGACCGAGCAACTGGAAGGTACTACTTCGCGCCTCGAAAACCGGAGTGTTTGAAAAGGCGTAGGATCGGATAGTTTATAATGGGTTGAAATGGGTTAACACATTTCAAGCCGAAGGCACAATTTTTTTTTTTTTTTTTAACGTGATTTATTATTGCAACTGTATATTAAATACAATCCATCTAGCAATATTACATATCATTATTAAACTACTTGAGAGCCCGTTTACAGTAAAACGCAGTCCCTTCTCATAACAGAATCATCAACACTGAGCTATAACTGCACTTTAACAGCACTAAGTCCAGTGGTTTTTTTCGCTTGAGTCGCCGGAGTTCATCTTCGTTGTCCAAAACGTAGAGCATTTCCAGGTTCTCATGATCGTGGAGGCGTTGTTTGTGCCTCCTTGAGTACCTTGCGATAATTTCGTGGACTGTTTCAATCTCCAAGTCTCGATGAATGTCATCGTTCCTCATGTACCAAGGTGCACGCACTATACTCCTCAGTATTTTATTTTGGGAGGTTTGGATTTTGTTAATGTTTGATTTTTTGGCACAGCACCATAACTGAATTCCATAGGTCCAGATAGGGCGAAGGATCTGCTTATAAATTAGCAGTTTATTGTGGAGAGAGAGACGAGAATTGCTTCCCATCAACCTGAATTTGAACCATCTTTCTGAATTTGATTTTAATTTCCTCTTTTTTCTTTTCTATATGTTTTTTCCAGTTTAATTTGGAGTCGAGGGTCATACCCAAATATTTAACTGCATCGGTATGGGGTATTTTATTTGAATTGATCTCAACATCTATGACTGGAATTTTTCGGTTAGTGAAGTTGATGTGAACTGATTTTGATTCGTTCTACTTTATTCTCCACATATTGGTCCACTTAGAGACCTCAGTGATTGACTTCTGTAGATTACTAGTTGCAGCTTCGATATCATCATCGACGGAGAGGATAGCCGTATCATCTGCAAAGGTGGCAACAGTTGTACCTTCTCGTTGGGGTAAGTCCCTTGTGTACAGCAGATAAAGGACTGGCCCTAAGACACTCCCTTGCGGGACCCCAGCTTTTATTGGCTTCAAGCCAGAGTATTGGTCATCTTGCTTCACCCTGAAATGTCTGTTTTCAAGGTAGGATTTTAGCAGTAAGTAGTACTGTTTTGGGAGATCTCTGTGCAGTTTGTACTCCAATCTAGGGCACAAATGACATAGTAGTGGGGGGAGGAGGATGAACTATTTTACAGAATGCCGACCAAAATAAGGCATCATTTGCTCACCAATCGAGAGCAAAAATGCTCCAAATTTTATGAATTTTACATTTTAATAGGATTTTAGAGGTCTCAGTTTTCCAAATTGATATGATTTATCCATTTCATTGTCAATTAAAAAAAAAATCAATATAAAATATAAAAATTATTTTTTATGAACCGGAATCTGTTTCGACTCATGGCCCAGAAAGCTCACTCTCCCAGGACCAAATTTGAGCAACCATAATCATGCTTTCGGTCAAAAGACCACCTTTTCAAAAAAATTGCCAAATCGCATTGAGCTCCGAATGTCGAAGACATTTTTCTTTGAAAAGTTTAGGAACAGCATGAACGAGAAAAAATTCTTCTACAAAGATTTTCCACTATTTCAACATTTAAAAAAATCATTATTATGACGATGCAAAAATGCATCAATGGTCGGAAATGGGTTAAAACGCGCACTTGAAATCATTCGTGTATTATACTAAGCAGATACTCTTAGGAGTGAAAACGTTGTCAAACAACATGAAAAATAAATGTGAAAAATCCATAAACATACGACATGCGAGACGTATTGGAGTTGGGCAGCGCTTCATTACCTGAAACGAAACAAAATCACCATTGTAATAATATGTAGAAAGTAACAGTTTATTAATTCTAGTACTAGTTAAGAAAATGATTGTTATAGCAGAATCGCATACACTTTGGTACATGGGGATATTAGATGGTGTAACCAAAAAATGAGGGGAAAAAAATTGTACAAGAAATATGGAAAAGGGTGGAATTTTCCACACGGTTTTCCTCACTTTCGATTTACATGTCAATTTTGGTTTATTATTTTCAATAATAAACCTTTGGGATCGACCAAGAAAACATTTTTTTATCACTCCCTCAAAAATTGTTGGTTTTCATTTCAAGATACGTAGAATCCAAAAATCGAATAAAAATATGGCCGATTTTGATGAAATTCGGTATGTAGGCTCCATCTGGGGTCTAGTTGTGCCCCGAAGATTTTGGTCGATATAGGTCACTTCTGAAGATTAAAAAATAAGGTTTGAATTTTGAATACGCTCTAACTCAAAAAATTTTGATATAAAGGTATTGTTTTTTCATCAATTTAAGATTCTATAGAATGTTTAGAATTTTTTGAGACCAGCGGAGACCTGCAGAATAAACCGTTCGCTCCCTACGAGAATTTAAGGGTTGGACGTACGATAAATGAGAAACACGGAAGAGGCCTCATCTCCGTTCAAATTAAAGCTGACCGAAATGCGATCGATGTTTTTCTTCATATTGGATGGTGGTGGCTTTGCAGACGAGTGATCTACATAGAAAAATAATAAACCATTGTGTAATAATTTGCTGCGTTTTTTCTTTAGAATGACATTTATTATTATTTTTACAGTTGGTTGAGTAATAATACTATTCTATGGTATTTGTGGCAGTATAGAAGGTAATTATTTCGTACAATTCATAAGAATCTCAATGAGGGAGTATAAGTTGTGTTATACGTGGGCAGTTGTCACACATCAGGTAGGTACTAGGGGCTAAAAATAAGTGCCCGGCCTCAAGAAGAGAGCGGAGTCTTAGATCCGTTTTTATTGCTCTCGTATAAAAGACCCTACCGACTGTCCGAACGAGTATTAATTGCGTTACGGCTTGTCGCATTGGGTGGTTGACTAGATGGATTTCGTTGACTACACAATAGTGATATACGGAAAGCACCAAAACCCACCACTCAGTGGAAATCTGCCAACAAATTATCACATTTTATTTAAATAACTGCTAAATTCTTCATTTCTTAAAAAATTGCTATTATAATTCATAAGTTTCCCTTTGGAGGGTTATATACATTCTAAAAACCTTGAAATGTCAACCCTTCCCAAGATGGGCATCTAAACTCATCTGCTATAACAGTCGGCTGCAGGAAATATGGGCATGTAGAGCTACTCGATGGATCACAAGGATTTGCAACGTCAGAGCCACCTAGTGAATGAATCGCCAACCAACTAACCCCTTCAATACCGAGACCAGTGCTTTGATCCAAAATATATTTTGAACTAGATACATAATTCCCTCATGGGCAGCCTCATGGGTCTAGTATGATTTTGAAATAAGAGAGGGCACTATCGTCGCATCAAACTTTTAATAAAATCAGCTTAATTATAAACACAGTTCGTTGGGCTATGGTCCTATGAATGATCATTTCGTCAAGGAATCTACTCCTAGACATTTCCGCAAGCTATCATCGCTCCCTTAGGAGTCTTGTAGGAAGTAAAACATTGACAGAACTGTACCACTGTGCTATGAAGAATATTTTCAATCTTTCACAAACACAACTTCTGGCAATAGTTGACATACATCATAAAAGTCGAGAGGTTCAGGTAAAAATTAGGTTCTTGGTTCATCGTCTCTATATGAGAAGGGTTCTTTGGCTGTCTTTTGTTATGTTAGTGATCGGCCCTTCACAGTTTGAAATAGTACAGAATCATGTTTAGCAGTTTTGCGTGGAAAAACATGAGCCTGCTCTCCTGAAAAATCAAAAATTAGGAAATGCCACCATGGTGGGTGGGCTTGGTCGGGGTCGGAGTCACCTCGGCCCACGCTGCTTGCTACGGCTCACACTCCCCTCTCTCAGCCACGCAGAGCTGTCAGGGCTATATTGACTTGCCATACTCATACTATAACATGTGTGTTCTCGTATTTTGTTGGCCAATAAAATTCATTAATTCATTCAGGAAAACGGAATTCACATTTGTGAGCCCTCAGAACCCCCAGAATTGTTACTACTCGTAGTAACAAGACTAGTAGTATCAGGAGACTATGAATAGCACCAGTACATGGCAACTGGCCTACAGCAAAGTGTGGATGGATGCTGTTGATGTGATCAGCTTCCTCTTCAGATGTCAGTCCATTGTCTTCCTTGGCTCAGTGGTAGAGAGCCCGGATTTAGTCGGAAAGTCTGGAAATCGATCCTAAGTTGAGGGAATTTAATTTTTAATGGCACATTCAAGTGGCGCAGTCAGTACGGACCAAAAATGGCTCTTCAGGATAGGAGAGGATTGCTCTTCATCATAATAGCTCCCTTGAGACACGAGTTGGGCAGCTGCCAGTTTGAACAAACTGTTGAGGTCAGCAAATCCCCTGCCCCATTAAAGAAGGAATAACAACAAACTCTGAAGTCAGTTCAAAATATAGGGTTCTCATTGGGATGTAAAGTACCGGCCATAGGCTCATCGCCCTGACTAAGTAACGGAGTACCTAAGACTTTCCTACAGGGGAGAGATGTGATCACCTATCTCTTCGCATTTCTGTTAATTCACTTCATTAACTCAGTGGTAGAAAACCCGAGTTTAGTCGGAAAGTCTGGAGATCGATTCCCAGTCGAGGAAACTTAATTTTTTAATGATACAACACTGTAGTGCGTTGTCCAGGTGGAGGCACTGCATTGATCATACCCCTGATCAAGCTCAGTGGAGATTACAGAGCTCAGTTCTGGTGGGTCGGTCCATTTTAAGTCCTCAGCTAACAAAGTATCCTTGAAGCTATAACAGCAGTGAAGCACCATCACCGAGAGTCACAGTGTATCAAGTATGGCTTCCACGCCTTTTGTCTTCCCCTACCACTGCTGCCCTGCATCCCTAGCCTGATCCACCCCTGTGTCACCACTGCCAACAAATACATACATTATTATTTATATAATATACATTGACCAATGATTAAAGATAGAAATTTGGCTGTAAAACTGTTTGGCCAATATGGTGACAGGTTCTCTGTAAAGACACTGGAAGACGTTTAGTTTTTTTGTCTTTCTAATCAAAATCCAATTTTATATTTTTTGTTGTTCGTTACTATTTTAAAGTCACTTTCTTTCAGACACGTTTAGGTGACACAGTCATTTTACTGATATTTTTATCATAAAAAAACCAGTCCTATTTTCGTACCTACGAGTATTAGGTAAGTATATTGACACATTGGCATTCCATTTCATTACATAATCTTGTGGATATTTTGTTTGCTCTTCTTTCAAGCTCTCGAATCTCTCTGACACTCAATCCAGTAAAATTATTTTGTTTTATTTTAAAACTCGAAATTTTAGATATTCAAACACGCTTATAGCAGACACTTTTCAAGTGCACATTTCAGCCTGTCAGTACAGAATCGCCTTTTGCTACCAAGTGACGCCTCACTACTCAAAAGCTTACACATTGTTGCAATGTTGCTCAACTGAAGGTCTACTTTGAAACCTTTCCATGAATAAAATGGTAAGTTTATAATGCCCATATTATGTGAATCATACACTTTTCTTTAAAATTGACCTTGAAACACAGAAAATGTGTTGAAAATATAAAAGCGGACGGATGATGAAGAGAGAGAAAGCCCTCCCGATTTAATTACCCCTCGTGGAAATGCCTCGAAACGTCCAAACGTGGAAGGGAGACTCCGGGATGAGCCATTTCCCCTTCCCGAGGAATTCTGCCAATTCCTTCGGAAACCCCCGAGAAGCATTAGTCATATCTTACCCTCTTAGACCCCGCCGGCCCTTTTTCCCAGTGTTTGTTCATTAGTTCATACCATAGCTATGGTTCATTATATCTCTTAGAGAGGGCAGAGGAGGGGTGAACATACCATCTACCATCCACCCCCATCGCCTCAGCTCTTATATCTCCAGATTAATATCCCCTGTTTGTCTTGGTGTGAGTGTTCTGAGGAGGTTTAGGAGACGAGAAGCTCCGCACTGCGGGTTTTTCTCGGCTTTCGGGAATGAAAGAGTGATTTTTTCCTCTTTCTAAATTCAACAGATTAGCGAGATGGTATCTACTGTATAATATGGAAGTTAGCCAGTCGCGTTTTGAACTTAAAAATGACCAACAACACTGTAAGATGTCCTAACACTCACATTAGAATCCTTAGAAGTAACACCACGTATCAAACTATAGGTAACTTTTCGGAGGGAAGAATAGGTAAACTTGTTTACAACTTGCATACCGGGATTTTAATCGAGTAGGTATCTCATCACTATTATACTTTATTCTATTCAATATTATTTTAATCAATGAATTTGTTCCTTAAGTTATTCGATATAATTTTAATCAATAATTTATTGTGGTATTTCCATAGAGAAAACGCCTTTGTCTGACTGTGGTCGCTTAATGAAAGGGAAAGTACAACCCCCGAAAATAGGAGGTCCGCTTACCCTCTAATTCTGTGTTGAAAGATAGGAAGAATGTTTTAGAAATACAATAGGTCGGAACAGGGGCCTCCAATCGAAAAACTCACCGAAATAAACGTGAAAGAGCATCAAAAAATCTATACAGTCGTGTGCATATCAAGGAGCTACGTTGGAATATGATGGGATTACAGGGGCTGGAAGTTAAAACGGATTTTGTGCAGCACAATATTTTCCCTTGTTGGAATTCAACAATTCATTTTCAAATAAAGCATGACGTCATGTATCAAACGAAGCTTCTAAATACTTCCTTTAACTTTGTGGAATTTGAGAATATTCATGTTTAGAGTAGAACAAACTGTTCGAAAATTAATAAACTGTATTTTATCCAATAGAAGCACACATTAAATGAAGTAATTAGAAGCTTCGTTTGATACATGACGTCATGATTTTTTAAAAATGAAATGTTGAATTCCAACAAGGCAAAATATTGTACCTGCAAAAATCCGTTTTTACTTCCAGCCCCCGTAATGCCATCATAATCCAACTTAGCTCCTTGATATGCACCTGACTGTATAGATTTTTTGATGCTCTTTCACGTTTATTTCTGTGTGTTTTTCGATTGGAGGCCCCTGTTCCGACTTAATGTATTTCAAAAACATTCCTCTTGTCTTCTATCACAGAAATAGAGGGTAAGTGTACCTCCTATTTTTCGGTCCGGGCTAGAGGGGGGTAAACTTTCACATTCATTTCCCGATCAAACCCCAACGCAGGCAGGCATAGGCTGTTTCCTCTCGATCTTCTACCTCTATGATTATTTCCCCTGAAAAGTTGCCAAAAGTTAGAGTCGTATTTTTTGGTTTTCCTAGTTGAAGTAACCCTTTAACACGGGAATTTATTATGAATGCTCCCATTCCTGAATACTGGCGGTTTACATTATTTATATTATAAAATGAATTTCAACTCGAATAAAAATAAAATAGGTTTCGAAATACACCACAGAATAGTTACAAAATAGTCGTACTAATAGGCCTCCTCTTCTTAATTACAGAAAACCCCAAATGTTTGTTTATTAACCCTGATTGGACCTCGGTATAAACATTTCAAGAACTCTACAGATATCACAAAGTGTCACCGGAGTAACCAATATTAAAATTACAATTTTAATTTTAATGGACAGCAGAATTTTAGTGGACTATAGGAAGTCTCAAAATAGAGTTGACAAAAATTTCCAAGAAAATCGATGGACAAATTTTCAAAATTTTAGTCATATTATAATTTTTTGACTTCTATTAACTTACAAAAATGTTTCAAAAAATTCAGCTCTGTCCTTACTTAAAATTTTTAGTTGCAATTTAAATCTAGTTAATCTAGTGACACCTTGGGGCAGCTGTGGATTTCTCAAAAGGTTTCCGGTTACATTAGTGACACCTTGGTCCAATTAGGGTTAAATGATAATATTTTGAAAGCCAAACTGAATTGCTCAGAATCACTTTCCTGGAGAGTCGTGCTCTTTCTGGCTCACAACAGACGCTGGAAAATAGAGGTGCGCCTTGATTTTTTTTAGATTTTTCATCGAAAGTAGACTACATTTTGAAAATTTTGGCACCAACCCCGACTTTCTAGCGTGAGTAGATCTGTTTCTATGATTTTTCAAAGTTTCGACCGTTTATGACGTCACGCGCCTCTCTCGCCTGGGCGGGACCCCCCAGCCCACTGTGACGTAAAAACGGTCGAAACTTTAAAAATTCATAGGAAAAGATTCACACACGCTAGTAGGTCGCGGTTGGTACCAAAATTCTCAAAATGAGGTCTACCTTAGATTAAAAATGACAATAAACAATTTTCCCTACCCAGGCGCACAACCTATTATTATGGTCCCAGGTCTGACGATATGTTGTAGTGAAGGGAAGAGGGAATGAGCGAATTTTCAAAAAACTGTTTTCACAAATTTTTGTAAATTTTGTACTCAGAAACCCCCCCCTTCAAGTTGACCAACCCTGGAACCAAGCCTCGTGTCGGAACGATGATTTTGTTGACAACATTCGCGTTCAAAACCTAATATGAATTTCAATTGCAAAATCTCCATACCGTTGAAAAGCTAAGATCTTGGCATTTATAAACCTTTGTATAATAATCTGCAGCTGTTTTGTGACTTGAACCTGCATTTTTTCAGGCAGGTTAGGCATGTGTCCGACACTACCAAGGCTCTTCCCAACTTTGTCCACAGATTTGATTTTACTCAAAAACACGAGGGTTTTATGGCCGTTTTAGTGTCGTGAGGTCGTAACTACGATTAAAAATCTGATAATAAAAGTTAAAAATTTGGCATTTTGAGTGGACTGAAGAAAGTTAAGGAGCAGCTTTGATCAGAAATTAGTCGTACAACCGATCCCTGAAGTTTGGCATACCTGTTGTTTGTACCTCCTGTACAGATAAACATTGCAAGTGCTGAGGAAAAGAAGACTCTCGTTAGGAAACTGCTTTCTCAAACTCGATTGACGTGATCAATGAGACTTCAACCCGCGACCTCGAAACGAGGAGACGTCGAAATGTCGAACAAAAGACGATCTGTATCGGTCCCATCAATCGGCCGCCCAATTTAAATTATTCATCAGACCCCTAAAGCCCCTTGAAGCTACCTATTAGAATATTATGGTAATCGTCGAGATGTCGGCTGAATCACTGGGAGGCCTTGGGTCCGAGCAATTACAGAGAGCATGAGCAAACGCCTCGGGCACTTCGTACTATATGGTCCAACTAGCGGTACATCCCGTTTTTCCACATTCTCGACCGTTGGGATTCTTCGGAAACAACGCGGAACTGGAAGATCGATCACGAGAGATACGAATCAAAACCTTTCGTCAAAAAAGTCAGAAGACGTGAGTTACAAAACCTACCCTGAGTATTCTCATGAGACCACCTAGTGGACACACCGATACCAACAGTAATGACGTTGAGCTGAACCTATCCTCAAAATCCAAGGAATTGAGAGCAGAAAAAGCTAATTGATATTTCTAAGGGTGGCACAATCAAATTTGAGTTCAAACGAACGAATTTTCGTTGTTCTAAAATAAATTAAATTTGCTCTAAAATACTGAAATTTATCAAAGGCTTGAAGGCAGTTTGAAATGATTTCAACTGCTGCTCCAGCTCTGGGTCGTGTTTTTGACAACCAGAATGAAGAGGTCTCTAAAATTCGTTTATCGTGGGACGACTTTTTTAAAAAAAATTATAGTTTAGAAGAGTAAAAACTGACTGAAAAAAGAAAAAAATAGGTACTTGGGAGAATTATAGATTTAAAATTTAAGATTTAAAGATGAAGAAAAAAATCTGCTGCTAAAGGCTCATTTCATGCAGGGGTATTCTTCAGAAGCCCCAGTGATGGCTAGGTACTTGCAGTATTTAGGGACCGTATCTATACAGCCAAGAGATCTGTCACTCTGCAGTGTTGACATTGGAAATTGGATGCAATAAACTGTATTAGCAACTAGAATTGGCCACTCAGCCAAGGTGGTAATAGGGGAGGGAGGGGGGGGTGCTGGATGACCCGAATTTGAGGATCTTTTTGGGTTGTATTTTCTCCAGATCACTGGAGTGGTAGCAGAGGTCCGTTGGTTTATTAATTTCAATAATGAACCTTTGTAATTGACCAAATTGTGTTACCCCCCCCCCCCCTCAAAAATTTTAATTTGTTAATTTACGTTTCAAGGTATTTATATAGGGTTTGGTATGTTTCTCGGATTGATAGGAAAGAGTCAGACTCTCATCGTTTTATTTGTGAACACTATTTCTGCCTACATCATATAGTCAAATACTCCTTAGCGCTTCGAACGGTACTTGGGCATAACTATACCTCAACCATCTGAGGACATATCGTTCTAGTATATCTCCATCCGTTCTAATGATTACAGTCATAACTACGTAAATTCTTGTGTTTAAAGTCCTTGTACTTGTTTTCCTCATTCATAAAAATCGTAGTAATAGTTCAAAAGAATCTTCTTTGCGATGAGTTTTACATAATCACTGATCAATGTGTCGACATTTCGCAAAAAACACCACTCCTTTCACCTCCAGAACTGGACTTGGACGATTCTATCACCAAACTGCGCGACCGATACCAGATTCTTCAAAAAGCCTCTCAATGTTTCTGGAGGAGATGGTCCAAGGATTATTTACAGACACTCATCCCTAGAGAAAAATGGACGCAACCGCAAGACATCAAGAGTGCAGGAGACATAGTTTTCGTCGAAACTGCCAACACAACTCCTCTCAGTTGGCCTATTGGGATCATCCAAGAAATTTTCCCTGGATGCGACGGAGTCGTACGTAATGCCAAAGTACGCACAAACACAGGAGTACATTTGAGGCCAATGCAGAATTTAATTGCACTACTCCCTGTGGAAGGGTCAATAACCCCTCAAGGTCATTGATCCCTCAGTCCATCCTCCCTCAAAATCCTCTCCAATAAAAGTGCAAAACATTTTTTTTTCTCATTTTTTTGGAAACAAAATCAGTTTTTTTAATATTTTTTTTTCTCCTACAGCTAGTTTCTGCAACGCTTATACGGATTGATATTTTGATTTCTTTATTGGTCAAAATATTGTTATTTCGGGTGGGCGGAATATGTTCCATCCTTATTACTTTACTTTTGTATATTGGCGGGATAGGTAACTAATACATTTACCAGTGAAGAAGTTCAACGTGTTTTGAACGAAACAAGGAATGCAAGAAAGGAGAACCTGAAACAAAAAAGTCAGTACCTGATTTCGAGCCTGCCGTCTAACCAACAGCAAACCCTACGCCGCATTGTTGAGGGGAATGCTTCTCAATGGCTCACAGTACTACCTACCACTATGTTCCGATAGCTTAGACCTCTCACGCTCTCAGTTCAATGATGCCTTAGTACTGAGATATGGTGTTGAGGTGCAAGGCCTGCCATTGATTTGCGAAGGATGTGGGGCACAAATGACTATGGCACACGGCCTAAACTGCAAGCATGGCGGACTGGTAAAACAAGGCCACGCCATGGTACGGGACGCAATTGCAGGAATGGCAAACCTAGCATGGAAAGAAGTGGGTGTCGAACCCGTTTTGAAGGAAAATGATGATGGATCCCTCGCACTGGTAGCTGATATCAGAGTCCACGGCCTATGGGACAGGGAGAGGACGGCGTTTTTGGATAATCGCATTGTTAATGCTGATGCCTCCTCTTACCAGTCTCAAAGCTGGACTAAAACATCCAACCGAGCAGTCCAAGGCAAGCACAGGAAGTATGAACAGGCGGCTGAAGATCTGAGAGCTTCATTTACTCCAATAGTGTGCTCGTGTGAAGGAGTGTTGCAAGTGGAGTTCCTAGCCTTCTAGAAGAGGCTCGTGAATGTGCTCGCTGATAAATGGAGTAAACCAAGATCTGCCATTGCTGGATGGGTAAGAATGAAACTCCAAATATCGATCATCCGTGCAGTCTCCCGACGTCTTCGAGGCTCGAGGAAGAGCATCAGATGCCTCGGAATGGGGTTAGAGTACGGAGCACCCCTACCCCTACTAAGAATTTAGGGAAGAGGCCACTCCCGAAGCTCAGAGAAAAAAAAAGGAAAATTGAAATACGAATATTGGAATATGAAAGAAGAACTCTCAATGCCTTTATTGCGCCTCTTCTGTACCCATCCGTTAGCTTCATCCTTGTTAATAAATAATTTTTAATTGTTAATAAATATATTTTTTTCTTGCCTGAATACTAACAATTATTGTTAGTATTCAGGGGAAAAAAGGAAAAAAAAAACATTTACCTACCAGTCACTCTAGGATGGTTGCGCAATGATACCATTATCACCTCATCATTCTTCTATTGTAACCTCACATCGTCTTATCCGCGCTCTTTTTCTCAGTTTTCCATATAATCATTGTTTTACCCCTCTGACAATATATTCGGCATAACTTCTCTTCATCCATCTATTTTCAACCTGCGTGATGGGGGGCCCCTCGTGAACTACGCTGCGCGCGGCCACCAGGTACCTACTCTTTCAATATTGTGTCTAAATTTCACCCTATTTTTTTCGAGCTCTGGAACAGATAGTAAGGTATATTGTATTATTGATGGATTCGAACGATTAAAAAAAAAAAAAAAAAAAAAAAAAAAAAACGGAATCCAGAAAACTTTAAACGGAAACACTTCAACATTATTTAATGAAAAATAAACGCAGATGTACAACTTCCAGGAAATAAAGTTACAGAAAAGAAAACAAATCCGAAGTCATTTTCATTTCTGTTAGAGATCACGACAGTTGATGAGTTTCAAGGAGCCTCGAGCGAACCGCAATTAATTAATTAATTGAAATAAACCAGATTAAAATGACTTTTTGCAAGGGAAGACAACCAAACGAAATTGTCTCGTTTCTCCATCTCCCCGCAAAAGACGGGCAGACAGAAAGGACCTCGAAAAATCGGCATCTTGAAAACCCCTCGTCCGACTTCATTATCGCGAAAAAAGTAAATAAGTTTTTTTTTCCTTCCACCATTTATCTCTTCAGAGCCAGAAGAACTGCCTGGTGACGGTGGAGAGAGCGAGGGGGGACGACGAGGAGAGGTCCGGATTTAATTAGAAATGCGTCTCCAGCTCGGAAACTTTGAGAAAAAACTCATCATCTCGAAGGAAGAAACCAGAGCTAGCGAATTCTTCCTGTTTTTTTTAATTGAAAAAGATGCGAAAATGAGATCCTCGATGGAGATGGGGAGAAAGAATGAACCGCGGATTCGTGGTTGAGGACTTGAAAAAAAAACCCAGGATTGTTCATTAGCTACAATAATATTTACAAATCTTGACGAGATTAATTCGAGTAAATTAATTTCCTTCCTGCTTCTTATTTAGCTTTTTAAAACCTTTCAAAAGGAATTATTTTCTCCGGGAACGGATCGCTCCTTCTCCTCTCTCTGTTCTCGAAAGTAAAAAAAAAAAAACTGTAGGGCGAAGAAGCCAAACTCATTACGGCTTGGTAACTCGATCTCCTTGGGGGGTCCTTTCATAAACAAATCACAGGTTTTTTTAATCCCGAAAAAGTTTTTTTTTGTTGCTCGTTAAACAGTTTTCTGGCGTTGAGAAAAAGTTCACTTGACTGTGTTGCAGATTGGGAAGAAGGCTTCCAATTTTCGATGCAAGAAGGCAAAAAAAAAAAAAAAAATCTTGAATTTTTAATTGATTGCGGCTTTAAACATTTTCGTGGTGGTTTTAAACACCACGTTATATTTAACTTTCCAATTCACATTGGTAATAATTGCTACTTAAAAATGATGAAAATATTGACATTCTAACATGACATATTGACATTCAGTTGTTTTCTAAATGAAAGATAATGTATCCAAATATCCCGTCCAAATTTGAGAAACAATTTAAAGGCGCCCATACACTATAAGATTGACTGCAGGCCGTCACCTCAAAAGGTGAACGTACGATATGGCAAATACACTGACCGTACGGCGCACAGTGGGGCCGGAGTGGAAAAAACTCCTTTTTTGCAAAGTGACTAAAAAAGAAATGTAATGTGGTTTTCTCAAAGTCTATTACCTGTAGAATCAGGGTGTGAAGGACCTTCAATGTTTAAAAATTGTTTTCACTGCTAAATGGGGGCTCAAACCTGATATTTCGAGATTTTAAGCACTTTGAGAGTGGAATTTGAAAATTTCCTAACACGTTCTATGTGTTTCAAAAAATTTAAATAAAATTATGTAATGCTGGACAAATATATGTAGTATCTCTAAAAAATACTAATTATTTTTTCATAACATTTTAGCTTGAACATTAGCTCCAGATTTGTGTTTTTATAGCGAAATGCAACTTTAGAGGAGTGGAAAAACCGAGCTTCGCCTTCCTTCGGTTTGGCTCATTTTTTTTCTTGAAAATCTGACCATTATCAAGAAGCTGTAAAAATTTCATAGCCGTATTTCACCGAATTAGATCTAGTGGGTTAAAATGTGATTAAAGGTACACCAAGAACGCCGTCTCTGCCGTCACCGCAGCCTCAGAGTAAAACCCTTCTAAGGGCTGTAACTTCTACATTTTCCTCTCGAAATCGATAAAATTTCCAGGGATTGTGAATGTTGACACGTAGAATGTACCCTGTGTGGGCTGTTAGCTACAATCACAGAGTAACGGAGTCAAGTTAAGGCTACAATGGTCGGATCATCTATACAATCGGGTTATGGATACTGGGAAGCTACGTGCCACACCCATTTGGCAGACATTTTTTGTTTTATTTTTTATTGGAAAACAGAATGATGTAAATAGCGACGTTTTCGTAAAACATTTCTGCTAAGAGTCAACAAACCAGGTTCTTCGGATTGTCATTCGCAGTAGTGTGGTCAGTTCGTACTGTCGTGAAATACCGAGAACATGCCATGTTCTCGTTGAAAATCTCTTATTCGGATTTAGCAAATGTTTAATTTGGATTCGTTCCAATATTCGATCGCTTACTATTCAATTTTCAGAGGTGTTTATGACTCAAAATCTTGTCAAAATTAAATATATAAATATCTATTTACACATATACATTTACATATATATATTTACATACATATATAAAGAAACCTCAATTCAATCATCTTTATCGTATCCTATAACCTCTGAAACGAAGAAGAAAACAAAATAACACACACCCATCGCCTGTAAAATCGCTTTTCTGCTTTTTTCACACGCTTTTCCACTTTGAGTAACATTATTTTTTTCAAAATTCAAGATTTAGTCCTAAAATAACAAATTTAAACGTCAGAAAACATATTTTTCTAATGTATTTTCGTATTCGGAATTGAATGAATTCCCGAAACGATACAATAATTCTTTCAAAAGATAATGACTTTTTTCCGCTTTTTGGCCATTTGGCCCTACTGTGCGGCGGCCTGCAGTTAAATCGACACTTAAAACTGACAGTGTGTGGTCGCGCTAAGTTTTCACTTGAAAATCCTGCCTTCTAGCAGAAGAAAAATATTACTAAAATCAACGAAATTTTTTCTTAAGGCTGACTTTGCTCTGGGTTCCAGTCCACGAGGGAGTCCACAGGAATGAAGAAGCCGATCTCGCCTTGCAAAATAGGGATGTGTCCCATTTTGTGGCCCTGAACCCCACTTAGGGTTACTAGTGCTTCATCACTGAACAGATCTAGAAACGGGTATATCAAAAGAGCTGCAATGCGGTCGTTGGAGCATCTTCGTTTTGCGATGGACCGACCTCTGCAGGGATTATGGGTTCAAGGCTCATCACCGGCAACTTGCTCTCATCGCGCCCCTCGTCACAACACAGGGCTGTGAGCCAATGGGAAGACATGAGCAAAATCATCAGAACAAATTCTGATCTTCCCTACAGCTGATGATGTCCTCGACAAAATGGTTATTTTCTTACTTTCTTAGGTACTTACTTCAAAGCAGAGGTAAGGTACGTGGATGGTCGCCATTGCTCAGATAGTAATGTATCTGAGGCACCAAAGCAGGCCTTCACACTGTTCATTGCCCTTTGAGATATCACAGTTGAATGTTGACTTTTGCCACGAAGAGGTATCACTCAGTGAGTCCTAAATTAGTTTAGCTTAAATTATATTGGATCCCAATATTTTGCTCAGGGTACTCTCGTCTCGGCCGAAAATTCTCGGGAAACACAAAACTACTTCACTTCGTGAAATAAGAGGTTTTTAAGGGGGTTCTACCGCAACATCAGCCCTGTAGTTACATACTGTAAAAACTTTGAAAACTCAATTCCAGAAACAAACATAATAAAAATTATCAAAGTCAGATTTCCAAACCGCTGAATTTTCTATTTTGAGGTACATTTTCTCTGAAACTAACCAAGTCAGTAAGACTATGTTTTGAGAAATTGTCAATAAAATATGTGAGAAAAGATCGGTGCAATTAGTTTGACGAAAAAATATTCTGGGGGCAAGGAACAATAAAATTTCCAAAGTATAAAAGTATTCGATTTTTTTTTTTTTGTATTCCAACGGCCGTATCTCTTTTTGAGGAAAATATTTTCAAAAACTGGCCGCGCCAGATTATGAGCAAATAGTAAACCTAAAAAATAAAATAAAAAGTAAGTGGATAGGTACCTGCTGTAGTTCCCGAGATTTGTGTTCCTGAATGTCGAAAAACGCAACTTTTCATGCTAGCGTGTTTGCGGCTCCATGCTCGCAATTCATTTTTCATCCATTCTCTTTGTTGCAATCATCAAATAATAGCAAATTTGTAATAAGGATGCTACAAGAATGGAAGTAAGGAATAATAATAAATGGAATAGTATTGGGGAATAATAATAATGGAATAATATAAATGGAACAAATTTTGTTCCACTTAGATTATTCCATTATTATTCCATTATTATTCCATTATTATTATTCCCCATCATTATTCCATTTATTATTATTCCTAACTTCCATTCTTGTAGCATCCTTATTACAAATTTGGAGGTAACATTGAAGAGGAATAAAGGGATGTTTGTTTTGGTTCTAGCTCGGTTCCTAGTCGAAGTTCGGAAGGTTGAAAAAATGAGTTCCTGTTGGAATTTCGAGTTACTTTTTTGGTTTATTATTCTCAATAATGAACCTTCGGAATCGACCAAGAAAAAAAATTTTTTAACACCCCCTCAAAATTTGATGATTTACGTTTCAAGGTACGTAGAATCCAAAAATCGAATAAAAATTTGGCCGTCCGTCCGCCGTCCGCCGTACGCGGCACTTTTGCCACTTAGCATCGACCGATTTTGATGAAATTTGGTATGTGGGCTCCATTTGGGGTCTAATTGTGCCCCGAAGCTTTTGGTTGATGTAGGTCACTTCTAAGGGTTCCAAAATCAATCTTGAAATTTTGAAAACGCCCTAACTCAAAAAATTTTGATATAAAGGTATTGTTTTTCCTTCAGTTTAAGATTCTATAGAATTTTTAGAATTTTTTGAGACCACGCGGAGCTCTGTAGGACTAACCGTTCGCTCCCTACGAAAATTTAAGGGTTTATGTTGAAATATATATATAAATATAAATCAAAACACGAGTGTGAATCGCAAAAGAGGCCTAATCTCCGTTCAAATTAGAGCTGACCGAAATGCGATTGATGGTTGGTGATGTTGATTTTTTTGTGATTTTTTTCTTCTCTTCATAGGTATTGGATGGTTGGTGATTTTGTAGACGAGTGATCTATATAGAAAAATAATAAACCATTGAGTAATAATTTGCAGCGTTTTTTTAATGTGAGGAATATATTCAGCTTTAATAAAAAATTAAAAACCAAACATCGAAAAAAAAAAAAAAATTGCGGTAGGACCCCCTTAATGGAGAGTACTTGAATGAATACGGAACTTTGTCTCAACTATGACTGAGGGCTTGTCGCTAGTCTAAGGTATTTTGATCTTACTCTAAGCAATAGCGAACACCTGCCGAACTCAACCCGCCTACGACCAACGCCGTGCATTCCTTCCTCCGATGATTTCCATTCTAATTGAAACGCAATTGAATCTTCAGGTTCAGATGAAATAAACAACCATCAATATTCAAGAACTCGCGAGGAAGAATTTTTGGACTCTCGCCAGACTTCTACCGCCTTTTCCGTGCTTCTCGACCCGAATGGTCTTCTTGTTGTGCAAATTTTCCGCACAAACTCTTCGCGTGATCGAAGGAAAATGGTATTTCGAATAGAACCAAGTAGGTACATCCAAATCCCTCAAAACCAAAAGTGCCTGATATTTCTCATAGGTTGAACTAATTTTCACTTGCAATTTGTTAAGGTTCCGATTTTGTCATTCAGAGATCATTTCGTCGTCTCGAGCATAAATAAACCAAACATTTTGTCCGAATTTTATGGAGTTTAATAAACAAAATGTCGAGAAGAAGAAGAGAAAGTTTATTCACAAGCAAAAAAAAAAAAAAAAAATTGTTAAGTACATGTTTAAATGAAAAAAAAAAATTTAATCACAAGCAAAAGAAAATTGTTCATGTGTAAATGAAAAAAAAATAAACATTACGGCATTGGTCGAAACCGTCAGCAGGAAGTGAGCGCTACACATAATTAATTATAAATAATACAAATATTGTATGAGAGGTCATACTCCATGTGAGGAACACAGCAGAGCACTATCGAATCTTAGATGGCTTTTGAAAATGCAGTGTGAGATGCTCGCTGTAGAACATTGCCCTGGTTTAGAGCAAGTAGATGCTCTAGCTAGTTTGAACGACTAGATTGCTCTCAATGCAACCATGGCAAAAAAATATGATATTTTTTTATTTCATATATTTTTAGCGGATTACAGAATTAAATACTATTTTGGAATTGATAAAATCTGAGGATCATTTTTGGTTTATTGTTTTTCAATAATGAACCTTCGGAATCGACCAAGGAAAAAAATTGTCTAATTCTCCCACAATGTTTGTTAGTTTACGTTTCAAGATACGTAGAATCCGAAAATCGAAAGAAAAATTTTCCGTCCGTCCGCCGTACGCCATGTTGTACATAAATTGTATTGGGAATTAAGAGAATTGGGGCAAGCTGGCCAAACACCCACGAGATGGTTCTACCGAAGGGTGCTGACACAGAATTTAATTGGTGATAAAATCTTATTTGGTGGGACTCCTGTTTTGAATATTGCCGTTTGTTTTTTGTTTCAGTTATTGACAGAAAGGAAGAAACACGCGTTATGCAGGACAAGAACTCATATATTTTTCACCTTTTTATAAACTTCAGAAAATTTGAATGTAAAATGTAAACATGCTATAAGTCAATTTTTGGCCGAAATTAGTTAGGCATCATTCTTTATAGAAATTTTCGTGCCGGATCGACTGGAGAAGTCAGTTTCTCGAAAAAACGACTCCTGACACTCCTAGGAGTCTTTTTTTTCTCGAGAAACTGAGTCGTTCAGTCAATGCGGCACGAAATTGTCTATAAAGAATGATGCCTAACTCAGTTTGGCCGAAAATTGACTCATAGCTTGTTGCAGTTTCAACGACGACATACACAATTAGTGCCTATAATTAACCCTGTCGGTCACAGTTTCAATACTTAATTCCTGAATATTGTTTTTTCTCCCCCCAAGGTTCCCAACTGGGTCAACTCCAGCAGACAACCTATCTTTACTTATGGCGTGATTGTGTATTTTTTTTTTTTTTTTTTTTTATAAAGTAATTTACACTTTTTTTTTCTTCTGTATGAGAAAGCTCTACAGCCCACCCAATTCGACAGACGTTTCTCCGTTCTATAACATATCAGTTTAAATCCGTTTTTCATGGATTCGTATTGTATAAGGCGTTTTTGTTTTCAAATTTAAGGTCGTCCACATCCGAACTAGATTGATTGTGTATGAACGCCCTGTTTATTTTGAGACACACAATATAATTTCATGCAAATTTTATCTTCATTTACCTATGTGTTTCGCCTTATATCAATTTCAATCACACAATTAGAACTTCCATCGTCAACTCATTATTACATCATTCGCACTCACGGAGAAGTTATTGGCTGAAGTGCGTACTCCAAGTGGAGTGCACGTCCTCCGCCGGCTCTACAAGAGGACAAACGTGATTAGGAAAACTTCAAAAACCGCTCGCGTGAGAGTCGCTCGATCGAACTGCGATACGTCCTACGATTAAAACCTCATCACCATTCCGAGTTCCGATACAACCGCAGATATTGCGCTTTTGTGGGAGTACTAGCCTCGGAGAAAGAAAAAAAAATCGTGTTGAAAAAAGAAAAAAAAACCTTAATGGTAATTATTTCATTTAGAGGGGGAGTTTGGTCATCGACAGAGCGACTTATCTCGTCATCGGTAACCTACAAACGATGGCAGGGCGATATTTCTAATGAGCGGCCGTATGTACCAGTTCAGTATAGTTCGTTAGTGTGGTCGATTGTTAACGGATATGTTGACAAGATACGAGGTCATTACTGAGGGAAATGAACAGTGTCGAGGGGAGGGGGGTGATGAGGTCGAAGTGACGTACAAATGAGTGTCTCGTAGTAAATTTTGATCGTAATATTTAGGAGATTATACAGGGTGGCAACAAAACAGGTCTCATTCCTTCGAGGGGTCGATTCTACAACAAATTTGCAACAAAAAATGTCTCAGCAATTTTTATAGAGGTTAAAAAAAACTTTAATAATTGAAATAACTCGGAAAAGAAGCCTCTGAAAAAAATTGCTACGTGACATTTTTTGTTGCAAATTAGTTGTAAAATCGACCCCTTGAAAAAATAAGACCTGTTTTGTAGACACCTTGTATAATACGTTTAACAGGACTTCAACGAATGGACTGACTAATAATTCTGAAAAATAAGTCCGATGTGTTAGCATGTGCAATTAATATCGAGGAAAGAGTTGATCTAGACCAGCGGTTCCCAACTAAATTTTTCCAAGGACCTCTTCATCAATGACGAGGACCCCCACTATCTAAAGTTACTTAAAATGAACCAAAATATGTGAAAAAATAAATCAAACTAATGCTATAAAACTTAGGATTTATTCGTGAAAATACAGAGATTTTTCAAGGTTCAAGAGACGCCGACTAGTTGGGTTCAAGAGATACTAGCAAGTTCGGTTCGAGAGCCACTGACTTATTAACTTTAACATCGAAAGCATTTTCTCGTTCTTCGTCTGGATGCCTAGGCCGTTTTAACGATCCAAATTTTAACCAACGGTCCATAACGTAGGTACGCGTAATTAACTTTCCGTGAAAAACAAAGCTTTTCAATCACTAAAATGTTGCACAAAATCACACATGTAAACAACTCGGTCAGGGACCTCACTAGCACTAGCAAAATCCACTAGCACTAACTTGTTTCCAGTACTCTGTGAGCACTAGCAATGAATAACTAAAAATATAGCAATAACTGACATCTCTGAAATACATAAAGCCAAACTAGAGTGTGCTAGCGTTAGTTGTTATATGAAGCCAGACGCAGAAGTCGACGTTCAGAAGCTGCAAACATATATTTAATTGGTGCATCCTAAGGACCCCTCAGTCATACCTCGCGGACCCCCGGGGGTCCGCGGACCACGAGTTGGGAACCGCTGATCTAGACTATGACGGGATGTCAGGGTCCAGCTCGCCGAGGGAAGTTGGGGGTCTAGTCTATGAATGGGTCTTCGCAACAGGGGAAATCGATGTGAAGCAAATTGAAAGAAAATTAGGTTTATCCTATCAAGGAAAGTTGAGGTTTAGCCTACAAGGGAAGTATGGTTGTAGCACACTGAAGGAAGATGGGGTTTGTCCCATTAAAAGATTTACTGACCACTGCGACCTAAAGAAGTTTATTGTGGAATACCTCCTGGCTACATTACCCTACTAAGAAGAGTTTATCAAAAACTCTTTCATCCCACTTCTCAGCAAAGCAGAGAAGATCGGTATAGACCACCTCAGAAACAGTGTCAGGATATCATTTCCAAGGATTGTATTTCCAGCTCGACCCAGTACACCACAGTATTGCATTGAATGCCACGAATAGTTTAGCCTGTCTCTGGCCTGAGAAGTTTCGAAGGTATCTCACTCGCACATTTTTTTCGCAGTGGTTAACCACGTCTTATAAGCAACTTTTGGTGGTTTCCAGGATCGATTACGGCTCCATTGACAGGGACTCTCATTCTCTTTTGAAGGAAGATCATCAATTTCATTACCCTGATGACCATCGTCCCCGGGAATCTTGGAAGCGTGACCTGATTGCTCTGGGCCACTGTTTAAGTGTATTTAAGCATTCCTAGACCAACTTCTACCTTATGGGGTATGAAGGCAGCCTGGGTGTCGGATGGAAGGTACTCTTTGGCACTGGTGAGATCCTTATTCAGCATTATTCAGCGCACAGCTGAATTGAATGAATCTCTGCCTGAATGGGCGGGCCTTTATAGATGGGCATATCTGATAAGGGAAACCTGGGAGTAGCACACTGAGGGAAGATGGGGTTTGTCCCATTAAGATAAGCCCAGGTTTAGCCTACAAGGGATGTCAGGATTCAGCTCACTGAGGAAGATTGGGGTCTAGACCATCGAGGGGGGTAGCCTTCTAGGGAAATCGGGGAGTAGCACACTTCTGGGTACCGTGATGCCTCTCTCTTCTGTACATGATGAGGCACTGGCTTGCGCCTCTGACAGGAGTAGAGCAGCTAGGGAGCAGGCACAAATTCTCTGCTTCCAGGCCTGTTATCTGGACGGGGTTCTGGGGATAGCAGTATTTCCGTAAAATGCTGATTACTCATCCCAATTACCAATACCAAGGGAGAGGGGAGCCACGGGCTACTGATGGACCAACCTCGGTCAAAGTATCACCTGCCTGTACCTCAATTGAGGTCGGAATCGTGGTGGTCGTGGTTGAGCATACCCTACTTCTTGGTCTTGGATCTTGATGGCTTCAAGGGGAGAGTCGGCATCCTCAAGGGCTAGTCCTGTGGATGTCTCTCGGTATGTGAGTTCTGCTATGAACTCGGGTACCAACCTGCCTTGTTGGTAAAACTTTGGCTAGAAAGTTCGGCCTTACCTGTGGTGTTTAAACAAACAGGTACTCAGGGGAGCTGACGGCTATGACTAGCTCTCCTGGGACTACCCTACAAGGTCAGGATTCAGCAAACTGTGGGAAGATGTGGGTCGAGCCTATCAACAGCTCAAAGGGGTTATGGGGCTAATTCCGTCATTTTGGCAAACGCTGGCCACCAACGCTTGTAGCCTGTAGCCTCGTAGTACACCTGATAGGTGATATTCTGTGAAGTACACTTGTTGTCTGATGTTCGACATTTATCGTCTAATTGATGATACCATCTGAGAGCGTCATCATTTCCCTTTGTCCTTCTGTAGCCTCTTTTGTTTTCTCAAGAACGTAGAGAAAAGAGGGAGAAAAAGGTGGTTTGTAAGAGAATAGCCAGAGAAAAGGGGGGTTAAATGGTCTTGAGGAATAAGGGTCGGGGGTAGCTAGCCTGAGGGGAAGAAGAGGCGACGGGGCCCCGATATGATCAGGCACCCGGGGGTCGTCTTTAAGAAAACTCGACGACGTTCCCTTGGCAACGGACAAACTGCAATTAAAGAGTTTCCTGCTTCTATTGTAATCAATAAGGGCAAGGGGGGAGGAGAGGAGTTGTTTTCCTTCTCTCGACCTCTCCACTCCCTTCTTCTCCCTCAGCACTCATCTACACACTCATCTACACCCCTCTCGTCCACAACCCTCATCCGCACGACCACTCAACCCACCTCCGCAGTCTTCATCTCTCATCGCCGCCCAAGGGAAACTACCCTTATGAAAAATCTTTCTTAATTACCGGGAGGCTCCAACCTCTCATATCAGCCCTCCAGACAACATTCTCTTAATATCACCCGCCGCTGATCGATAAACCCAACAAATTCACTCCCAGAAACGAAAATATTATCCTGTGATGACCTAATCAGGTTCATAACAAGTAAAACATTCATGCAGCATGAATTAATGAGCGAAATTGTATGCCTTATCTGCTATAGTGTATAATTGGGAAAATCGAAATTTTAGCTAAATGAGAGAGTAATCAGCCTATTAGGTGTGGCACATAGCACTAGTCGTTACAAATTGAGGCACGGTTTTTCAGAAAGGTACAAATGTTAAAAACGTCTACCAAGTGGGTATGGTAACCAGATTGTATAGATGATCCGATGCATACCTAGTAGTTAATCTCAAAACACCAATCTCTAAGTACCTTTCACTACCCTCATAGGGGACCATCTACACGCTAATCTGGACAATCCTAAAAAATTTCATCAAATTCGGATGAAAAATGTAAGTGCGGTAGTGATTGGATCAAAAAATTTCTTGGCAAGGCTGGGAATCGAACCTGGGACACCTGGGTGGCAGTCTAAAGCGCTACGTCTGAGCTACTGGGAATACAGGATACAGAATACAGAACGTTTATTGAGAGAAATTATGTACATTACAGGTACTGGATTAGGAAGGTAAGTAGTTACATAACCCTAGCCGATGGGATCTTGTGTTCATTGTATAAATAATTTCATGAGTTAGGTAATAATAATGCATAATAATGTTGACGTGGGAAACATTTTAAAAAACCACAGAACAGGAAGTACGTCTTAACCTAAAATTGGTGAACTATTTACAAATTCATACCTATTTCTACTATTTACAATGATACTTTTATGACTAGAAGGGAAAACAATGTTTATTATTTACATAAATTTACAATAGATTGGGTCGGGAGGAAACGAATCAAGTCAGCCCCCTTCGCAATCGGGGGCCCCATTTGGGTTTTGTGAGTGTGGTTAAGCAATTGAGGAATTGGAGGATTGTTGATTGTGTCGGCAGTTTGGCAGTGAAGTTTTCTGTTAATTTTCGAATGTGTTCGGCGAGTAACTCGATCTCGTGTTCTGTATGAAGGTTAATGGTGCTGTTTGTTGCTAATCTGATACGTTTGTTCTGCGTGGTCTGAAATTTATGGAGGTGGGTTTGTGCTGCGGTGTGCCATATTGGACATGCGTACGTTATTGTTGGTCTGATTATTGTTGTATAAATGAGAAGTTTTAATTTTGTGCTGAGGGCGCGTGATTTGAATAGGTTGTAGTACCTACCTAGTTTGGAGAGGGCTTTCTTATTAATTATTTTTACATGTTCCTTTAAGGTTAATCGTTTGTCTAGGTGGACTCCTAGGTATTTGACAGAGTTTGAGTAGGAAACAGTGGTCCCCCTGACGGAGATTCTTTTGGGAATGTTTCTTTTGGAAGTGAATAAGATTGCTTCTGTTTTGGTCCTAGCTACTGGGACCTGGTGATAGGTTGTATAGGATTTAAGATTCTGACGTCACGCGGGAGGGCGAAAAACGCACGGCTGTTACAAGGGTTTTACGTTTGCGGATACGCAGAGGCTACTGTGAATTTTAAGGCCTTGATTTTCATTGGGGACCATCTACAACCTAACTCGCTTAATCCCTGAAAATTTTATTGAAATTGGATAGAAAATGTAGAAGTTATGGCTGTTACAAGGAATTCACGTTCGCGCATGCGAAGCAGCTACCATCAGTCCGGGGGTAATGATTTTCATAGGGGACCGTCTACACACCTACCCGCACAATCCCTGAAAATTTCATCGAAATCGGGCAACAACTTCGTATAGTTATGCCCGTTACAAGGATTTCATGATAGACAGACAGTAACGGAACCAAAATTGTTCAGAAAGGTCTGAAACGTAAAATGCAAGTGGAATTTTCGATTTTGAAGAACTTTTTTCTCGACCTTGAAAGGTGAAAATAAAGCTTCCGCTACCTTGGTAGACTCAGAAGCAAAATCTAAAAAACCTACAAGCTATAAAATTTGGGTATTTTGCGATAACTTCATTTTCCTTGATAATTTGCTAAATGAAAATACTTTTTTTTCTTGCATGTGTCTGCGAGGGGCAAGGAAGAAATGGCGCAGCTGCGAGGAGCTTATTGGGTTCCAGGATGGAGCAGCGGTGCGGCTACGATGATAGAAAAAAAAAGATAATGATGACAAGCACTCAAGATAGTGGTCGACAGTGATTTTCTTTTCAACACACCTTTGCACCCCTTTTGCTCTCTTATATTCTTTCCCATCATTGATCATGGCAATAAATAAGACTAAAATACTTTAAAAAAAAAAAAAAAAACTTTTTTTTCTTGCTCGATTTTAACGGTATATTAATTTATAATTCAGTAATAAACCAAAAAACGTCTGCCAAGTGGGTGTGGCACATAGCTTCCTCGTATCCATAACCCGATTATATAGATGATCCGATGCATAGTAGTTGATCTCAAAATACCAATCTCTAAGTACCTTCCACTACCCTCATAGGGGACCATCTACACGCTAATCTGGACAATCCTAGAAAATTTCATCAAATTCGGATGAAAAATTAAGTGAGTAGATGTATGTGATTGGATCAAAAAAATACTTAGCCTCGGCAGGGATTCGAACCCGCGACCCCTGGGGGACAGTTGAAGTTACGGCTGCTACAAGTAATTCACGTTTGCGCATGCGCAGTCGCTTCTATCAGTCCGGGGATAATGATTTTCATAGGGGACCATCTAAATACTAGTCTGTAACATGCCTGAAAATTTCATTGAAATCGGATGGAAAATGTAGAAGTTATGACCGTTACAAGGAAATTCACGTTTGCGCATGCGCAATGGCTACTATCAGTCCGAAGGTGATGATTTTCATAGGGGACCATTCAAATACTAGTTTGTAACATCCCTGAAGATTTCATTGAAATCGGATGGAAAATGTAGAAGTTATGGCCGTTACAAGGAATTCACGTTTGCGCATGCGCAGTCGCTTCTATCAGTCCGGGGATGATGATTTTCATAGGGGACCGTCTACACACCAACCCGCACAATCCCTGAAAATTTCATGGAAATCGGACAATAACTTCGTATAGTTATGCGCGTTACAAGGAATTCATGACAGACACACAGACACACAGACACACAGACAGACAGACACGGAACCAAAATTGTTCAGAAAGGTCTAAAACGCAAAACGCGAGTGGAAATTTGGATTTTGGAGAATTTTTTTTTTTTCGTCCTTGAAAAGTGAAAACAAAGCTTCCGCTACCTTGGTAGACTCGGAAGCAAAATTCACAGTTGGTTTATTATTTTAATAATGTTTGAAATTGCCCACCAAGCCCTGCTGTGATTCATTTCTACTGTAGATTGAAACTTATTTTCAATGACGTTCCGTACTCAGCAGTTTCAATACTTTAACGATATTCACCGAGTTGAGTGAGGAAAGTATTAAATTGCCGGTAGGAAAAAACTCCGATCCGTCTTTTTAGAATGAGCTTCTTAATTAAGTTTGCATTTCCCCTCCGAAAAAAAAAGTTGGTTTGCCTTTGAAGGAGGTCTATGTTTACAATGACTCACTCCCTCCAGGAAACGGGGTCTAGACGAAAGAAGAACACCTAAGCCGAAAAATTGAATAGCGCGTGAAAATCACCCTCTCGAAGCTTCTGCCGGGCCTAACTAACAACCTTTTTTTTCCTCGTCCGCAATTTGAATTTCCCCCACCCCCTCGTCTCAATTCGGCGTAAGGTCTTTCGGGGTAGAAAAAAAAGTGAAGTAATGAGGGGATTTTTCCAGGGAACCCCCTCGAGGCGTCTAGCGGGAGGCTGTTATGAATAAAACAGAACTTAATCATCACGGTTCGACGGATTTTTCTGGCGGTTGGGGGAAGTATTGCTCGGAGATCGGTGTATCAGTTGAGCGGAGGTAGTTGATTGCCTTCGGGGATGGCAGAACGCTGAGGCCAATTTGTGTTGTTTTACGGGAATCCTCGAAGGTGTCTTCGGGAAAGTGAAGCTACGCTGTCTTTCTGAATTTCCTAGACTTTTTTCGGACGCACCCAGTCAACGCCAGTTGAGAAACTTTCTGCTGAACCGGTAGAGCAGCCACTGAAATTCCGATTCAACATGCTCAGTGATCGAAATAGCTTGAAAATAAAATCACACAAACGCCTCGAAATTCAAGACATTTGAAGGCGTTTCACTAACTTCGACAAGCAGGATGAAGACACTCATCTCATTAACAACCCCAGATTAGACAATCCTTTAAAAAAATTTATTTTGGTTTATTATTTTTTGAATATTTTAAATTTAATAATATTCAAATTTTGTTAAAATTTAAAGCGATGAATCGGCTTTTGGAAATATGCTGGACACTTTCGTGATGTTCTACACAGAAGAAGTGCCACGAAAAATGGACAGAACAATAAGCACAATCCAATAACGCTCTAAGCTACAAGCTGATACAACCAGTGCGAAAGAATAATTGTTATGGAAATGGAAAAGGTAGGTTTTTGAGATTTCTTGTTTTGTGGTATGTTTTAGTTTGTAGAAGTTTTTCAAAATTATACGTAAAAATTTATTGCCTAATGGGTTTTTCAGAGAAGAGTGTTTTCAAAATTGGCGGAGATGGAGGATTAATGATTATTGAGGGATGGAAGATTGGGAGTGGAAGATTGTGGATTTTTAAACATAGGTAGGTAGTTTGTTTTTCTTTCTAGTCTTTGATGTTTTGTCTGTGTGGTAGTGTGTTATTTTTCCAGTTCTGTATTGGTTGCTCCATTATAATTGTTTTTATGACAAAAAATAGGTACCTATAGTCTTGGTAGCTCATTTTTAAAAATTGTTTATTTTTTTTTGTAGTTTGTAACGACGAAAAATAATTGTTAAGTAAAAATTGTTGATAATAATATCAAAAAATATTATGTTATTATAATAATTAAAACATATTATGTTTTTTGACTGGTTGGTTCTACCAACCGTGATTATTTTTACGCTTGTCAGTGGTTCAATGCTGTTATTTTTCTTATTCAATGTTATTAATGGTAGTATTATTAATGGTTATCATTACACTTATTCAATGTTATTAATGGTAGTGTTATTAATGGTTATTATTATTATTAATGGTTATTATTACACTAATTCAATGTTATTAATGGTAGTATTATTAATGGTTATTATTATTATTATTAATGGTAGTATTATCAATGGTTATTATTACACTTATTCAATGTTATTAATGGTAGTATTTTTTAGTCTTCGAATATTTATTTTTAAAGAATTGTTTAGTCTTCGAATATTTTTTTTTTTAAGAATTGTTTAGTCTCCGAATTTTAGGCTTGACAGAGGGGCCATAGCTCGCCTTGAAAGCGCTCACAACATTAAAAGGAATGCAATAAGTAACGACGTCCTTTCTGCTTCTTCCTCCACATGAACTACATAAACAATTAGTTGAATAAATCCACTTGTCGCACAATATTTCGTCTGAGAGTGAATCACTGCCTGTGCGATGCTTACCTCAACACAATTGGACAACGAGATTTGCCACAATGACAAGAATGGCACATTCCAAAGGTACATTGAACCACTTGATTAGGTATGGAATGCGCAGAATGTGAACAGTGTTTGCAACCACATATCTTGTTCTCAGCAGCCACTTATTGCACCTTTGCCGCCAAAGTTCAAGCATATATTAACATGGATTACCTCCATAACAGTATTAAGATAAGAAAACCTCCATATTTCGGGCAATTCTCGTGCACAAAAAAACCCCAAGAATCGAGGACGCTTGGATTGGGGTGCGTTTCCCACGAAGCTCTTCGACTGACCGCCGATCAGTTTTCCACGCTCTGAAAGGTATCGGCCATCCGTCACGCTCACAGAATAATATTTTTTTCATTTAATTTTTTCCCCTTCGATGCGCTTTCGTTGGTATCGAAGGTGGAGCTTTCTGGGTTTCCAAACAACAGTCAGTTCGCCTGATTCAAGTGTGCCCAGGATGAAACCGCAAGGGAGTTGGATGCTGTAGGACATCTGCAAAACAAGAGATCAAGTGTAGCAATTCATCAGCTGACAATAGTGGACGGTCTTTCGGTGTGATCCTCAATAAGTAGATGGCGTTGAGCTAGCCTAACTCGGTTCACCAGTCTTTCAGAGGTGACCAATATGCTTAAAAGGTGGTCTTGCTTAAAAGGTGCTTTCAAGGCGAACATACAGGTGAAATAGAGCTTTTTGTATTTTTGCTTCCGAGTCTACCAAGGTAGCGGAAGCTTTGTTTTGGCTTTTCAAGGTTGAAAAAAAATTTCTCCAAAATCGAAATTTCCACTCGCGTTTTACGTTTCAGACCTCTCTGAAGAATTTTGGTTCCGTGTCTGTCATGAAATCCTTGTAACGGGCATTACTATACGAAGTTATTGTCCGATTTCAATGACATTTTCTAGGATTGTTCAGATTGTCATGTAGATGGTTCCCTATTAAGGTAGTGGAAGGTATTTAGATATTGATGTCTTGAGATTAACTACTATGCATCGGATCATCCATACAATTGGGTGCTGCTGCGCCCTGAGTTTTTTCCTTTGTTTTGAGTGGCATTACGAGCTGAAATTGATATGATCGTGTGAAAAAAGATTTCCAAAGCGTCTAAAAATTCATCCAAATCAGATTTAAATTTGTTGAATATGATCAGATTTTTCAAAATTATGATCCAGAAGTTATATATCAAACTGAAAATGAAATGATTTAATTATTGAATTATAGAAAGTATTCGTTGCAAAAGAGATTCTTTCGAGCCCAATCACTGGAGAACTTGAAAAACATGTTGTTACAGTTGTCAAAATTACAAGTATTATTGAGAGCGCTAGAAGAGAAGAAAGTCTGCTCTACAATCTTCCTTGATGTGACTCAGGCCTTTGATCAAGTTTGGCATGAAGGAATGATTCACAAGCTTCGTAAAATGCTGCCAGAATCCTATGATACCCTCTGGCAGTCCTACATATCCAGCTGATATTTTTGTATAAGACAGGATGGTGCTTTTTCAGAGCCAAAAAAATACAAACCGGGGTGCCGCAAGGGAACGTACTGGGCCCACTACTGTACCTGCTTTACACTTCTGACTTACCAGAAACTGAAGGTTTCTGTACCTCGCTGTGTTTGCGGATGATACTGCAGTTATAGCCACTGGGGAAACAAACAGTGAATCAGTTACCAAGCTAAATTTCTGTATCTCCTGCATTAATGATTGGACAGTGTGATGGAGAGTTAGAACGAATGAGACTAAGTCAGTGCATGTTTATTTCACAAATAAAACGATAAACTATGTACCAGCCTTTCTCGATAACAAGGTGATACTGTATGCCAATGAATTGAAATATTTTGGAATGACGCTGGATGCCGAACTAAGGTGGAAGTCCCACGTTAAGAAGATAAAAGCTGAGCTTTTGATTGAATTCAGAAAAATGTACTGGCTGATGGGCCGACGGTCAAAATTGTCTGCTCACTTACGGACTTACGGTGCACAACTGTGGGGGTGCACAGCCTAGATCATTCGAGAGGAGCTCCAAGATCATGTAAATGAGGATGGCGTCCAGCTTCTCAACACAGATGATCTGCTTAGAAGACTTGAGAGAACCAAGCCTCACGATCTAATTCACTTAGTGTGAACCATTATCAAGTTCAAATTTCAGGACAATAAGAACTAAGTGAAGTATCTTAGTTTTCTTAACGTACACCAACTATTTATCAGAAAAATGTTGCTTATGAGTTTGTTGAAACTTGGTGCAATAAAACAAGTTCAAAAAAAAAGTTCAACCCAGTCAATGGACAGCTGTCCAACCACTGAGTAGAACCTTGTTGTAGGTATCCAGTCGTTGGACACGAAAAAACAGCCCGAAGTTTTGCTTCAAGTGTGAAAACTGACAGGAAATGACCAGAAAGAATAAAACATTTGATTAGAAATACAATAAATTATTACAATAAGCATCCGCGTGGTCTCAAAAAATTCTAAAAATTCTACACTATCTTACATTGATGGAAAAACAATACCTTTAATCAAATTTTTTTGAGTTAGGGCGTTTTCAAAATTTTAAACCTTATTTTTCAACCCTTAGAAGTGACCTACATCAACAAAAAAAAAATTTTTATTCGATTTTCGGATAAACTTAAACCAACAAATTTTGAAGGGGGGGTTAAAAAATTCTTGGTCGATTCCAAAGGTTCATTATTAAATATAGTAAACCAAAATGAAAAACTCTTAATGAAACAGACCAAGTCAGCTTACCATTCTCATTACAAAATTGACGATTCCTGACTGGAGCTCCTTTCTCTACTCCTAAATTGTGAGGTTATTTCATTTTTATATTTTTATAACGTTTTTGCTTTCTTCTGGAAACTTTATTGTTCACGAAGGTCAACCTGAAAACCTATTCTTGTCCAACGACTGGGGGTTTTACCCTATAAATTCTCCACGTGAAATAACATGGATTTTCCTCCGACCTGATGAATAAATACAAAAAACACATTGTTGACAAAATGACCCGAGGAAGAAATCACTGTCGCAAGAAGTCCCAAGCTTTACGAGGCGAGCTGAATCAATTTTCTCACCTCTCCAGCACCCTGGTCAGGGAAGGTTGTGCAAGAAGAGGTCTACCGTACGGGTGGGGCGTGTCTCAGACAATGGAATAATGTCTCACCAATGGGACAAGGATTGAACTCCAAAACGAATCCCGTTTCTTATGTGGTACCCAGAAATCTACGATTTGTACGTTTCTATAAAACACAGTCTTTTGCTTCGAAAAAACGAACTTTTTTTTTCTTTTCTATAATATACGCTTGCATGATTCTTGAAGTCTGTCATCGGTTTCTCAAACCTAATGAGGTTTTTCATTGTCGGCCCGAGAAATTTTCCTTTTCTCACCTTGAAGGCGGGTCTCGATCTTCCACGGTTGTTGGCTCCGCTTATTGTCACTGAGAGCCCTCGAAAACTATACCTTCCAGGTGTAATGATTTTGATTATGACCAGCCAAACCCCGCCAAGCCTTTTATAGGGTTTAACCCGTTAAAATGGGCGTTGTTTCTCCTCGGCGGATCCGCCACGGTGGACGATTGGGAAACGATAATTCCTGAAACCGATTTAAAGCGGCGGTTATAAGGGATTATTTTCCAAGTGGAACAAACGATTCGGCGACTCCATGTAGATGGAAACAACCGCGACCAACCATTATGAAAAATTCACTCTTTTCAAAAGAAGTGCGATTTCACTGAAATCGAAACTAATTTCACTAACGTTTTCCATTGCAAATTGGCCCGTTTTATTTCATTTTAAGTGTTCGAATTTTGGATGAGTCACTCCGCAAAAAGTACAAAAATGTCAGCCAAAATGAGTGGGCAGTAAAAAAATGGTGACTCAAATAAAGAAATATTCTCACCCTGTTATTGATAATGAAATTCAGATTTCAGTGCTCAATGGGACCGACGTAGGTTCTGTGGACGGCCAAGAAATATCATCAATGTCTCTTAATTCGCATTCGAGAGCTCTCTTAACAATATTGGTTTGGACTGTCAGTAGTCCGGCCGTGTGGTTGGAAACAGCTGATTCCTTGCTAGATGTGCCCCTAGGGGAGTGCTGACAGGGGATACACGAGAGTGATCTGTCCGTGAACGCCGATGAAACTGGCGTGTGGTACACTGGGGTTGAGCTCCCTCAACAGCATTTTATGTAGAATGTAGGTACCTATATTTCAACTGTTACACCATACGAACATACACCATGTTTTATCTCTCAAAACAGAATGAAGCAATGATAGCAATAAGAAGTGAAAAAAGTAAGAAATATAATTAAAAATAAGTAAAAAGAAAAGAAGAAATGTGTGAAACTTTTTCGTTTAGTAATGCATGCATTCTATGGCACGTCCCATTGAATAAGCATTACGTCAATTAATACCATTAAATAAGCGAAAAAAAACTGTTAACTCGATGTAATTTATTAAGTATTTTAGACAAGTAATAGTGACCCCCCCCCCCCTTCACACTCTTATCCACCATAACATTTCTAGCGGCGTGGGAACCTTAAATTTGAAGAGTATTTTAAAATCCATGATCTACGACACTCGATATGCGAATTCGAGTTGGAAGATTTCTGAGTCGAACGAGAAAAGAAACACTCAAATCGGTTGGAAATTGAGACCTGGGCAGATTTTAGGGGATTATGCCCGCCAACGCACGTTTTTTGAGCATTAACCCCCTTCTCCCTCTTATAAGGTAAAATTCGAAATTCCTGCGACGTAGTGCACAACTAGATAGTTTTCTGCGTATAATAAAACAAGAACCACAATAATCGGTTGGAAATTGAGGCCTGGGCAGAGTACACAAGATTATCCCCAAAAATGCACGTTTTTTGAGCATTAACTCCCCCCCCCCATCCCCCCTTAAAAGGCAAAATTTGAAATTCCTGCGACGTAGTGCACAACTAGATAGTTTTCTGCGTATAATAAAAAAAGAACCACAATAATCGGTTGGAAATTGAGGCCTGGGCAGAGTACACAAGATTATCCCCAAAAATGCACGTTTTTTGAGAATTAATCTACCCCCCCCCCCCTATCCCCCCTTAAAAGGCAAAATTTGAAATTCCTGCGACGTAGTGCACAACTAGATAGTCTTCCGCGTCGAACAAAAAAAGAACCACGAAAATCGGTTGATAACTAAAGCTGGGTAGACGACACAAGATTTTGTCACACACACACACACACAGCCATTCACCTATGGTTTTTTTTCGCAGATTTGGATTCAAAATGGTCTAAAACGGATTAGTGTGAGGTTTTTTTTGTATTGAGTGTTGTCCAACTTTAGCCAAGATCGATCGCATAAGGACGCCCAAGTCTTACTGTGGGACGTCCTAAAAAGTGAAGAACAATAATTTTATGGTTTGATGCAAAAAAAATTAAGTAGACGAATTATCGGAGCCGCGTTTTCATCATTTTCTTCTTTTTTTAAATAAACTTTCAAAGGACAGGAAACCAGGGACTTTTTTTAAAAATCAATTACTACCCTTATTCAAATCATAAATATTTTATTTTGTTATATTCAATTTATCTCATGATTTATTTTAGTTTAAGCGTATTAGGTAAAAAAAAGCCAGGGGGACCCCCGGTTACCTCTATTTACATACTTCGGACGAAATTATTGAAACACAGAATGTGTTCTAGCTCACGCGTTCTACATAATTCGCTACTTTCCTCCCACTAAATCAGAATCTCAATCAGAATCAGAATCACCAGGTTACACGATCCGTAATTCCGTATCATCGGTATCCATGTTGTCGTCCCAGATTTCGTTAGCTTTTTTTCTAGTTAGTCTATGGTTAAAACACATTCTGTGTTGAAAATATAGCAGATTAAAAGGAAGAAGTAGGCGCGGATTATGTAATTAAACGGTTGCGAGGGAAGGAATGAGAGAGGACCACATCAATCAATCATTTTTTAGGGATGGACGGGATTATCGCATTGAGCTACAGTCACCACTGGATTAAGTTTTTCCCATTTCTAGAGACTCTTGAGGAGGAAAAGGGAACGTAGCCCCGACTGTATTCGATCATTGGCTGTTATACCAAGTAATGTTCCAAATTTTCAAAATCATCCGAATAAAAAAATATTATTTTGATTATTTATATTAATTTTATCATTATATTTATATACACAAAATTTTTTGAAATTGTCGTGACTCCAACTTATTTGAATTTGAATATCCGAAATGAAACATGAGCAATCCTACCTCGACCACACACAACGCTTTTGACGGTCTTCAACAGCAATCGGAACGATCTGAACCACTCGCCCCCCAGAATATCACAACAACAAACCTACAAATTCTAATTGTTCATTTCTATCGAAACCTCACGATATTCAACCTTAATTAAAATCAAATTGTGTACACCTTGGATAGGAACTTCCTATACATATCCGGTTCCCCAGTTTAAATAGACCAGAAAACGCCTTCCTCCATCATCTCACCTTGTTCGATACTGAATTTCACTGATCAAGTGAAGTCAATTGAGAAAGAGTAATTCTTCCGAGTATCAAACTCAATTATCTAAATTTATACATGTCCAAAATCACAACAGGATCCTCCACCCAAAGGTGATAAAAATCACCTAAATAAGTACTTGAGTAGTCTAAAATATAAGGATATGCCAATGTGCAAGAATGTCGATTTTATCTGGTGAGTGTCCCAAGAGCAAAATTCCAATAATGTTTGAGTTTTTTTTTTTTTTTTACCAACTTCATCTCAAATGGAATCTTAATCAGAATTAACGGTGAAAAAACGACACCGATCCGACGACGAGGTCATAAAAACGAAACCGCGATCGTCGTTTCGCCACCAAAATAACGGACGGAACGAGTGGGAGGAATATCGGAGTTTACTTCATAATTTACGACCACCTCGAGAGTTGATGAGGAACTCGAAAAAAGACGAAGAAATCACCATCAACCCTCGGAAAGATCATTTGCATACTCAACAAGTGTTAATGAACTCCAAATGTTGAGAGAGGGCATTTTACGGAATAAAAAAAAATCTTCCGAGGATTATGAGAATAGCCGTAGTGGGGAATGTTGACGTATGATACCCGGTACGATTGTAAATGTGGTTAAATGACCCGGTGAAGCAACGGGGGGCCGTGCTGCCCCCTCCGTCATAACTATTCCTAATTAATCCTTCGTTAATCACCTTCTGATGTCTTGATGGTATCTCGCCTTCAACGAAAATAACTTCTTAGCGGGGGGCATTTTGATTTCTGGGAGTTTTCTATTTTTTATTATTTTTGTTCGGACCTTCCCTTCCAATGAGATCTGAAGCTCCGGAGCGAACCGGACTTTTGATGTCTCGTCTCAAATATTCACTCTTTTGATTATCACCGAGTCCTTCACTTTGTTTATCAAGTTCATCTCTAATCATAATATGATTATGATAATATTATTAATAATTATGATTAATAATATTATTATGACGTCAGTATGGAGTTGAAACGGTGTATACTTACAGTGGTCCTCGAAGCTCAATTATTTTACTTGAGCCAAAAGTAATGGAGGCGGGTCTCCATTAAAACTACCTACTATAGGAAGTGAAGCAGGTTTTCACAACAATTATTTTTAATTTTGAAGGACCATGCCTACAGTATACCCCATTAATTTATAAATCGAACATTGCAATGGCGAGTGTATTGACGATATTTTATGAGTTGTTCGCACCCCTGAGGGTAGTTTCTCCCCAATATTTGCAACCCCGAAACCCTGTGTTACTGACATAGTGCTCTGAAACCATAATTTTCGAACTTTTCAGTTTTCAAACTATGAATTCTGATAATTTCATAGCGAGCAAAACTTTTTAGGTAGGTTAGAAACTAACTTCAACCGGATTTTCCTAGTAGATCTTCCGATATATGAGTACCTATATCGATACATAGCATTTCCAAACCAAATGAAACCTTTTCCAAGTCAAATAAAACTTTTTCCTAATTAAAAAAAACCTTTTCCAAACATAGTGTATTTCTGTAAAGTAAACAATCGTAGATGAATAATATATTACAAATCTCAGAAATTCATTCTTAGAGGTTCAATCAGTCAATGTAAGTATTGGTGACTCCCCTTAATTATCGGTTTCTTCGTGTGGGCGTGGCGAGTAAGTAGGTACCCACTCACATTCGACAGTCAGAAATTTCTCAAACTTTTTTGATTCCTATTCTACTAAGGTGACATCTACTTCGATAATCCTATGTCAAAAATTCATTGAATTTTCTTCTTGGCAACTTTTTTGTACGATAGGTACAATTGCATCGATCTGAAATTTGCAGAGTATCTCATTTCACTCATTTTTTCAATAAGTTTCATTTGACTTGGAAAAGGTTTCATTTGGTTGCGAAAAGTTTTCATTTGGTTTGGAAAAGGTTTCATTTGGTTTGGAAAAGGTTTCATTTGGTTTGGAAAAGTTTTCATTTGGTTTGGAAAAGGTTTCATTTGACTTGGAAAAGGTTTCATTTGACTTGGAAAAGGTTTCATTTGGTTTGGAAAAGTTTTCATTTGGTTTGGAAAAGGTTTCATTTGACTTGGAAAAGGTTTCATTTGGCTTGGAAATGCTATATTTCTTCCAAAATGATGTTAGTAACAATTCAATTTACCTACCTTCTTACTTCGACAAGTTTTTCCAAGGAGATCTTCCGCTATATCGGCCAATGTCTTCCTGAATGATGTCTGCATTGATTAAAACGTTTTAATTCACCTACCTATTTCAACACGTTTTTCTCAAGTACATCTTCCGATATATCGAAATATCGATACATTTTCTCCGATTTATCGGAGGTATCGATAACTTATTGACGATATATCATTTGATCAGTATACCGATATATTTCATTCGATACACCTTCCCTACCTGTGATATGAAGCAAAAGACGATTCCCTGACGGAAATTGGCTTAATTTCCGTTCAAATTTCAGTTGATAAAATGCTATCGTTGTTCCTCTATTTGGACATAGTTAAGTATTGTACTCAGTCGTGCGTCCTTAGCAACCAAGAAACAAATAATTTCTTAACGAAGACACCAACAGCTCTCGGAAAGCGATATTGCTATTAGGATCGAACTATCAATGGAAAAGCCGCATTATAATGTAACATTATGCAGTGATCTGTACAGTATAAAATAACGTATGTGTCATAATTTGCTGCATTTTTTTAACAATAAATCTCGTCGTGGTGTCCATTTTCTAATTACCACACATCTGAGACAATTTTGGTGCATCATTATACTGGTATGAAAACTTTCCATTGAGAGGAAACTTTCACTTGAAAAATGAACTTCGCCACATGTGTTGAAAAATACCTGAAAATCATTGAAAGCACATTTACTGCGCACATATTACGGGCACACATACGTACTATGATTTTTTTTTCATTGAATTTTTCCATACCTAAACGAGTATTTAAGTAAACCATTATAAAATGTAAACGACAAAATAAGACGTCGCTCCTGCATCTTCGTTATTTACTCATCAGACTTGTTTTCGGGTGGCCGCGACGTTGTTATGAACCCGACAAGATTTCGTAGTTATTTCGAAATCCTCAATGAAACGGAGCTTCCCGCTATCGATATTTATATCTTAGGGGACACCCATGAATGGAGAGAAAGAACGAAACCGTTAGGACCCCTCGAGGGCAAAAGGGGAAAATCCTTGAGCTCTGCTTTCTTCACAAACAGACGAAGGATCCGTCGGAGCAGCGACTGGTCGTCCGGAAGGTCATTTGAGGGCATTTATACCTTGCTAATCGTTCAGAAACATCCATCTGAATTGATAGTAACAATAATAATAATAATTGAGGAGTTTTCTTTCAAATGGGCTTATATCATCTTCGAATGTCTTGTGGGAAATTGAGAAAAACTAATTTCATGACGAAGGAAGCTGTCTAGGGTTCCCAAAATTTCTAAATAGTTTGTTCATGGAACTTTTGATTGTAAGACCAAATTTCGAAATTTTGGCATGCATTTGGAGGGAGACATGGCCATTTTTCTTAGATAGATATAAACTAATTTGATGAAAAATGATGGATATGAGCCACTTTGAAAAAAAGCGAGTTTTTGGTTGTGCGAAGAAAAGTCTCATTTTGGTTTATTATTTTCAATAATGAACCTTTGGAATCGACCAAGAAAAAAAAATTTAACACCCCCTCAAAATTTGATAGTTCACGTTTCAAGGTACGTAGAATCCAAAAATCGAATAAAAATTTGGCCGTCCGTCCGCCGTACGCCGTGCGCGGCACTTCTGCCACTTAGCATTGACCGATTTCGATGAAATTTGGTATGTAGGCTCCATTTGGGGTCTAGTTGTGCCCCGAAGCTTTTGGTTGATGTAGATCACTTCTAAGGGTTCCAAAATCAATTTTGAAATTTTGAAAACGCCCTAACTCAAAAAATTTCGATATAAAGGTATTGTTTTTCCTTCAATTTAAGATTCTATAGAATTTTTAGAATTTTTTGAGACCACGCGGAGCTCTGTAGGACAAACCGGTCGCTCCCTACGAAAATTTAAGGGTTTATATTGAAATATATATGTATATATATATAAATCAAAACACGAGTGTGAATCGCAAAAGAGGCCTAATCTCCGTTAAAATTAGAGCTGACCGAAATGCAATCGATGGTTGGTGATTTTGATTTTTTTTTTTTTGATTTTTTTTCTTTTTTATTTCTTCATATTGGATGGTTAGTGATTTTGTAGACGAGTGATCTATATAGAAAAATAATAAACCATCGTGTAATAATTTGCAGCGTTTTTTTTATTTGTTTACCCATTATTTTCAATATTGAACCTTCGATATCGTGCAAGAAAAAATATTCCAACACCCCTCAAAATTTGATGGTTAAAGTTTCAAAGTATGTAGAATCCGAAAACCGAATTTAAAAAAAAAAGTGTTTATTGAAAACAACGGGATGGATATAATAAGCCGTTTTGCCAGAAAACTCGTTTTTTAGCAAGATTTAAAAGCGGGGATACAAACTGTTTCGGAAGGAAATTGAATTTTTTAAAGCGCGTTTTTATCAGAAATTTTGTGTTGAATTCGAAAATTCGGAAAACCCTGTTAATTTTACTTTTTTTTAAATTTTGGACCTTTGGATTGTCCAAAATTTGTGGCTAACGAACTTGACCTTCTGTTAGTTGTTACGAACGTTTTCGTGAAAACTAAAAAAAAATTCGAAATAATTACTCCAGTTATTGAGTGGAATGACACACATATATTTATATTCATATGATTTTTGGAACAAGTTCAGGCATCGTTTCAGAATGTTCCAAAAAAGATTTCAATAAATTTTTTTTTCGAAAAAGTCAATTTTAAAAATTTTGAGGCCATTGCGATAACTTCATTATTCTTGAAAATTCGCTAAAACACCAGGTTGAGAGACAAGAATCCTATGATCACCGTGTAGCTGTAGGAACTGCAACTGACCTTCTGTCTAGAGAGGGATGTTTGAGGAGATTTCCCGCTCTCACACGAAGAGAAAAGAGGAAGTCCGATCTGTCGACGGCGCCTTTCAATATCGATCACACTTCTCCCCTTCGAACCTTCCATTCCTCTTACAAACTTGATGATCTTCGGGGGTGGGCGACCTTGCGAGTTCCAGTTGACCCAGGTCGTGGGAGGCCATGTGGGTTAGAGAAAGACAATGTTGTGACATCTGTTGGTTCTCTGGGCAGACCATTGAAACGTTTCCACTCTGTAATTTCGGACGTAATTTTGCAAGAAGGGCGAATAAGTAATAGTTTGGCTTTGTTATTATCACGAGATGTTATGATAAATATTTCGAATCATTAACATTGGTAAATTTCGAAGTAGATAATTTCGTCCTATCACGTGAAACGTGAAAAAAAATTAACGAAAACCCGACAGAAAGAACGTTGGAACGTACATAAACCGGAGAATATACCTGACTGGCCACAACCAGATGGATTCTCCACATCCAATCGGCGAACGTTTTTAACATTTTGGATGGAATATAAGTGAGCCTTTTATGCTTATTGATTCACATTGTAGCCGCTAGGGCTGGTTCTACTACGATGGGCCTTCACTCCTTTGTCAATTGATCATCAAGTGTGATAGGAAGAACATCTCAAATCCACGTTCTTGCTTCATCCTGTTGTTAGTTATAGTTTATCATAATATACCCCCTTTCTGGCACTCATCGTGCGATTTGTTCCTGGGTTTTCTGCTTTTTAGAGATATACACTTTTTAACGAGGTTCAAATACAAAAAAGGCATAATTTATATCTCTGAGTGAGTACATTTTTCACTAAAGGACGCCATTGAGTTAAATTATTCAATTAGGTGACATATACATATAGCTGACGCGATAGAAGGTTGAAATTATCGAAACTTGTTGGATTACTCGAGAGATACAACCACTTTAAAGGCTCATTTCTACCTCCAAATCTTGAAAAAAGTCGTGATAGAAGGTTGAAATCATCGAAACTTGTTGGTTTACTCGAGAGAAACAACCACTTCCAAGGCTCATTTCCACCTCCAAATCTTGAAAAAAGTCCTGATAGAAGGTTGATGGTTTCAGCACTTCGACCATTGTTAATGGGTAAACATAATAGTTCCTCTGATTCCACCTCACATCGAGCGCATCCGATGTTTTGCATTTTATAATTAAGTTATTCCTCATTTTGAATTCCGATGTCTGATGGGTATTCATGCTTGCAAAAGCACGAGTAGGTATGTAGCAAAAATAGGGACGGCAAAAAAGTATCGATTCTTTAAAAAATCGATTTTTTTGAAAAAAAACTTTCGATATTTTTGGATTTTTTTTTAAAGAATCGGAGGATCGATTCAAAAGTTTGAGAATCGGTCCGATTCTTTTCATTAGCTGATTAAGGGAAATAAATTGTAGTCAACAACCTTAACTACCTCAATGGGGAAGGTAAATTGAAATTATTAGTACCTAATGATCACAAAATGAGAAACACCACCTCAACCTATCCTGATAATTCGTGACGTCATTCTCTTATCCCCAGTTCACGAAGAAAAATTAGTAATTTTTCGTAACATAAATTGTCAAAAAACATGAAGTTTCAAATCCTACTACTTACATCTTTCATATTATTAGAATTTAAGTAAAATTTGTATACACAGGGATCAAAATTCAGCTTCAGCTTTTGGTAATTTTACTTGGGTATGACTTTGGCTTAAAAATTATCGATACTTGAAAAAATCGGTACATTTAGAAAAAATGTGTATCGATTTTTTTAGATTCTTTTCCAAAAGATCGATTCGATTTAAATCGATTCATTTTGGAGAATCTGACACCCCTAAGCGAGATCTTGAGAAGGATGCCTGAAAGGCAGACGTCCCTTGGAGTTTCTTTAGTGTGAGCCTAATATCCTATTTTCTGCCTAAATCTTTCGTGTTTTGAAGGTAATAATAACTCAAAACTCCAATACGCAGAAGTGTCTCTAGTCATCGTATAATATACTTCCCTTATAACAACAATACGTACAATATTGCTCCTCTTATGTTCCCGTTATCAGCATAAAACTTTGAGTAGTTAGTCCGAAATGGACTCGAACTTCTCCTACTCCGGAAAACTTCGAAACACCTTAACTTGGACCTTTGGTGCCACTAGTGTCACCAAAAACATTTTTGGAATTCCACAGCTGTCCCAAAGTTTCACTGCAGTAACTGAAATTAAATTGCAATTTAAAAATTATTGGACAACGCTGACTTTTTTCAACAATTTATTATGAGCCATTAAAAGTCGAAAAATTATGTAACAAAAATTTTGAAAATTGTTTCATTGATTTCCTTGGAAATTTTTGTCATAATAAATCTTGAGACTTCCAATGACCCACAAGTAATTCTGCCCCATTAAATTTACAATTTCAATATAATTTTGGTTACACCGGTGACACTTTGGAACAGCTGTGGAGTTCCTGAAATGTTCTTGGTGACACCAGTGATACCTTGGTCTAATTAGGGTAAAAAACCCAGATTTGGTAACATATGTGACGTACCTGTTAAGGCAGACTAGTTCATCCACTGCAAAGAATCGCGGAGTCCCAGCCTTGAAAAAAATAAAGACGAAAAATTCTTCGAGCGTCTCGCATCAATTAAAGAGACCCTGGAAGCCTGCCAGTCTGCTCTACCGCACTTCACTTAACAAATTGTACTCCGAGTTTCTACCAAGCAAAGACTCGACTTTAGTCCCCAAGGAATATCCATATATTATAATTATTAATTATCATCGACATTATGACGAACGCAACTATCACGAGCTCAAGAACCAATTAATCGTTCTCAGAAAGCTTTTTGATGTTCGAATGCAAATATAGAAAACTAATTTCGACCTTTGAGTGGATTAATTGAATTTTGATTTATGAGGGTAATCAAGGGAGATGTGGAAGAGTCGCGAGAGATGGCAGCTGGAGGTGATCATCAAACAAAAAATAATTGAATTGTGAGGAGAGTTCTCAATCAAATATCGCATTTAATTTTTATACGACTGTTTATCATTCGTATACTATGTTAAGATTACCTTACATGTTCTAAGTAAGTTCGAAAGCTTGCGGAGTCATGCGAGATTCAAGAAATAAACTTGTCATTCTTTTTTTCTTGAATTTTTGAATCAAATTAGATGTTTTTTAGTCCCACCTAATGGCTATTAGAAAGTATGTAGGATTTCCAAGTTTAATTCGGATTTTTCCAGACCATAATCGGATTTTCCAAACCATATTCAAAATTTTCTAATCCTGTTTCAGAACTTTCTAATTCAATTTCAAAACTTTTTAAGTAAAATACAAAATTTTCCAAGCCAAATTCAGATTTTTCCAAGGCAATTTCAGAATTTATCCATTTCAATTTCAGAATGTGATCGATCTTTCTGTGTGGTGATATATAGTATTTTAAAGTCAAATTAATTCTTCTCCAAACCAAATTAATCTTTTTCCAAATCAAATTAATTCTTTTCCAAATCAAATTACCTAATCCTTTCCTACTACATAACAATATAATATAATATATAGCAATATAATATCTAGAAAGAACACTAATTACACGGTACCGAACTATTTTGGTTTATTATTTTCAATAATAAGCCTTTGGAATCGAGCAAGAAAAAAAAAAATTTTAACCCCCCCTCAAAATTTGATGTTTTACGTTTCAAGGTACGTAGAATACGAAAATCGAATAAAAAAATTTTCCGTCCGTCCGCCGTACGCCGTACACCGTACACCGTTGGTATATGGGCTCCATTTGGGGTCTAGTTCTGTACCTCAGAGGTCAACTATCGTATGTCCAAAATTCTCGTTTTCGAGATTTTTGTTTTGTATGTGCATTCTTTCTATTGTATTTTGTATTCTATTGTATTGGTAGGCATAAACAGATTCTACAGAATTAATTTGAGCACCATTTCTGGTGCCCATAGTTAGTTCTGGTTACATAGCAACATAGGTGTGCCCACAACTTCTTTTGGCTCTGCTGTGAGATCGCCAAAATGTCACTTACGATAATCGACCTCTGAGGTACAGAGTTGTGCCGCGAAGCTTTTGGTTGATGTAGGTCACTTCTAAGGGGTGAAAATTAAGGGTTGAAATTTTCAAGAGTGCCCTAGCTCGAAAACTCTCGAAATAAAAGTATCGTTTTTTCACCAATTTTAAATAGTACCTATCGAATTTTAAAAAATTTTTGAGACCACCCGGAGCTCTGTAGGACAAACCGTTCGGTCCCTACGAGTACTTGAAGGTTTTCCGTTGATAAAACAGAATCATGAGTGTGAATCGCAAAAGAGATCTAATCTCCATTCAAATTTTATCTGACTAAAATGCGATCGCTGTTCATTTCTTCGATTTGTATACAGTTTTGCCTTCTGCGTAACCAGTAATCAAATTTCCTTATGAAGCCTTCTATTTTTCCAATCGAGTGTGAAGCGTTTAGTTCTTTCTAATAAACTTGATTGTGAAGGTGTGAAGCCATTTTCAATCCTATTGAATGGAAGTGCTCTTCAATGGTGTCTCCAGCATTCGAGGAGATCTAATTCACTGTTCAGATCACTGATCAGCTGAGTGAGCTCCGAAGCCATTTTCAATCATATTGAACGCAGGAAGCTGAAATTTGAGAGGGAAGGTCAAGGGAGTATACAGATGGTGGTAGGTGCTATTGATGGAGAACCGTGATCTATACAGAAGGGTGATCTATACAGAAAATAATAAACCTTCGAGCAATGATTTGCAGCGTTTTTGATTTCGGATTAATTTCTTCTTTCAAACAAGAGATTAAACGATGAAAGTGAATTTCGGGTCTCCAATGGTTTGGGCGTTGTGACGTTGGCAATATTTAAAACAATATGGCTTTAAATATTTCATTCCACTGGGTAGCATGTCATCTCCTAATATTCAACCCAGGAGAGTCATACGCCCCCCACACGTTGCTGTGAGCCTTTTCTGACTGGAGGAGAAGTCTTTTGGACCAATTTGGTTCATGTTTCTTCAAAATTTTTATGCCAAAACAATTATCGAAGGTTGCGTCATGAGAGATGGCATGTCTGCTTACGGGTTATCCATGTTCCGCGCAACCACTGAAGCCCTTTGGTTGTTTACCCTAAGGTTCAGTGGCGTTTCTGCTTTGCCCACGTAGAAGGCCGGACAGTTCCTACACACCAGCTCATAGACATAGACATAGACATAGACATAAGGGTTCTGTACCATGTAATTTTTGTTCTTTCTAAATATTTTCACGTACATGCTCATGTAGAGCCAATTTTGTGTATTGATCAACATAACAATATAATATATAATATAACTACAAACAATACAATATACAGAGTGTCCCCCCTTTTTCATTACAGATTCAGATTCTACGCCAAATTTCACGAAAAATTCATACCCGAACCGATTTTTTTATTGCGCGCAACCTGGCTTTTTGAACGCTCCAAGTTGCGCAACTTCACAATTGCACAAAAATTAGGTTTTGTAGAACCCTAAATGTGGCACACGTTTTTTCATAATTTTTTGACGCTGGATCACATGGTGTCATCCGTTTTTCAATTTGACTGGGATTTTTCTAAATGGCGGCCGAAAATTCGGTTGTTTTTAGTGGAAAAATAGCTCTTTTAAATCGTTATGAGTTTTTAGGCAATTTTATTCAGTTCAAGCATTATCGTGCGGCCAGTTTTTATTTTTAACTCCACCGTAGACGGTCCTAAGCCCGTGGTTCAAAAGGAGGTGAGAAAATAAAAAATAAACATGATTTCGACCATAAAACTGATGTTTTCGTGAAAGAAATGTTAATTTTTCCTCTTTAAATGTTAGTCTTCCTCAAAACGGATGACACCCTGTGATTCAGCGTCAAAAAATGATGGAAAAACATGTGCCACACTAAGGGTTCTTCAAAACCTTATTTTTGCGCAATTGTGGAGTTGCGCAACTTGGAGCGTTCAAAAAGCCAGGTTGCGCGCAATAAAAAAATCGGTTAGGGTATGAATTTTTCGTGAAATTTGACGTAGAATTCGAATTTTTAATAAAAAAGGGGGAGTTCCATTTGAAAAAATGAAGTTAGTGTCAATTGCGCACGATTGCGCGCAACTTTTTTGCGCAAAAGTATTTTTCCTGAGATCCTCACAAAAAATCATGAAGAATTGCGTTGATCGGAATTTTTTACGCTGTATTTTGCGGAAATGAAGGGGGGTGTAACCTTTTCGTGAAACACCCTGTATAATATGAAATATTATTTCCTTGTAACAGCCATATATTTCACATTTTCCATCCAAGTGCGATTAAATTGTCAGGGATTATGCGGATTTACTTTTATATGGTTCCCTATGAAAATCATGGCCCCCATACTGATAGCCACTGCGCAATCGTGTATTTTCTTGAAGCAGCCATGACATTTATCATCTGGATTCGATGTCATTTTTTTGGATTATGCGAGTTGTGGTGGATATGGTCCCTTAACCCAATGGGTTAACCCAAAATCATGGCTTCTGAATTGAAAGTATTTTGTAACAGTCCTAAGTACCTTTTACGTTTCCCATCCGATTTCGAAGAAATATTCAGAGATTGTAGAGGTAGACTTGCAGAGGCCTCTTGAGAGTAGTGTGAGGTTACTTTGATGTTTTGAGATCAACAACTATGCGTCGGATCATCTATACAATCGGGTTGTGGATACGAGGAAGCTATGTGCCACACCCACTTGGCTCGTGACGACCATCTTTGCTTCGTCAAAGCCACGTAGTCAGTGGATGGCCACACTAATTTGCCTAGTGAGATATCACAAGGCAGAAGAGGGGGTCGCTGAAATCGAGAGTGAGATAACGCGGCCGTTAGGGGAAATGGGAATGTCTAGTGCAATTATGGAACTTTGGAATAAATTGTGGATATCGTTGACGGATGGCTACTTCGTGAAGAAAGGCGAACAATTCAGTCTTATCTACAAGCTTCGGGAGGATAGTAACTCATTTTGTTTTGCACTCTCCCTCAACTTTTGCTAATTGCGTTTTACGTTCGGAACCGCCTAATGGGTTCGAGACGTTCCCAATTTACCCTCACATTATTCTCCATTGCTCGAGAGCCGGACAACAACACACGGAGATCAAGAAGAAGGAGGGATGGAAAGGCGAAGAAGAAGAAGGAGCGAGGATGAAGAGCGGAGGGGAGGGGAGGACTTGAGACAAATGACGGTCGTGGGACTTAATTGCGAAGCCCGCCCGGCCAATCGGTCAACGTGTCAGGAGCCTTGGAGATGGAAGCTTCCGTCGGTGCCACCTTATATTCTTTCAGTCTTCCACAGAACCTTTCGCCAATGACTAAAGAACTAATTTCGGGAGGGGTGGCCCTGGAGAAAGGGACAGAAAGACTGAGGGCCGAAGGGTCTCCGATAGATCCAAGGTTCAATTGATTAGAGAACTTAGTCACGGTATGGACAACCTTCTCAATCCCTATAACTCACTGCACAGTGAGGAACCTGCAGAGAGGTCCATGACGACTTCGATTCCTCCATGGAGATTTCATAGCCCGGACAATCTTACCGAAAGTGACAACGAGAGTACGGGCAGGAGGTACCTACATCACAAATGTTGAATTGTTTGGAGAACTTGGTATGGTCAATATTAATCAATTTATTATCTTACTAAATAAAATACTTGCCAGAAGCGTTTTGGAGAATTTTAAATCTGCTGAGTTGAACCTTGAAGCTTTTTAGTTCAGTGGCGTTTGAAAAAATTAGGAAATGTTGCTCTCTGTGATGGAGAAAGGGGTGGAAATCCGTCTTATCGCCCTACTCAGTGACTTACCAACCCGATTACAAACCTGTTCAGGAACTGTAAGAACTTGGGATCCTCCAGGTGTGATCATGAAGATGACAAAGACTTTCATGAATTCAGAACAGTGGCGTCTCCTCCAGGCAAATATAGCAAACACTGTTTGCCTTACTAAAAATATGCAAAATGAATAAATTAATTTTTTTGAGATACTCCTATATTTCCATTTTTTGCAAGTACTTAATATTTAGCCGATTTTGGAAACTTTTTATTACATTTTGGGACTATATCATAACCAAGAAAGTTTGATGGAATAGGAGAATGGAATAAGTACGAATTTTGCCTAGGATACTAGCGCGCAACACACCAGAGAACGATCGCGGATGATACGCGAACTAGCGTGGGGCGACTATGCTAGACAAACAGTTTTAAAAAAGAAGAATTTTGCGAAACTGTTTTGGATAACAGGCGACGATGAGCCGGTAGGCGGGGGGTCAGTGCGGGGTCTAGTATTGCTATACCCCCACTATAACAGCATCAGCCATGGCAAACAATCGAGGAGCAGTTTCGTGGCCTTGAAAGCAGAGAAAATTGGAAAAAGAGCCATAGATACTAAGCCATGGTTTACGATTCCTTAGCAACCAGTAATCAAATCTCGTAATGAAGGAATTCTTTCTTTCTTCGAACGGAGTATGAGGCGTTTATTTCATTTAAATAAACTCGATTTTGAAGCGAAACCATGGTAGGTAGTGACAATGGCAAAGCTGTGTTCTTTGCTGGCGCTTGATCTACACAGAAAAATAATGAACCTTTGTGTAATAAATTGCTGCGTTTTTCATTATTGTTTATTCCTCTATGCTGTTTGCCTGACAAATATTCTCACCTGACGCCACTGATTCAGAAGCCCATTTTTTCGGCAGGCAGGTGTGCAAATCTTTAAGATTCATAGGTGGAGTTGGATCTCGTAATATACCTGGAAGTGTCCGTGTTCTTGAAGGATTTTTTTGTTAACTTTTTCCACATAATCTGCCACAATGGTCCAGTTTTTTTGGCTCTCCAGCCAAAATCTTATGACCTCCTCTGGGGTTGTGTCCTGAGCTGCGAGATGCAACTTCTCCCTTAGGCATTTCCTCTTCCCTGTCCATCGCGTGCATTCAAAGAATGTATGGAATGGTCATCCTTGTTCTCCTCGCAGTTATGAAACATTTTGGGAACCTCACCTTCCCCATCTTATGTAGATAGGTGTAGAATAGTCTGTGCCCTGAAAGAAACTGGGTTAGGAAGAAATTTACCTCTCCATGCTTCCTTTGTAGCCACACTCGATTTCAAGAAATAGGGAGTCCATATGGAAATTTCATTACTGGTTGCTAAGGAAGCAATACTGAATACAACTCGGAAAAACGAATAGCGATTGGATTTCAGTCAGCTAAAATTTCAACGGAGATTAGACCTCTTTGGTGATTCACACTCGTCCGTACTTTGCCCTGCAAAGCCCAGGGTGGTCTCAAAAAATTTTAAAAATTCAATACTATTTTAAATTGTTGAAAAAACAATAACTTTATTTCGAGAGTTTTCGAGCTAGGGCATTCTTGAAATTTTCATCCCTTAATTTTCACCCCTTAGGAGTGACTGACATCAACCTAAAGCTTCGCATCAACTAGTGATCACTGTTCTGGACTGTAATAATTCTGCATGCCCACAATGGCTTGTTAACTCTTAACTGCACCCGCTATCACATATGATATGGAACTTTAAACGAGGCTCAAGAGCATTCTGGTGGTATTCTCGAGCTCTTTGTGGTATTTTTACTTTAGTCAACTACCGCTAGATCTCATAAGAATCAAAGAATATCCATAACCCCTCCTGTAAGGTTATAACCTCTTTCAAATCAGCAGAAATCACGAGTTGACAACACGCGTGAGAAGTGTTGTTTTGCTGTGCCTCTTACAACATTTTTGAAGATTTTCGGCTGAAAAAATACTACGTGCTGTCTCAAGATATGTAGAAATGAAACATGAAAAGAACTAATCGATCAAGTTTCCAGTGTTTATGGAAACTGCGCTTTTGCTTTGATATCTCATATGATAGAACGTGAAGGAGGAGGACCTGGGTGAATTTCATATATATATGATAGAACGTGGACTTCTCCACTGCATTACCATCTCGTTCAAACGTGATACAAGCCACTTGCTGCACATGATGTTTTTTAAATATAATTTTATTTTATGTTTTTGATGATTTTATAAATTTTATTTGACGTCAGCATAAATTTCACATTAGGTATCCCTACTATATTTCAGAAATGGTTCCTAACCACTTTACTTAGGTGGACAGGGATGGAACCAAAAGAATCTAATTACATAAAACCCCAACCGTATGTACATGCATGTATGTATGCATGTCGCCGATCGCGAGGAGTTAGAGTGGTCGTGGGAGTAGGGAGAGTCTGAGGAATCGGAGGGAGTGGGTGGCAGGGAGAGTCGGAGTAATCGTTTTTGCCTGCTTTTAGTAGGCTTTTCAGCTAGTATGGCATAATGATGAACTACAAAAATTCCTTGAAATACCAATTGGAAGAGAAGATGATTTATCAGATGTGGATGAATTGGATTATGATAATGTTGAGTTAGACCAGCCTGATGACTTTTTGACAACCTATTCATTATGGACCCTTCTCTGCCAAATGAATTTCAAGAAATCGTCATGGGGCTGTCAGAAGAAGTGGAGATGTCACATGAAGCCGAAGCCACCTTGTCGAAAATTGTCAACTTATTGTTTAGTCTTCAACTTTTCTTGTCTATAGTCAGGCCAATGATAAGAGGAAAATTTATTGCTGCCTGCAGGCCTTTTTTTAAAATTACATACGTACAAATTATCATAATAAATGCTTTGAAAAAATGTCTTATGTATAATGTATCACTAGATTTTTGTCCATAATCCTATTAAGTTTCTAAATAGGTGATAGAAACTACAAATGAGCATTTATGCTTTCTTATAGCATTATAAATCTGATTTTTAAATAGCATTATGCGAGAAAACCTATTTGGTCATACGTATTTCTTTGAACCATTTTGCTCACATTATATCACATATGAAATCATCGTCTCGGCTGCTTAACCATGTTCTATCATATGATAAGGGCATAAATTAGGGATTATCGGTCAAACTATGTAATTTAGGGACTTTTCCTTGTCATTTTCGTTTTCAGGGGGCCAAAATACATGAAATTCATTTTTTTTTTCAAGAAAATCGGGAATTGTGTGCAGTTAAGGGTTAATAACTGAAATATCAATTCCAAGGATATATCGAGTGTCGATCGGTACCCAAAAAGGTTCAACACCCTTTCGCGGCCGCTCAAACAGTTAGAAGACGCACCCTCACAATAAAACTCCAGATATAAACAGCTAATGAGACCGCTGCTTGGATCCCCGCCAGTACCGTGTCCCTTTTCCTTCAAAACCTCGGGCCAGCCCCCCCTCTCCACCGTCGAGATCGAGAGGAACATAAAGAGAGGCCCACGGAAAAAAATAAGAAAAATCTATTTTTAATTAATAATTCACGGCTCCGAGAGCTTTCCCCGTCCTCCTGTTTCTAGTAGGTCGTTGATAAACGTCGAGTCGGGGGAGGCTCGGCAATTAGGTAGGTCTCGAAACGCCCAAATCCGACCCAAAGCTGAAACTGGAGGAGGTTTTTTTTTTGAATGAAGAACGAAATTGGACTCTGGCATCAATGAGTTAGAAAGGAATTCTCAGGAGAAATCTTTGTTTGTTTTCTTCTTAATTCTTTGGAAACGAATATTTTTAAAATCTGAGAAAAATAGAAACGGAGAGAACTGAAGGAATCAAGAGTCGAATATAATGGGGAGTGACAAAACAGAGGATCAAGACTTATAAACTCACATGTTTACAACATTCAATGTTTAGTTTGAGACCATAGAGGAGAGGCCTGCCACAATGATGTACGTTTTTACGCTCTGTAAAACACTTCTGGCAGGCATAACTTGACAGGTTAAGCGGTAAGTTACGAGAATTGAGAAAAGTTGTCCACACCAAGTTTTATAATCATCATAACCGTGGATCTCAAATTTATGAAATAATTGCCTACCATTCCTGCATTTAGAGTCCCAACCAACATTCGAAACTTGATCAATTCAGTTATGTGGGCGGATAACTTCATCGTGTGGGCTACCAACATTGCACCCATCATGGGATCTTGACATTTTTGTGTCGGTGTGTTGGCAGCACTGTGGCCCCAAGTGCCTTATTTACACCCTTTACGTCATTTTTCAAAATTTCAGTCCAGTGAAGATTTTCTGTGTTCACAAATGTACTGTAGACTGTAATCTTCATGATTCCTCCTGGAGGTTCTAAATTCCTTGAAGTTCCTATGTGCAGGTTTGTAGTTTGTGGAGTTGAAGGGATGAGAAGGATCGCCTACCACAACCAAGTTCTCCAATATATCACAGGGCATTCATTGAAGACATCTGCCCCAATCCAACTGCAATTATTGCAGTCACCATGTGCAACATTTCCTCGAGTTCACGAACGTCTCTCAACTGAGCAAGCTCAGAGGTCTATAATCTATGATTTTATAAGAGCAATTTTTCAGAAACAGTAGAAGGGTTCAATTACGACAACAAACTGGTTGAACGGATGATGCAATTACGGTTGAAATTACAAATTTAATCGGAAATTTCCTATAGTCACGAAGTATATTTTCCCAAAGAAGAAGCAGCTAAAGGGTCCAATTGCGGCAACAAAACTAGTAATTCGGACGGATGATGAATATGCGGCATTATCCTCCTTCGACTAATCCAGGGCTACATAGAAGAAGCTCTTGGAGGCTACCAATGTAGGCAAGCTGCTGAAAAATTTGTAGAACATAATACCGATTTGCACGTACTGGTTATAGATTATCAACAAGCACTCGATGGTCTTAACAGAGTAGGGATAATGAAGGCGTTGAAGAGAAACGGGATTACTAAAAAGCTGATCAGGCTAATCGAAATTACCCTTCAAGGAAGCACTTCGAGGGTTATGGTTCCCTTTGAGGTAAGCTTGGGCGTCAAACAGGGAGATTCGCTGTCAGCCACACTGTTCAACCTGGGCCTGCATGAGGCTGTCAAGAATGCAGATAAGAAGGGAACAATTGTCGACAGAACATGACAGATTCTGGCTTATGCCGATGACATTGCTTTATTGGGGCGAAGTCTTGATGCCCTGCAGGAGGCTTTTGGGGTTTTGCATGAAGTTGGAAAGCCAATGGGTCTGCGAATAAATGAAAGCAGAACTAAATACCTCAAGATATCTCCCCCGAGCCGTGTCCAGCTAGTGCCCAGAGGGGTGACGTTTGGTTCTTATAAGTTTGATGAAGTCAGGTCCTTCACCTATCTGGGAAGCTTGGTCACGAATAGAAACCAAGTACAGGATGAGATATGCTCACGAATAATGGCAGGCATAATTTTATGCCAATATAAACCTCTTCAAGAGCCGTGTGATCTCTAGATCAACGAAGATGAGGCTATATAGATCCCTGGTGCGGCCTGTGGTTTGTTATGGATCGGAGGCTTGGACCATGCGGGCTGAGGATGAGGCTAGACTGCGGATATTTGAGAGAAGGATTATAAGAAGCATCTATGGAGCGGTCAGAGGGGGCCAAGGGCGGAGAACAAGACAGAATGCTGAAATTGATGGATTATTAAAACATGAAGACATAGTCCGATTCATCAAAGCTTGGCGCATCCAGTGGCTGGGACATGTCGACCGCATGCCGATGGAGGCATCCCCGAGAATGATGCTGTGTGTAATGTCATACATCTCTAGTCAGTAGTTCTCCAATAAAGTGACGTGTAGGAAAACCCCGAGGAGGCATGAATCATCACCAACACAGGTGAGGTGAGGAAGGGAAAGAACACGTCACTTGACATCACCTTTTTTCCACTCTCCCCTCACCATACTAACTTGAGTATATAAGCCACACTCAAGGGTCTTCCTAGCCCTTGCCCAGCTCTTCCGAGGAAACGGTTTGCCTCATAAAGGCGCCAAACCTTTAGCTCCCCTTAGGGAACTCTTCAGAACAGTAGGTAGGCCTGACTAGGTAAATGTTCCGCCTCCCGCCAGTGAGTCTGTTATCAGACGCCGAGGTTGGCGGATAGATTCTGACGCACTCATCCTTACGGTTGGCCGCGAGGCGCCGCAGATGGAGTGCTAAAACCCTAGGCTTTTAGGGATCAATCTCTCCAGTGAGTAGGATTCAGGCTAGAAACAAATCAGCGCGTCGAGAGGACTATCGCCCTCACTCGACATTACGCAGAACACAACACTGCGAGCTAGGATGGAAACAAGAGGACGAAGAGGTCGTCCTCGGCTTGATGATGTCTTGAAGGACCTCCGGGTGGTGGGATTGCGGAGGACTCAGGCGGGTGACCGTACTTGGTGGCTTGGGAGTTCGGGAAGCCAAGAGCCACATCGGCCTGTAGTGCTGTGTAGTTAGTTAGCTAGTTAGATGAAATTGTGGCTGAAATTACAAATATCATTGGAAATTGTCTGTCACGAAGTATATTTTTCCATTCACGCCTACCCAAATATAATGTTGAGATGCCGAAGTTATTTGATGGTTTGAGGGAATTCGCTTCGGTCCACAATCCTCTCAACCAACGTGATAAGTACATTCATAAATCGAAAATTCACCCTTCACCCTACCATCACGAGATGCAAAATTTATCCCAACAATATAGCTTCATCTTTCGAGCAGTTTCCAATCCACGTCTGAGGGTCTCCTTACAACCCTCGATTTCCCAACCCCTACAGCTACCCTCTTCAGCTGATGCAGAAAGTAGCAAATTACTACGGGAAAAAAGGGTAGGGGGAAAATGTAAAAGGAGAGCCACGTCAGAAAATAAGTTAACTTTAACCTCTCAATCCCTCTCTGTTCCTTCCCATCTCAGACTATCTTTTCTTCGCATCCGATCGATGCCTTTAAGAAAACCTTAGGGCCTTCTTTATTGTGCATAACACTCCCTCCTAGTGTCTCTACGCCCTCTCTCTGAGGCTAGCCCTACCTACTACACCCCCAACCTGCCACAACCCCCCATTTTCTTTTTTTTCTTCTTTTTTCCGTCTTTTACCCAACGAAAGAATATTCTTGTCTTATTCACTGGGCCGGTTTTCCTTCAACGCTACTTCGCTCCTTCATTCCCGCCACATACGAACTTCCCCTCCGTTTTCCACTTGTTTGCAAGTCAATAGGAAAAAAAGAGGAGGAAAAAAAAAAAAAAAAAAATCGGGCGGTGCTCCGAAGGAAAAGAAAATATCAACCCTGGAAGCGAACATCTAGTTGAAGTCATGTTTAACAAAAGGGCCCATCACTCTTTTACATGTTACTCCTACCGAAGATGGAAGGAAGAAGACGAGCGAGGAAATCTTCCCTGATTTTCTTGACAGAAGAATGGCAGTGGAAGTTCGCCAACCAACTATCCGAGTGAGCGATGGAAATGATCCGAGGACCCCCGGAACGTCATATTATTTATATACTTACGTTTATGATTCAATTCTAGAGGATGTTCCAAACGCGCTTGAAGTGTATTTGGACATCTCCGACTAAGCTCATTTTAGCGAATTTTCAAGGAAAATGAAGCTATTGCAATGGCCTCAAAATTTTTAGAATGGACTTTTTCCGAAAAATTTTTACACTGAAATCCGTTTTGGAACATCCTAAACGATCCCTGAAGTTTTTCCGAAAACCATATGCATAACTTGAGTAATTATTTAGACATTTTTTTTATTTTTCGCCAAAATGTTCGTAACAACAAACAAAAGGTCAAGTTCGTTAGCCAGAAACTTTGGACCATCCAAAGTTGTCCAAATTTCAAGAAAGTCCAAAAAACGGGGTTTTTCCGTTTCTTGTGGTTATTACCTTCAAAATAATGGTAATATATGGTATATTCGGATTGAACATAAAATTTCTGATATCAATGCGTTTTTCAAAAATTAAAATTGTGCAAAATTAAGAAAAGTATGTATCTATTTATATGTATAATGAATACAAGCGTATATTTGTTGTACCCAGAAATGCAGTAGCCGTGTGGGTACTCTATGAGTTCGTAGAAACGATTAGAACATGAATATGGACTCCTAAGATCTTCAAAGCATACCCGGTGCATACAGTAAGTATATTGGTATGGTATACTAAACATCGAAAAAAACCAAGAATCGTGCAAAAAAGACTTTCTAAAATGAACTCCATCGTTCCTTCTCCTAAACATCCTTTTAACTGAAAGATTTCTTCGAAAATTCGCTCATTAATTCATGCTGCATGAATTAACTTTTTATTATAAGTTGCCTACATTCACGAAGACCACGATTTCGAGTAACAAATTCCCAATCACCTATACCTCAATTATTAATTAAAAAAAAAAATATATCAGCACTCATTCGTGATCTAGTCACAAACTATCCTTCCAATTTGAGCAAAATTGGTGAGAAATTGGTGTTTCTGCAAAATCATAAGGAGACCGTGAATATGAGGGGGTACTCAGCCTTGTGGGTGTGGCACATAGCATGATCCGTTTAAATTATACGATCAACCCCTTGGTTTAAAATAAGATGTAAAACGTCAAAAAATACTCACTTTGTCCCTCCGAACTCATAGGGTATCCACATGTATGTATTGTTGTTTTGTATTACAAAAAATACACGCAGGTACTCTCTATTTATATAAATTGTTTAAAATTAAATTGTTTTATTCAAAATTACTTGTCAATTTTTGATTCTTGAAATTATATTCATATCTGAAAGATTGTACTGTACCTGAATAAACCCATTATATTACTATAATTATGATAATAATGCTCACAAAAAAACGTTTAAAACTCTTTTAAAAATTTTAAAGAATAGGAGAGTTTACATTTAATGTAAACTTCTTTAGGTGGCGAAAGAATTTCTCAAGTTATCCTTAGTGTCACATTAAATACCTATATTATACCATAATATGTTGTAGTTAAGGACTTTTTCCTTTATTTGAATAATTGGGTCTTTTTAAACAATAATAGTCCTTTGTTGCATACAATCTATTTTATTCAGTTTAACAGTAAGAGGACAAGCTCCTGTGTAGAGCACAACTAGTCATTCCTGTGCTCAGGAAATACAAAGAACTTTTATTGTAAAAAAAACCCACTCATATTATACATACCATGATAAAATTTGGTAGGTTTTCGACTAGTCCAATTTAAATGAAGGTGGAGAAAATGACCAAGCTAGTCTTCAGTATCTTTATTGGCACAACGTTTCCGTCCGGGATCAGGACCCATTCATGTGTCGAATCTACAAAACGTGTGATGGTTGACATAAGTTAGCATTTAGTATTTTCCATCATATCATCTATGTTAGTCAACAACTTAAGTCAATCCAGGACGTCGAAATGCCGGCTTTCACAGGTCTACTACCTAGGTCTGACACCACTGTCAAAGGCCGGCGCGTCGACGTTGAAACGGGGGCCTTTGTGAGCGGCGAGGCTGGACCCCCAAGGGACTTTTTGCCCCCTCATCCTCCCGCACTGCAGAGGGGATATAGGGGGGTAGAAGGGGGGAGGGGTTTGGGGGGATGGGCAAATAGTCCCTTTTACCCCTACTAACGTGCCAATAATGGGAATCAGCTTGGTCATTTTCTCGACCTCCACCATCATTTATGTAAGTAGATATCTATACCTTAAAGCACAAAGGCGCTACGTCCAAAAACGGAGTTTTGAGAAAAACGCAGAAGAAGTTTTCATCAGCACGCAATTTCTCAAATAATGGCTTATTACACTAAACTCTTTAATTTCTTTTATAAATTTCCAAGCTATAATTATCAAGAAAATCAATAATAGTTTTGTTAAATTTAAATTTTTCTGAAATAAAAAAAAATAAAAATTGAAAATTAAAATTGTGGAAGATGGACGGCCTTTGCGTTTTAAGGTACCGATATTACACATTTATTTCTTGACAAAAATTATATGTATATCTCTAAACCCCTATTTTCCTAAATAGTAATGAAATTGTTTTAGAATGTTCCTAAACGGAATTCAGTGAGGAAAACAAAATCAAAAGAGACATGGTACAAATTTAGAGTTTATCGCTATAGCTTCATTTCCTTAAAAAATTCGCGCTAACAAGCTGGCCTGACGAACAAACCTAGCCGGCGCTTGAGCGTCTACGACGCGGCTTTTGCCTACTGAACGCTCACAAGTTTGAACTCGTATTTGGGCCTCTTCATTTCATCGCCCACGGAGGCCGATCCTTCTAAACATAATCAATTTGAATCACCAAGGAAACGCTTTTTCCCCTCGAAAATAACACTTACGCGCGCCCTTAATTACTCAGAGCTTTCAGCCTCTTCAAAATGCACAGGCCACCTCCAATCTTCTTTCTATTTTAGCTTCTTCCAAATTAACAATGTTTTAGTTATATAGGCGGCAACGCGCGCACATTAATAACCTCCCCGTTCTCCCGACATTGTCACTATTTTCGACTTTTCGGTTCCTGAAGCAAAATAGCTGTGACCGGAATCAGTATTTCATAAAAGAAAAAAAACATTAGGCAAGATAAATTTAAAAAAAATTCTAAATGCAGTTCCTAAAAAAGGCCGTTCCCCAGACTTCTCTGCCAATTATTAATATTATAATGAACTTATTAAAAAAAAACGACTCGTTCTTGGCATTCGTTCACAAATGGGTGTTGGGAAGGAGGGAGTTAGAGAAATTAAAAAGAGCGCGTTTGCCTCTTAAATAGATTCCAACGGGGACCCGAACAACTGCGGAGGAATTAAAAACTCGACGGCAGGTGCGGGTTGGAGAGGTGAAAAATTAATTTGGACAGAAATGAGCCATTGTGGCGCGAATTTGAGCGCCAAAACGACTGTTTTATTGCCTCTTGGGATGTGGTTTTCGGAGTATGGCGTCACTCGATGTGCGTCATTCACAAAACCTTGGACGGCAGAGGAATAGATCGTTCTCGAAGAGGATGGTGTAAAATGAGAATACTGATGTTCTGGATCGATATTTTATTATGAAGTTAAAGAGACTCAAAGCTGACATTGATTATTATGCCATAATTATGATAAAGCATAAAAAACTGTTAATAGTTGTAATGACTCATACACTCGAATATGTTAGTTCTCCAATAAAGGACACAAGGGAAACCTTGAGTGACTCATCGTGCCAGGTAGGTAGAGTGAGGTATACGGGGAACAAACACGTCACTTGACGTCACCCTCCTCCACTCTCCCTTTACCTTGTTGAAGCAGTTTAAAAGGAGGAATCAGGGCTTCACATAGAGACATTCATGCATTCGTCTTCCAACGATCGACTTGATTATTTCTCGTTCTACCTCGCCTTCTCTGAGAAGCCCAAAGTTCCTCGGAGGTCTCAATAAGCACATCGCGCCGGCCTCCGCTCCCATTTCCCCTAGGAGTTGTCTGCCCCCAACTAGGTCTAGGTAGATGTACTGCCTCCCTCCGGTCAGCGAGCAATCGCGCCGAGGATCGCAGCTCAGCTAAAATCCTTAAGCACTCCTGCATACGGTAGGCGGTAACGCGCTGGGTAGGGACTAATAGAAATCGACAAGCCGACGTGAAGACCATCGCCTTCACACGACGACACGCCGACATAACAATAGTAAAAGAAGACGCCTCTTACTTTTGCTCCCTTGCACCAAAGGTACGAAATCCATGAAAAATTAATTAACGAAAGGTATGAAATCTTGTAGAAACCTTTAAATTCGTCTGCAGAAAGAAAAAAATCACCTAAATTAGTAGTTGGGATGCGCCTGATTTGAAAACATTTTTAATCGAAAGTAAACCTCATTCCGAGAATTTTGACACCAGCCGTTCTTTTTTTGGATGAGTATACCTTTTCTATGATTTTTCAAAGTTTCGAATGTTCATGACGTCATGTGCCCTTCCTGCCTGGGCGGGGCCTCCCAGCCCACTGTGACGTCATAAACATTCACAACATAGAATGAAAATTTGGCCGTCCGCGGCACTTTCCTTAGTTCCCAAGAACCGATTTTGATGAAATTTGGTAGTATATGACGAAACAGGCGCGATTGAAAAAGAGTGAAGGAAGAAACAAACTTGAAAGAGACTTTAAGAAGAGCGAAGGAGCGGTTTCTAAAACTTTGGGTTGTCAACTTCCACTTTAATTTTGAACGCGTAAGAGTTGATGAAAAGATTGAATATTTTGGATTCTGATGCATAATAGAGTCTATTATTGTAAAATGTGTTTATCTCAAAACTGACTCTTTGACCAAAAAAATTGTGGCAGTATTTACTTACCTTATTTTCGACAAATAACCATTCATGATACCTACCTATTCTTTTCAACGGAATCTCCACAAGCATCCAATCGGCAGTCAACTCATGTCACAGTCCGCTCTCAACACCCAGAAGAGATTCGTGAAACCTCAAAGGAACGCGACAAAACCTTCTCTTTGTGTATATTCCCGTCTCTCTCCTTCTTCTTCCTCTTTACATTATCCCCTCTCCTCTGTCTCTCTCTATCCCGCTCTGGTCTCTAAGGTGACATATCAAACCCCGCGGAGAACAAAAACCTCCAGAACTCGCAGAAGGAGCTCCCAGGTGATTCCCTTGGATTCCAACACTCCCCCCCAGTCCACCGCCTTCTAAATACGTGACCAGACCGGCCGGTTACAGTGTCATAATTCGACCTTTTTTTGTGTATGTCTTCTCCCCGCTCTTTTTCATCTTTGTCCAATTTTGAGTCCACTTCCATACCCATCTCCCACCTTAAAGATTTCAAAAACCTTCCATCCCAACAGACGCATTACGCTTTGGAAAGAACACTCAGCTCCCCCTTTCTAGAGGTAATTTATTTATTGTTTTTAATACAGCCACTTGGAATCGGTTGCCTCATTATATCATGTCCTGCCACGAGGCTTTTGATTTCTTTCCTCTCTCATTCTCAGCCCCTCTTGTTCCTCCGAGGTTTCCTTTTATTTTTCAACTCCTTTCTGTTCGAATTCCCCTTCATTCTTTTTCTGGTATAACCCTCGTTTTTTCGTGGTTTCCGACTGGAGTGAAAACCTGTTCGATCACGTCCTCGTTCAGATCGACATAACTCTTGACACAATCCGATGGTTCATTTTTATTAGGCGGTGTTGAGAAATGTAAAAGTGGCGAGTCTGTGGGACATCCTTTCAACGTACGAACTGAAATTTCATTTTTGACTGATGGCGTACAACGAACGTTCGAGTTGAGGATCAAACTCGTGACTTTTTGAGAGGAAAATGTGCTCAGTACCGAGCCTTCTATATTGAAAGAGCGCGAAGAAGACATCTGGTGCGAGGTTGATGATACAAATTTAAGTTGGAACTGAAATAGTTTGCTTTGAAACCAATCTTTTGTCTAGGCATACCTAAAAATGTACATTAAATGTACATTTTTAGGTATGCCAAGACAAAAGATTGGTTTCAAAGCAAATTATTTCAGTTCCAACTTAAATTTGTATCATCAACCTTTGTATCATTGAAAAGTTTATTAATTCCTAAAGTTCGGTGGGTGTGGGGAGGAAATCAAAGAGGCTTTTCCTCAGTTTTGAGAATGTAAATTTCCCATTATGGTCGAGCTAGCTTTCGCATCACGGCATCGTCAGGGCTCTTGGTTTAGTTATACTTGTTATTAATTAAATTTCATAATGTTGGATAAGGTGAGGTCGGCCTTGCTAACAATCTCGTCTCGACACATCTTGAGCTTGGAAATTTCGGAGGACCTGGCCAGGGGTGGCTACTGATAGGAGCATAGGCGCATGTGCACCCCAGTCAATAAAAAAATAAAAAATAAAAAATAAAATAAAAAATAAAAAAATAAAATAAATAAAAAATCAAAGTTTGTTCCACTTCGTTTGAAGAGTAAGTTGGCTAGTGATAGAAGACTCGATCGCAGGTACTGTCCTGGTTGAATCTACATGCAAAAACAGAGGCGGGGAGCCCCCTCTTCCTTGACCAATCTCACCAGTTTGGAGCATCACCTTTTCTCTGCTCTGTTTTTGGGGAGGGTGACGTCATGGTGATGTGTTTTGAGAGAGGCAGGCACGTGAGATTGACCAACCAGAGTGCACAAAATGAGCCTTGAGGAGCAGAATTGAATTATGGCTCCCCCGTAAGAGAGCTCTGCAATCTGGGTTTCCTTATCGAGTAATAAGTAAACAAACAAAACTGATTAGGGATTTCCGTTTTTCGTTTTCAGTCCACCGTTTTGTTCAAAGTATTGTAATTATTTAGGAGTGTTGTAGGTACGATGAATAATTCGGTGCATTACATTAAAGTAAACTATTCGCATTGGCGGTTGTGGAAAAGTGTGACGTTCAAGAAACTGGCTGCCCCTTGCCATCACTATCTGGACTCTAGCAGACGTCGAAATTTGAAAATCGTACAGGTTCGTACCGTAAGTATAAAGTCGAATATTATAAGAAGGTAGATTGACTTTTTGGGTGGGAAGTGACTAATAAATTATTTTGCTTTGCTTGCCTACTTTGCTCTACCAACCGAAATGAGGCTTGGGTTAAAGGCGGCATAAGTGATCTGGCCCATTTAGCCAAAAAAATTGAAAAACGCATTGACTGTCTTCCATAAGAACGCTCTGGTATATTTGAGTTTGTTGGGTCGTCAAAATATAATGGACCAACTCGACAGTGCAAAAAACAAAACAACTCTGATGCAAAAAAAAAAAAAAAAAACGAAACGGTTAAGAAAAATAGGTACATTTTATCTTGAATCATTGATTGTATCAAGTTCTGTGGTGTTTTCGAGCTAGCCATGCGTGGGCATGATGAGAGGGAAGATTTTTCGAATCCTGGAGTCTTCAAGGGGCTCGTTAATTTTTCTTCCGAGTTGGACGATGTTTTGAATCGTCACGGGCAAATACACATTTCAGCTATTGCAATATGAGGGGGCATTTCTTGGGTTTACATCTTTGATGATTAACTATTTCAGAATTTCTGTTAACCACTAGGGAACATTTTTCGTGTCTATTGCACCTACGTATTTAGTACCGTTTGCAATGTTAAGATGAAAAATTTACCAAGATTTATCCCATTTGCATATCGTTGAAATTTCTATTTGGCAGAGAAAAGCACATATTTGTCCCTTCTCGATAGCCTCTCCTGATCTTTGTGCACCCCCTGAGTTTCGGGGCAGGAGCCGCCACTGGACCTGGCTAACTTTAGGTTCCAGATTTTAGGAAGGTTTTCATCTCTTGTTTTTCGATTTCTCTATTTCACTAAATCTTAGGGGGCTGGTATGGGGGATGGTAGCTTAGAGAGCCAGGTCACCTGAAGGGCACGAATTTCTGTGGAAATTCCTTTGAACTCGTGGAGGTAACTTTGATGATACAATATCAACATTTTGGCGAGAGGAGTTGTGTGAGATCTGCTATGATCCCGTGGACAATTTTCTGGTGGTAATGTGGTTTCCCAATTATCAACCAATTGATGGAGATTCCGAATGATCGAGAATCGCCACACAACTCCCCTCCTCAATAACAGGGTTAAGGAATTACAGAGGTTTGCACGGTAGCTTGTTTGGTTTTCGCTAGGCTGGCAAATCTATCCTCGTGTTCCTCGGGGTCACCAATTTTGGCGAGAGGAGTTGTGTGAGATCTGCTATGATCCCGTGGAAAATTCTCTGGTAGTAACGTGGTTTCCCATTTACCAACCAATTGATGGAGATTCCGAATGATCGAGAATCGCCACACAACAGGTGGATCAATGACAAGATCTGTTACCTGCGTAAGAACGCTTTAATCTATTGCACTGATGATTAAATCATATTTATCGTCGTCACTCGCGATATTTTTGACGCAGAATCGGGCCTCAACTTGTTTGAACCAAAGATGTACGTTGGCCTTCCAGAATGGCGAAGGTTTAAAGTTGGAATGCACTGCGGAATTTTGTTGATGGTTTCCAGCATCCTGCGTTATTCCATCACCACCACCAACAACTCCTGGCTGTAGAAGGTTGTCCATTGTCCTGTCGGGGTTACCACTTTATAGTGATACGAATCTGTTTTATACTGTACCTATCTATTATGAGTACGAGAATTATTTATAAAATTTATACCGCACGATGTGAACATAGAACTCAAAGTGAATTTTACTAATCAACTCAACAGGTGCTAAATAGGAAACAGCAAGTGATGGGAGTTTATATAAAATGAAGTGTCAACAACTGTAGTGTCTGCCACAAACATCCATGATCGTTTTATCTGACAACTCTCAAATTTTAAACTTCATTTAAAATTATTTTCAGTAGGTAGAGAAATCGCGTTAAAGATGTTAAAAGGGTGAAAAACAAAATATTTTCCACGCTACAAGCTGAGTGACCTACTTTTGTTCATTTGAATTCGCTTAGTTGATCGACTCACCGATCACAGCGCACTAACAAACATGCAATCACGCAATTCGCGTGTCGAACTTGGTGCGAACTCCGCAATTAACATGTCGTTAGCTCTCAAGACGATCGTCGTCTGAGTCGAACCGCGCCGCGCATCCGAAGATCCGTCTGCGCAGTCAATCAACCGGACAATGAGTCAGTGACGATCAGTCATTTGGGCGACAGCGCATGGAGAGCCTCGAAGCACGTACGCCCGTCATTACGAGGTGCCTTGCACTTGCGCATGCGCATTTGATTGAGTCGTCCCGCGCATCTTAAACGCCACTTCACGGCCCATCGCGAATACTAGGCTTGATTTCCGAGAGTATCGATGAGTCAGTTTATAAGGTTTTTAGTGCCAAGAATCTGATTAAGCGCTTGTTTGAAGGATGGAAACGTTGCAAAGGCCTCATATTGGTTTTGGCAAGGAATTGAGACTTCTTCTGCAAGTCAACCCTCGTTAAATTATACTACTCAAACCGGGTAGAATAACCCCAGTGCCTAACAAAAAAATGCTGAAAATTATTACACAACGGTTTATTATTTTTCCTGCAAAGAACACAGCTTTTCCTTTGTTAAGTACCTGTTACGAGTTCCTGGAAAAAGGCCAGCTGATCGAAAGAAAAGTACCAATTTTTGAATTTGATCGTACTCATTGAGGTAATACACAGATATGCATGTCTGCTGTTCCAAAGGCGTCGGATTGACGGTGGCCTGTGAAACAGAAATCTAAACTATGAAAATCTGACTTACAGGTAGATTGGATACCATTTCAGCCTATGATACATTCATCCATGGACCAGCCACTCCAAAGTGGCTGGGTCTTCGCTGCAAACGCATTCCAAAAACGCTTATTTTGGTGTCCACAATCGACTTACTTATTGGTTATTGGATGAAATTTAGCCAATGTTACTTAAATGTACCTGTAATGCAAAAATGCAAATCTGCCACTCAACAACCTCAGTCCAAAAATAATCTATTTTACGGTCCAAAAAGGAATTTAATTTAATATTTAAAATAAATAGGAATAATTTAATTACAACCTTTCGATAAGCTGCAACTCAAAGTTAGCCAGGTCCTCCGAAATTTTCTAAATTGGGAACTAACATGAAATTTTAGCATGGAACATGCTTTAGCATTGGACTAAGGTAAATGGGGGTTAAGTGGACACTGTTCCAATAGTTGACACTTGCTTGCATAAATGTGAAAAATAAGAGTAATAGGCGCCAAACTACTTTGAAATCCATAGAATTTGTAGGTTGTGCCATCTATGAAGCTACCTACTGTAGAACTACCGATACTCCAGAGCATCATGGGAAATAATGATAACCATTTGCAAATGGCGTAGTTCAAGTCTGTCGCTAGCACGTGGTGTTTGCTGCTGAACCTCGTAAGGAGACAGGTATGTTGCAACAGTATTTTTGGAATTTATAATTGCTTGAGCGACTCCTGGTTTTTTGTGACGTTCAAGTAGATAGTATAGATTAGTTTCCATGAAGGATTTCTTACAAATTATCCTGAGTGAGCATTTAGGCCCAGTATCCACTTAACAAACAGTAAACAACCAATGTTCATTAAGTGGACATTGGGTGTCCACTTTTGAAACATGACTAATTTTTCATTCTGAGTTTTTTTGTGTTCAGACTGTTCTCAATATACTGTTGTATGTGCTACGTTAATTGGGAATCATTCTGTTCATGGGGACCAATAGTGGGCAGGGGGTGTCATCTTTTGAATCACAAATGTCCACTATTGAAACAACAAGTCTAATTGTGATCATACAGGTGAGTCGTGCATTTTCTAGTTCGTATTACTTAACTATTCGTAAAAAGTTACAAAATTGTGGAACGCGGGGCTGTCACGAAATTTTAAAGAGTGTCTCTGTGAAAATGCAAAATTCGAATGACAAACGATTCGCTTCAGCAGGCCCCACGAAGCTGAAATTTCACAGAGTAATCTCTGAGAGTGCAGAGTTTGAATGACAAACAATTCGGTTCTGGTGGCTCCGTGACGCTGAAATGTCACAGGTAGGTAGACAGGTAAATACACCGGTATGCGCGCAAGGTATCTCACGAGACACTAAATTCAGGGTGGCTGTATTTAACCCTTAATGTCCTGAGGTATCTTTTTGGAAGTACGATTTTCAAGCTTTCTGCAGCACTATTTATCCACTTTTAAGACGATTTGTTTTGCCTACCTATACATCAATTGTTTGAACTATCCTTAATATCTGCGTTGAACTATCGATTGTTCCAAAAAACGCGGGAAAATTATCAACCCCTGGGGTATTTTTGTGACATGAAATAGGTATACAAAATAAGCCTTGTTCATTTTATCGATAATTCATTGCTTTCAAGTTTTTTCTCCGATCCTAAAGAATTTTTTTGGTAAATACCCGCAGCCAACCCCTCGTGAAGTATCTTTGCAGAACCTCACTAGAAACACCCCTCCTGAGGTATCCAGAGAGATACCATGCAGTTTCCATCGAATTAAGAAAAATCATATACCACTCGATCAAAATCAGACACTTCACGCCTCTTAATTAGTCAAAATACACCAAATTTGGGAAAAATTCTGAAAAAAAGAGTTTCTGAACAAGTGAGAAATTAAGGATTAAATAAATTTCACTCAATTATAACGTTGAAGTGTCCGTTTCGCTGGTGTTTTTGAGACCAAAAAACAAATTTTCATACAATAATTTCGTCCAATAAACGTGAACAAATTTCCAAACCAAAATTTAGTAATTGTGGTACAGATTTGGTTCCTCAAAGAGTTTTTTTTGGGGAAGGAAAAATATATTAGGAAGGAAAAATATATTACTCATTTTCAGTCACTTAATAAACCGTTTTCCAGATATTTTTAAAAGCCAAAAAAAAAAAAATCCACGATCAGAAATTTGAAATAATATTTAGTTCAATTTTGGACCTAGTAAGGTTTACTTTCGGGAATGTGAACATTTCCACACAAAAATTTAGTTAATTGTCGTTCAGATTTGGTTTTTTTTGGGGAAGAAAAAAATTGTAATTATTCATTCATAAACATCAATGGACATCACTAATTTTCGGTCAATTAGCATATTAGTTTTTTTTTTACCTCAAAATTGTTTACATGCTGATCTACATGACTACGGTCCTTAATCTTCGTTTACTGTGCAAATAATAGTAATTAAAAGCGGACTTCTTTATCTTCCATTCATACTAATCCACACTATTGAGATGGCTCCAATTAGAAATCGGATCTCCCATAATTAAAACGCGGATAATCATTCTGGCTCAGAGCCACCATCCCCCATTGTTCCGCTGATCACTCATTAAAGAAATTTCGGCCATTAACATTGTTTTCATTCTTGAAAAATCTTCTTAATCAATGGTATTTAATGAATTCTCGATGTGATTTAAGGAGGCAGAAACAGTGATAGATATCGCATTGAAGAGGAGGATAGTTCGATCCAGAAATAAAACGCGAGGCCTAATAACCGTTGGGCTCGGAAGGAATGGTTAATTACTGAAATTTATTAATATTGCTGGGAAGAGCCGGCTGCCAACTGAGGTTCTTGGAGAGGCTCCAAGAACTTTTATCTTCAAGTATATACTTCTATAGGGTTCTTAACAGTCTGGAGACATGATATTTACCCTAATGGCACCCCCGAAAAGGGGTGAAGTCGAGGGGTTATCAAGAGATGAGAATGAGCCTGAGATATAAAGAAGGGGATGTGGGTAGATGAAACTGAAACATTTTTAGAACAACACAGTCATTTTTCTATATATTAAATTACGACTATATTATAGAGGATCAAGTTTGTATTTGGCGACCGTGCATGATCCTGCCAAGTGGGGTGGGCAGTACAGCTTCCTAACTCAGTATAACTTGAAGAAAGATGCGATTTAGCGCCACCTAGCGGATTTTGGGGCAAACTAAGCGACTTCAGAGCTGCCTTTATGTCACTGTGTTCGATCTCCACTTTGATCAGGAAAATATCAATATAGTATCTATTAATCTCAAACCAATAGACCATTGTAGATTACCTTAGAGAAGGAATGCTACTTATAGAACGAGCGGGACTCAAACGTCAAAAAAAGCGTTTTTGGTGCTTTCAACACTTAGAAACGCTGAATAGTTTGGTCCGCACTTGCGTCGATCGAAAGCTATCAGTGATGCTGACGCGCTGACGTCAAAGCTCTCCAACTTCCTTTTGAGTCGAATCTTCAAGCGAAGAGACGATTTTGATGGATCAAAGAACTCTAAAATGCAAATCAGGTCTCATTGAGGAGTGAGATACACATCGAGTGAGTACTCTGAGGCACGTTCTTCGAGAGTGTCTATAGGAGACGTATTGAAATCGGATACAAATCTGAGAAATTCTGCTAAGTGGGCACATTGCTTGATTGTTGTAAAGGTTGTTGGATTGTAAAGATCGAAACATAAGAGAACTTTTTCCGTGAGTAACAAGTTACTAGTATAAATGACCAATTAATAAGTTTGTAACATTTAAAAATGTATATTATTTAAATTTGTTGTTAATATTTGAATATTGTAATTATCTACTCATAGGAAGATTAGGTTTTAAATGTTGAGGGAGAATATTGTTTTTGTTTTTTAAGCTCGGCAAAAGAGGAGTTTTGTTTCTGAAAACTCCATTCCCAATCACTTGAACGTAATATTTTTTCTTTCTGTTTTACTGTGATTTATATCATGAAAATAAAGTGAGTTTATATAAGAACCTTGTTTAATTTTTTTCCTCAAATCATAAAACTTGGCACCTATCGACTACTTGCAAATCTTCTGTCCCACTATCGACTACTAGTGGAACATTAGACATTGGAAAAACTCTTTTCAAAATAGTTTAAATAGAACATCATTTTGCCCCAAAATAGTTGGAATAGAACACAATTTTGGCCCAAATTAGTTCAAATAGAACAAAATTTTGCCCCAAAATAGTTCAAATAGAACACAATTTTTGCCCAAAATATTTCAAATAGAACAATATTTTGCCCCAAAATAGTTCAAATAGAACAAAATTTTGCCCCAAAATAGTTCAAATACAACAAAATTTTGGCCTAAATTAGTTCAAATAGAACACAATTTTGGCCCAAAATATTTCAAATAGAACAATATTTTGCCCCAAAATAGTTCAAATAGAACAAAATTTTGCCCCAAAATAGTTCAAATACAACAAAATTTTGGCCTAAATTAGTTCAAATAGAACACAATTTTGGCCCAAAATATTTCAAATAAAACAATATTTTGCCCCAAAATAGTTCAAATAGAACAAAATTTTGCCCCAAAATAGTTCAAATACAACACAATTTTGCCCCAAAATAGTTCAAATACAACACAATTTTGCCCCAAAATAGTTCAAATAGAACACAATTTTGCCCCAAAATAGTTCAAATACAACACAATTTTGCCCCAAAATAGTTCAAATAGAACACAATTTTGCCCCAAAATAGTTCAAATACAACACAATTTTGCCCCAAAATAGTTCAAATAGAACACAATTTTGCCCCAAAATAGTTCAAATACAACACAATTTTGCCCCAAAATAGTTCAAATAGAACACAATTTTTGCCCAAAATATTTCAAATAGAACAATATTTTGCCCCAAAATAGTTCAAATAGAACAAAATTTTGCCCCAAAATAGTTCAAATACAACAAAATTTTGGCCTAAATTAGTTCAAATAGAACACAATTTTTGCCCAAAATACTTCAAATAGAACAATATTTTGCCCCAAAATAGTTCAAATAGAACAAAATTTTGCCCCAAAATAGTTCAAATACAACAAAATTTTGGCCTAAATTAGTTCAAATAGAACACAATTTTGGCCCAAAATATTTCAAATAAAACAATATTTTGCCCCAAAATAGTTCAAATAGAACAAAATTTTGCCCCAAAATAGTTCAAATACAACACAATTTTGCCCCAAAATAGTTCAAATAGAACAAAATTTTGCCCCAAAATAGTTCAAATACAACACAATTTTGCCCCAAAATAGTTCAAATACAACACAATTTTGCCCCAAAATAGTTCAAATAGAACACAATTTTGCCCCAAAATAGTTCAAATACAACACAATTTTGCCCCAAAATAGTTCAAATACAACACAATTTTGCCCCAAAATAGTTCAAATAGAACACAATTTTGCCCCAAAATAGTTCAAATACAACACAATTTTGCCCCAAAATAGTTCAAATACAACACAATTTTGCCCCAAAATAGTTCAAATACAACGCAATTTTGCCCCAAAATAGTTCAAATACAACACAATTTTGCCCCAAAATAGTTCAAATACAACACAATTTTGCCCCAAAATAGTTCAAATAGAACAAAATTTTACCCCAAAATAGTTCGAATAGAACAAAATTTTGGCCCAAAATACTTCAAATAGAACAAAATTTTGCCCCAAAATAGTTCAAATACAACAAAATTTTGGCCTAAATTAGTTCAAATAGAACACAATTTTTGCCCAAAATATTTCAAATAGAACAATATTTTGCCCCAAAATAGTTCAAATAGAACAAAATTTTGCCCCAAAATAGTTCAAATACAACAAAATTTTGGCCTAAATTAGTTCAAATAGAACACAATTTTGGCCCAAAATATTTCAAATAAAACAATATTTTGCCCCAAAATAGTTCAAATAGAACAAAATTTTGCCCCAAAATAGTTCAAATACAACACAATTTTGCCCCAAAATAGTTCAAATACAACACAATTTTGCCCCAAAATAGTTCAAATAGAACAAAATTTTGCCCCAAAATAGTTCAAATACAACACAATTTTGCCCCAAAATAGTTCAAATAGAACACAATTTTGCCCCAAAATAGTTCAAATACAACACAATTTTGCCCCAAAATAGTTCAAATAGAACACAATTTTGCCCCAAAATAGTTCAAATACAACACAATTTTGCCCCAAAATAGTTCAAATAGAACACAATTTTTGCCCAAAATATTTCAAATAGAACAATATTTTGCCCCAAAATAGTTCAAATAGAACAAAATTTTGCCCCAAAATAGTTCAAATACAACAAAATTTTGGCCTAAATTAGTTCAAATAGAACACAATTTTTGCCCAAAATACTTCAAATAGAACAATATTTTGCCCCAAAATAGTTCAAATAGAACAAAATTTTGCCCCAAAATAGTTCAAATACAACAAAATTTTGGCCTAAATTAGTTCAAATAGAACACAATTTTGGCCCAAAATATTTCAAATAAAACAATATTTTGCCCCAAAATAGTTCAAATAGAACAAAATTTTGCCCCAAAATAGTTCAAATACAACACAATTTTGCCCCAAAATAGTTCAAATAGAACAAAATTTTGCCCCAAAATAGTTCAAATACAACACAATTTTGCCCCAAAATAGTTCAAATACAACACAATTTTGCCCCAAAATAGTTCAAATAGAACACAATTTTGCCCCAAAATAGTTCAAATACAACACAATTTTGCCCCAAAATAGTTCAAATACAACACAATTTTGCCCCAAAATAGTTCAAATAGAACACAATTTTGCCCCAAAATAGTTCAAATACAACACAATTTTGCCCCAAAATAGTTCAAATACAACACAATTTTGCCCCAAAATAGTTCAAATACAACGCAATTTTGCCCCAAAATAGTTCAAATACAACACAATTTTGCCCCAAAATAGTTCAAATACAACACAATTTTGCCCCAAAATAGTTCAAATAGAACAAAATTTTACCCCAAAATAGTTCGAATAGAACAAAATTTTGGCCCAAAATAGTTTAAATAGAACACAATTTTGGCCCAAAATATTTCAAATAAAACAATATTTTGCCCCAAAATAGTTCAAATAGAACAAAATTTTACCCCAAAATAGTTCAAATAGAACCAAATTTTGGCCTAAATTAGTTCAAATAGAACAAATTTTTGCACCAAAATGTTCCAAATAGAACAAAATTTTGCCCCAAAATAGTTTAAATAGAACACAATTTGCATAGGAGAGGGTTTTCAGTCCACTTCAAGTTGGTAATAACTTGAAATAATCAAATTTTGTAGGTGATAGCTTTGATTATCTGTCGAAATTTCCTCTAAGTGTCGACTACTAGTGCGTTTTCCTTAGTTTATAATTCTCATTAGATGCACATTATGTAATTAGAAGGAATTTTAAATGATTGGTACCGTGAAAAGATTATTAGTTTCCCACGGGATTTTACCTCAACACGGGGAAGCGATCCATCGATGTCTTATCTCCGACTCACCTCCTGTGAACAGAAAAATTTTCCTTTGTCACATTTTTGTGTTTGACGAAGCTTAATTTCTCCCTCATAAAACCCCCCCGACAGATCTCTCGGAAAATAAGTGAGGCAGCGCAGATAAGGACCGCGCTAGAGACAATCTGCCTTAAGATAAGAGCCACCCAACAAAGTTAGGGTTTTGATACTGGAGTGGGCCCACGGTGAAAAAATAAGGTTCAACCCTATCTACGTGCGATAGGTCCAGGAACAGAGAGTTGTTTCTCAAGTCTTGTTTGATCAATGTAAACATCCTGGAGCCTCCAAGGAAAATAGACCTAAAAATTCGAGTTTTTATACATAATATGGTAGTTATCCTTGGAGTTGAAAAAAGGGCACTTGTACAAATATTGAGGCAAATGTGTGACCGTCTCAAGTTATTATTGGAGATAAAAATGTCTATTTTCGAGGGAAATGCATTGGGGAAGACAGAGTTTTTATGGGATTCTCTTCATAAGCTCGGCTACGAGGTTCTACACCTTTAATTTTTATCTTTGGGAAGAGATAACTAGTTCAAACTGATTCTTGACTTGAAGGGGCGGTTTTGTTCATGAATAAACATTCATTTCCTAGGTGGTGAGTTTGCCGGATATGATACATCATAACCTCATAATGTGAAAGAAGGCCATTATTCGCTCTTGGGACATCTTTCCGATTCGTCTGTGAATGTAAGCTATTCATAATTATACAGGGTGTTCGGCCTATGAACGCCAAAACTTCAGGGTTCGGTGCAGCAACTAATTTCCAACAAATTTTGCCCAACAATATATTTATAATTTTTTTTCGACTCAACTACAAATCCTACGCTTTTCACACTTATGGATTTTTCTCGTGTTTTTGACCTTATGCCACTATAATTTTCATAACAACCTTATATTTACATGATGTACTCAAATACCTATGAGGAAACCGCTGGAAAGAGCGTAGAATTGCCTGTAATTAATTTTTGTTCCAAACTTTTCACTTAAGTCAAGCCAAACATGTTGTTATCAGACCGAACTTGGATTTATGCCGATTTCCAGCTTTTATTTATCATTGCAGATTCACTACTATGTCACTTACTATGAAATGGATGAGCTCCACGTAAAAAACATCATCATCAGTAACTTTATTTTAGAACAGGTTTTGAAAAACAAATTTGTGTTTAAACGAGGAAAAATTTAAGTTTTTTGAGGAACGAAATTAGCCTTTTCAGGGTTGGACGAAGGGAAGCTGCCTACTGAAGGAAAAAAAGGGGAGGGGGGCTGCCTACTGCCGGAAGGGGGGGGGGGGCTACCGACTGCGCCGCTCCTCCACTATTTAGCTGACAGAACAACGATGGACTCAGCCGGAACGCTGACTTTGTTGGAAAAATTCACACTTTTCCGCGTTCAAACGCAAATTTCTCCGTCAAAAAATGCTTCAAAACAAAAGTTTGATGCACCATTGTAAACCTGACAAAACGTGTGTTTTCACTATTTTTAAGACGTTCCAAGTAAGACGTTCTCATGAGATTAATCTAGGGTGAAGGAGGACAACACTTAACGGAGAATAATTATTCTAGTACAAATCAGTTTCACACCATTCTAAATCTGTGTGTGTGATAAAATCTGTGATCTGTGTGTGTGATAAAATCTTGTGTACTTTGCCCAAACCTCAGGTATTCTCCAATTGATATGCATGGTTATTTTTTTCGACCCAAAAATCTATCTAGTTGTGCACTAAGTTGCCTGATTATCGAAAACTGTAACCCCCCCTTGAAAGTTTATGGTTTACGTTACAAAGTATGTAAAATTCAAAAGTCGAATTGAAAAAAAAGTTTTAAAAAAGCTTTTGTTGTAACATCGGGAAAGGACGTTAAATGAACTGGAAAGGGTCTGTATTGAACATAAAACGGTTGATACTTGTTTACCTCGGGAATGTGAACTAAATAAACCACACTGGTTGAGAACTAAAACGTTTGTATTGAACAAAACTGATAATTGATTTGAACAATGAATAATGAGCGCAGAGTTAATTGGTAGGTAGGTAGTTCTAGGTATGACCGAGGCATTGGGACTGCGGAGGAGTATATTTCGCCGCAGCCGTCTTGATCTGCCCTGTGGGTTCATGTTCTATGTTGTTCTTAATTATGATTAATTATGATCGTCCTCGGTCTACTAGTTCATCAACTCTTACAGATCCAATACCGGCCTATTAGTTCTGAATGCAATAACCCATTGAATGTACGAGATGATCTAATTTGGTTCATCCTTAGGGAACTACTTCGTTGGTAAAAGGGACTACTTTCTCTTTGGACCGACTGCCCACTTTGGGCGGGAAGGTCCAAACAATACTCGAAATTGAAATAGCACAATGCAAAACGGGTGTGAGTGGTCATACATCGATGCTGAGAATGGAGAGTTTTTGCTTCATACGGACCCACCGCAGGAGGTACTGTCCGTAGAAATAACGCAGCCGATGGTGACCAAAATAGTACGAAGTTTCCTGACGTTGCCATGGTGGCAACGCAATCTTGTAGCCACACCGTGCGATGAGCTCTTAGCACGGTCCCCTCCCGCGGTCGGGTTCCTGCTACCGTAAGATGCAACCTTTAGGTAGGTTTCACACTGATAACAGTTGCTTGGTTTTGGTATTGCGAATTGCAAGACTTCTTTTACTTTCTTCTTCAATTCTTGCCAGTTTAATATACTTTAAAAATGAAACACACATTGAAACTACTTTAGTTTATAACAGAGCCCAGCAGTGGAACTTGAATAGAGGTTTATTTAACTCCGCACAAAAATATAATATATTTTACTATACATATTATGTATAGTTCCCCATGCAAAAAAGTACCTAATTTTAGTATGATAAACATTGCCTAACACATGTTGAATTTTGAGGTCCGAACGTAATCAAGAATGATGTTGGTAGTTCAGTTGATCATAATTTCATCAAGACTGGAAGAAAACTGATCTAAAAATGTGTTCAGGCAATAACACATTTGATACTCATTCTTACCCATGTTTATTTTTAAAAATATAATCATTTTTCCGAGTTTATTGTCATTTATTATATTTTAAAATATAAATATTTATTAATTAGGTGTAATGGCGGAAGGGGGCAAACTGGGGGGGGGGGTGAAAACGTCACCACTCTTATTTTGTACTTTTGGGGAAATGGAATAATGCCGTAATTATCATGTTCTTTTACTGTCCTTAAATGTACTCGTACTGGTTCTTACATTCCGGTTTGAAATTGAACGAAGTTGAATTAGTATGTAGCCGCCCCAGATAGCCAAGATCTATCCCGAGTAGGGATCTCCATGTCATGCACCCTGGGAGAAGAGTGGTGAGGACCTTGGGTTCTCCCTAGATACTTCTTCAATCGTCAGTTGGGTTCAAGATGGGCCAGTGAACTGACCGCAACGGGAGTTTGCCGGTCTAGAGCTATGTAATCGATTTATAATCCGTTTTGAACCAAGTTATTGTAGAATACAGTTGTTTCTTTATACGCGAGTGATTTATGATCCTGACAACCAACTGGAAGAAGAGGAAATACCGGAGAATGGAATAAGAGGTATCCCATCTCCATCAAGTAAATTGGGCCAGAATGGGGCCGTAGCGCTGGCCTCTGTGGGCAGGCTTTAGAACTAGCCGTGAACGGGCGTCTTTGATCCTAACAGCCAGAAACGGGCGGGAGGTTCAAACAGCTTTTGTTACTATGAACCGATTTTGATGAAATTTGGTTTATGGGCTCAGAACTAATGGTTGAAAATAAAAAACAAAAATTATGATTAATTTCATGATAAAAATTTACACCGATACTCAGTGAAATTCGTATAGGCAGAATTTAGGAATTTACAGACATAATATGAGTACCTTCGTACTATTTTCCTCCACGAGATACCGACCTCCCCTGATAACCGCAATGAAAAATCTCAGCTGCGCATAGAAACCACAATATCCGTTTCGCTCTCGCATTTACTGGAGATTTGAATAAAAGAAACCGGCATTTGCGTGGAAATCATGGAGTTTCCACTGCACTCCCGTATTCGACAGTAAGGAAGTACCGTCAATCGTTGTCATCATGAACGTTATTGTATTTCCAAATTATTCAAGGAATGAGCGCAATTTAATATTACATCCTGCATTTATGTAAGTTATTTAATCTAAAAGAAAGGAATAACTTTTTATTCGAAAGGGGGAGAGAAGTCAGTTCTTTATCTGATTGCGGGGGGGATTGCGCTCCCGTGACGTCATTCCATAAGGGCCGCTGTATGTGTGCGTCGGTGAGTCGAAGGAACGACCACACGGGGCCGAATAACGAGAAAAATACTGAGTTTGCGTGGAAATAGTTGCGAAGGGAGAGAGAAGGAAAATGACGTCATGTGTGGCGAAAGAGTGAGAGAGAGCTGGTATATTTCCTTGGTTTTTTATGCATCGCAACCTCCTCCCTCCCTCATTCTCCAAAGCAGAATAAAGTAGAGGGGAAGCTCCAATTATTCTGCTCTTTCCTTGCACCCTCCTCTTCTCGTTTCTTATTCGTATTCACTTTCTGTTGTAGTTTTCTTTCGCCCTTCATTTTCCATCTTCTCGTCATTTGTCGTTGAATTGAAGTGAACTTTTTAAGACTGTTTATTTTCACACTACGGAGATTTTTTACAGAAACTCCTCACAATGTACAGAACAAAATGATCTGTGGAACGTTACTTAAAAATATCAGCGAAATTGTAGGAAAAAAATCAGTTTATTATTACACAACGGCTTTTTTCAACATGGATAACATTATGAGTGGTTATCTACCAACGAATATATATTTTAATCGAAGTTACACACCTTACTGATAGTCAACCTTCATGTGAAGTCTCGGAAGAGTAACTTTACTGGGTTAAAATAGATTTTTGGCCTTCTTGCTTCTTAATGCATCAAAGCGAGAGAACTGAGAACTTGAACTTCAAAGTAATGTTCGCTAGACACGCCACTCGTACTCGTATTAATATTCATTGATTAATTAATAACTGATTAATTATATTAACTGATTAATTAATATTAATACCCAAAAACCATAAATTATTATAGGGGACGAACGGTTGGTTCAACGGAGCTTATCCCTGGAACGGTACACTACGTAAGTATTACGTGTGGTTGAGGAACTTTCCTTTCCTCCGCCTCAGCTTGTTGGCCAAGCAGACTCTGCCCTCGGCAGTGCCTAGAAGGACTAGTAGTAAAATGTCACGTGACAAAGGAAGGAGGGAAGGATCCCTAACAACGTGGCAGCGCTTCCCGTATTAGTCTAAGTGCCATATTTACGTAGTGTTCTAATACATGTAAATTTTCTGTATGTCATTATTACAAATGTGTGAACGTCATTTTCACGTAGTAAACCAGCAGCGCACCTGCTCCAAAGTGTATCTTTCGAGGGTTAAGGAAATTAAGAGGAGTCCAGCTTCCTTACTGGTCGGAAAGCTTCTTTTGTTTGTGTGAACTGAATTTTTAATTTTTTTCTTTCGCAAAGTACCAAAACGTCATTTTTACGTGGTGTACCAACGACGCACCTACTCCTAAAAGTACCTTTCTAAGGTTAGGTAAGTGGTCTCTTTCGTTCTTAAAAATTGATATTTTACATCGATAAAGTATCCTCACAGCATCTTATTCAATGGTTCCTTTATTCCTTTTTATTATATACCTAATTTGAATTTTAATGTGATTTTCAGGTACCTTCCTATACTTTAATATAAAGGCAGTAATCAAATATGGAAGCAGCCTCCACTGTAATTTGTCTTTAATAACAAAATGCTTTATATTGGGAGTTTTAGAGCTAGGGCATTCACGTACATTTCAAACCGTTTATTCACCTTTCAGAGTTCTCTAAGATGAACCGAATGTTTTGGAGCACTCGAATTTCATCAATTTCGACCAAAAGGGGCCGTAAGTGCTATGACAAACAGGTGGGTGAATGACATTTTTTTTATTCGATTTTAAGGGAGTTGAAAATATATCTTTCTCGACCCCAAAGAATGAAAAAAAAAAATACAAGATAAAAAATAACGACCCAAAATGGTCATTTGGATGAAATATCCAGCTTTCAGTTTGACTCTACATGGTCCCCTACGAATTTTACCACCGATGGCTCAATTTCTTGCGTGTCCCAGCACAATCGAACCCAAAATTGAAGGAAACAACATACATAGTTTTCTCTTGTCTGGAATGTGAAAATGAGATTCGGTGAACCAAGATTTTTATTCTGAAATAAAATCACTCGAAGGAACCTGGGGATCGTCTACGTCTGACTCAAATCTTTTTTCCCCTTTCTCGACAAGCGAACGAGGGAAAAAAAATCAAGTAGGGGAGAACTCCGAAACGTTTCTCTTTTGGAGGAAATCGATAATGGGGTAAATTAACATGTTGGTCCGTTCCCGAACGAACGAGAGCTTGCAATCGATAATGACGATATTTTAGGGTGGGAGATGATTCCACTTTTGCTCCGAGTGATTAAAACACAGATAGAACTGAAATGTGGCAGAAACCTGCATTTTCCAGCCAATTGCTATGTTGGGTGGCTCTCTAGTGAATTTATAGTGCCTTACTCTCCATCTCCAGCAAACCAGAATGGAGGAATCTCATTCCTCCAGAATATCATGATTTTCAGCCTGAGGGAATGCAGGAACGTTACTGAAAATGCCAATGCCAGAAAATGCCAGCGTGCCAATACGGGACGATGGATCCAGAATTTCAAGTCGATCAGAATACGGGAACCTCCAACTCATCATAATTTAGGAGCGTCAACATATCATAATGCGAAAATCTCCAACCTTTAAGAATACGGAAATCTGTAGAGAAATATATCAGCCAATTGAAATGGAAAAATCAACCCATCGAAGTGCAGAAATCTCTCACCAATCAATAAACGGAACTTTCTAGCCAACCAGAGGACGGAACGTTATTGGAAGTCAATCACAATGCAGAATCCTCTGTTATACTAGAACGTACCCTCAGTTAAACAGTATAAAGCCAATCAATAATAGGGGTCGCCAGCCAATCAGATTGTAAAAATGTCTAACCAATAAAATGTGAAGTTTCCTCCAAAGATAATGAAAAACCATCGAGCTAATCATAATTTAGGAGCGTCAACCAATCAGAATGCAGGACCTTCTATCCAGATTGCATGGAATTATGACACTTTCGTGACGAGCAAATTATCTGAATAACTCCCAGTCCAATTACAAACCCAAATCCAAGTAAGAAAAAGAGATTGGAGATTAGACTCGAAAGTGGCGTCTTAAATTAAACGAAACCAAATCCACTCATGTGAACTTCAGCTCAGTCGCCAATCACAGACAAGCATTTGGTACCTACATTCAGGGCTAGTATTTTCCGTCATTTCCCTAATAATGGTCAAAAGGTTGAATTTGATTTGTAAAAGATTGAATTTGACTTGGAAAAGGTTGGATTTGACTTGAAAAAGGTTGAATTTGACTTGGAAAAGGTTGACTTTGACTTGTAAAAGGTTGAATTTGACTTGGAAATGCTATATATGTGAAGTAAATATCTAGATAGTTACCTGATGTAAAATATCTCAAATGTAACTAGTTGATATAGTAACAAATAAACGCTGAAAAAAATAATAACAATAACAATAAAATACTTAATATTGATCAAAATGAATGATATTCACATATATTTTCGAGAGTCTGCCAGTGGGATACTAGACAAAGGCCATATTAATATACAGGTACTATTGATGGGGAAGCCGTGTTCTTTGCAGGCTAGTGATCCATACAAATGAAGAATAAATCGTTGTGTAGTACCTATTTTGAAGCGTTTTTACAACTCCAGTGAAGAAGAAAAATACCGAGACACAAGATCTGATATCTTTTACAAGATCGGATCAATCGAAATTACAATGTTTTCCGATTAAGTTGCCAGGTTGAATGGGATAGAATTCTACTTGGATTGAAAATTAACATCTGACGTGATTCTGAAGGGATTCCACCGAATTGATACCTTCAGACAACTTTATGAAAATGATTTTTTCATTCGTTCTTTCGGGGGGAAAAAATCTTGGGTTTTCGCATCGAAGAATTCATTAGGATGTCCTTTCGCAAAGGATTAGTTGGAAGTTCTCGATCAGAGCCGAAAGACGTGGCAAAGGCTGAAGTATCAACTCATTTTCAGCTCATCACTCTTGTATGGTCGGTCAGTAGGCTGAAAAGGATTGTGTGAAGTGGTCCAAAAACTCAAGAAGTAGAAATGAATAACATGTATGAGATAAAATAGATACGAAATGCGTGACCTACAACAGTTTGGATGTGCCTGATAAATAGCAATAAACTTCTCATTGCTTCATGTTCTGACCATGGGCTGGCGTGTAGACTGTCTCCTATGAAAATGATCACCCCCGGACTGATAGTAGCCGCTGCGCATGCGCAAACGTGAAATCCTTGTAACCGCCATTACTTTCACATTTTTCATCCGATTTTGATGAAATTTTCAGGGATTATGCGGATTAGGTTTTAGATGGTCCCGATGGAAATAAATGCCTTGAAATTGACAGTAGTCTCTGCGCATGCGCAAACGTAAAATCCTTGTAACAGCCATAACACTTACATTTTTCATCTGAATTTTATGACATTTTCCAGGATTGTTCAGATTGGCGTGTAGACTAATAGTAGTTGCTGCGCATGCGCAAACGTTAATTCCTTATAACAGCCATAACTTCTACATTTTCCATCCGATTTCGACGAAATTTCTCAGAATTGTTCAGATTAGCGACTGGATGGTCCCCTATGAGGGTAGTGGAAGGTACTTAGAGATTGATGTTTTGAGATTAACAACTATGAATCGGATCATCTATACAATCGGTTGCGCGGAAGCTATGTGCCACACTAACTTGGCAGACTTTTTCTTTAAAAAAGGTTTCGGAAAAATCATAAATTAGGTCCCTAGTCCCTAATTATCATTGTTTTTTTCTTCTAAAAACGAGTGAACAATAGTATGTATTCATAATTCATTTAGTGCTGAAAGTCTTATGCCATTGGAGGAAGATCTAAGTTTTACACAAAATTACCTATTCAGGAACCGCACGATAACTGCATAGGACACATTTCTAGTGAATCGGAATTACTAATAGATTTTACCAAATCGGTTTGGGTAGGTGATAATTTCGTGGACGTCAGTAGGGTGCCTCAGTCCAGCTGGTGTTTACAAACCCTCTGAACTTCAGTCTTCACCCCTCGAATGCGTTTCTACCCTTTCCGGAGCCCTTCACAATAACCCCAGTTTAGCCCCCCATAATCAGGATCGGCTCTCGTAGAAACATCTTGTTTTCCAGAAAACGGGGCAGAATCCGGACTCAACGGACACAAAAGGTGTGAAAACCCTCTCTCACAATGTTCGCCTAATATTCGTTCTGTTTCACAAATAAACGCGCAACCGTCCGCTCACTAATTCCGAAACCTTTGAAAACCCCTCGTGCGCCCAAAATGTCGGGAGCTATTCAACTTGAACAAAAGTTATTATTCGGCCGCTGGAGTCAGATAGAAGCCTCAAACTGCCCATCTCTGCCGTTTCTATTCCAAACGAACCGAGCCGAACGAAAACGAGCTTTCACGAGCATTCGGGGTGGTTCCGCGCGCACAAGACAAGACTAGACAAACACGAACGAAAGCAAACGTTCTCTTGTTCGTGAGAGTTCGAGCAAGTTCGGCTCACTCCGTTGAAACTCGCACTCTCGTACGCGACTCCGTGATCTCTATTCGGAATAACTAGGGACCCATAATCAACAAATTTCTGTAAAATTTTCCAAAAAGTGAAGTTGATAATCGAGGCATATTTATATAAGTGACTACTCTTACAACCCACAGGGTACAAAATTTGACTGAACAATAATATTTTGAAATGCTCCTCTCAATCGAGTAGCCATTTCAACCAATTATAGGTACGCTATTAATTCCAATTCGTTTTTAATTTAATATTGATCTGATATCTAGAGATTTGTCCTAATTTTAAATTATTTATTTCTTCTACAAAAAACGTTCACTTAAGACCATGGGGGCCGACAAGTGTGCGAGTGAGAGGGAAGATGCCTATAGTTTTTAACAGCTCAGCTGTGGGTTGACCGATTCCAAAATTTCAAAGTGATCTGAGTTCATCCTAACCAAATAAAAGTAGCTCTAATTGCCGATTTTGCGAAAAAATTAATTAATAAAAGTTTTTTCTGTTTTCTAGGAATTTATCAAATATTTGACGAAAACATGTCCTGGAGGTCACTTACCTACATGTCTAGTAAGTGACGAATAATATTTAGTGAACTTTAACATAAAATTCAACTTATATATGAACGAGATGAACTTCATTCTAAGTAAGTAAAACGTTCCTTCTCCCTTAAGCATAATTCGTCTCCAAGTTGTATTTATGCTTCCTGAGGGTTGGCAATCTGGATATACTCGTATACTCCCAGTATAGGTCTAAAACAAATGAGCTAAAGTCCCCAAGTGCGCATTTTACTGTAAGTTGTTGCCTTTTCTGTGTGAAGTTCGACTGTGCTATTTCCCCTCAACATTACCTTGAAGCCTCCAAGTAGTGAAATATGATGTTGGAAGGTCTTAGGTAAACCAAAATCGTAATATGGAAGAGGTGGCCAGACAGGTAGCTTGGAAGGTACCTCCCCCCTTCAATAAAAGGAATTCCCATTCTCCTAATCAAGATAATTCTATATTTTGTCAGCCGTCGTCAATAATGATTTGATTTTATTGGGTTTGGTTTAAATGCTCGTTGTAATAATATAGAATTATGTGCTGGACATGATTTACCTCGTAACACTCAATAATATAGAGATTCAAGAATTTAATCAAAAAACTATAATTGCAGCTACCTTCATTTATAAATTCTAACCATATTTGCGTTTTCCGATTTAAAAAAAGTGCATAACTTCCAGAGCAGAATCCTTTTAAAACCTTGCAGAATCCTTGCTGAAACCTTTTAACCCGCTACTTATAGATACATATACTTGTACAGAGTGTAAGCCTAACTGGTCTGCCATACGGTACCAGTCGATTCTATATCTAAATTGCAAGAAAAAATGTCTCATAGCAATTGTTTTTTAAACCCTTCGTTTTCAAGTCATTTTAACTTTGATTTTTTTTCTCGTGATTTTGAACTTTTGTCATTAAAACTCCATTAATTGCCTTTGTAAATTAGAATTTGAGGATATTGTTGAAAAGAACATTAAATTTCCTATCGGATAGATGCCTTGACTATTTTTTGAGTCGAAGTTTGAGACATGAAAAAGTACTCTAAAAAGAGGATTTTACTTAATTTTGGAAACTTCGCATTTTTTCAATCGCAAATTGAACTGAAGAATCCATATTTTTTCAAGATGCAGGAACGGTGAAAACTGCGCTAAAATCTCAGCTTTCCAATGGTATAATTAAAAAATATTTTACTACCAAATTTAGGGGAGAAATTTGTGTTTGAACGCGGAAAAACGTTCATTTTTTCAACGAAATCAGCGCTCTGGCCTCGCAGTCTACTGCGGCGCCGTCCCACCCACTTTTATCGTCCGACCCCTCAGACCTTCGAGGTGGAGCGCTGATTTCGTTGAAAAAATGCACGTTTTTCTGCGTTCAAACACGAATTTCTCCCCTAAATTTGGTTGTAAAATATTTTTTAATCATACCATTGGAAAGCTGAGATTTTAGTGCAGTTTTTACTGCTCTTGCATCTTGAAAAAATATTGGTTCTTGTAGTTCAATTCGCGATTGAAAAAATGCGAGGTTTCCAAAATTAGGAAAAAATTCTCTTTTTAGAGGACTTTTGCATGTCTCAAACCCTGACTCAGAAAAAAGTTAAGGCATCTATCCTATAGGAAGTTTAACTCTTTTTCCCACAGTATCCTCAAATTGTAATTTACACAGGTAATTAATGGAGTTATGACCAATTTGATGACAAAAGGTCGAAATCACGAAAAAAAATTTTAATGTTAAAATAACTCAAAAACGAAGGGTTTAAAAAAATTGCTATGAAACATTTTTTGTTGCAAATTAGTTATAGAATCGACTGGTACCGTATGGTAGACCAGTTAGGCTTACACCCTGTATTCAACTATTATTACTTGTTCTTGCCAAATCCAGAATGTCCCGATTGATCATGACAGATTGAAGACAAATACTACGTAATGTAATATCGACCGCTTAATAAACTTTTTAACGGCTTAAAAATAGAAGTTTTTTGCATATCCTGAAAAATTTGGTTTTTTCTACTAACGCAGTTCTACATTGTTACTGTCGATATGAAGGGTAATTTTTAGTATGCACTCTTTTTGAAAGTTAAAAATATCCATGAGTAACTGACTGTATCATCTTTCATTATAGTAAAAATCCCCAACGATGACTACAAAATATGGATTTAGGGATGACTTCATTATCAATGCAGGTAGATTTGTTCATTCTTACCCAAGAAGACACGCTTGGCCTGGGATTTACAATGTTCCCCCATGAATTGCATCCCATTAGGTTATGAACATTCAAACCGTTTCTGAACTTGTTGATAAAGTACATGCCTCTGGCAGGAATTTGGACTTACATGTGTGAAAAATTGATCAGGGTTACTTTTATCATCATGTAAACTTCAGTAAAATTCGCTATCAAGAGAGACGTGACAGGCGAGCCAGTTTGACCTCAATGTCCAGCCACCTGGAAACCTCCACAATCATCCTCACAATTAAACGATTGTTTGGCCGACTCCAAATTGTTCCGGTAGGGCTTGGCACCGTGTGAGCTGTAGAGGATCAACTGGCAGCTTTAATTCCCTCATTTGTTACTCCTCTGCTCCTTAATTCAAAATGGATCTACCTTTTTTTCTCTCTTTTTTCCCCATCCAATGGCTACCGCCTCCCAACGGTTTGTGAGCTGCTGGGTGTAGCAGGCCGATTGTTGAGTGACTTCCATTGTTGACGGTCAACCGCTCCCATCTCATCACTTCCGCGAGGTGCGCCCCAGCCGGGAATTCTGACATCGTCCCGGTGTTAGTAATATCACGTTAAATTGCGCGATCAATTCGTGGGAACCAGGAAGGTCAAACATTGTAAAATTCTATAGATCAACAAGATTCTAAAACCAATTTTGCTTCCGAGTCTACCAAAAAGCATTGTTTTCACTTTTCACAAAAAAAAAAAAAAAAAAAAAATCGCCAAAATCAAATTTTCACTCGCGCATTACGTTTCAAATCTTCCTGAACAATTTTGGTTCCGTATCTATCTGTCATGAAATCGTTGCCACAGCCACAGCTTTTGCAATTCTCATATGAATTCGACGAAATTTTCAGGGATTATGCGAGTTGGGGTGGAGATGGCCCCCTATGAAAATCATGGCTCCGAATTTAAAGTATTGTGTGCGCATGCGCAAACATGAAATCCTTGTAACAGGTTGAAGTGTAAAGGGGCAGTGCAAGGTACTTAAAGATTGATGTTTTATCAACTACTATGCATCGGATCATCTGTACAATCGGGTTATGTGAAGCTGTGTGCCACACCCACTTGGTAGACTTTTTGGTAACAGGATTCACGTTTTCCCGCGTTCAAGCACGAATTTCTGTAATAAATCCTTCTTTACAAATGAAAATGACTAAACCGTCGGAAAGGTGAGCTTTTGGTGCAACTTCCAGGCTTACAGGCAAGCATTTACATGCTGGAAAGCAGGGACTTATGAGCGGTTGAATAAAGTTGAGATTTTAAAGATTTAACAATTTTTCCTCTTCAAGTTCATTTTTCACCCGTTTTGCCTATTTAAAAACGTTGGTTGTTTATCAGGGAGATATGAAATTTAACGCTATTACTAACTGTATATAATTAGTTTTGATTTTTTTCAGTATCCGAAGGGAGTTACGGACGTTTTAGTGACATAAGGTCAAAAAAATGGAAAAAATCTTAAAAAATTGGGAAAACTTGGAAAAACAAGGGGTTAAACGAAAATTGCTATGAGGCATTTTCGATCGGAAATTAGTTGTAGAATTGAAATTCTTCGGATTGATGTTCCTAAAGTGTTACACCCTGTATATGTACACGACAATTTCTATTGAGAAGTGATGCTCACCACTAGCTAGATGCACTAATAACCGCTGCGCTTGAGGGGAAGCACGGAGGGAACCGTTGTTATGGTGAAACCGTAATGGTTTCCGAAAAAGGAGAATAGAGCTGCCACTGATTTAATTGCTATTTGCACCCAAAAAGGAATATTGCGGTCGGTCGAGGGGAGGGAGCTCCAAAACCCCCGAAATAAGGAGGGAGCCGATAATGAGACCAAAGACCGAACTGGAGGGTGGATTGATGCAGCTTTCACCCTCGCTCACATTGTTCTGATACACCAATTCATAAAACCTACGTAAAACATTCAAGAGGTTGAAAGAAAATCTAAAACGCTGCAAATTATCTCTCGATGGTTTATTATTTTTATGTACACCTCATCAGAAGATCACAGCTTCTCTATAAGACCTGCTTTTACAATTTAAAGCTACAAGCACCAAGTTTATTCATCAAATCATTGACAGATTTGAGGGAGCTATGTGCCACACCCCACGTCGCAGATGTATCTTTTCGGTAAATAGTGAAGGAATGGACAGATTGAGAAAATTTAGCATATTTCACCTAATTGAAGGACAAATACATTGAAAGAATCTGCTTTATTGATTATTTTTTCATCAAAAAATTTCTGTTTTCAGTTTCAGTACGTGGATATATGATTATCATCTACATGCAATATCCAAAGATAATCAAACATTTGTTTTCGAGATAATTTAAGTAAACATTCGCAAGCAAAGGAGATGAAGGAGAACTCACAGCAACTGAGTATTATATATTCACCATGAGATAAAACGTAATTGCCCATCAAACTGCACAACAGTTCTAAAAACAGAGTCACGGACATCGAGTAACTACCTACATCTTTGGAGCTAGCTGCATTGATATTGGTGTACTGTGATGTGTTCGCTAGTCGTACTAGTGTACTAAGGTGGATATTGAGGATGATGGAGAAAAACGATTTCTTGTGATAAAGAGTAGTATAATAAATTCCGTTAGGGTTTCAGTTCCGGCGGACTGCTCAGGCGGGCTTCCCAAAATGTAGAAATGCCTGATGGTCCGCACAGTCCGCCTTGAGAGGGTCTCAGTCAGTGAATGAACGGGTTTCCCCCTTTTCACTGGCAATTATCGGTCGATTTTGATGATTCCTGTGGCAATCTTTTAGTTTTTCGATTCTCTAGGCAGATGCACTCATGAATTTCAACTTACTACGACTTTACAACATTTTACTAAATTTTTTACTTAACATTTTTATTTAATTTTTACTTTTGGAATTTTACTTTGGCATTTAAACAAGTTCATGGGAGTAGAGATTATAAAAATGGGAAGAATGCCACAAGAAACATGAAATTTGGATGATTATTTCCTGAGAAAACTGGGAAAAACTGTTGATGAAAACTGATTAGCTTGAAGATGGCCTGGGGGAAGCATTGGGGGTGGTGAGTGGCAATGTTGCCCATCAGACTATGGTGGGGGGGAAGGGGCAACCGAGCGTCGGTTCGTAAGAGATTAGACTAACCCGGAACGAGGAAGGAACCGCGATGACTGAGAAGTTGTGGCAATAATTACGTCGATAATTGCGGGTCTCATGATCATGAGACCCTGTTGGTTTGTTGTTTTCAATAATAAGCCTTTGGAATCGAGCAAGAAAAAAAAATGTTAACCCCCCCTCAAAATTTGATGTTTTACGTTTCAAGGTACGTAGCATACGAAAATCTAATAAAAAAATTTCAGTCCGTCCGCCGTACGCCGTACGCGGCACTTTTCTTAGCAACACTGGACCGATTTGGTTCAAATTTGGTATATGGGCTCCATTTGGGGTCTAGTTGTGCCGAGAAGCTTTTGGTTGATGTCAGTCACTTCTAAAGGGTGAAAATTAAGGCTTCACCCCTTCAAGGCTTGAAATTAAGGTTTATTGCTCAAAGGTTTATTATGAAATTAAGCATTGATTTGAAATTAAGGTATCGAAGGTGAAAGAACTAAACGCTTCACACTCGATTCGAAAAATAGAAAGCTTCATATGGAAATTTGATTACTGGTTACGCAGAAGGCAAAACTGTATACAAATCGAAGAAATGAACAGCGATCGCATTTTAGTCAGATAAAATTTGAACGGCGATTAGACCTCTTTTGCGATTCACACTCATGATTCTGTTTTATCAAAGGAAAACCTTCAAGTACTCGTAGGGACCGAACGATTTGTCCTACAGAGCTCCGGGTGGTCTCAAAAATTTTAAAAAATTCAATACTATTTAAAATTTGTGAAAAAATGATACCTTTATTTCGAGAGTTTTCGAGCTAGGGCACTCTTGAAAATTTCAACCCTTAATTTTCACCCCTTAGAAGTGACTGACATCAACCAAAAGCTTCGCGGCACAACTAGACCCCAAATGGAGCCCATATACCAAATTTGAACCAAATCGGTCCAGTGTTGCTAAGAAAAGTGCCGCGTACGGCGTACGGACTGAAATTTTTTTTATTCGATTTTCGTATTCTACGTACCTTGAAACATAAAACATCAAATTTTGAGGGGGGGTTAAAATTTTTTTCTTGCTCGATTCCAAAGGCTCATTGAAAATAATAAACCAAAAGAAGAAAATTTGCGCCACTTCTGCTTCTGCATTCAGGCAAATACTTTGTTATCGCAGTGTTCATTAAAGACAAACACGTTTCAAAAGGTTGTAACTTTTTTTTCCCTCGTCATCTCTTTCACGAAAAAGTAATTCTTACTTTTCACGTCCGACCAGGTGCAACTTCGTGACAATGGGGGGGATCCCCGAGGAAGACCAGGTAGAGGCATGCGCATAACCTTACAACAAACAAGGAGCCCCCGACGCTCACGGAGACACGATTCAATGGTGTTTAGAGAAACGCACTCACACTCTCAGAGGCAGGATCCCTGCTCAGAGGCTATGCATCTCCAGGTGTCCAAACTCAGACAAAATCACCTTCCAAAAGATGGTCCATATCTTCATCTCGACCTGAAACTTCTACAGTTTCTTTCTGTCATTATTGTTTTTTCCTCACGAATAACCTGCGTTCTCAGCTGCAATACTATCAAATCTGATAAGTACGCCCCTCTCAAGGAGTTGGAGAGCATGAATTCAAAGTAATATTATTGGTCAAATAATTCACTAATTACGTATTTTTTGTTTGTTTTTTATAATGCATTTATTTAAGAAAAATTACAAAAATATACAAAAGAAACACAATACTTCATAATGCGTTCACCCCTCGATGAGTAAAAAACTTGTGCTGAGGGGTGGAGTCGTTATAAATTTCTAGCTATTATATAATATATAATATAATATAATATAATATAATATATATATATTATATATTACATATTATTATATATATATTACATATATATTATATATTATATATTACAATATATTACATTTTATGATGGATTGTTCATAAGATTAGAAAAAAGTGAAAAGGAAAATTATTTGAACATTTCCACACGGACGTACTCTTTGATGCGCCGTTTAAAGACAGCTAGATCATTTAGCATCTTTAGTTCATTTGGAAGACTGTTGAACAGTTTTATTCCATTGTACGAGAAAAAATTCTGACTTCTAGTAGTAAATCTTAAAGGCAACTTCAGTGTAATGTTATTGGATGATCTCGTCTGCCCATAGTTTTTTTCAAAGTCAGATAACTTTTTAAATATATAAATGAATACAATTTTTTTGTAAATGTGAAAGACATCCAAAACCTCGAAAGTCTTAAAAACCGCAAAGGAGGAGAATCTCATTTTTTTACGCAGCAAAATTTTGATAATTTTCTTCTGAGTTATATGCAAAGGCTAGGTAAGTTTGGTATGCCGATCCCCACACAAGAATACAGTAGGTAGGATATCAAGGATTGCACCAGAGCATGATAAAACATTTTAAGTGTGCCCATAGACATAAAATTTCGGATTTCAAGGCAGAAGGGTATAACTTTGCAAAGTCTGTTGCATATATTGTCAATATGGTATTTCCAGGACAAACATTGGTCCACAACCACCCCCAAATACTTGTGGGATCTGCTTTATACTTGGGCAACCGCAATCACTTGCAATACAGGTTGACTCAATATGGCATTTGATATTTCCTAGAGCAGGGATAGAGGTATTACGCAAGGAAAAAACAACAAAATTGGATTTGCTAAAATTTAGCTTTAAGCCGACTCCATCCAGCCAGTCCCTGACCACAAGCAAGCAAGCAGACGCCGCTTGCAAGGATGCACCCCAAGTATTTCGCGAGACCACTACAGCTGTATCATCAGCATAGGTAAATATGTCTCCTTCAAGTAGAACGCCAAACAGATTATTCATGAAACAGATAAATAAAAGAGGTCCCAGAACTGTGCCCTGCGGAATTCCATAGGAGAAGGAATATCCCTCACTCAAAATTGCGTTTATTTTCACTTTCTGACATCGCCCACGTAAATAACTCTGTACCCAAACAGCAATGCTATCCCCCATTTGTACGCGTTCACTTTCTACTAACTTCTTGTGAGAAACACAATCAAAAGCTTTCCTCAAATCCAGGAAAATTGCCAACGGTTTATTTCTTTTGTCTAGCTCGGTAAGAAATAGAAGAAACTTTCTGGTGTGATTTGATGCTGGGATCGTGAGTTTTTGGTTTATTATTTTCTATAATGATGGTTTTGGAGGAATCTAGTTTTGTTGATTTGCTGCTCGAAAGGTCGCAGTAGAGTACTGAAAATTTTGCATGAGCGTTCTTGAGGTAGTTTCAACGCTCATGAAAGGTGGAATGTTAGAAACTAAGAGACTCGTCGCTGTTTTTCTTTGATCACCTCCAACTCTGACGTTGAGTGCCATCTTTGATTGTCGCCTTTCATTATCAACCACCCGTGAACATCTAGAAATCCCTAGAATGACGCGGCCGATTTGATAAATGAGCATCGCAGCCTCCCCCGCTCTCCCTCGGACGGACTCAGAGGAGGAAAAGGTTTCTAATTCAGAGAAGAATCAATTAACAAAAGAAAATTTCGGAGGAAGTGACGGAAAGGAGGGAGGGGGAGAAGACAGAGAAAGAAGGAGAGAATGGGAGGATGAGTAATCACGGGAAAGGAGGCTTGTGAATGGGCATCGGCGAAGAACCTTAAATCCGATGACGCGGTGGTTTTTGATGATGAGGTTTTTGTGATGACCGGGCTCTGGGACGCCCCTCCCCCGCCTTTGATGATTAAGTCCTGGACTGGGAGAGAGTTCGCGGGCTTCGAGGGAAAAAAGACACAAATGAAGGGAATGACGATAATTCCGTGTTTTCTCTTCTTTGAGAGTCGAGGCGAGCGCTGCTATTGTCGAGGTGATTCCTGGCGAGGGAGTGAGGGCTTCAACAGCCGAACTGTAAGCAAGAGGACTTGATCTCAACTGGAGTCTGAAGGAGAGAAACAACCTGTTTCAAGATTCAGTAAAATCCAGAAATAATAAACGAATAAACAACAACTCGAAAACGACAGACTTCCTGAAAGAAGGAGAGAATTAAGTGGGTCACAGTCAGTCGCCGTTTGTTCCTCGTTCTGGGTCAGTATTTCCCTAAATTGCAGGGGCTCAAACATTAAAAGTTGTACCTAAATTTGAAATTATAAAGGATTTCAGAAATTCATTAGTGCACGGCCCTAGGGAATTGAAAAACTGAAATATTGCCGCCGGAATCCTCAAAATCGTTTATTCAGTTTGGTTATTCCCATTTTTCACCGGCAATCGTTGTTTGATTTTGATGATTCCAGCGGTGATCCTTTAGTTTATCAATTCCCTAGACTGATGAACTAATTAATTCCAAAAATCCATAAAAATTTCAAATTTAGGTAAAATTTTTGAAGTACGAGCGCCTGCAATTTAGGGAAATACTGACCCGGAACGAGGAACGAACGGCGACCGACTGAGACCCCTTAAATCGTACAAACTAGCTACAAAGCAGCTAATAATGAACACAAATTTTGAGATACCTCATTGCAGTTGCATCATTGCTTTGCACTGAGCTTAATACGAGTATTATGGTGAAAAGGCGATTTGAGTAAAAAATCACTGCAAGTTTTGGTACTGCGAAAAAATATGATGTGAGAAAAGACTGCAAAATTTGGTAAATTTTAATTGGTTAAATCTTCATAACAAATGGCTAGAGGGAATCCTACTTATAGTTCTTTACAAACCCCCTTGATGAAAACGTGGTCAGCGGTGGAGGCGGGGTCCGTTGCGTCCTTTAACCCTAATTGGACCATGGTATCACTAGTGTCACCGAAAACATCTCAGGAACGCCACACCTGCCCCCAAAGTGTCACTAGAGTAACCAAAATTGAAATGCAATTTTAAATTTAAAGGACAGCAGAATTTTTTGTGGGCTATTGGACGTTTCAAAACAGAGTTATGACCAGAGACCTTCAACATGTGGCACTTATTTTTATGAAATGTGGCACTATAAAATGTGGCAATGTGGCACTTATTGTGGCCAAATGTGGCATTTATTTCAGCTGATGTGGTATTTATTTTTTTCAACTTTCCACCCCCTCCCCACCATAAAAGGGATTTTGAACCATTAAATCATGAAACTTGAAAGCATATCAACCACTGTATTATGTATATCAACTATTAACATGTATTTCCAACAAATTTACATGTATTTACAGCATGTTAAATTCAATTATATAACAATTTTAGGTGTGCGGCTATGTTATCCATGGATAAACTGAAACGACGGTCGCTCAGTATATATTTCAATTTAGAGAATGATATCTCTACATCGGCAGAAGTCGTGGGCGCGTACTTCATTGCAAGGACGTCTTCAGCGTCCCACTCTTCCCTGAGAGAAGATTCCTACCCTTCGAGATTCGCGGCTATACTTTTGATTTCTTACCAGCCGCAATTCCTAAAATTCCTGTTAATCCTTAATCCAATGGCTCGTGGGTAGTCGGTGTTAGCGATTTCCTCCATCTTCTCCACAGAGGTCGTCAGGAGAATCTTTTGAGATTGTAGCTGCTCGATTATGCTTGGAATGTTTTCAAAATTTGACTCCAAAAAGAGAAGCTGCGGGAAGAGGGTCTCAGGTACACATGCACTTCCCATTATGATCCTGCATCGGACTTTCTAATCCGCATCCAGGAAAGTTATTTTTGAACGGACATGAGACTCTAACAACAGCCGAAGACCCACGTTGACCTGTGATGACAAGTTAATCTTACCTGGTTTTAGCAAACATCCATTCGTCATATTTTTCTCGGCGTTCTCGGGCGTTAGTAAAAATAAGTATTAGTAAAATAAGGCGAAATATGGCACAAAATGTGGCATTTTCAAAGAAATCAACGAAATATGGCATTTTGCCGAAAAATGGGCCGAATGTGGCATTTTAGTGTGGCGCCGTGGCAGTGTGCCATTTGAAGGTCTCTGGTTATGACACATAACATAATTTTTTTTTATATCTTTAAATTACTAAAGATGCTACACTAGTGACACCATGGTCCAATTAGGGTTAAATGCGGTCCCTCCAAGGATCCTGCTCCGTCCGTTTTTGTTGGCAATAAGGAATCGTGGTGGATTATGAGAGACCGTACCATAGATACGTACGACTTAAATGTTGGTAGGTAAAGTGCAGAAGGTAGAACCAAGCTATTAGGACGGTCAAAGCGACTTAAAGAAAGGTTTGCGAGATACTGTCGGTGCGAGGTTGACGAGGTGAGGGGGTCGAAAACGTTACACACCGTCTTATCGTCGTCGTCGAAGCTGCGACGGACATTTCATGTCCTTACTTAGGCACATAAACCAAAAGGTGTTACAAAATTGGTCACCAAATCGGTCATAAAATTGGTCACAAAAAAGCATTACGGATAGTTTTGACATTTTATGTATTTACTTTGGCACATAAACACAAATCGTTACAAATCGTGTTACAGTTAGTTATGACATTTTGTGTCTTTACGTTGGCACATGAACGAAAAAGTTTAAACATAAAATGTGAATATGTCTTTACTTTGGCACATAAACAAAAAAGCGTTACAAAATTCTTCACATAATCGGTCACAAAATTGGTCATGAAAAAGCGTGACAGTTAGTTTTTGATATGTTGGGACGGCGAGACCAGTGGTAAACATGATCCATATTATTCATCGTACCCAACCCACGAAGAGTAGTAGTTAATACAGCTGGAAAAGCATTTTGCAATTTTATTGCGAATCATGAAGTACAAAATTTTGATGCAAATTTAATTCCTTTATCAATAATCTTCACTGCTAGTTCCTCAGATAAATAAACAAAACACCGCGATTTATTCCCTCATCGTCATCACAGAACGTCTTTCCGCTCAGAAGGAAGCCGAGAAATTTGCAACTGACTTGATGAACTTGGCGGTGCGTTACTCTTGGCTCCGGTTGTCCAATAAAACCGAAGGAGTAAATCAGTTGTGCCGACTAGACGGATCCAGTGACTCGAGTTTTATGCCGAGTTAAGGGGAAAAGCTGTTACAAACTGAGCCGTTCCTTGTAAAGCGCTACCCTTTTGCCTTCACCCTTCTGCGGCTGCAAGGACATTATACGTCTTTTTTTCTTCTTTTTACAGTCGTTCAAGTAATTAAACATGAAACATTCTGAGGTCGGTGAGTCGGCGGGGGTGTACGTAAAAACCTTGACACGATGGCTTTTACCTCTGACCTGCTCTGACAGCTGTTGAGTTTAAAGCAAAACTTGGAATATCTATCAGCAATCTTTGATTTTAGCATTCTTCCTTCCATGAGCGTTGAAACTACCTCAAGATCGCTTATGCAAAATCTTCAGTACTCTACTGCGATCAGGTACACATTTCTGAGTGACACAGGTATTGTTTTGCGCAGTAACTTCCTCCTTGGCCTCTATTCAGCACTCGTTAAGGATAGAAAGATTTTTTTTCTTCATATCAATAAACGCCTGGAAATTGGCCTTATTCAAGTACATTTTTCTCCAAATGTAATGAAGATATCCATTTGAAATTTTTTATAGGTATTTGTCAGTGTGTTGTCGAGCGAAGACCTTCTCGATGGCTTGTTGATTTCTATTGGTCTCTACTCAACAAGAATGCATGGAGATTTACCATACACTGGCTTCCCGGTGCATTACTACCTACCGAGAGAAGGGGTGTACTAGCGGCGGACCTCGGCGCAAATATCGCAGACTGGGAGGCGGCACATTTACCTGGTGGCTAGTTGGGGAAGACAACTCCTAGGTAAGATGCAGAGGCCGGTGCCCTAATGGCTACCGATGCTTCTGAGGAACTAGGGTTTGTAGATGAGACGAAGGAGAGAGAAATGATCGAGTCGAATTGTTGAGTAAACTGCATCAAGGGCAAGCCCTTAGTCTTCCTTTTATATTATAGGTAACAAGGTAAGGGGAGAGTAGAGGAGGGTGATGTCAGTCTGACTTGTTTACGTTTAGTGAAATACTCACTTTAAAAAATTTATTTTTTCAGATCCGCTACAAATTTCCCAAATTATCTGACTTGAATGTTTATCGATAGTTATGACACGCCTGGAAAAAACTGCATCCAATTTTATTTATTAGAGCCAGAGAAAAAGGTACTTTTGCGATCATCAAATTTCCATATGAAGCTTTCTATTTTTCAAATCGAGTGTGAGGCGTTTAGTTCTTTCTAACAAACTTGATTGTGAAGGTGTGAAGCCAGTATGGTGTGGTAGGTAGTACCTACCAATAGTTGGTCGGTAAAAAAAAATGTTGGTAGGTAAAAAACGCTGCAAATCATTGCCCAATGGTTTATTATTTGCTGTATTGATCACCCTTCTGTATAGATCACTGGTTCTCCATCAATAGCACCTACCACCATCTGTATTCTCCCTTGACCTTCCCTCTCATATTTCAGCTTCCTGCTTTCAATAGGATTGAAAATGGCTTCGAAGCTCACTCAGCTGATCAGTGCCCTTACAGGTGTATCCAGCATTCGAGAAGATCTTCTTCACTCTACAGATCACTGATCAGCTGAGTGAGCTCCAAAGCCATTTTCAATCCTATTGAACGCAGGAAGATGAAATTTGAGAGGGAAGGTCAAGGGAGAATACAGATGGTAGGTGCTATTGATGGAGAACCAGTGATCTATACAGAAGGGTGATCTATACAGCAAATAATAAACCTTTGTTCAATAATTTGCAGCGTTTTTGGATGCTTTTTTGAGCAGCACACTAGGGTTTTCTTCCATATCAGTGAACCCTCTTTCGAAAATAAAATTGTGAGGAAAATTCCCTAATTCATTTTTTCAAACTCACATGTAGTTTTAGGAATCAGAAAACCCACGTAAGATGTTCGGTTAGGAGTGCTTTACATAACAATTTGAGTGGCTTTAGCTGTCATATTCGGTGTAATACACTGGTAAGCACTCTTGATGAGTACGTCCTCCTCTTCAGAGAAGACTGCTGGAAGGGGAAAACGGATGACCCTCGTCCTGACAAGAAGTGGAAAGTGAATCCCAGAGGCAGTCGGCAAATACGATCGCCCGATCGGTGACCGCCGACCGCGTTTAAGGTTTTAGGGCCTTGTAGACGGCTGAGCGGAAAGTGGGGTTCTGATAGCATCTTTACAACCTCCCGCGCACCTTCACGAATCCCCTTCGGACGGAGGACTTGTGCTCAGAAAGTGCGGTGGGATAAAAACAATTCTCTTCCTCTCCCAGATGTGCCATAAGGTGAGAAAGAGGACGCGAAAACCGTATTATGATGGGGCGAAGCCTGTTTTCAGCACTGGAAGATTGCTGGAGGTTTGGACTCGTGGCAATCTTCAGCGAGCTCCTAGCAATGTTTCTAAAGTTCCGGTTAATCTTCAACATTTCCAAAACGTAGATTTTTCAGAATGATCAAGACAACTCCAGATAGGTGGAAACTTATTGAATTTGTTGATTTTTTAAAATAATTTACTACGTAAGTACCTATGTTTACCCGAAAGGCAATATCAATCTATCTATCAACCCTTTATAATAGAAGGAGACCCCTTCAGAAGGAAGAAGGCTGCAACGAAAATTTACAAAGTTGTTTGAGGGTAGAAGTAAATTTGTTTAAAAAATCGATTTTTTGCAAAAATATCTTAAAATTAATCTACACAATGTACTGAATCGATTGCTCCAAGAATTATTTAAAAAGGATATTGGGAAGTAGGCTAAAAATATGTTCAAAGTCGGGTATTTCAATGTTTAACAGCGCTACAGGCTGGGCCGTCTCCCTCTTCCACAGCAAATGCCACATTGAGGATGTCCGATTCTTCAAAGCGAATCGATTTTTAGGAAAGAATTCGAAAGTATCGATACGATTTTTCAAAGTATCGTAAAGATTTTAACAAGAATCGATCATTTTCATGCAAAAGTCATACGTAAGTAGTTACCAAAAGCTGGACCTAACTTTTTATGCCTATGTATAAAAAGTTTACTTAAATGCTATTAATATGAAAGATACAGGTAGTTGGATTTGAAGCTATCAGACAAAAACTTCGTATACTTATGCGCGTTACAAGGAATACATGACAGACGGACAGACAGACAGACACACAGACACGGAACCAAATTGTTCAGAAAGGTCTAAAACGCAAAACGCGAGTGAAAATTTTGATTTTGAAGAACTTTTTTTTTCGTCCTTGAAAAGTGAAAACGAAGCTTCCGCTACCTTGGTAGACTCGGAAGCAAAATTATGGAAATGTTAGTTTTGGAAAAATTATATTTTTCTATCCCAAAAGTGAAACTTGCTTACTTGCCTCAAACTCGAAAACAAAGAATACGAATACTCCCGCTAAATGACCGACGAAGGTGGAAACAAGCTGTGAGAGTGGCGTGCTCAAGTCCGACCTCTGGTCGATAATTATCCACAATGCTCGACATCTGGTTTTCCAGTACTTGGCACAGTTCGTTCCTCAATAGAGTTTCTCCCCTCTTTCCTTCATAATGAGACGTTTTGGATCCTTCGAAAAGGAGCAAAAACCGTTTAACGGAACTGCCGGACGATTAATGAGCCGGTTAATCATCGTGGTTTGTCTCTGTGCCTCGTTTCTCTTTTCACTTCATGTGTTTTATTGAAAAACTTGAAAAGACACGGTAATTACGACTTTCGATGGGTCTTTGTTACTGACGATTACGGCGTTTGTACTTGAAGACGTCAACGGACTTGACCGTCGGAAGAGTATTGTTCTAAACGAGGTGCAGTTTGGCGCAAGAATGAATGAGCTCCCGGTAATTACAGATCGCTTGGTTACTGCCAGTCTTTTGATAACTTTACCGCCAAACATTTGGCTCATTGAAGTTACGAAGGAAACCGCACTGAAGTCTGTAAACTTCTGGCTGGAAGATTCGTAAGTGCACAACTACCCTTTAAACTCCCGTTCCACTATGATAAAATCGTGGAAACAAATCAAAAAAACGATCAAACTGGTCACATCATTTTGCAGGGTAAACGTACCAGTATTTGAAAACTAAGAAAATGTTGACTTCGGGAGCTCACAGAAGGCTTTCTTTCCCCTTCATTGTTGAATTTCTTGAATTTTCTCGATTGCCTGAGATCATAGTACTCCACAACAGCCTTGAAATCTGTTCTGACTTAATATTTTGGCTGCATTTTCCATGTTTGACTGCTAATATTTGAAGATCGCCAGAGTGGGACAGGCAACGGAACCAATAATTGGTATTTTTTTTTTTTTTTTTTTGGTTTCTCGAGAATTGACAGGGTATTGCACCAATAATTGACACACGTAAATTCAACTCGTTCGTTTTAGAAACAACAGAAATATCTAGTAATAACAGTTATAGGTGAATAATTTACGATCACAAGGTACTTTTTGAAAGCGAAATCAGTCTTTATAAATATATATTTTCTGTTATCTACTAAGTTAGTTAGTGCTCAGTATGTACTTTGGTAATATTGTTGCTAATATCATATTTCATCTTTAACCCTTAATATCCTGAGGTATCTTGTTGGAAGTTCGATTTTTATATGCCATTGTTAATCCACTTTTAAATCAAAACTGATAGCCGTTGGCTTTCTTGATACTCAAACCATCGATTGAGTAAGAAAATGAAACAATAAATAAATAAAACTCGAAGAAAAAACAAAATAATTCCCCAGTTGACAGACAGTAATAGGGCCTTCGAGGTACCTTCTACCCTCATTTCTCACCTTGTAGGTTTTTCCTTGTCAGAGATGGCGCCACTGTCTAAGACAGTACAGATCCCTCTATAAAGTGGACCTTCTCTTCCTTAATCCTTGGTTCTGTACTTTATGAAAATAACTGACCTCAACATCCCACCAAGGATTTCTCCAAGTTTCCTTCTTCTACTCCAAGAAAATGTGTGGCCCTTGGGAAGATCATTCTAGAGTTGAACGACTCTGATTGGGCCTTTGAGTTACCTTTAGCTCAAAATATATTTTAAAAAATAATTTAAAGAATCTGAAAAAACAATTTTTTTGGATAAGCGGGAAATTAAGGGTTAACCGTATCATTTTTATAAAAAATTAAGGACGGATTTTTGAGCTTTAAGGACTGAGGTTGATTGAATCTTTATCAGCAATGTATTTTTTCCTCGGATTTCGATTTTGCATGCTAAGACTCATCTTTTGGCGTAAAACAACCTTCTTTACGTGTTACTCTTGGCTTGATAATTGAAATCCTTGAAAAAACTACATTGCTGATTAAGAGGCGTATTTGGTTTTGTTCTGACTCAAGAATTATGAGATTTGACCAAGACAAATTGACACTGCTCCTACTCTGTAACACTGTAATTTATCGCATGAATTTAGCTATATAATGTTTATCTCTTCAATTTAGTAGGGACCGTCCTTTCTTAATTGAAGAGAGCATACAACTATCAGTGGTTGTTAAGGACATTCACTTAATGGCGTCCCATTTCAATCTATTATAGTCCGAGTAAATTCTTAATTCGTGAATTTTGTGGGGACAGAAATGTATTGGCGTCTTTGTTTCTTGCTTACAACTTGGGAATTTAAGGGCACGCAAAAACAGTAAAAAATAGATTTTGGGTTTAAAAAAAAATTTTCTACACAATTTTGCGGTCATTTTAGAAAAAAAATATGAAAAGCGGACTGTTGGAAGTATTATATTAAATTCTCTGAAGTTGGGTCTCAGCGCCGTGAGTTCAGACAATATCCATACTAAGTATGGATTAAATTAAAAAATTAAATTAAATCAAATTAAAAAATTAAAAGAAGAAGAAGGAGATAAGCTGATAAGTCTTATCAGCTTATCTCCTCCTTCTTCTTTTAATTTTCATATACTTTCAGTCCATGGATGTAACAACAACATGTAAGGAGAATTAATAGATGATAACGAAACAACATATAGATAGGGCAGTCCAAAAGAGAGCCACGTGGGGCTCCTAGAGACCACGGGAGGTCAACGTTTTACAAAAACGGCTCTCCTGTAAAATTACATTTCTCGGCACTTCTGTACATCTACCTCCCACACCGTTAGTCTGATTGCAACCAAATTTTCTAAAAAGCAGAAAATCGACATTATTTGAAACTACAAGCACAGACTATTATTTATTAGATAGTTATGAACAACGAGTAAAAATTTGAAAATGACAACTTGAATGGAGTTCATGCAGCAGGTACCGAAAGAACGGTGAATTTGCAAAACGAAAAATCTGTGTAAGATGTTTATTTTTTTATCACCCAAAGTTAATGGAGTAATCCTGAGTATGTTTTAAAAACGTAATAAAAATTTGGAACCGATATGTCAAGAGGGAGAGACACTATACAGTAGAGAAGCTAAGGAGGGCCGAATCCAGGCGGCTGGCTGGCTAACTCCCTTTAGGACTTTACAATTTAGTCAAATTGTTCCAAAGGTGATTTCAAGGGTGAAGTGTAGAAAACTCTTCGTGATTTAGAAAATTCAGCTAGAAAGTAACACCAAGTGTTACTTGTTTAGTCCAACCCTTAAGGTCTCGTAGAGAGCGAGCGGCTGCAGTGCTCCGCGTGGTCTCTAAAAATTCAATCATCTTAAATTGATGAAAAACAATACCTTCATATCAAAATTTTTTGAGTTAGGGCTTTTTCAACCCTTAGAAGTCATCAACCAAAAGCTGACATCAACCAAAAGCTTCGGGGCACAACTAGACCCCAAATTTCATCAAAATCGGTCAATGCTAACTGAGGAAAATACCAGCAATACACCAGGGGTTAAAGAAAAATTTCTTGGTCGACTCCAAAGTTTCATCATTGAAAATAATAAACCAAAAGCCTAGCAAGTCCGACTCTGGATTTGTTGTATACCCTATCGAAAAGTCTAGAGATTGATCCCGAGTCGAGGGAAGTTAATTTTTAAGACGTAACGGTAAGTAAATTCGCTTGCAATTAGTGAAACGAACCATACAACAATCCCAAAACTAAGAAGCTCTATTAAACAATTCCTAGACTGGGCATCAAAATAGAGGTTCGAAATGAATGAAATTTTGATAAAATGAACAAATTTTCCAAAAACGGTCCGCCATTATTAAAATGTCCACTTTTGTTGAAAGGTTGCTCGCGATGCCCAGGCTGTTCAACAGACGGGCCTGAAACTCAAATTCGCTCTCAACACGCATGTTCACGCCGATCACATCACAAGGACAGGACTTCTCAAGAAAGAAACAGGCTGCAAGAAGATTACGATGTTTGCTTACTATCTGTTTTTAGCGAATTTGCTAATAATAATCAATCAAATTATATAGTGTGAACTTTTTGTAGGAGTGTGAACCTTCTAAAAGGATTCCTCAAGTTTTTCAAATAATATATTATTAAATTTATTTATAAATTTGTAAATGTAAGTATATAAAATCGGTTGTACCAAAAAATGCAATAGCCGAGTGGGTGCTTTATGAGTTCGTGGAGTAGATTGTGAATGAGGACTCTTTAAAAACATCAAAGATTATTGATTCCTATTTTCTGCCTCATCAAAAGATAGTGTAGAAGTGTTCTTCGGAATAAACTTGATTGTGAAGTGGGTATGTAGTATCTATGGTTGGCCCAGGTGTCCAGTTGTCAATGGCAGCTTGGAAATGGAGCAGACCTGGCGGGCTAAGATAAGAAAGTATGATAGAGATTATTTACAGCAAACGTTGTCGGAGCTAAAAGGAGTGGCCCCAACATCAGGGTGATGGCTGCAGCCTCGTCATGGCGCGGGAAAAGTGCCAGGGAGTTGGGCATCTCGTAGGTGTACTCCGTGGTACCACCACCAACGTCCTGCTAGGCTCACATCTGAATTGGTTGTCTTTCTATAGATGCACTTCCCTTCACCCCTCTCTCACACCCCCACCTCTTCCTCATCATCCCTCATCCCTAGGGCCGGCGTCGGGTGAGTCCTGGGCGTCCTCCCCATTATTTTATCATCCTGAGATGTATTTAACAATAAAGCATGCTTTATCTATCTAGGTTTTTTTTGAAAGTCATCGATTCAATTGGTTTCTTGAAGACCTGGTGATATGATGTGCATACGAACTCGTACAAACCCCTACTTTCTACGATATTTACTTACTTTCTCCCCAGCTAGGAAAACTTGTCCGTATTCAATTTATTTTTGGACAAATTTGCTTACTTGATTCCGCGAATTCTAAGTGAAGAGAGCGTAAGGAGGGAAAATGTTACAAAAACATTGTATTCCAGTTTTCTCGTCGTTCCGTCACTAACTATATTACAGGTCTATTCTAATCCAAGTATCAATTAGTTTTGAAACATTCTTGTTGGTTTACTGGCCGGTGGTTCGTGATTCCATGATTCAACGCCAACGCATCCTAGAGGACGTCTCCCTCTTTCAACTTAAAACCTAATAAACTGTTCTAGGCTGAATAAAATATCATTTCTGGCGTTACCACTCGCAGCGAGTCTCTGATTAGGTTCACAGACCTTCTAAACACCCTCATGAAGATATCAGAAATAGATTGGTGTTTTCTGATTCCTCCCACTCGCACGTCAGAGCTACATCGGCCGAATTAATTCTAGAGGCGCCGTCGACGGTCCTAAATGACTGTCTAGATGATAATTGCGACTTCATGAAGACGGGAATGCGCGAGGAATCAATCAACGAGGGAGCGATCGGGGTGAATCGTTGACGGGGCGAAGGTCTCAGTCGTTCATTTTGAGTCGACGGTCATTAAAACTGCAGCCGCGTTTATTGAAGTGGTCATCGACACTATTTATATCACGAAATGAAGAACGAGGGAATTTTGGTTTATTATTGTCGTGTACTCCTAGATATCCTTCACCAGTAACGGTGAAGACAGGAGGCGCCAGCCTCCCTCCGTCTCACGCTCATCTCTGAAGAATACTAAGGCAACTCCATGCACCTACTTACACCTAACCGCCACCAACCACGATCATTTTACTCAAAATTGATTATTAAATTCTCAAAACATAACTAACCAAAATTGTAATTACTTTCCAAATAAGTCTGTGTAAGCAGTTTTTAGATATTCCATTTTGTTTGCAAATGGGAAGCTACTTAAATTTGTCCTCGTAGGTGCTGACAACTTAAAAATCCAAAAATCCAAAAAAAATTGTATTAAAATCGTGGACATTTTGCCTTAACGGTTACGTTTCAGGCGATCCTTCCCAACTACCTACCAAACCCACATCACTTGGTTTTGAGCCGGTTAGATCTTACAAGATGAAAAAAAACTTTCAAAATAATGTCTCATAGCTTTTTTTGTTTTTTGTTTGATGTTTCGTTTTTGAGTTATTTTAATTTTAAACTTTTTTTGTGATTTTGTTCTTACGTCATTAAATTAGTCATAACTCCTTCGATTAGCTGTGATAAGTACAATTCAAGGATACCGTTGGAAAGAGCATCGAATTCCCTATCGGATAGGCCCCTTACCTTTTCTTTGAGTCAAACTTTAAGACTTGAAAACCCCCTCTGAAAAGAAAATTTTACATAATTTGGGAAACCTCGACTTTTTTCAATCGCAAATTGAACTACAAGAACTAAAATTTTTTCAAGATGCAAGAACGGTAAAAACTGTGCCAAAATCTCAGCTTCCCAATGGTATAATCAAAACATTTTTACAACCACATTTAGGGAAGAAATTTGTGTTTGAACGCGGAAAAACGTGCATTTTTTCAACGAAATCCTGGCCTCCTGTTTCCGGACGCCACGGGGTCTACTTTAGGGATGGGTATCGGTATAAAAGTATCGATATTTTGAAATATCGAGTATCGATACCCATCCCCAGTCTACTGTGGCGCCCACCCACTCCCATCGTCCGCTCACACATATATTTTAGGCGGAGCGCTGATTTCGGTGAAAAAATTCACGTTATTCCACGATCAAACACAAATTACTCCTCTAAATTTGGTTGCAAAATGTTTTTTGATTATACCATTGGGAAACTGAGATTTTGGCGCAGTTTTTACTCTTCTTGCATATTGAAAAAATATTGGTTCTCGTAGTTCAATTCGTTCAGTACCTAATTCGTATCCATTGGGACGTCCCCTGGAACGCATGCATTACTTAACAATATGTTTCACATACGAGAGCAGAGTTTTTTTTTTAACAAACGATAATTTTACTGTAGTAAATATAGGTATACATTTCAGTTTTGATGATATAGGTATACATTTCAGTTTTGATGATACAGATTACAGTAGATTTGACTAATTGACATGGGACTTGGGAGAGGGCCAGTGTCACTCCTCAAAACAAACATAAATATGACTAGTTTTTATAAATTAATATTTAATATATACTTAGATCGTTTTTGGTGATTTGTATCAACATATATAGGCTAGGTGGGTAGCAAATCGACGTGTCTTTTCCTTTTCAGGCGACGTTCAGTAGGTGGAAGAGTTGGGCGATTCATTGTATCTTGGAGCTGCTGGTTCTGGTGTTGTTCAAATATGGAATTCAGTTTGGTATATGACTCGCTGTTAACTTCATTGATGAGTGGCAACTGCAGATCCTTGTGGATGTCCGTATTTCGGACGTACCACGGGGCGTTAGTCATGATGCGGAGGAAACGATTTTGGACCGTTTGCACTTTATTCAATTGCGACTTGGATGCAGAGCCCGAGATGCTACATGAATAAAGCCATATTGGCCGAACAAGCGAGGTGTAGAGGAGTCTCTTTGTGTAGTGGCATTCTAGAGGATGGTCCAAGTAAAGTTTTTAGGAGGTGGAATCTGGTACGCAACCGCTTGACAAGGTATGGGACATGTTGATTCCAAGTCAGTCGCTTGTCAAGAATTAGACCCAAGTACCGTACAGAGTCTGTGTAGGGAATGGTGACTCCAGTTAGTGTTAGTGGGAACTCAGTTATGTTTCGTTTGAGAGTGAATTTCACCAGTTTGGATTTCAAAGGATTCATGGCCACTCGTCATTTCTCACACTCTATTGCAGAGTTTTTCGAGCTGAATTTTTTTTTTCACACACCCCAAGGTATAGGACAAAAATTAGAAGGAAAATCGGTTGAAATATTCCTGTAAAATTTGTTCATTTACTCGTGGTGCAAGAATGGGATTTTTTTTCGACCATTCTGTTGAACTCAGTAGTACTAATAAAATTGACATTTGGAAGACCCGAAAACACCTTCCAGCTGGCGATCCGTTCTTTCAGGGAAAACAAAGAGAAAAACTGGCAACCGCCTCCTGCAGGAAACCAGCTTCACGCCTCCCATTCCGGGTAGACCGGACAATAGCCGATTGTTTTCGATGTTCCTTCTGTCCGCTGTGTGTGTCGACGCGGTGCGAGTGTGTCCAGTCTGTGAGTCCGTGTGTCCGTGCGTACGTCTGCCCTCTCGGTGTAGGTATTATAGGAGGGGTCCCCACAAACGTATCAACAAGTGTCCCGAACCACCGCGCGAAAAACCTCTTTTTCCTTTCTGTAGAGACGATCTTTTTTTTTTTTTTTTTTCACTCGCCCTTCTTGACCGTTTCATTCTTCCCCTCCTACTTCTCGGTGGTCGGTACCACGGTTAAGGGATAGTAACGGGGATGGAAAAGGAGGAAGAAACAGTTTTCGATGGTGATCGACGAAAAAAAAAAACTCCAAAAGGGTCCACAATCCGCTTGGGGGCTGTGGGGATGTAGAGACGATATTTTCGATTGGCTTTAGGGTTTGAGTATGATACAAGAGGGACATCACAAAACATATGGACACTTACTTCCATGCACTGGATTTTTTCTAGTTTACGACAAGGAGCTTTTTAGTGTTGAAAGTGATCTGGAGGGTCCGAGAAAGCTTTGCGCCAAAACTATATTGATTATAAGTTCGTCAATGGAATTAGGTTTTGGAGTTCAACAAGTGAACATCTATATTATTATAACGTGTTTACAAGTGAACATCTATATTATTATAACGTGTTTAGTTTCTGGTGCTGATTAGTTCCGCTATTGAAGTTATGGATTAAGAAGATACAGGGGACGAAGATGAATCACCATTCGGTGAACAAACACAACCTGCCAAACGTAAGAAACCTTCATTTTCTCCTGGTGTGGACATTCCGTTATCGAGTTCGTTTGCTCCATTATCGGTCCCTAGCACTAGCGATGCGCAAAGTTCATCCCCAAATCAAGATTACGTGCCAAAGCCTCCTCCGATCTTTATCCGCAACATCACAAATATCAATTAACTTCTCGTAGCCATCCGTCCTCTTGAATTGGGTGAATTTAAATATACATGCACAGCAGATAAAGTGAAATTCACATTGCAGACCATTGATGGATACAGAAGGATGATACGCTACCTTACGGACAATAACGCACTGTACTATACCTATCAAGCTAACTCGGATCGTGCATTTCGAGTAGTTTTACGCGGACTACATCAATCTTGCGACGTAGGCATTCTAGTAGAAGAGCTGAAAGCACTAGGATACAATCCAAGACAAGTTGTCCCGGTTTTGCACCCCGTCACCAAGATTCCACTTCCTCTGTTCTTCGTTGACCTGGAACCCAACCCCAAAAACGCAGAAATTTTCCAGCTTGATCGTCTTTTTCATGCAGTAATAAAAGTAGAGCCCCCTCGACCCAAACGTACTGTGGTACAGTGCTTGAAATGTCAGGAATTTGGTCATAGCAAACATTTCTGCCAGCTTCGTCCCCGCTGCGTCAAATGTGACCAAAATCATGCTACCAAAGATTGTACCAAAACCGCTGACGAAAAACCAATCTGCACTAACTGTAAAGGTGAACATACCGCTAACTACAAAGGATGCCCGCTACATGTCAAATTACAGAAGTCCAAATTCTCGCGTGAAATCTCCCACCTGACTCCAATAATTGGAGTAGGTGGTGTAGTCTTTCTAGGAATTTCAGACTTATTACTTTTAGTAACAATTATTGTTACTAACAGTAATAAGTCTGAAATTCCTAGAAAGACTACACCACCTACAATACAGCATCCAACCTCCTACACATACGCTCAAGCAGTTAATCACGAGCCATCCATAAAAAACTCCTCCACGGATAACTCGAGCATTATAATATGCTAGTTACCAAAATATAAAGTCTAATAACGATAATCCAACCCCTCGTTCAAACCCTAGCGCGGATAATTCCTAAGTTGTTGAAACTAGATGGATGAAATAGCCAGAAGAAGCCTCAAAATCAGCACTTGGAATGTTCGAGGCATTTCAAACAAACATCTCGAACTCGAGGTGTTCCTAACTATGCACAATATCGACATTATGTTAGCCACCGAAACCAAATTCGCTCCTAATCGTCCTTTCTACAACGAAGACTATAGATGTTATCGAGCTGTCCACCCCAGTGGGAATAGCGAAGCAGGTTCCCTCTTCCTAGTCAAGAAGTCGATAGCTCATTCAGAATTAATAATCATCCAGGAGTCAAACATTAAGTTTTGAAGTTTAATAAATGTAAATGAAGTATTTTATTGATATTTATTTAAGGGAACTCGTAGGGTGGTAGAGGTAAAAAAAAAAAAAAAATCAAAAAATTTGTTTTTGCGTTTTTGCATTTTTAAAAATATTTCACATAAATTAAGCATAAATATTTACATAATATTAATTATATTTCATCACAATATGTGACCGGAAAACGTCCCAAATAAATGTTTGAAGCTGAGCATCTCGAGTAGTAGACTTCCCTTACACACAGTTATTAGTAGACTACGTAAAAATGACGTGTGAAACTGAAAAAAAAAATTTCAACACAAAATGGTAATATATTTTTATGTCATTGAACCAAAAACGAACAAAACTCATTCTTCTTCGTATTTATAGATATATGTTGAGTATATAAAATAATGTTTTCTAAAGAGAAGCTATGAAAACCAGAATTATATCACATAAATGTTCGTATATCACATCCAAAACTTGATTTTTACTCTGGAAAATATATTATACTCGATAAAATAAATGTTTTGAAATGAATATATTATGCTTGAAATATTCTGAAAGAGAAGATGAATGAAAATTTGAGAAAAAAGAAAAACTCTGGCTATTTTGAGATGTGGAGAAAAAGTGTTCTTCATTCTCGAATTTTTCATAATATAAATGTTATAGAAAAATGCTGCAAATTATTTCACAAAGGTTTATTATTTCCCTGTTGTTTTCCCTCCCTGCAAACCATAGTTACCTACCACCTACCAGGGCATTTTTGAAAATTTCAACCTCAAACACCAACCAAAGAGAAATGAAGGGTTGAAAATTTCAAAAATGCCCTAGTAGGTAGTAGGTATCTATGATTGGCAGGGAGGGATCTATAAAGGAAAATAATAAACCTTTGTGAAATAATTTGCAGCGTTTTTTACCTAGGTACCAACTTTTTTCTTACCTACCAACCATTGGTAGGTACTACCTACCATACCATACTGCCTTCACACCTTCACAATCAAGTTTTTACGAACTAAACGCTTCACACTCGATTCGAAGAAATAGTGAGCTTCATATGGAAATTTGATTACTGCTTGCTAAGGAGATACAGCATCTGGCCTGAATATTACTCATTTACTGAGTAAGTAACATTCAGGCCAAATGATACTGTATTTACATTGGAAGCGCTCGCCCCCATTACAACAACATCCAGGTATGACATACTCGCTTCTGACTAAAGAGACACAAGAGGGACATCACAAAACATGAGGACACTTACTTCCATGCACTGGATTTTTTCTAGTTTACGACAAGGAGCTTTTTAGTGTTGAAAGTGATCTAGAGGGTCCAAGAAAGCTTTGCATCATCGGCTAAAACTACGAATTTTATTGATATTTATTCAATAATGGATTTTATAGGACCTATATTTGATTTTCCTGAGTCAAAATTTTTAATTTCCTTCCTAACTGGGTCGTCTTGCTTCATGGCCAGCCCAGCGCAATCGTCAGAGCTTCACGAATTTTAGGACTTCAATATCCTTCTTCAATATTCTTTTTCCGCCTTCAGACCTCCCTCTCACAGACAGCCCCAAATATCGCAGGATTTTCCTTTCATATGTTCTGAGCATGTCCTCTCCTTGTTAGCCCATGGTCCAATTCTCAGAGCCATAGGTCAATACTGAGCCAATCAGGGTTCGAATTGGATGCGTTTTGGAATTTAGCGTTTTCTGGGTTACTGCTGGAGTTAGATTCAGAAGATAGCACCGCTGTGGCATATGTGTACGATCTGGAAATAGTAGTTGAGGAGTTAGTGCTGGAGGCTGAGAAAGTCTCCAAGAGAATTGAAGAATGGTGCGCATTTGTGAGACTGGGGGTGTCTGTTGGTAAGACTCAGGCCGTGCTGTTCAGAGGTAGCCAGGATCATCGGCATCCTTTTTGGTTCAGAGCGGGAAACGGACGAGTTTAGGCTAAGGAAGTTGTGAGATATCTTGGAGTAGAGCTCAGCAGGAATTACTTTTGCGGTCCTCTACTGGAGAATGTAGCCTCCAAGACTACCCGCATTGCATCGGCAGTCAGAGGACTCTCTGGTTCTGATTGGGGAATACCCTATGCCTGCCACTTGAAGTATTTCCAATCGGTATTCCTTCCCTCAGTAATGTATGAGGCTTCCACCTGGTGGGATAACTCAACAAAAGCGCAGAGAGAGAGACTTCTGAGAATCCAGCAAGCCGCCCTGATTGCAATGACTAAGGCCTATAGGAACTGTTCCATTGACGCCTTGCTAGTTTTGTCAGGAAATATGTCACTGGACTTGATGTTGAATGCAAGAGTAGCGCTTGTGGCTGTGAAGTCTCCAAGCAGATTTGTGTCCCCATCCGGCTCGATTTGGAGATCCTGATGGATTCCTGTGAATCCATCTAGGAGAAGAGAGATGTGATAAGGCAGTGGGCTATTACTTGTTGGCAGGAGCGATGGACATAGTCAACTAAGGGCCGTCTTACATTTCAATGGTTTCCGAATGTACAGCTTCGCCAAGAGCAAGATTGAGTTCAACACAGCTACAGAGCACCATTGCAGACTAACCACGGGAATTTCTCAGCAAAATTACATTTTTTCCGGAGAAGACAGAGCCCACAATGTCCTTGCGGCACTTACCAGGAAACAACCGAGAATATTGTCCGCGGATGCCTCTTATATGCCACAGCACGTGTCACCATGTCTGGGGCACCAGTTTACTGGGGAAAACTGAAGATATTGGTACAGGACAAGGAAGCATTTCACCGATTTGAGAAATTTGCGGAGGCCAGGCACAGCAAGAGAGGAGAAGGAGTTGAGCTGGCAGAGGCAGTGCGAGGTAGACTGGGAAACTAAAAACTCCAATTGGGACTATATCTGTAGATACGCTCCCCCAGAATGTATGTATTGTAACTCAATTGTGTGTCTGTGTTCTTTGTGTATAAGTATTTAGTTTAGGATCACTGTGATATTAGCGTCAAGTGTAACTCACTGTGATACTAGGATAGGTTTTTGATACTAGGCTTAGGACATTGGAATATTGCAAGAAAGAGAACCAGAGAAAGAGAACTGCCAAAAGAAGAACTCCCATCCTGCCATAAGAGGAACTGAAAGATTGTTTTGGGCCTGAATGGCCTCTTGATACAATCGACCACTCTGATACAGCAGCGGATCAGAGTTCGATACAGCTCACACTCCACACGTAGGTTCAGCAAGTGTGTTTTGTACGCAATGCTCCATTTGCTGAAAAAGTATTAATATTGTTTCATTTCCGAAAAGTCGCAAAAATCCACCAGGAAGTTTCTGTGCCACCTAAGGTAACATTTCGCTCTAATGAAAATCCCCTCGTATCGGTAAAGAGCGGAAAGAGAACGGCAAAAGTGCCCCACGACCCTCCTCTTCATCGACTTACCCCCACTCTAGCGGCCGAAGCAGAGCCTTCGAGGTTCCCTTGAAGAGGGCCATTATGCCTGCCGCTAAGAACCGCACACAACTAATGCTCGCATTAATCCCAAAAGTGGGCACATTTGGGGCCCCACAATGGCTTCCACTGCTCACGGCGTTAATGCCCTGCGATGAGCTATTTTTATAAATGGGATCAATTGGTGGAGCGGGGGCGGGTCGAGGGGGTCATTTTCCTTTTGTTACATTTGTATCGGCACTTCGGCTTGAGAAGAAAAGGTTTCGAGAGAAAAGGGAAAAATCTCGGTTCCGTTTGAATGAGGAGTGATTAATTTCGAGTTTTCATGTAACTTTCCACTTAGCAAGGAGTTGGTGATGATTTTTGCCCTCTACAGATTATCTCACATCGTCAACAAATAATGATGGATCTGATTAATAAACCCAACGGAATGTATGAAGTTTCTGAAGGTCTTTGCTACAATTGATTCTTAGAAAAAATGGGATGGAATTGATAAGGTTAACAAATTTGAGAGACAGAGAGAAACATTATTTTATTGTACATTGTTATACGTCACAACCTATTGTTGGATGCGTTAGCTTTGAACTTTGGGATGGCAACGATAAATCGATACATTCCGTTTATAACGATATATTTATGGCCACCCCTTGCCATCTTTACCTGGACTCCAGCAGACGTTAAAATTTAAAAATCGTGCAAATTCGTACCGTCAAACCGTCAAACTTTACCCCAACGGGGGTAACTTTACCCCAAAAAGTGAGAATCTTCAATTGTGACGTAAGCGTGGTAGAGAATCTCTTCCTAGAGAATCTCTGGGATGTGGAGAAACACAATAGCTAACTTTTATCTAAGTTCTACCAAGCTTACGTCACAATTGAAGATTCTCACTTTTTGGGACAAAGTTACCCCCGTTGGGATAGAGTTTGACGGTTTGACCGTACCGTAAGTTTAACCTCGAATATTATAAGAAGGTAGATTGGCTTTGTGGGTGTGAAGTGACTAACAAGGAACTTATTTTGCTTTGCTTTCCTACTTCGATCTGCCTACCGAAACGCGGAATTGACTGTCTCCCATAAGAACGCTCTGGTAGATTTGCGTATATTGGGCCGTCAAAATATAATGCAACAACTCGACTGTGCATATCGTCTTATTCTGATGCAAAAAACCGAAACGGTTAAGAAAAATAGGCACATTCTATCTCAAATCGTTTATTGTATCAAGTTCTGTGGTGTTTTCGAGCTAGCAAAAAAAAAAAATAAATAAAAAAAATAAAAAAAATAATAATAGGTACATAAAATATAAAAATAATAATAACGTATTTTTTTAATTATAAATTTTTTCAACACTCCCTCAAAATTGGTTGGTTTCCGTTTCAAGGTACGTAGAATCCAAAAATCGAATAAACATTTTGCCGTCCGTCCGCCGTACGCCGTACTTGTGTGCCGTACGCGGCACTTTCCCCACTTAGCATTGACCGATTTTGATAAAATTTGGTATGTAGGCTCCATTTAGGGTCTAATTGTCTCCCGAGGATTTTTTTTGATGTAGGTCACTTCTACGGGTTGAAAAATGAATTTTGAAATTTTGAAAACGTCCCAATTCAAAAAATTTTGATATGAAGGTATTGTTTATTCATCAATTTGAGATAGTATTGAATTTTTGAATTTTTTGAGACCACGCTTGGACAAACCGTTCGCTCTCTACGGGAATTTAAGGGTTGGACGTACGATAAATCAGAAACACGAGGGTGAATCGCTAAAGAGGCCTAACCTAACGTAGAAATTTCAGCTGACCGAAATGCAATCGATGTTTTTCTTCATGTTGGATGGTTGGTGGCTTTGCAGACGAGTGATCTATATAGAAAAATAATAAACCATTGTGTAATAATTTGCAGCGTTTTCTTCCGAGTTGGACGATGTATATAGATATAGATGTTCATCTATTGCAATTAGATGGATGAATTTCCTGGGTTTAGACCTTTGATGATTAAGTATTTCAGAATTTCTGTTAACCACTAGGAAACATTTGTTGTGTCTATTGAACGTATTTAGTACCGTTTGCAATTTTGAGATGAAAAAGTTACCAAGTTTTATCCCATTTACATATCTTTGAAATTTCTATTTGGCAGAGAGAAGCACCTATTCTGTCCCTTCTGTGCACCTGCTGAGTTTCGGGGCAGGAGCCGCTACTCCAAAAATTCTGAGGACTCCTCAGAATGATTTTTGGAGCTGTTGGTGAGAATGGGGTCTGGAGAAGAAGAAGAAATCACGAGCTGTACGACTTATACAATGTTATAGATATTGTGAAGTTTGCCACGCTAGGTCGCCTCAGATGGGCGAGAAACTTTGTTCGAGTGGACGATGGTAATCCCGTCAAAAGAATATTCGATGGACATCCGGTGGTAGCAGGGCTCGTGGGAGACCGAGGCTTCGATGGACTGACATAGACGAGAAAGAAGTGTCGCGCACGGGACATAGATGTTAGAGAATGTTTGCCAACAGACGAGAGGAATTTTTTTTTTTTCGGCAGGCAGGTGAGAAAATCTTTAAGATCCACAGGTGGAGTTGGATCTCGTAAGATACCTTGAATGATCCGCGACTTCAAGGTTATGTGGGATTCAAACCCACTAGAAAAACACCTCCTTTTCTCCCACGTTGGATGCTCAGCCTGGAACAGTTTAACACATTACTTCAGGCTGAGTCCTGGGGCACTTCATTAGTTCTGGATGGCGGGTTGGACCAGGTGTTCCTTTCTCTGTCTCTCTCGTTCTAACAATGTCTTCCCTGTCAGGATACTCTCTGCGTACGCTGCCACAAGACTCCAGCTCCTCTCGCCTTCCAGCATCTTGCTGACGACAGCTTCGAGAGGAATGGGAAGATATTGTTGGACTGGCTAGGGCCCTTCCCGGGCTGTAACGCAACCAAAGAAGAATATGAATAATAAAATGTCCGTTCTCTATATCCATAAATGAGGTCAACAAAGTTGAATAAACTCCCAAACCAATAGAAGAATGAGTCCTTGACATTTGTCACTCTTAGTCCCATCGCCTTGTGCTTCCTCTGCAAAAACATCCAAAAATTGTCTTGATTTTCCATTCAATTATTGACAATTTAATGATAATTGATTGACATAAATACCAAGGTACTTTGTCTTTTTGAAAGCATATTACTCCGTAATCTCTGTTTTCTATTAGGTACTTCCTCAAGAACAGCTGCTTCGTTAGTTCCTTAACAAACTACTTATAAATAATATTAAATAAGGAATGGCGATTTCGTTGTGTAAAACGATCCTGATTCCTCCGCCAGATGGATTTCTTCAGAACGAATAAAAGATAAATCGGAGAGGAGGAAAAAAAACTTGTCTTATAAATGTCTTGTAAGAGAACCGGTCCAGACGACAGGGACCAGTCGCCAAAGTGTTAATGAAAGATAATAAAGGCCAAGGGGACACTTCCAGCCTGAACACGGAATTTAAGCTCGAAACGTCTCTAAAAACCTCCGAAAGGGGGAGATGGAGGGAAGGAAGAGAGACAAAGATAACGCTAGATTTTTGGTGGCAATACCGTTTTGGGGATTTTTGATCCCTACAGGTTTCCCGTGTCGAGGAGATAACGTTTTCGGCGTTGGGCAATTCGTTCGGGACTTCCCGTCGTCACTAATGGTAGAAGCGAGTCCGCCGTGGGTTTTAATGTGGAATCGCGATTTCCGATCGAAAAATAGCTGATTTTATTTCCGTTATTTGGACGTCTCTTCTGCTTCATTAAACTCGCGTATGGAGTTGTTATTTTCGAGACGATTTTTATTGTCGGTCGTTAGGCGACATCAATTAAAACAAATTATCGCTTTATATCGCTTCCAATCACGGATGAGTGACTGTAGTTTGCACCGTAAAAGTTGAAGGAGATAGCAGTGGAATCGAATCGATGTGCTTTAGTACAACCTATTATGTTTAGGGCTCCCACTCTGTACCACCGTTTGCACGTGCGAATTACTAATCCCGCGCGGGATCCCGCATTCATGAGTGGTGAATATTCATCACCCAAACTCTCAACTTATTAGGGTAATTCCTAAATACCCTAATTTTTGATTGGAGAAAAATTGGGGAAAAGTTCTACAAATTTCCTTATTTTTTGGTTTATTATTTTCAATAATGAACCTTTGGAATCGACCAAGAAAAAAAAAATTTAACACCCCCTCAAAATTTGATGGTACGTTTCAAGGTACGTAGAATCCAAAAATCGAATAAAAATTCGCCCGTCCGTCCGCCGTACGCCGTACGCGGCACTTTTGCCACTTAGCATTGACCGATTTTGATGAAATTTGGCATGTAGGCTCCAATTGGGGTCTAGTTGTGCCCCGAAGCTTTTGGTTGATGTAGGTCACTCCTAAGAGTTCCAAAATCAATTTTGAAATTTTGAAAACGCCCTAACTCAAAAAATTTCGATATAAAGGTATTGTTTTTCTTTCAAATTAAGATTCTAAAGAATTTTTAGAATTTTTTGAGACCACGCGGAGCTCTGTAGGACAAACCGTTCGCTCCCTACGAAAATTTAAGGGTTTATATTGAAATATATATATATATATATAAATCCAAACACGAGTGTGAATCGCAAAAGAGGCCTAATCTCCGTTCAAATTAGAGCTGACCGAAATGCAATCAATGGTTGGTGATTTTGATTTTTTTTTTTTCTTCATATTGTATGGTTGGTGATTTTGTAGACGAGTGATCTATATAAAAATAATAAACCGTTGTGTAATAATTTGCAGCGTTTTTTTAATTGGATTTCGCTCATACCCTGTGAGGCAAAGTGTACTGTGGCAGCTCATGAATCACTTTCCCCATTCCAAAATTTAAATTTGAATTTCAGGTCCTTGACAATACGAATTCGGGTAAAAGACAAAGTTACTGTGTCCCTAATATGGATACACTTCAATTTATTGGAATTCAGGTGCGTAGGTTTATTACTAAAATTGTCGACAGCTTCTAGTTCGGTAATTTTAATGACCAAGATTCAATGTAGTGCATGTTTTCTCAACATTGTTAGAGGCTCTAAATAATGAGCTTTAGAGGAGACTTGAAGCACAAGTAGTTTCGGCTTAATATGACCTGGAAGTTAAAAATAACATTATTATTTTCAATAATAAACTATGAAATCGACCAAGAAAACATTTTTTTTAACACCATCTCAAAAAACGCTGCAAATCATTGCTCAAAGGCTTCTTCACTCTTTAGATCACTGATCAGCTGAGTGAGCTCCGAAGCCAGGTGATCTATACAGAAAATAAAAAACCTTTGAGCAATGATTTTCAGCGTTTTATTTTGTTCTCTAAACTACAGAATTCTCAAAGTTTATTGCACCAATAATGCGTTTTTCGAAAAATGACCATCGATCCAATCTCCACCTTGGAATCCCACTATGGGCATGCGATGTGGGACTTGGCATACCTCTCTGCCCGTCTAATGAGAAAAATACAAACATTAAAAATTAATGAAAAAATTGCGAGAAAATTAAAAGTTGCCACAAGGTTGAAAGGGGGGGTCTTTCGTGAGTGGAATAGTCGGGATTCCTGAGAGAAAAGACTGCCGAGAATCCCTTTATGACTGGGTCATTAGGAACCCGCATTCTGAGTCCGCTCTGTTTACCTGGACCAGGGACGGGAGTTTGTCTTTTATTCCGTCGCCAGGATGATATAAGTTTGTATAATCATGAAGAAAATGTTACTCGATTAAACATATTTCGTTTGAATTGATATTTTCGTGGTAAAACTGGAGTTAATTACAACCTGAGCATTGTAATTTATCAGTGAATTCTTGAGAAGAGTATCGCAGTACACATGCAGTTCCTCCTTTTCTAACCATCTTAAACACCACCGTAAACATGAGGAACATGACCGCACCTCAGAGTAGTCAGAAGACCTTACCTATGTTCAAGTAAAGTGTTGTCTGAAGTGATTTGAAATTATCTTCTTTTTCAGTACTCAGCTGGGAGTTTGCCCTTGCAGAATTGTATGAGTAGTTTTACCTCCAGTTGTAATCTACCTCGAACATCAATTTCTTCCAATAAAACAATTTTACATCAAATGTTTTACAACCAAGAAAACATTTATTTTTTCACCATCAAAAAACCATTTATTTTTCATACGATAGAGAAAAAAAAATTTGTCTCACGATTAAGAAAACAATTATAGTTGTAATAAAGGAAACATCAACAAATTTTCTTACAATGAACACGTCAAATTTTATATGATGATAAAAACATCAATTTCCCCTGCAATACGAAAACATAAATTTCCTCACTATCAAGAAAACGTCAATCATTATCTTGCATAAAAACATCAATTCTCTTATTTGGGTATATCAAGAAAACATAAATTTTCTCACAATTAGGAATTCATCAATTTTCTTCCTATCAACAAAAAAACATGTTGAAACCAAGGAAACATTGATTTCCTTAAAGTTAAGGAAAAATCAATTCCGTTCACAAGCCCAATTATGACGTAGCTAAAAAAGTTGTTTTTTTAACCTTCCGGTACTCGCGTAGGCGGCACCCGTGCCGCCTCGACCTTAGTTTTCGTATTTACACGCGCATTCTTGATTCCCGGACGGCGGGATCTACTGCTATTTGTTAGTTACCATATTTATCCAGAGATCTCGCTGGTTTCACCTTGCCGAGTCAAACGTCGCGCCAGTGTTATCAGTTGCAATCTGGCTAGTGCACAGTTCTTGAATAAAAAAATTGATTGGCTTTTTTTACTTGCTTCCTCCTCTCTCCCTGGGAGCGCTAATGAATATAGAACCCATCTCAGATGGGCCATCTGTACTGCGATAACGATAATTTGGTTGAGGAAACAATCATGTCGATTTCATTGGAAAAAGTTGGCTGTTTATGATTTTAGGTAGGTACCTATTTATTTGGTTTATGAGCATACATATTATAAAATTATAGTAAGTTTGATTCAGGTGGTTTACCTAGCATATTGACACAGCTGTTAACAACCTTTACAATAATGACTATGGAAAGTTAAAACTTCATTTTCATGGGCGGCATGGGTGCCGCCACGCGGTGTGAATTGAAAAGCGAAATGGCGCGGGTACTGGAAGGTTAACACAGAATGTGTTTTAGCGATGACCTACCGAAAAAAAAATCGTCACGAAATAGCGACAGAAAAAACCGTTACGCGCCTTTTATAATGATTTTTACGTGCAACCAAGCCGTTGGTAAGGAAATAGAACTCCCGCAGTGTTCATTGCACAGAAATTGTTCACCATTCGTTGGAAAGCTCTCAATTTATATAGTATTTTTCTTGTAGTTACATATTTATTTATATAACATTTATAGGGTTTTAGACCAAATTAAATGTCTAACAATTATTTATTTTATTATTGCCAAAGACTCCACATTTATTATTGTTGTTTTTTATTTAACGGATGACTAGCATCGCAAAAACACATTCTGTGTTCCTATGATTTCATACAGAGTATGGAAAAAGAAATAAACCGGGGGCTGCAGGGGGGCGGAGCCCCCCGCCGAGGCGCAAAGCGCCGAGTTTTTTTTGTTGATTTCCAGTTTTTGTGGGTTCAAACTAAGACATAGAAAAATTGGCATCTCCATATCTCACCTGCGAGTACAAAATTTTAAATGTTCCCAATTGGGAACATTGGCCGCTTTGCCTGTGTTACGTCACTCGCATTTTGTCTATTTGACAACTATAGGTAATTTGCGAAAATCTCTAAGTAAATCATTCTTTTTTGTTCCATCGCTGATTGATGGATATTTCGTGTCCCAACTTTCAACATGACCAACACCAAAATTTAGAAAAAATAAAATTCAAACAAATATTATCATAGTCAAAGTTTATGTGCACAAGGAGACCTACTGTTAGGTCTTCTTTCTTTATGGATTTTCGATGGAGTCTATTCTCACAAGCTACACTTTTCAGCTCACAGTTGGCTTGGCAAAGAGCGCAACGTCCTTGGCTAGTATCGTCCAGATAGTGAAAATATTTTTTCGGGTTGATGCCGAAGGCTCGCAAGCATCTTCTTCCCCTCTATCAACGTACACATGGTTACATTACGTCTGAAGATGAGACATCTTCAAACTGCCCACTACCTAAGATAATTGATAGATTCGCCCTCTAACAATTTTCAGCCCATTTGATGATAAATTTCTCCACCATTTTTATTCCTCAACTGGGGACGGCAGATTTCTATCTAAAAGATCTACTCCGCCCATCCCCTGATTGTATTCCTTGATTAGATGTGGGTGGTGTACCTCAGTGTACATTTTTTCTTTGCTGCAGAACTTTTTCACCTTTCCCAATGACTCGTGGTTCACCATTACAGTTCACTGTAACGACAGAGCTGTCTTTCCATCGACAAAAGTATCGGTGATACACCTGTAATCGAAGTCCCTTTTTTGCCTTTTCTTCATTGTTTTAAGAAATTTTCAAGGAAAATGAAGCTACTAACTTCTGTTAGAGGACTTTTAGTTCTATTCACTCGAATTGTTCTTGTAGCCTTGAATTTGCCTTCTCACAAACTCAACTCATACGAAGTAAAGAAATGGTTCTGAAGCAGCTAGGACAGGATGGTCCGCTGTCAATTTTTTCGTTTCAATTTGTGTCATTTTCGTCGGGGGGTAAAACACAAAAATCCACATCACCGCATTCATCATCCGAAGAGACTAACTCATCCTTATCTATCAGCTCCTGTAGGTAACTGGTGACTTGGGAATTTGAGAATTTTCACACTTTTTCGAAGACTTTTCGTTCAGAATTGTTCGTGAAGATACCCGGATTGGTATCGAGTGGTAACAATGCCGAAAAACATATTGTTTAGTAATGCATGCATTCCATGGGACGTTCCATTGGATAAGCATTAGGTCAATTAATACCAGTTGGTAAGCGAAAAAACTGTTCACTCGTTGTTTATTAAGCATTTTGGGCAAGAAATAGTGACCCCCACCCTCACCATTATCCACCACAGAGCATTTTAAAAACTATGATCTACGACACCCAACAAGCGAATTCGAGTTCAACCCCATCCCCCCTCCCACACCAATGGTGCCAGTCTGGCACCAAAGCGGCAATACTTCGTTCATTTCCGTATTCAAGGTGAAGCACAAAAAAAAAAAAAAATAAATAAATAAATAAACCCATGAAATAGGCGGTTTATGGTGTCCTGGCACCACTACTAGTTCCATGGTGAGACAGAGAATAATTCATGAAAATCCGGAGGTATAATGAGAATTTTTCCTCAATTTCAAAGCTTGGATACAATAATTGTATCCCCTTGCAACGCGTACTAATAATTATTATTAGTAAGCTATAAAGGAACCGAAACATTGAAAAATCGGATATTTTGTGAATATTATCCCCCACTCACCCTCTTCTTTTGCAAATTTTGATATTCTGGTGAAATAATGTGCAATTTGGAAGATTTATGAGTCGAACAAAAAAAGAAACAGAGAATAATTCATGAAAATCCGGAGGTATAATGAGAATTTTCCCTCAATTTCAAAGCTTGGATACAATAATTGTATCCCCTTGCAACGCGTACTAATAATTAGTACTAATAATTATTATTAGTAAGCTATAAAGGAACCGAAACATTGAAAAATCGGATATTTTGTGAATATTATCCCCCACTCACCCTCTTCTCTTGCAAATTTTGATATTCCGGTGAAATAATGTGCAATTTGGAAGATTTATGAGTCGAACAAAAAAAGAAACACTCAAAACGGTTGGAAATTGAGACCTCGGCGGATTTTACAGGATTATGCCCGCAAACGCACATTTTTTAAGCATTAACCCCCCCACTTCCTCCCTCCCTTAAAATAAAAATTCGAAACTACGGCTACGTCGTGCACAACTTCATAGTTTTCCGTGTCGAACAAAGAAAGAACTACGAAAATCGGTTGAGAAGTAAGGCCTGGGCAGACGACACAAGATTTTGTCACACACACACACACAGACATTCACCTATGGTTTTTTTTGGCGGATTTGGATTCATAATGGTCTAATACGGATTAGTGTGTGGTTATTTATTTATTTATTTTTTCTGTTTAGTGTTGTCCTCCTTCACCACAGATCGATTGCATAAGGACGCCCAAGTCTTACTGTGGGACGTCCTAAAAATGGGTAAATATACTCCTGTCAAAATTAGAGCACCACCATCTATTTTTCCGTTTGTCCCCTTCTTTTTTCCTTTATCAAGTTTTTATCCATTTGCACACATTGTTTGTTAACACAGAAGGAAAAAGATAACCATAAATTCGAGAGAAGATGTTTTTAATAAATTGAAGAAAAATGTACTGCTTGTGGTAAAATGATAAAAATTGAAAATGTGAAAAAAAAGGTTTGAGTTTCAATAGTTGGTACTAGCTCTTCTAGCTTGGATAAGGGCTTGGAGCCTTCTACCCTTGCCTCTATTCAAGTTTTGGATATCCTACTGGTGGATATTGTCCCACTCCTCTTTCGCTGCTGTGTCTATCTGCTGAAGTTTGTCTGGGGGTGGATCTCTGGCTCTAATTCTTATTTTCAGCATGTCCAAAACATGATCTACGGATTCATGTCTGGGCTCCTTGGTGGCCAGTCCAGGATACACAATTTATAAGGGAAGAAGGAAAGAGACGAACGAAAAAATGGATGATGGTACACTAATTTTGAGCAGGATTGTATGTGACAAAAAGAATCATAATAATGTCCGAAGTACAAGATAGCGCTGCGGGAGTAAGTGACGAAATAGCTGGCTACCCGGCCAATGTTCCCATTTGGGAACGTCACTATTTCAGCCATCACAAGTTCTATCATCGTGAAATGAAAGTCACTAATACGGTCACAACATCTCATATAGGCCTTGTAGAAGTGAACTGTCTCATTTTCGATGAACTGCGTTGAATCAAGGAGTTTAGCAACGATTTATTCGTTATTTCCATTGAGTTATGAAACATGTATGAATGTGCTGAAATAGAACGGAAACTACGCAGTGAATTTCATCCAAGGTAATTCTACTCCTCGCCAATATAAACTTCCAAGTCGTAAGACCTAACAGCCACCGCTGTCCCCACGTCGCGTTATTGTGCGGAAAAGCGAACAACAGACCGACCAACACTAAAAGTACCGTCTTGTAATTAACTCACTGTAATGTGTTTCCATCCCTCCGTCTCTCCTTAACATTAACACTAACACATCCAGGGGCTCCCGCACACTTAACTAAGAGCACTAATGGTCTCGGGACTTAACACATGCATTAAAGAAAGGCCCTCCGAGGTCTAGAGAGAGAGGGAAAAACGGTTTAATTGATAGGAGGGAACTGTTTTCCTTTTGGGAGCTGGACGTTTTCAAGAGAAGCTTTTCTCCAGATTTATGTGGGCAACGATTGAGGTTGGTGAGAGCAACGCGGGGAGACGCCTGTGCGATCAATACCTAAACAATTGATTATGATAATCACTATTTTCATGTAAATCACAAGTAACCTGTAGCTGTTTTAAGTTAATGCCTCCAAAAATTGTTCTTTAAACAGCTTAAGATCGCGTGAAAGAACGTCATGAGGTAGATCTGTTCAAAGCCAGGCATCAAAACACAGCAAATTATTACACAATGGTTTATTATTTTTCAATATTGATCACTCGTCTGCAAACCCACCCAGAAAAACATCGATCGCATTTCGGTCAGCTAAAATTTGAACGGAGATTAGGCCTCTTTTGCGATTCACACTCGTGTTTCTGATTTATCGTACGTAAAACCTTTAAATTCTTGTAGGGAGCGTACGGTTTGTTTTACAGAGCTCCGCGTGGTCTCATGAAATTCCAAAAATTCTATAGAATCTTAAACTGAAGGAAAAACCCTTAGAACTGACCTGCATCAACCAAAATCTTCGGGGCACAACTAGACCCCAAATGGAGCCTTCATACCAAATTTCATCAAAATCGGTCAATGCTAAGTGGCAAAAGTGCCGCGTACGGCGGACGGACGTCCAAATTTTTATTCGATTTTTGGATTCTGCGTATCTTGAAACGTAAACCATCAAATTTTGAGGGGGTGTTAAACTTTTTTTTTTCTTGGTCGATTCCAAAGGTTCATTATTGAAAATAATAAACCAAAAACACGCGAATTTCAGCCTCCTTCAGATTCTACAGCGTGAGCATCTCGATGATTTGCTACTCAGATGGAGTAGGTATGCAGAATCAGAAGGGTTCGTTCACTGGGAGACATTTCGTTTTTCCTTAGATAGTCAACTGCTATAAATGCCTCCACAGCAGTACTAATGGTCCTGCTAAAAGTGACGGACTAGATAGTTAAATTATCCAAACGCCGCTCCTTCCCCATTATGTTGAGGATTTTTTCTCTTGAGTAGGTGAGGCTGCTGTACCTATAGACAAAATTTACATTTGAATTTTTTTCGAGGCCTATGTTACAGTTATTTGTCTGGAAAAATGTCAGTTACCTTCATCTTCTTCCTCCTACTAGTCAGGGAATTTTATTATCCTTGTACTAAACTATTTTCTGTTCGAAAATAAATCTATCCAAAAATGTTTTTTCTGTCCTTAGGTACAAAGTCTCAACCAATATACGGACAGAGGTACTTGTACCTTTTTGGACAAGGCAAATGAAATGTCTCAACTCATTAAGAAACGTGTTTTTCACAAAATATTTCATTTATTTCAATAAAGTTCAGCAAGTTTTGGGAGTAAAAAGCTCAACTTTGCCAATTAGCGATAAAACATGAACTTTTATTAACCTTTCTACTGCACAAAACATATTCCAGGCATCATTGTTTTCCAAGCTGATTGCAACTCAAAAAACAAGTACGTTGGAGGAAAAATAGGAAACAGCACCCCGAAAAAATAAGGTAACACAACATACTTACCTAATATGTTGGCTATATATTATATAGCCTCAATCCATCATACTTAGTGTAGGACAACGTAAAAACGAAAAAATGCATCACTTTTTTGGTTTATTATTTTCAATAATGAACCTCTGAAATCGACAAAGAAAAAACATTTTTTAACACCCCCTCAAAATTTTTTGGTTTACGTTTCAAGGTACGTAGAATCCAAAAACACGCACTTTCCCCACTTAGCATTGACCGATTTTGATGAAATTAGTATGTAGGCTCGATATTTGAATTCTACATACATTGAAACATAAAATTTTAAACGGATTTTTTTTTAAATTTTAATTTCAAATCACAAACACACCTGCTCCCTATACGAGAGCTACCCTTCTGGGCTACGAGCCTGCTCCCTGTAGGTGTACCTAGTAATTATAAGAGATTTTAATTATTACAATTATTAAACCAAAAATGATATTTTTCGATTGTCAGACAATTTATGGTAATGTAAGAGATTGTAAAACATTAAATTTTACTTTGTTTCGGAAAGAGGAGGTGTTTTAAGAGTAGTTTATTTTATTCGAATGTTGGTTGTACATAATATTGTGTTCCAGTTGTCCAACATCTCGTAGGTGGGAAGACGTTGTCAAAACACCGTGATTTTCAGGGGGGGGGGGGGGTGTAGGGATCAGACCAGGACTGACCCAGAGTTTCTCCTCGGACCACCTTGAACCCCCGGACCACTTAAGACCCGATTAGCATAAAACAATCGTTTGTGACATTTGCGTTCCCCAAGAGATCCGACCTCCCGCGTGAGAGCAGATCGAACTTATGTCTCGTTAGAGGCGGATTGCAACACCTACAGCCGGAGGGATTATTATGTGGATCATCGTGTTGCGGATCGAAAATAATAAGAAATAAGCACGAGATCTCGAGGCCACGAAGTGAAATGTTAGGTTGTGAAATGTTTTCTCCGGTCGTTGAGAAACGTGTGAGACGGGATTCACTCATAGTTTGGTGTTACACAGAGAGTAACGCTTTCAAGATGATAATCACAACGGAGGTTTCCTTTCGAAGGGACAGTGGAATAAATAAGTAGAAATGCATAATAACAACTGCCCACACAAACAAACAATTAATCAATGTCCTCCAAAATCGAAATTTCCACTCGAATTTTGTTTTTTTGAGCTTCTTCGACAATTTTGGCTCTGTGTCTGTCTGCCTGTCATCAGTTCCCTTTTCTTGATATTCAACCATACAAATTTGCCCGATGAGTTTCCTTGTGATTTCAACCACCATCAAACCGATAGTAGAGTCTGCGTGATTCTCCTTTCTTTTATTTGGCATTAATTTTTTATACAGCCATAGGTACAACGTTTGCGTTATTGTACAGTTAAATTACAATTTTTGATAAAATTAAATATTTCTCTATAAATTAAAACGTCTTTCTTCTATAAAATTGTTGAATAATTAAAAGGGTTTTCTAGTTCCTCCTCTAAGTTCCTGATCATTTCCTCCCTGCGGTCACTAAAACTATAGCACTCCACGACAATGTGTTCCAGCGTTCCATTGGGGCGTCCTTTCTATTTATTTTGAAAAGGTAGGCGTTGCATATTCCATGGTTGGATCTTATCCGGGCGATGGTTCTTCCAAAATCCTTTCCCACTTCTTTTCCCACGAACCATGGCCGAGCTGGTACCGAGGCTTGAATGCGCTTGTAAAACTGGCCTTCTGGAGTCAAGGAATAGGTTTCCTGCCAAACCGATCGGTGATATCGTGTTATGGATGGGGAAAAATCTTCCACCTCTATGTTGTACTCCAAAAACTGTCCAGCTTCGGCACCTCTCTTAGCCAGCCGGTCCACCATGACATTTCCCTCCAGGCCGGCGTGTCCTTTCACCCAGAGAAATTCAATCTTTCTATTTTCGGCAGAACAGACGTTGAGCACTTCCATCAAGCCTCTAGTCAGCCCACTAGTGACTCGATCGAAGGAGGATGATCCAAGCGCAATATGCTCAAAGAATCCGTACATATTAAGTTGATTTCTTCAGTATGTTCCTCGTTTAATATAAATTGAAGTGCCTGAAAAATTGCTGAACTTCTGCATTGCGACTGGGTGGAAGTTTGTAAATTGCTTGAATATTCCGTTTTCCATTCCAAAAGGCGCAGCCTACCGTCCCCCCACTTTTGGATCCTTCGGTGAAAGATTACTGTGAGGCCATTTTGAGCTGACAAATTGTCCAAATTCACGGTTTATGTCGAGTGCAGAATTAATTCTTGGGATGAAACGTGTGAATAAAACTGGATTAATCAGTACATCAAATACAAGCATGAACTTTGGTATTCTTGGAGAGGCATATACTTTGGAGAAATCCCACTCTTCTTGAGTATAACTGTGTATAAGCATGGGGGTCTTCCTGATATGCATTTAGTCCGAGTTCATGTCAAAAATGCTGAGTCTAGTTATGTTGTTTAATATTTCACTTTTTCTTGACTTCAGTCGCAATAAAAACCGATCTGACATCATTTGCGCTCTGTTTTGGACCGGGAGTTCCCCTGTTTCTGCCAAAATTATGTCCGTTGGAGTCGAATTTAGCAGTCCCATACATTGACGTAAACATTTATATTGCTCCCGAGATATTTTCAATAGATTTGTATTGCTTGTTTGTCCATAGAATATCAGCCCATAGTCCATGATTGCCCGTACTGTCGCTCTATAGAACATTAGTGATATTTCTGGATCAGCCCCCCACTTGTGGTGACAGATCATATTAAATATATTATAATACTTGTCTTTTCTATTCAATACATGATTGATATGGACGGTCCATGTAAGGGTTCGATCGATCTGACTTTCTTTGCTAGAAAAGTTCGAGATTATTAAGAGTGATAGGTCTGGAAAATGTCTGAATGAGGTGGTACCTCAACATGTTTCACCGTTGATGGGTTCATTTCTACAATAGTTTGGTCCTCCCTTCCCAATGTTACCCTCATCAATGTTTGAGCCCCCTTTCACTTTGTTCGCCTAGATTGGCATTTGTTGATCCTCCCAGGTCCCTTCACATCTCTGAATCAATAGGATTCTCCTTTCACTTATATCTGCTTCAATCTAGTTGGGTATGCCTTCCATTTTCTCGAACTATGGGATTCAAGCTCCCTTTCACTTGTGACTATAATATAGTCAGTCTATAATATAGTTTATATTATAAACTGTACTCTCTGTGACGTACCTTTAGTTATTGTTTGTTACTGATGATAACCTAACCGTCGAAATCGATTTAACTTGTAACTCACTATTTTCGTGAAAATAGACAATGTTCTTGTCAACGTCGTATTTTATTAAAATGGTTTTCCACAATCTCATCGCGAGTGATTTGGAGATGGGCGAAATGGTTAATTGGAGCAATAGGTTCCACCGTTACCGCTCCAGGTGGGTAATATGTTCCAATAACCTGTTATTTATTAATAGGTTTCTATCAAGTTATTCCCGACATATTTACGTTTTAGTGTATTTTCACTCTTTTTCGATTAAAAACCCAAGCGATTGTTCTGGCTCCACATATTTTGGTGCCTTCCCTGAAACGTTATTTAGTAACAGGGTCTATTAATTACAGGGTTATTCAGTAATTGGCCAATCTATAAAAGTATTAACATGATTGTTAAAATCAAGATTCATATATTGAGAACTCTATCAATGCTGCTGCTTTAATAGTCCTCCTCTATAACGCTACTGTTGTCCTTGTTATTCTGTGTGAGTAATCTAAACTCCCCACCCCATTTGGCGACCGTTTTTGATGATCAATTTATCGGCTGCACATTTTTGCGGTCTTCAACAAAATCGCAACTCACTCTAATTGACCACCATTGATAACTTGCATAAACGAAAATTCAATCCAACTGGTAAGGAACATCCCACAATAACCAACTAACGGGAAGACCCTCTTTCTCACAACACAAATAAAAAATTTCCGAGCGGAAAAAAAATCTTGAGGGAGGACAGAGAACGGCTCCCAAGAATTAGTGGAATATTAAAATAATTTATGCTCAACCGGGGTCCCCTCTGTGAGTTTTTATTGTCTCCTGAACGTCCTGAAACATAAATTTCGAGGTGCTACTATCGAAGATCAGAAAAAGGTCCCAACCTCAACTGGACGCGGTGGAGGAGTCTCGTATGGTGATAATCACGTCTTTTTTTCGTTTTCATTATTATTAATTCTTTTTTATCCTCCTCTTCGTTTTTCTTGTAAGGTCTTCGTCCTTTCTATTTCTTCTCCGTCGTGCCCACCTTCTGGTTTTCGGGTGCAGGTAGATGAAGGGAGGGAGCTTTTTCTGAATGGGAATCGTTTATCAAGGGATTGATGGATGTTGGTGTCACTTTGGGGACCTTTTCCGTCGGTTTCGAGTTATGGAGAGAAAAGAATTATACTACGAAGGAATTGATATTCCGCTGAATAATCACCTTGCTCATCCCGTCCGTATAAAGCTCGGATGATAATGATGTTTATAGGTCGAAGCTGGAATATTTCTTTTTTTAGAAGAAGCGAGTTATATTTTCGAAGAGAACAGGGAAAATTATTTTTAAAAAATAATACCCGATTTTGGACCTTTAGCCCAATATGGATCAGATATTTGAACATTATAAACTATTACAGAGCGAAGACTAGTAAAAAACGCTGCAAATTATTAAACAATGGTTTATTATTGTTTTATATTGATCACTCGTCTGCAAAGTCACCAACCATCCAAAACTAACTACCGTAGATGTACCCAACTTCGGCCATGTCCCCTAACTTCGGCCATTTCAAATATTGGTTGTACTGATGAAGCTGTGCTCTTCAGGGGTCATTAAAAACTTTCAGTTTTTTCTCAATTTCAACGGGTGTCTTTGGGGCCTAATGTTGATATCTCCCGCGCTTGTTACTCTTATCACTTTCCCATGGAAAAAAATCAAAATGTAACCAAGCAGTTTAGACATTTTTCAGCTTGTGTGCTTTATAACTATTGTAGTTTTTTATGTGATGTGATCTTAGAACTTGCTCTTACCGTTTCATGTTCGTAGTTTAGTTTTCTTGAAGGTGAGTGATAAGTCATTTTTTTTACTTCGTGTTTTGAGGGAGTTCTGGGGAGTTTTTTCCGATAACTGAGTCAGTGTACCTAACTTCGGCCAAGGGGGGTCCGTCTCGAAGATAGAAAATTAGTAGACGTGAGTACCAAAACTATAATCCGATATATATGGAAAACGCACGAAGGAGGATTGTCAATTCGGAAGGCATCCTAAAAATATGCAGTACCCAGATCGACTTTGCAGGATAAAGATAAATAAGAAGAATCCTCTCAAGGTGGGTCACCCCAATGCATTTCCATTTTCACTCTAATGTAGTGATATTATTTTAATGACTAGTCATGAGTTTATAAACTATAAATAGTCGTTTGAGAATATTACACAATGCTTTCAAGAGAAGACAGATAAGTTAATATTACCAATGAATGTTTCAAATGTTGTACAAATAATTTTGGCTGTTTTATGACTAGTGTGACGATCTCGTATTTTTGACATTATTAGCACTGATAATGATGATATTTTTGAAATGTCGACCTAAAAATTACCATGATTTGAAGTTTTAAAATTCAAATAATCAGTTCATGTTTGAAAAGCTTTATAGATATTTTTTACTGCATTTCGCCTTTGTTTGGATGTTTTCCATGATATTCCTAAGGTTTTATTGTATTATAGGTGTTCCAAAAAAGTCTTTGTGTGGTTTTTATAATTTTTAAATTCAAAAAAGCTTTTTTAAAAAATTATTCGGCAGCCGAAGTTACAATACAATGACTACTTCTTCGTTTTTAATGAATTTTTCATAGGTGGCCGAAGTTGGAGCACAACGGTACCTAACTTCGGCCACACTTCAAGTTTTTAAAACAGGCCAAAGTTGTGATGATCAAAAAAATTTATAGTGACATCCTGTAGAGCAGATCTGTTACCATCTAAATTATTTTTTTCAGATTTTTACTCATATATTTGACTTTGAATAAACTCAAAAAACCTTCAAAAGTGGCCGAAGTTAGGTACATCTACTAACTAATTGGCACTACTGCCCGGGGTGAGCCTCCACTAAGACACCTCTCCAGCTTGTCCGATCCTGTGCCGTTGTCATCCATTCATAGCACCCAAGTCGTGCTGTTTCCTCCTCTAAGTTGTCACTCAATCTCTGTCTTCCTCTCCTTCTTGTACCACTTGGTCTGGAGAGTAGCAGCTGTTTGGATGGGTCGACGTCATCCATTCGGAGAACATGTCCAGCCCATCTCAACCGTCCCAGCTTCACGAACTTTGCTACGTCGTAATCTTCGTACAGCTGGTACAGTTCTTAATTTTTTTGGTGTCTCCATTGTCCATGGTCAAACAGTGGGCCCAGGATCTTCCTCTCAAAAACCCTGAGCACACTCTCAGACTGCTTTGTCACCACCCATTTTTCTGACCCATAGGGTTAGTACAGGGCGAAGTAGTACCTTGTACAGCGTTATTTTAGTTTTTCTGAAAGGGCTCGAGACTTGAGGAGTGGCAACATTCAAAAGTAGCACCGGATGGCCGAAAGAATTCTAGCATTGATTTCGGTTTGGCAATCATTGCATCTATGTACAGTGGAGCCAAGGTAATGTCCTCGAGGTGGAACAGTGTGCAGATTGGGCTCTCGAAGACCCATATTCGACTGAGATGCTTTGCGAAGAAATCGTGCCCCTTCTGTATCCTGAAACACTCTGTCTTCTTGACAGGTTTCTTGGTATTGGTGCTTTTAACAGAGGTGCCCACGATTTAGCTATTGCAGCTCGCTCGTGCTCCTGCCGGATCGCGAGGTTTTTGCTTGTATCTATAAAGCGTTTGGCGGAGCTGTACAGTATGGGTGGGTTTGGCTGGGGATCACAGGAGCCTCTTCTAGCAAGCGCATCTGCCTTCTCGTTGCCTTCGATTTGACAGTGCGAGGGTATCCACTGCAGCACCACCTGGGATCCCCTCAGCAACACCTGTTCCAATCTTCGTCGGCACTCCAACACCATTGCTAAGTCTGTTGCACTATTCTGAGTCAGGGCCTGTATAGCTGCCTGAGAGTCTGTGCTCTCTTTCAAGCTGGCGTTCTACATATTTATGGCAAATATTCCTCCCTCAAAGTTGCTGGACAAGAAACAGAGAGATTGTAATAGGGAGACTCCTTAATAACAGCTCAATAGTTGCCACCAATTCAAAATATCGCCGTTGAGATGGCCATGGAATATAATGGATGTGGGAAACGTCAGAAGAACTTTCCACTAACTATTGTACAGTTGTCACCCAACGCAGGACTTCGACGTCAAGATATTTGAGTCAAGATGATTCGAGTTAAAAGGAGATATTGAAACTGAACTTCACGGAAAGAGAGGTACCTTGTTCAAGGAAATCATGGATTGAACCGGTCTTGATAGCGAACTCTTCACTCATATCTTGCCTTCAAGAACAAAGGAAATCCCATCCGAATACACTAAGAAACGATGTTACAAAGGTACACTCCTTACAGAACTAACTACTTTTTTCTCAACGTAAAAAAACATTAAAGAGATCGTCCCTCGATGCCCCTTTCGGACGGGAAGAGGCATTTAGAGCCTTCATGAAAATGCTTCATAATATCGCTCAAAGTGGCGGACGTGCCTCTTAATAAATTACCTTTTGAAATGTACCAAGGCGGTATGATGGAATGCGAATCTCGTCTCTCGACAGGTGGGATGGCTGAGTTCTAAGAAAGTTCACTCCCCACCACAGGAGCAGTAATTGAGCAAAAACATAGAGTCGGCTCGGACCAATAGACGCGAAGGGGGTGTGTTGCTTCGAATGGTGGACTTAAAAGACGGAACCGCGGAGGGGAAAATTTCAAAAAATTACCATTTGGTATGATGTAGTATGAAGTGCCTTGGGCCATGAGAATTTTCCATTCTGAATGAATAATTAGGTACCTAGTTAGAGCTTTGATGATTTCCAAGAGGTAGACCAGGTTCCAGTGAGATACCACAAAACCGTGGCCATTAATAATGAAAATTAGAAATTATCATGCATCATGAATAATTTTTTAGGTTAGGATTTTTTGGTACTTGTGACAATTAAGTATAGTGTACTCCGACATCTCAGCTCTCTAGCATTCCCAGAAATCCAGCATTTTGTATTCAAGTGTGAGCTCAAGACTCGATAAGACTTTGGATTGGTGTCTGAGTGCACAAAACCACAACTTTGTTACAAGATCAGGTACATAAAGTGTCTATCAACAGTAGGAAGCAAAATTGATGAGTGTGGTGAAACCAATTGCCTAGTATTCGTATTTTCAAAGAATAAACATGGGCCGACTGAAGCCTCAAGAATAATCTCTCACCCGAGTACAGGAACACAAAGTCGGTAGGGTAAGGGAACCAGTTATAGACAAGAGACCAGTTATTGACAGTTGCGCCTTCAGGCACAAATAATAAGAATTAGGCGCCTCCAGTAAATTCCGGCTGGTCATAATTTATTACTAGGACTACTCAGCTGCAATTTCTCCTCGAAATCATGTCGCTACGGAGAAAATCAACGGGATTACGTTTGTTTTCGTTTTTCGTGTTCAGCGGTTGACGTTTTCTTGAGCAACTCAGTAAGGAGGTTAGTCACTTCCACGATTTTTTTACATCATATTATAAGGTTGTAGGGGCCAATCTTTTCCGTCACACTCACCCTAATTGTATTTTAATATATTTTAACTATAAAAAACTTGAAAATAACTAAACCAAAGAGTTTTGGAGGGTGTCGATAACTGGGTCTCGGACACATCAACTTGCCACCAGTGTCTATAACTGGATTTTTGTTGAAATCTTTGTTTTTCAGCGAATTAAACACAGTTTTTTATTTGAAAGCGAAAGGTGTTGAAATTGTAACAAAATTATGATGGGATCCAGTAATCGACAGGGGGTTGTCAATAATAGGTTGAATTTGTAGTCAATAACTGGACGATTCCAATCCATATATAGACAGCAGGAAATACCAATTATTGACATACCTAGGTACTAAAAAAAAACTTAGAACTAAAATCGCAGTAAAATTAAAATTATATTTCTTAAATCTGTTGTTAGGTACCTACAGGAAAAGTTTGGCACCAAGCTATTGAGTTCGCTCATTTTGCTTCCGAGTCTACCAAGGTTGTGGAAACTTTGTTTTCACTTTTCAAGGACGAAAAAAAAGTTCTCCAAAATCAAAATTTTCACTCGCGTTTTGCGTTTTAGACCTTTCTGAACAATTTTGGTTCCGTGTCTGTCTGTCTGTGTGTCTGTCATGAAATCCTTGTAACGCGCATAACTATACGAAGTTGTTGTCCGATTTCTATGAAATTTTCAGGGATTGTGCGGGTTGGTGTGTAGACGGTCCCCTATGAAAATCATCATCCTCGGACTGATAGAAGCGACTGCGCATGCGTAAACGTGAATTCCTTGTAACGGCCATAACTTCCACATTTTACACCCGATTTCGATGAAATTTTCAGGGATTATGCGGATTAGGTTGTAGATGGTCCTCAATGAAAATCAGGCCTTAAAATTTACAGAAGCCTCTGCGCACGCGCATTCGTAAAATCCTTGTAACTGCGGTTACAGGTGAATTTAAGGGATGGATCTAAGAACAGAAGACTACTTGAGAGAGCAGTCGTTGTTTGAGATATTGGAAGATCCTAAAAGAGTATTCAATGGAGACGAAAGCGAAGTTCGGAAGCGAGTTTAATTCTCAGATTTTTACCACTTGACTTGAGAAAAGATTAAGTTGAATTTTATATACAACTAGTCTTAATCTCGGTGACCAATTTCTATAATTTATTATATTATAAATAAAGTTACCCATTTTCAGTGTTCAATGTCGTGTCAATAACTGGTTCCTTCGTGTGTCGTAAACTGGATTTTGCATGTCAATAAGTGGTAACAAAACTCACTTTCGTAATTTCGGTTGAAAAATTGTAAATTCTAATCTTTTAAGGAAATTTATGAACATAATTTATTCAATAGACCCAGATCAACATGACACAGCAAGAAAAAGTAGAAAAAATCTTAACACGAACAAGTAATCATGAAATCACCCGAAAGTTTTGGTTGTAGTTTCTATAACTGGTGCCCTTACCCTACTAGCCTGCAAGGTACTGTATACAAGTTCTCCTCAAGGGACCTCCTCCATCCATTCTTCAAGCTCAAACCTTGACTACCACTATCTCAACCTCCATCAACTCTACCAAATTTGTAGGGATGAACTTCCAACCTCTGACAACCTGGTTTTGTGTAGACCACAAACTACTCCTTCTCTTTGTAAGCTGGTTTTGTGGAGACAAGAAACTCGCACCTAAAATTCGGAAAACCTGTTTTGAGCATCCTATCTTATAATTTTCCAAACAACTCGCCTCTTGAGGTTGAACGACACAATTTAGAACCAAAATTTTACTCAGCCATTAAATCAGTAAAATTTTCTAAAAACTGTGGAACTTAGTAGAGTCGTGGATATTGTTGTACTTGTTGGTCGAATCGACTCGAAGTCCTCTTCTTAGTAAGAAAGAGGCAAAACGTTGGTTTTTTTTCTTTGGCGACAGTTTGGCTAGCTAAATTACCACCATCTTCAGGCTTTTAAAAAAATGTTCTTAATATTTCCGTTTTTATGTCTTGTAATTTTATTAGTCCTCTCTATCGGCCTTCTTAATATCCAGGCCTCGTTACGGACAAGTATGCCAATACCCAAAAGGAAAGCAAAAAACTTTATATCGTATTTTTGGTAGATACAGTTTTCAAAATAAACTCTCTTTCTGATACAGGTTTTGTACAAGTAGATAAATACAAGTTCCTCACTCGTCACAATCTTTATACATAAAAACTCAACTGTACGTATGTATGTACGCATGCACGTCGCTGGTACAACCCCCCCCCCCCCCCAACTCACAACGCTGCGGCTATTATTAAAAGAACTAAATTAATTATTTGGGACGAGTCCACTAAGGCGTCAAGTAATGCATTGGTACCTATGCGTCAATAAACTTTTGCAAGATGTTATGGTCAATCACAATCCTTTCAGTGGGAAAACCATTCTTTTGGGTGGAGACTTCCGAGAAACTGTGCTTGTTGTTCCTCATGGAAGCAGATCTGCCATTGTTGAATCAAGTATCAAATTCAACCAAGGTTGGCCCACATTCGCAATTCTTCCACTGAGTACTAGGTAATGTCCTTTCCATTGACCCGGATTTCACATCCTAGTTAATGGACCTTGGCAATGGAAAATTAACCAATCAACATGGCTTTGATGACGACATTTTTGAAATTCTACCCAATACGGTGTTGATTGTTCACGAAATAGGTGAACAGCTTCTAGCAAGTGAGACGGACCATTTTGCAAACAGGGTTATTCTCTGCCAAAAAATGCTGATGTCGACAATATCAACCGTGATGTTGTGCGTTTACTGGAAGGACCATGCACGACTTACTTCAGTTCTGAATCCATTGATGATTCCACTGCAAACCATCAGAACAACTACCTCATTTAATTTTTATATGAATTGGCCCCTTCAGGAAGGCCACTTCATCAATTATGTTTGAAAGTCGGTGCAATTATTATTCTACTTCCATTCTAAATTCAAGTAACTCCTCATATTGCATTGTAGAAAGTTTGTTGATGTTTGTGGTGTCTGCTACGTTGATTTTGGGTTCGAAGCCAGCATTAACACATTCACTGCGGACCATTGATCGGGGAACTTCCAGCCAACCTGATTTGAGTTCTTGCGTTTAGTCACATCGTCTGGCATTGTAGATGTAGGAAAATGCGTCGTCATATGGTGAACATTGAAACTGAGGTTATTTTTACATTTCAGAGACTCTCCAGCCCGCCTACAGATGAAAACAAATTCGATTGAAGCAGTGCGTGAACCTTATACCGGCCGATAACAACAAAAGGGTAAGTGGCTCGGATCCGGGACAGACGCATGGCTGGAGGGTAGCTGCTGTCCCGGATCCGGGACGGCCGCACTGAATGTGGTGCGGAGAAGTACAAGAAGAAGCTGCTTGTGAATCCGAGATCAGAAGAACAAGTTTGAAGCAATTAGAGGATTGAAGGCTGGGAGGACTGGGATATGTCAAGTACTCACAGAAAGAAACATGCACAGGATACAGGTGGCCTGATGCATGAGGGATGGCGTGGCTTGGCTTGGAATTCGAAGTATATCGCTAACTGATAATATTCACAAGCCAAGATTTGGTGGAAGAATGAATGTATTTCTATGAAACTCTTCTCAATATGGTTGCATAACTACTTGATAACCATAACTATAACTCATGATGCAACAGAATTAGCTTTGTCAGAGCTTCGAAAAAGAACATCGCATTGCCGAAACCTCCACAACACTCTATTCATTCGCGACACAAACATTTCGAGGGTTGCCTGGCAGAAGTGACCAAGTGACTTTTCCCTACCCTCTTTTTCCAGTAAAAACACAAACGTCATACACAATTTAGAAAGTCCATTCATGCAGCATGAATTAATGGGCGAATTTTCAAAGAAATCTTTCAGTTGAAGGTATGGTTAAGAAAAGGAACAATGGTGTTGCAATTTCTTTTACAAAGTTTGTTTTTTAAAGATTCTTGGTTTTTTCGATTTTCAGTATAGCATACCAACATACTGTATGCACCGGGTATGCTTTAAAGATGTTAGGAGTCCATATTCACGTTCCACTCGTCTCCATAAACTCATAGAGTACCCACATGGCTATTGTTGGTTTTTTTCGATTTTCAGTATACCTACCATACCAACTAGGTACTGTATGCACTCGGTATGCTTTGGAGATCTTAGGAGTCCATATTCATGTTCTACTCGTCTGGGTCGTGTTACTGTGTGAGGGCCATAACTAACTGGCGTTGTTCCACCGACCCTGTTCCTCTTTAGAGTAGGTACCTACCAATAAAGTATCAGAAATAATAAAAATTTGTCATTTGGGCCTTCAATTCAACCAGCGGATTCACAATATCCCGGCTGGCAGAAGTGACTATTTGGCACTTGATCATTTTTCCATTACTCGCCCTTTACCGGCAGAAATGACCAAGTGCTGCATAGGTCATTTCTGCCAGGAAAATGCAAATCGGATACAAAAGGGGTGGATAGGGGTACTGGAAAGGGCATTTGAGCCCTTTATAGTTCCTTTATCATGGAGTTAACAATACTAGCGAGTAGAGCAGGCTTACGAGTTATATGAAGCGTTAAAACCTCAATTTCGGGAAAAAATGGACTTGGCCACTTCTGCCAGGCAACCCTCGATTAGTTCATGATTGTAGCAGTTCCGCGAACTGCTCCGCGGAATAGGCCTGAGGAGGCGTCGCTCCTCTCCTAGACTGGGAACGAGCTCGGCATTCAGTCACTTTCCTGCCTTGCACCTGGTGAGTGATCTCTCCACACATTTTAATATTTTGCGGTCCCCCTTGATTCCCAAAATCCATTCTCATTCCATTTCGGACCTTATATACGATTAAAGAGTTAATCGATATAAACCACACTCCGTTTTGTTATTGAACCATACTCAATTCATATCTATATTATAATTATTTAATTAATAAAATAAAATTATATTGTGAATCATTTGGTAGAAATACGAGCTGGTTATTCCATCAGAATATTTCCAACTCTATTTCATCACTTAAGAATATCCGACTCACCTAGTGTGTTCACAGCCCGGACACCATGTTTGACAAGAAAATGACATTCTGACTTCGTTCACACTTTTGAAGCGTCCCATTCAGACGAATCGATGAAAATTCATGCTATGCAGCACGAGTCTTTCTATAAGTTGGGGTGCATTTGAAACTACCTTCCAATTCAACACCTGCTCTTTGGCCACTCAAGTACCACACTTTCGATCTCTGATGTACTCAATGTATTTCAATTTTAGAAACTATTACTGAAAAATAGTGGTAGTTCGTTATAATAACGAGTAGGTTTACGTACGTTGAGGGATATTGGTGAAATTATAGTCTTAGCGGAATTAAGAAGTCGACGCCTGGAGGTAGTCACTGGAACGGACCCCGCGGTGACAAAAGTTTTGCATATTATGCAGCGTGCTGCATATTGAGGAGCTGAAGGGTGAATTTTTCATCAGATGTCGCCACCTGTTTTGAAACTACGCCCGACCGAACTAGAAAAATCAACCAACCCCTTGTTTATTCCGGGCACCTATAATGAATTATGAAACAAACAAATCTCCCCGAAATGGAGTAGAGGGAAAAAATCGATACCGCCCCTACAACGCCGTTAATATTTGAGCGTGTTTTTACTTCCACGTTTAAGAATTCAATGTCAATTAATGCGGAAGGTATTTAAAAATTCACCGTGAGGGTGCCAGGTGTGAAAAAATTGCCGTGGATTAGGGGAGGGGAGGTTGAATAATGAAGGGTGTTATGTCTTGCGGTGCTGTTCATTATCGATGAGTGGTGTGTTGTTGGGTAAATCCCGAATCACGATGACATGTGGCTTGTTGTGTGAAAGAGTGCGTGGTGGGAGATGACGAAAGGAAACAATGTTGTATAAGAATTATTATCTAACATTGTTAAGTGTTCGTGTTTTCGGTTAGGTTCTGTCTCAGTTTGATTCATATAATTCACTCACAATTCCACCTCCACAATATTTTACAACTTTTATGGCAAATCATAACGAACTCTTGTTCCTGCTTGAAACTTGTATTTTCATTTTTCATTAACAATATATGCATTGAGAAGTCGTAAACAAAAATCAACGCGTCAACCTATGAGCCTAAATTTAACAATTTTGAATCGACTCTGCTGAGTGGTTGACGAGGGATGGAGAGGCAGTTTCTTCCTCATAATAGGGTATTCGTGGTCTGATTCGGTCGTCAAATTGTCGTACATCGAAACTGCGATAACTCGATGGTTTCATGAAGCTCCCACATTTTGGTTTATTATTTTCAATAATGAACCTTTGGAATCGACCAAGAATTTTTTGACATTTTATGTCTTTACTATGGCACATCAATGAATAATCGTTACGAGGGGAGCGTTACGCGGAAATTTCTGCTGATTTTCACGTACAACCAATCGTTCCTAGGGAAAACTAACTTCCTCATTTTCCACCCCACAAAAATCGTTCACCACTCATTGGAAAGCTCTCAATTTATTAAACATAAGACATAAAATGTCTCTCGTGGTTCCGTACTTGTACGAAAGCTGTATCCACCGTTTGTGTTTTTAACACAGAATGTGTTTTTGCGATGACCTACCGAAAAAAAATCGTCACGAAAAAGCGACAGAAAAAACCGTTACGCGCCTTTTATAATGATTTTCACGTGCAACCAAGCCGTTGGTAAGGAAATAGAACTCCCGCAGTGTTCATTGCACAGAAATTGTTCACCATTCGTTGGAAAGCTCTCAATTTATATAGTATTTTTCTTGTAGTTACATATTTATTTATATAACATTTATAGGGTTTTAGACCAAATTAAATGTCTAACAATTATTTATTTTATTATTGCCAAAGACTCCACATTTATTATTGTTGTTTTTTATTTAACGGATGACTAGCATCGCAAAAACACATTCTGTGTTCCTATGATTTCATACAGAGTATGGAAAAAGAAATAAACCGGGGGGTGCAGGGGGGCGGAGCCCCCCGCCGAGGCGCAAGGCGCCGAGTTTTATTGTGGTGTTTTGATTTTGCTCAAAAGATGTCATTTAGGAATTTTTTAACACCCCCTCAAAATTTTTTGGTTCACGTTTCAAGGTACGTGGAATCCAAAAATCGAATAAAAATTTGGCCGTCCGTCCGCCGTACGCCGAACTAGGCACTTTCCCCACTTAGCGTTGACTGATTTTGATGAAATTTGGTATTAAGGCTCCATTTGTAGTCAAGTTGTGCCCCGAAGAGTTGGTTGGTGTAGGTCACTTCTAAGGATTGAAAAATTAGGTTTGAAATTTTGAAAACGCCCTGACTCAAAAATGTTGATGCAAAGGTATTGTGTTTCCATCAATTTAAATAGTATAGAATTTTTGGAATTTTTGAGACCACGCGTAGCCTTGTAGGATAAACCGTTCGTCCCCTACGAGAATTTGAGGGTTGGACTTGAGATAAATCAGAAACACGAGTGTGAATCGCAAAAAAGGCCTAATCTTCGTTCAAATTAGCTGACCGAAATGCGATCGATGTTTTTCTTCATGTTGGATGGTTGGTAGCTTTGCAAACGAGTGATCTATATAGAAAAATAATAAACCATTGTGTAATAATTTGCAGCGTTTTTTACTTCATCCCTCCTCTCCACAGAAGAATTTCTGTTTGAGGATGGCCTCTTCTAAATTTTCTACTAAATTTTCCTCTCTACTTATACCGCCCTTATTCATGAATTATGTTACGATATGTGTGTAATTTGTTACTGTGAAATTTGCTTATTTAGGAATGAAATTCTTCTTGATCTAGGTAGTGGTTGGATTCAGCACGGGATCTAGGTGTTGAAGATGATCGTTTGAATGCTCGATCGATGCCCACCTCAATAATTTCGCAATGCAACATGATAAGCATTAAATTAGTAAAACAAGTGTTCAACTTCAAATGCTAAAATTTTAAAACTTGAACGAGAAAAATTCGAATGTCAATAACGATTATGCTCGTTTCCAACTCAAATCAAAATTCATGAGAACGAAAAAATATGGTCCTTTTGACAGCACCGCGACGTCATCGTCAAATCGACTCTAATCATTATTGATGTTAATCCCTCTGTAAGTTGATATGAGAGCGTTTACAAGGAAAAACGTGCGGATAATTGACCCTCGGGGTAGAAGTGGAATAATCCAGTCCGTATTTTGCGAAAAAGAAAACCTCCTGGCGAATAGGTGGAAGGTAGAAAATAATTTTAGCTAATTGGGTGCAATTTTTCGCGTCTCCTTTTAGTACCGGGAAATTGGGAGGTGTTTCGCCTTTTTTCTCGAACAGTATGTGATTAAATTGAGACTGCTCGTGCTTTGATTTTTATCGTTCAATTTTTTGGTTAAATTATTTGCAATAATAAATCTTTGGAATGAGCAAGACATTTTTTCAACCTTCCACTCAAAATTCTATGGTTTACGTTTCAAGGTAAATCCAAAAATCGAATGAAAAATTGTCTATCCGTCCGCCACTCTTCATGAGTTACCAAAGTTATCATGGGCCGAATTCGATGAAATTTGGTATGTAGGCTCCATTTGGCGTCAAGTTGTGCTCAGTATAAGTTCTCTCTTCTGTTGGGGCTCATTTCATTATATTAACCCTAATTGGACCAGATGATCGATAGATGTTTGACATACTTTCTCATACGTCGATGATGTACTATGTGCCGGCACTGAGGATAAAAACTTATGAAATTATGTCACTTGAATTTGAACTGAAGGATCTCGGTAGCGTCAGCAGATATCTAGGAATAAATATTACATGATGGCACTAGGGATGCCCCTAAAGTATCGATACTACTTGAAAAAAGAATCGATACATATCGATACTTTTTTCCACGATATGTATCGTAGTATCGATACTTTTTTCCAATATCGGAGGCGATACTTTTTTGTGTCTCACATTTTATGTGTTTCAACACCTATGACATGAAGGTACCTACTTGACAGTACCTCGAACTCAACGTAAATTGTTGGGAAACCAACAAACTTCAACAAATTATACAAAGATGATGTACCACCACCTCCAGCTCTCTATGATATCCTGCTGTCCTCCATAATCAAGGAAGGACCACCAAAATGTTAACCAACACAAGTACAATATGAAAACAAGTGCCTAAACAAGAACAAGTTTTAAATAACAAAATGAGTGATTTATTGTTTTGTTCATTCTAAGTATATAAATTATTATCCTCGGAATGAAGAGATGTCACACTGACAGAGAGAAACATAAACGACAATTTCATCCATTTTGTGAAAGTAGGGATGAAAATCGATTATGGATAAAATCGAAATATCGATATTTCGCCTTCAATTATCGAGGTTTTTTAATCGATGTTAAGACTTACGATATTTATCGATTATCGATTATTTTGTGTCGATATTTTTTTTCAATCTAAATATTTTAATGTGCATTTCTTTAGTACCAAAGTTTATTCATCATTCTTTTTAAATACCAGGATGGATCTCTGGGGTCAAAGTTGCATCTAACAACAGCAACTAACATGGTTATTTGCTAACTTTTGCTGAATGCGTCCGCGTCTACCATAGCAAAATATATATGTATATATATATAAATATGTATATTCTTTACTTTGGCACTTGAACAAAAACGTCTCTAGAATTTCCCTTTTTTTAATAAGTGAAAATGGGTAGAAACTTGAATTTTTCATAATTTTTTTGTGGGAGAACCTATAATAGTTTAGTTTGCTTTGGTAAGCAGGTGAAACTGGAATTTTTTTGAAATTACTTTTCCCGTGTCCTAAATACTACTTGGAGTTGGAATATCAGATTTATTTTTAAAATGCCTAGAGAAAAAACGTTAAGGGCGTTAATGGGTTAAGTCAATATTTCTTTGAAGTTGACCAAGAATTGGATTTTTGAATGGTGGGGATCAAGTAGATGACAACTCTAAAATTATAATAACCGAATTTTGGTAGTAGGCCTAATGACCCCCCCTCCCCTCTCCCCCTCCACAACACTCTCTCCTACTATCTATCCCTACGATGAATGAAACGGTTCATACTCCACGTTGAAAAAAGTAACAGTCGAAGGCGATCGTTAGGCTCGAAATCACCGATTATTGTAATCGAACCGCCAGGCCTTTCTGGTGTTATGCATAAATTGTATCTCATTGGGCACCAAAAAATAAGGGTGCATAAGTAACTATTCCTACTAGGGAGGACCGCCCTTCAAACGACGGTTGGAGACGTACAGGTAGCTTCCTCTATTGGAAGCACGTGAATCTGCCCTAAAGAAAAATTCGAAAAAAGGGGGTCCATTGAGGTTGATCTAAAGGGCTGTTTGCCCTTCATTCCTAACTAATGCAGCACGATCTCGAAAGTTATCGAATATTCAGATGAAGGGAGGACCCCAAAAAGGAAATGGTAAATTTGCATTTTGGTGTTGAAGGTTTTTTCCTTTTAGAACTGTCAAACAGTAAAAATGAGAGTGGAAGGTTTGAAGTGGTGAAACGCATCTTTCGCTGGATACGTCCGTTGAAATACAGCCAATATTACCCACATAATACGTCATATTTCGACGATGCATCATTCAAGATTTTCGTAATTACTCACTACAGAAAGAGAAAGAGAATCTATAATAATAAATATTCCTATGTTGAGTCTAACTTCAAGTAGTACCAAAAATATTTATGTTGTATTTAACCCTAACGATGTATGCTACTGTGATCATTTTGTTTATTGGAAATAAATTCAAAAAAAATAATACATACAACCCCAACCATAAGTGTATGTCGCCAGAACGTGGGGGTCCCGGGTTCGATTCCAGACCGCGACTCAAAATTTGTTCGAATATCCACGATTTTTTGGTTCAACATTTTTGGCCTGCTTTCAGCAGGCTTTTCAGCTAGTAATATCATAAAACTGTTAAGTCCAATGTAAAGTAATACATGTAGGTTCCTAAATCTCGATTGACAATCGACGACGATATTTGATCGATTTTCTGAAATAGGTAACATTATTTTCTGACTCCTACAGATTACGATGAAATTATTGATGAGTCGTCTCGAATAGGATCCCGATTACCAAACTTCTAATAAAATCGTATTTTCGGTACCTAATTTTGTTGTTTTTGCGTCGCAGCACAAATAACCTTTCTATCTTGGTGTTATTTTTGCAACACGTATTCATGAAATGGTATCTCATTACTGCTAATTTTATCAAAATATGACATAATGACATCGTTAGACCTCAAATTAGTGTTTAATTTAAAAAATATTATCATCAACTTTTTACCTTGCTTAGGAAACTAGAATACCAGCATTTCTCGCCCATCGCGACCGTTTCTTCTCACCTAGAACGAAAGAACAAAAGAAAATTACCTCAATAAACGTGGAATTATTACAGCATTAACGACGCAGTTAAAGCCGACGTGATTGCGATAACTGGCCGTTTTACTAGCTCCCGTCAGGGCTAATCAAGGCCAACTCAATCGGAGGTGATAATTGACGGCAGACCTTTAATTTTTATGACATATTTTATTGCTCGCCTTAACAAGGAATCTTCTCTTAATGAATTTTACGACTCTACATTAATTGCTTTCTTCGCCACTTTTTTTTTCAATCGACAGGAGATATTGGAAAGAGAACGGAGTTCGATTAATTGAAAGTGAAACTTAATTAACGATCCGGGCCTTTTTATGAGTTTTATCGGAATGGTGCTCCCAATTGTTGAAAAATAAGTAAATTCAACAAGAACAAAATGTACCCATAATTTATTTTTTTAAATTTTCTACATTTGTGACATTTATGGGCTATTACAGCCAGTTCTCAGTAAATACTACTTCGATTCTTCTTGACAAATTGAATAACTAATTTTTCATTAACCTTAATTTTAATTAACGAGTTAACATTTTTGAGAGAGCGTAAAATTAAAAAAATTTTGCAGAGTGAAAGACAGCGCCTTGGGGTATCTTGGAGCTGACTTTTTCCAAAACTACTATCACACAATATTCGACGATTGTTACGAATTTTCAACAAACCAGTTTACATTTTACACTTACCTATTATGACCGGAAAATTTTGACATGGTTTTTCTTTCATCAATAATAAATAGGTAATTGTTGGGAGTAACAAAGGTCCAAATACAAGGGTGGGGGCCTTGTGGTGTCTCGGAGCAGATTTAATCCAAATCCAACACATAAAATTCGAAGATTTTTACAAATTTGTAATTACCCAGTTTATAAAATGTTATCGTCATTATGACCAATATTGAGCAATTTTAGACATAGTATATATATATTTTTTCATCAATAACAAATAGGTATTTAGGTGTTGGGAGTAACAGAGGCCCAAATACAGAGCCCTGTGGTATCTTTGAGCAGATTTCTCCCAAATCCAGTAACTAAGAAAATTTGAAAAATTTGCACTGATATGCGACGAACTATTTTACAACATTTTATGGGATTTGTGACCAACAATTGTCAACATAGTTTTTTCCCATCGATAATAAATAGGTAATTGTTGGGAGTAATAGAGGTCCAAAGACAAGGGTGGGTCCTTTTGGTGTCTCGGAGCAGATTTCTTCCAAATCCAACACATGAAATTCGAAGATTGTTATAAATTTCCAATTTAACCAGTTTATAAGGAAAATTCTGCGGTTAATATGATCAATATTTGGCGATTAATTTTAAAAGTTTCTTCGAGTTGTACTCAGTTTTGCGTCCTTAGCAACCAGTAACTTTTAATTTATAATCTAATAAATCTTTAATAATCTGATTTGAGGTTATTATGTCCAATATTGAGCAATTTTAGACATAGTATTTTTTTTTCATCAATAACAAATAGGTATTTAGTTGTTGGGAGTAACAGAGGCCCCAAAGACAGAGCCTTGTGGTATCTTTAAAAATTTTAAGAGATTTATGACCAACAATTTTTAACATAATTTTTTCTCATTAATAATAAATCGGTAGGTATTGGGAGTAACAGAGGCCCAAAGACGAAGCCTTGTCGTGTCTCGGAGCTGATTTAATCCAAATCACATGAAATTCGAGGATTTATACGAATTTGCAATTAACCAGTTCATAAAATGTTATAGTTATTATGACCAATAATGAGAAATTTTTGACATAGTTTTTTTTCCATCAATAACAAATAGATACCTAGGTGTTGGGAGTAACAGAGGCCCAAATACAGAGCCCTGTGGTATCTTAGAGCAGATTTCTCCAAAATCCAGTAACCCATAAAATTCGAAAATTTTTACGAATAATTTTTGATTTTTGTGGCATTTGTGACCAATAATTCTTAAATAGTTTTTCCCATTGATAATAAATAGGTAATTGTTGGGAGTAACAGTGGTCCAAAGACAGAGCCTTGAGGTATCTTGGAGGAGATTTAATCCAAATTCAACTCATAAAATTTTAGGATTTTTACAAATTTTCAATTAACCAGTTTATAAAATTTAAGGTTAATATGACCAATATTGAGCAATTTTAGACATAGTTTTTTTTTTTCATCAATAACAAATTGGGTACCTACGTGTGGGGAGTAAAAGAGGCCCAAAAACAGAGCCTTGTGGTATCTTAGAGCAGATTTCTTCTAAATCCAGTAACCCCGAAAATTCGAACATTTTTACTGATATGCGATGAACTATTTTACAAAATTTTAAGTGATTCATGACCAACAATTTTTATCATAGTTTTTTTCTCATTAATAATAAACCGATAGGTGTTGGGAGTAACAGAGGCCCAAAAACAAAGCCTTTTGAGGTCTCGGAGCAGATTTAATCCAAATCCAACTCATCAAATTTCCAAATTTCCAATTTAGCCAGTTTGTAAGGCAAATTCTGTGGTTGATATGACCGATATTTCCACTCTCAAAATCTGATCAATTAATTTCCCTACGATGAATGATGACCAATTTGAATGACAGTCTCCGAGTATTAGGTATGTTCCAACATGATACTTCCTATAAATCAGATCCTTTTTCAGGATAACACCGGTTCTTGAACTACCAATCAGGATTCTTTTTTAAATAGTCCTACAATTACGCTCATATTTATGTGTTTTTTTTTGTACTAAATGATTATCAGTTACCCAGATGATCTGGAACGACAATGAAGCAGAAGTTTCTGATCTGCAAAGACAAAAAGAGATCGCTTTTGAGCCAAGAATTGGGCTCATAGACTTTATAAATGTTCGTAAGAATCGTAAATCAGAAATAACTGATGAACGATCAACGTAGAACAAACGCAGTTGCGATCCCTCAGTAATCGAACACTTCAAAATCGACTTATCACGAATTAAAGAGACCCTACCATCAGGTAAATCGGATAATCCAGCAAAAACTCAGAGGTCTAATCGAGTGGGTTTCCGTGCCTGTAATTGCGAGCCGAAAAATCCATTCGAGAGAGCGAATTTAATAATTGAGGGGGTATTTTTAGTTTTGGCTGTCGCACTGAGAGTTGGGGTAATTGAAGTGGAGGGTTCTTGATACCCCGTGATTTGTTCTTGATATTTTTAGACTTTTGGTATTTTCGAAGACGTTGGAGTCAGAAAGTGGAGACAAGAGGGTTTGGTTCATTTCAATTCAGTTCTGGTCATTTTAAGGTTAGGCGTTTGCTTCATGGTTCCTCCCTACCAATGGTAGGAAAGACAAGTTGGAGTCAGAAGGTGGAGACAAGAGGGTTTTGGTTAATTTCAATTCAGTTCTGGTCATTTTAAGGTTAGGCGTTTGCTTCATGGTTCCTCCCTACCAATGGTAGGAAAGACAAGTTGGAGTCAGAAGGTGGAGACAAAAGGGTTTTGGTTAATTTCAATTCAGTTCTGGTCATTTCAAGGTTAGGCGTTTGCTTCATGGTTCCTCCCTACCAATGGTAGGAAAGACAAGTTGGAGTCAGAAGGTGGAGACAAAAGGGTTCTGGTTAATTTCAATTCAGTTCTGGTCATTTTAAGGTTAGGCGTTTGCTTCATGGTTCCTCCCCACCAATGGTAGGAAAGACAAGTTGGAGTCAGAAGGTGGAGACAAGAGGGTTTTGGTTAATTTCAATTCAGTTCTGGTCATTTTAAGGTTAGGCGTTTGCTTCATGGTTCCTCCCTACCAATGGTAGGAAAGACAAGTTGGAGTCAGAAGGTGGAGACAAAAGGGTTTTGGTTAATTTCAATTCAGTTCTGGTCATTTCAAGGTTAGGCGTTTGCTTCATGGTTCCTCCCTACCAATGGTAGGAAAGACAAGTTGGAGTCAGAAGGGGAGACAAAAGGGTTTTGGTTAATTTCAATTCAGTTCTGGTCATTTCAAGGTTAAGCGTTTGACGTTTGGTCCCTCACTACCAATGGTAGGAAAGCCTTGTGTCCGAGGCCGGATCCCTGAAACCAAGCAGCCAGATGGACATTACCGCTGAAATTGCTTATAAACCACTAAAATGTAAATAATCATGTTCAATATCATCGATTGTAGTGGTAAGGTATTTTTTTCCAATTATAAATTGTTGAATAATCGTCTTCATCTTCAAAATTACCTCTCGACCTCCCAAATGAAACTAAGGACTCCAATTTGAAGACATTTTCACTTGAAATGACCCCTGTGAGACCCAGGGAGTCCACCACTTCTATCCACAGTTCGACACTGAAAACTGTTTTTCTACGTTCGAAACAAACGTTTCCCTACAGTTCTTGGTTATCAATCGTTAATCCCCCTCAAAAGGGGGGGAAATCCCCATTCATTCGGAAGACTGGTCCGGCAGTCTGTGCTTGGACACCCGTGAAAAACCTCCGAGGGTGTCCAACTGAGTGAACGACGGAAATTTAAAAGAAAAAATCCGAAAAATACGACGACAAAAAATCATCAGAGTTGAAACATTATCGAAAACGCGTTTGAGCCGATTTTTAATCGCCGAAAAGATTTTTCCGAATTCGTCTTTTGAAGGCGTTTTTTGGCAGTTCGTTTTCGTGGTTTCACTTCGATTTTCGTATTCCAAGTCGAGCGGAGAAAGATGAAATGAGGCGTGTTTGAGAGCTTTCAAGCTTTTCGGCCGTGCGAATCAGACATTAAAGGAAAATTAGTTGGTTCGTTCTGAACCGAAATGAGGGTTTTACAGCATTTTTCTCGCTTTAGTTAATCCGTACTGGCCGATTACCTCTTTAAAGGGAAAATCAGCTTCGTTTGGTGTCACAAATTCAGTAAGTAACTTGAAAATCAGGCTGTGAAGACGAGTAGCGTTGGTGTTTTGATAATGGCATAACAGCGGATGAACTGAATAACATATATCAAACCAAAATAGAGGGAAAATGTAAAATTCGGGCAGGAGGTAGAAACAAAATTTGGTCCTACAAAGTGAAATTTGTTTAACGTCAAAACCGTGCAGAATATTGAGTGTGAGAATACTGGTGTGATTGCTAAAATTTTGATTGAGAAAAGTTTTTATGAACCAATTTCAAGAAACCAAAGATGGGGAAAGGAGGAAAAGAGGAGATGGCTGTGGGGGAGAAGGAGGTGGTTCTTCTAGTTTGAAACATTCATCCAGTTGTGGTGTTTTTGCAGACACGAGTCCTTCATTGTCCTTCCTTGGCGCATTCTTCTCGAGAACATAGAACTAATTATCTCTTATCATCAAGCAGATTCCCGCGAGTACAACAATTTTTAGGGAATTTCTCCTTTCAAAAGTGACATGATTTCCCTCCTACTGCAGTTTGAAATCCGTGCATTTCCGGAATTGAAATTTCGTGGCACTACACGAACATCAAATTTCTCATGGCTCCAATTTCCGTGCCAAGGTTTCCTTGGAAGGTTAACTCGATCGTTATAGTTCGCAAATCCGCCACCTAGGGGGCTCCACACGGTTTCTATGATAGACCCATAAAGTTCTTTCAGTCGATTTTGTGGAGATTGAGGAGGAGAAGGATGACGTTGTGTGGGAATGGAGGTAGAGGAAGAGGGAGAAGGAATGTGGTGGAGGAAGTCAGGAAAGATTTGGAGAAGGAGATGAAGACAGAGGAAATCGAAGAGGAAGTAGAGAAGGAGGCAATGGCGGTGAAGGAAGAATTGGTGGTGGAAGAGGTGGTAGAGGGAAAGGAGGTGGTTCTTTAAAGATGAAACAATTAGCCAGGTTATGGGTTTCTCGTTGGTAGACACAAGTCCTTAAAAAAAGAGGTCAAATGACTGTATACTGATCCTTTTGTTGGTTTTGTTGAAGTCAGGGGAAGTGAAGGAGGGGCCGAAATCTGTGGAGGAGAAAATGAAGGCCTCCTGAGATGGAGTAGGTGAAGTTGAGGAGAAAATAGGGAATGGAGTAAAGAAAAAAGTAGAGGAATAGGTAGAGAAGCAGATAGCGAAGGAGTTGGAGGGAAGATGGAGGAATCAGTGCATGAGAAGTTAGAAGTGTCGGTGCTGTAGTAGAGAGAGGAAATTGAAGTGTTGATGGTTGAAGATTAGAAGAGGTGGTGTAGTAGACAGATAGGATGAGGTAGGAGAAGGAGGAGGAGGTGGATGTGAAGGTAGAGTTGGAGAAAGGAGGTTTTTCCAGGGTGGAGCATTTTTTTTTCTCAGTGTAAAGTTCTCCTTGTACAGAGGCGTCAAAAAACAAAAATGACAAAACCCTGTTATTTTGTCAATTTTTCAAAATTGAAAAAAGGATTAATATTATTATTTTTTTTATTTATTTTTTCCTGTTTTTTTTATTAATGATTTTTTTTCAGTATTAGTATTTTATACTAATGAAATATTGAATTGAAATGGAACTCTTTTATGAACATGATCGATTCAATCAGGAAAGCTATATTATAAAGCAAGTCTTGTTACAAAGAATTTGACAAAGAAGGATCAATTTGACAAGGTTTTTCCTGGGTGGAGCATTTGTCAGTGTAAATTTCTCCTTGTACAGAGACGTCAAACAACAAAAATGACGAAGAAGTCAAAACCCTGTTATTTTGTCGATTTTTCAAAATTGAAAAAGGATTAATATTATTTTAGGACATACTAATGAAATATTGAATTGAAATGGAACTCATTTATGAACATGCTCGATTCAATCAGGAAAGCTATATTATGTGTTGTAGCAAGTTCTGTTGCAAACGAAATTTGATTTGATCAAAGCCTGATCATGTTGGTATCCATTTGTAATTAAGGTAGACACTGGGTGATGGACAGCAATGAAGGGTTGTGGGAGTTGATCTTTGTAAAGAGGTCAGTACGTTGTTTGCCACCAGTCAGTAGTTCCGCTGTTCCTTCCTTGTTTACAACAGCTCTGAAAAGAAGGGCGAGTTGTGGTAGAAAAGGTGGAGGTGGAGAACAAAGTTGTACTCTAGCCGAGGTGGACAGCCGTGTGGTTGTGTTGGTGCGTCCGTGCGATGGGGGATCCTGTGAATGAGTGGTCAGCCTAGGGGGGTTCGGCCTGGTGTGAGTTTGGGGTGAGTTTTAGGTTGTCCAGGGGGGGTGGGAAGTGTTGCGAAGGCTGACCACAAGGTCCGGCAACAGGTGAGGGAGAAGCGGGACGTCTGCAAGGGAAAAAAAACACCCTGAAAACATCGTTTGCGGCATTTCACCTAATTTCAGGTTCCTACTGGTAATGAGTTAGAAATAATCCATGTTTTACGTACTTACTATGAAAAAACGCTGCAAATCATTGCCCAAGGGTTTATAATTTCCTGCATAGATCACCCTTCTGTATTTTAACCCCCCCCCCCTCAAAATTTGATGTTTTACGTTTCAAGGTACGTAGAATACGAAAATCGAATAAAAAAATTTCCGTCCGTCCGCCGTACGCGGCACTTTTCTTAGCAACACTGGACCGATTTGGTTCAAATTTGGTATATGGGCTCTATTTGGGGTCTAGTTGTGCCGCAAAGCTTTTGGTTGATGTAGGTCACTTCTAAGGGGTAAAAATTAAGGTTTATTTTCTATATACCTAGGTCACTAGTCTGCAAAACACACGGCTTTGCCATTGTTACCACCAACCAACTTGAAGAAAAACATCGATCGCATTTCGGTCAGCTAAATTTTGAATGGAGATTAGTCCTCTTTTGCGATTCACACTCGTGTTTCTGATTTATCGTAGGTCCAACCCTTAAATTCTCGTAGTGAGCGAACGGTTTGTCCTACAGGGCTCCGCGTGGTTTCAAAAAATTCTATACTATCTTAAATTGAAGGAAAAACAATACCTTTATATCAAAATGCTTTGAGTTAGGGCGTTTTCAAAATTCCAAACCTTATTTTTCAACCCTTAGAATTGACCTACACCAACCAAAATCTTCGGGCACAACTAGATCCTAAATGGAGCCTACAAACCAAATTTCATCAAAATCGGTCAATGCTATGTGGCAAAAGTGCCGCGTACGGCGGACGGACAGCCAAATTTTGGTATAGTATTTCTAATAATACCTAAGCCTATGTGATCGTATCGTGAAACATTTTTATAACCCCCCCTCAAACTTTGTCACTTTTGCGTTTCAAGGTGCGTAGAATCCAAATTTGCAATGTCCGTCCGCCGTCCCCCGTCCGCGGCACTTTTCTTAGCAACACTGGACCGATTTGGTTCAAATTTGGTATATGGGCTCCATTTGGGGTCTAGTTGTGCCGCGAAGCTTTTGGTTGATGTAGGTCACTTCTAAGGGGTGAAAATTAAGGGTTGAAATTTTCAAGAGTGCCCTAGCTAGAAAACTCTCGAAATAAAGGTATCGTTTTTTCACCAATTTTAAATAGTATTGAATTTTTAAAAATTTTTGAGACCACCCGGAGCTCTGTAGGACAAACCGTTCGGTCCCTACGAGTACTTGCAGGTTTTCCTTCGATAAAACAGAATCATGAGTGTGAATCGCAAAAGAGGTCTAATCTCCATTCAAATTTTATCGGACTAAAATGCGATCGCTGTTCATTTTTTCGATTTGTATACAGTTTTGCCTTCTGCGTAACCAGTTATCAAATTTCCATATGAAGCTTTCTATTTTTCCAATCGAGTGTGAAGCGTTTAGTTCTTTCTAATAAACTTGATTGTGAAGGTGTGAAGTCAGTATGGTGTGGTAGGTAGTACCTAGCTGGTAGGTAAAAAAAATGTTGGTGGGTAAAAAACACTGCAAATCATTGCTCGAAGGCTTCTTCACTCTCCAGATCACTGATCACCTGAGTGAGCTCCGAAGCCATTTTCAATCCTTTTGAATGGAAGTGCTCTTCCAAGCGTCTCCAGCATTCGAGGAGATCTTCTTTACTCTTCAGATCACTGATCAGCTGAGTGAGATCCGAAGCCATTTTCAATCCTATTGAACGCAGGAAGCTGAAATTTGAGAGGGAAGGTCAAGGGAGAATACAGATGGTGGTAGGTGCTATTGATGGAGAACTAGTGATCTATACAGAAGGGTGATCTATACAGAAAATAATAAACCTTTGAGCAATGATTTGCGGCGTTTTTAGAATGTTTTGAGACCACCCGGAGCTCTGTAGGACAAACCGTTCGCTTCCTACGAGATTTTAAGGGTTTGACGTACGTTAAATCAGAAACACGAGTGTGAATCGCAAAAGGCCTAATCTCCGTTCAAATTAAAGCTGACCATTAAAGGGATCCGTTCACCGTTATCTACAACCATCTAGTTGAACATGCCCTTCCCTCCCTCGACCAATGAGATTCCAGTTCCCTTTCACCATAGTAAATATATGCCCACACGGTCAATTATCAATCAATGATTATGGATTTTCATAGTTCGTTGCCATTCTTAGTTGACGAGGTTGTTGGTGAGGGGAGAATAAAGTGCGGCGGATCCTCAGTTTTTATGGTGTTTATCAGAACATGTGGCTATCATCTAATCATTTATGACCAAATTTTGCAACACCATTCCATCAAGAACAGTTGGATACCCTCCAAGTTGATTATAAAACTCAACAAGAAATAGCTGCAAAACTGAACAATACAAACCTATAAGCCCATCGCACTTACGAGGTAAATATTGAAACTTTTAAGCTCTGTACCATAATTGTTAAAATTATGTAACCAAGACACAAGATCTGAATGTCAGTACCCTACCATCAGGAGCGTCCGGTGTGAATATTCGTCAGACAAACAGCTTGACCAATCTTTGAAGAATAAACACTAATGAAAAACGCAACAAATTATTACACAAAGGTTTAACATGTTTCTTTATAAAAAAACAGCTTGCCATTGCCACGACCAGCCAAACATGTTTTTGCTCCTTAATCGAGTTTATTTGAGTGAATTAAACGCTTCACACTCCATTCGAAGGAATAAAGAATTCCTCCAAGAAGAAATTTGAGTACTGGTTGCTAAGGAAGCGTAACCCAATTTAAATTTTTCTTGAAGATGGTGGTGAGATAATTTGGATGGATACTCCATGTCTTGCCATGCGGGGGTTAGTAGCCCTGGCTCATCTTTCAAATTTCTCTGCTTTCAAGGTCACGAAACACCTCCTCGATTGTTTGCTTTGGTTGATGCTGTAATGCCTGTGATAAGAGTGATAATAAGATTCCTGTTGAAAATTTTTAAAAAAGTTCTCCTGTCTGTGATCCCCTCTAGTCATTGTTTTATTGTTAATTAGTTTTAAATAATTTTTAGATCCTGCCAGTTTTTAGTTTTTTGTTTTTAGTGACTTGAAAAGAATAATTGTTATGGAAATGGACGAAGGTAGGTTTTTGAGATTTTCTATTTTTGTATGTTTTTTAGTTGGTAGAAAGTTTTTCCAAATTATGTTGAAATGTATTACTGGTTTTCCAGTGAGAATAGTTTTCATGATTGGCGGAGATCAGATTTTGGTGATTGAGGAGGGATGGAAGATGTAGGAGTATGATTGCAGAGTGAACATATGTAGGTTGTTTTGTTTTCTTTCTATTTTTTAATGTTTGTCTGTGTGTTAGTGTGTGTATGTTTCAGTTCTTGGGTGCTGATATTCTTATTAGTTTTTTAGATGATGAAGAATAGGTTTAATCTTGGTGGCTCCTATTTTTTAATGGCTTTAATAAAAAATTATTATTAAGTAATAACGTTTTTTGAAAAAAAATTTTTTTTTGACTGGTTGGTTATATTAACTATGATTAATCATGTTAGAGGTTAATTTTGTAGTCTTCAATTAATTGTTTTTTTCTTGTAGGCTTGAGAAAGGGGCCATAGTTTGCCCCGAAAGCGCTAGCCGAATAAATGTTGAAAAGAGTATATTGACGTCCTCTGCTTCCTTCTCCACAACAACCAAGAAAATTATAACAAAATGTCCTGATGATGCCCACGGGCAAAAGCATGCTCGACATAAGAATTAAACACCATGAAAACTGAGGATCCGCCGCACTTTATCTTCCCCTCACCAACAACCTTGTCGATTATGGATTTGAAATAGAAATATTTACTATACGTTACTGTCATAAGGGTAGTCCGATGTTGAGTACGAAAAGGGCACGTTCGGCCAATAACCTCTTCGAAACCCCGGACTTTATGTATTCACCCCTTCGACGGAATATATTCAACTAATGATTCTTTTCGGGGGCGAACGAATTAGAATGAAAATGGAACCCCGTGCCACTATTTAGCGTCTGGAAAGGAACCAGCTGCTTCTAGGAAAACCGTACATTACAGGCCCCCGTCGGAAGTGAGTTTTCATATTATGCTGATATACACCTTCTGACTACCTACCCATCGGTAGCACGCGAACGCCCCTTCAGACTGAAAAAAATTACAATATCAATCGGCACCTAATAATGCGGGTTGGAATATTTCGGATTCGTCCCGACCCATTTGACGCTGAAGGGGTTGATCCGTGATTAGGAGGATTATTTCAAGTTTTGAAGGCGGAAAAAATCGTTAAAAATGGTATTTGGAGTCTGTTTCATTGTGAGCTCAAAAACAGCTACTTCACCCCATCTGCTGTTGTTTACAAAAGAAACTATTGATAATTTGTTGAAATTTATTCAGTTTTCACAACTCCTATTTGTTTGTAGTGCTGGATTCCAACAAAGTAACGTCTGCCAAGTGAGTGAGGCAAGTATTCCTCTAGCACTTGGGGCATTAGTGGTCTAGAGATAAGATAATCGTGAATAATTATATGTCTAACACGATTTTTGATAGAAAAAATTGATTTTTGAGTTATTGATTAAGAAATTTTTGGTTGATTCAGCGTAGATTCACCGTTTCAACGTTCCTTGAAGAAGTTTATGAACATTTTGGAAGTTCTGGGCAGCATTTTGGTTCTTTAATTGGATCCTAAGGTCAGTTGTTGTAGTTTAGAGGGAAATGAACGGTGAATTTAATTCAAAAATGTGATATTTCCAAGTTTGAATGTTCGTAACGTGAATTTTCACTAGTAAATGAGCCGTCACAGAGGTTTTTCGACTGCAAAAAAGTTCCGTTTTTTGATAGTCTAAACTACCAAGTGAGAAAACCATATTTCGACGTGTACTGTGCAATACCTACCCAACAGTCCAGTTTTTGGTTGGTCTCCCAGTGCCGAAACCTGATTTTGACGTTTATTGCGCAATACGCAAAATTTCTGCGACATCCAATCATCTAATCCAAAAGGACCCACTATTTTAAAAAATTAACAACAAAAACTCAATTTTGCATGAAAAACCATAATTTAAATTGTGTCGTGTATTTTTTGAATAAATAATATGGGTAAATAACGGGAAACAATGATTGTTTGAACCACTTTCGCTCCAGCATTGGTTTTAGAGTGAAATTGAATTTTCATAACGAAAATTTCCATGATTTTCATTATCAAAATTATTGATATTGATGAGACGACGACGAGGTATTTTTGACGTATTTACAATATATATTAACATTTCAAAATGGCAAATTTTAAAAAATCGTCTCAACAGAACATTGAGTGGCCTCTTTTTTCGTGCTTTTGGGTGTTTTGTAGACCGTGAAAATTTAGATTTAAGAACTACGTATTTCAACTACAAAACCAACCTGCTAATCATTGAGAATCAAGTTGGATTTTCATGAGGAAAATTTCCAGGATTTTCATTATCAGAAATTTTTGATATTGATGAGATGACGACGTGGCATTTCTGACGTATTTACAATATCTATTAACATTTCAAAATGCCAAATTAAAAAAATCGTCTCTTCGAAACATTGAGTGAGCTCGTCCTTCTTGTTTTTGGTTGTTTTGTAGACCCTCAAAATTTGGATTTAAAAATTACGTGTTTCAACTACAAAACCAACCCGCTAAGCACTGGGAAAAGTAACCTGATCGTTCCAGAAAAATTCTTTCACTTTCTTCACCACTATTCAGGAGACCGGAGGAAAGTAAAAATGAGACGTGATGCGCCTTATCGAAGTGACTTCTCCCACGTACCATACTTAACTCCTCGCCTCCTACTTCATCAAGGGTTCCCTCATTTCGCGTTTACGACCTAAAACTTTTAGGACCTCCTCGTCCCGATGGGGCTGATTAGAGAGTTTTGCGTCGGATGATGGTAATGAGAAATACGAGACGGTAAAGTGGGTTATCAAAAAAAAAAAAAAAAAAATACAGGTGGTCGTATCTTGTGTATGAACATTATGTTGATAAACTCTTGGACTCGAGGGACGAAGAGGTGGTCGTAAAAAAATACGCGAACTTGTTAATTTTTGAAACTTTGGGCTCAATATTTGAACTTTTGACGGACTTTTCTGTTTTTAAAGACTTTTCAACACTTACTTTGCGCAATTATTTACAGCTTGTAATGCATGAAGAACACAGGATTAAAAAAATTTGGGAGTGATGGCTTCTCTGTTCTTTGACCACTTTTCTTATGGTATTTGGTGAGCTAAATCCGAATTTGACGTCAGTTTTTTTCTTTTTCTACCTCGGATATTCAAGATATATCTCGCCAAGGAATCAACAACACCACCGAGCTCGTTTTTCACAACTTTTCAGGAGAGAGAAAAAACCGATTTTTTAGTAAATGAAGGCCCAATTGACTGATGTTTACCTTGATTACTATAATGAATGATTTTATCTTTTTGCTCAATGAAAACTTTTGTGTAAAATTTGAATTTATAACATTTTGCCGAGCTACGCACTGTTGCTTGTACCATTTGTAGAGCTACGCTGAGTTGTTCTCCTCCTCAAGATTGGGAGAAGAGATTTTTGTCCGGCCCCCAGTTATTATCTAATTAATTTTTTTATTTCCATTTATTTCTTTCGTTTTATTTTTTATTGTTTATTTATTATAAACGATAGAACATTTTTCATTCTCATCATCAGTCTGAATTTTCAGGATTTAAGTAAAAACATATAGGCAACACTCGACAAGTTTATTATTATTCAATAATATCACATTGGCTTGGAATAATAATAGTTTTTAATCCGTTTTGTCTCAATGGTAGGTACTTAGGTTCACAGCAAACATGACTTAGAATACTGTAATAATATGTAGCTCTGATTCTGAAGATTCTCAAGATTTTCTGGATTCTAGTTGTATGGTTTTTTTTACTTCTAACTCTTCTTTATTTTTTATTGAGCACTCATCTCGAAATATCCTCTAAAATTACTCAGACTTATAGGAAATTTCTTGTCAAATCCAAATATGAACTTAATTTTTGAGTAAATTTGCATTAAACCCCCTATTTTTCACAAAACGTGCCAAAAAACACCGGTTCTTAACGTTTGTTCTTCGGTTTTCCCCTTTCATTTTACAGCTTGAAACAAAAATTACTAAGGCTTTAAAAAATGTTCCCGGGCCTTTAATTTGTACGAGGGACACCCTAGAGGAAAATGAGACCTCCTAAACATTTTTTCGTTCCCAAAAGTTTTTTCATGTCACTGAGATGGAAATTCACAAAAACCGTTAATTAATTTTTCGAGATAAGTATGTGCGTTCATATTTTTGTTCTCCTTTAATGGATTTTCCTTTCTTCCACATTATTATAAATGTCACCTATCAAGAATAAAATCGAAAATAAGCTTGATAATTCAAACGTAGACATTGGTCTTGTATAATATACATTATAATTTAGAGCATGGGAACTAAGGGTCATTATATTTACAGCTCCGTTAATAAACGCCACAAAAAGATGGACCTAAGGCTATCTCTCCTAGACTTTCAAAAGGAGGACAGTAGGGGAGACCTTCCCTGAGTGAGGACAGTCCTCCCACCAAAGTGTCCTCCCTTTCAAAGGACACGTCCGGCCTTCCGGACCGCGCAACATTCAATATAGGTCATCCTTCGTTTGGTGAAGGATTTCTTCATTTTCCAAACCAACGTCTCCACGACAGCTTGTTGGACTGAGCATAGTTCCTGGTAACGACTGCGTCATACTGTGATAACAATTTATTTCACTATATAAATTATGGAAATTACAGAAATATTACGAGAGAATCTGTCCATCCTACAATATTATTTCACCACGCCAGCTGGGGATGCAAATCGAAATATCGATATTTCGTATTCGATTGTCGAGGTTTATTAATCGATTTTAAGTCTTCCGATATTCATCGATTATCAATTATTTTGTGTCGATATATTTTTCAATTTAAATATTTTGATTGTGCATTTTTTTAGTACCAAAGTTTTTTATTATTCTTTCTAAATACCAGGAGGGATCTCTGGGCTTAAAGTTTCATCTACCAACAGCAACTAACATGTTTATTTGTCTAACTTTTGTTGAATGCGTCCACGCCTATCATGGCGCAGCCCAAGGCTATTAATGGGTGTAGGGGAAAAAAATAACATTCTTGGGTTTTCACTTCTTCCATCCATTCATACATTGTCTCCGTTTTCCGTTACTCCTTGATTTGTACCATTTAATTTGAAACAGAAGTTACCCATATCTCGTATAGCTGTGTACCTTCAGAACGTCTCTTCTCAAAAGCAGGACAAATCCTCATCCAAGAGAGGAACAGGATGAAAGGGGAAACACTCTCCAAACACTTATTTCTCCAAAGCGCCCTGAACATTATTTTTTCTAATGTATCCCTACTGCATTTTCCAAGGCTGATTTGTTTTCAACGACTTAAATTCTACGTTCATGAATAAAAAAAACTGTAATTTTATCGGTTCATGATTTTTTAACCTACTTTATGATTCTAGAGTAGGAAAATATGAGAAAAGGAAAACGTGAAAACCTATTTGATAATCAACTAAATAAGTAGGTAAGTAATGGGTAAACCACGTACCTACTTAGTTAGGTAAAGTGATGATTTTCCAAATTTTCTTCTTCATCTCTAAAGATTGGGGTAAAATCTTTAAACTTGATAATTGTTTAACTAGGAAAGGCTGTTCTAAAAAATTATTGCTTTTAAAACTTGCATTATTAAATAATGCAATAGATAAATAACAAATAAATTAGTCAATAATAATACATCAAATGTATTATAGATAAATAATTTTTTATTATCGATTATCGATATTTTTGGTCCAATATATTGATGATACCGATTATCGATATTATGTAGCCAATGTTGCATACCTAACGTCAGCCCAATCCATTGTCTTGGTCACTTGTAAATCCTATCAGAATAAGTAACAGAGTTGGGTCACTATACTTAACTTGGTCAGTCTATCTGCGATTCACATTCAAAGTCGAATTCTGTCTATGGTTATTTCCGTTTACATTTTGCCTAATCTCACCTCAAAACAACTAGTTACTTGATTTCTCTTTCACAATTCTTTCCATCTAAACTATAAATAGTGAATTTATATAATAGTAAATTCATGTTCACTAGTTGTAAGGTTGAACAGAACTTCAGAACAGTCCAATCAACCTTACACCTTGTTGAATATTTATTTCATTCGTGAAGTTATCGGATGTTGACCGGAGACGTTATACAAATCAGCTGACAACACCAGAAAACTACACGAAAAATATCATAACTTTATTATTAAATTTTGATCGGAGACGTCACACTGATCGGTTTCTAACGACATCTATTAGTTAAGTTCTGAAATTAGAGATACTCAACAGTCCTAGCAAATTTGAGAACTATAATATCCTAGACAGTAAACTCATGTCGTAGCAACTAGTCCAGAGCAAGGAGGGAACCAAAATTGTCCTGAGTCAAAACTAACTGAATTCTGGAGTCAGAACAGGATCTTTGGATGAGAAAACTGTTGTTTGGGCAATCAAATTCAAATCTGTCGAACCTTCTCTGTCGATAACAGTTTTACTATCAGTACACTTCTTGATCTCGAACCGTCCTCGTCGTGTTTTCATTAATTGTTTTCCCTTCCTAAATCAAGTGGTTATGTGCCCCTAAACACCCCTTTTTTACGGCAGCGAATTGCTTTTTTCTTCGCCTGATAGCTTGAAGAACGATCAGCAATTTTTTTTATCTCAGTGCGAGAAGTTTTACCGGCCGAGTCAAGGTCACGTGTGTGCGCGATTTCTTCCGCTGTTTTTCCGTGTTTTTTTCTGCTGTTTTTGATGCCGTTTTTTCTCCAAAAATGAGTTTTTCGGCAGTGAATCAAGTCGAGAAGCTCTTGGGAAGGGAGAATTATGGTACATGGAAAGTACAGATGCGCGCAGCTCTACGAATCGAGAAGCTTTGGACGAATGTTGTTGAAGTGCCAGCACCAACAAACGGAGTCGAAGTAAAGGTAGATCCCGAAAAAAATGAAATGGCTTTGTCTCGAATCACACTTTGTGTGGATAAGGTAATTTATTCTCATATTTCCCATTTAAATTCTGCTAAAGAAGCATGGGATTCGCTTTCAAAAGTGTTCGATGACTCCGGGCTGCTTAGACGTGTCATGCTAATACAGGATCTTGGATCTTGTCGGCTCACAGAGTTTGACTCACCGACGGCTTATTGCGATAAGTTGATCACAACAGCCCAAAAATTAAATGAACTTGGGTTTGTAGTGTCGGATGAGTGGCAGGGTTCATTATTAGTAAAGTAAGTAGTAAAGTAAGCAACCATTTCAGGTTGAATTTTCGTCCGACTGCCATTCTTGGCGTCGCGGACGTCATCAGCTGTCTCCCAAAGGGGAGATCAGAATTTGTTCTGATGATTTCGCTCATGGCTTCCCAAACATCACCGCCCTGGGTTGGAACGAGAGATTGCCGATCGTCTAATAGACAGAAAACTTTCTGCGGCGACCAGACTCGAACGCGCGTCCCCGCTAGACGGTCCTTATCTTATCACCGCAGTCGGGTACACTGTCCACTAGACCACCGACGCCCTCGGGTTCATTATTATTGGCCGGTTTACCTCCTGAATTTCGACCCATGATAATGGGATTAGAAAACTCGGGCAAGAAGATAACTGCCGAGTTTATCAAATGCCGAATTTTACAAGATGTTCCGTCCACCTCTTCTAACTTTTGTTGTTTTTTGTCTAATTGTTTGTGGGGGCGTGTTGTTTGGGCAATCAAATTCAAATCTGTCGAACCTTCTCTGTCGATAACCGTTTTACTATCAGTATACTTCTTGATCTCGAACCGTCCTCGTCGTGTTTTCATTAATTGTTTTCCCTTCCTAAATCAAGTAAAACTCCACGATTTCATTTGTAATAGGAATTATGAACCCACATGCTTATAATATTGGTTCAATTTTCTCAGTGGGCCTCGAATGACGTCAAATCCAAGCTATCCCACACAATTAGGGACCATCGTTTACCACAAACCTATTTGTACAACCAAACTGGGCGTATGGGGGCTTCGAAAAAAACCCCACTTAATAAACGCCCATTGTCATCAAGTAGTAGTACAATCGTCGACTGATGATCCTTCATTCTCTCACTCACACGACAAAGTGCGATACTGGGAAATGACGAGCTTCACACACACTCCTTCGAAGGGGTACATCAGTTTCAAATCGATCACGAACCGCTGCAAGTAATTGATTGAATTACCTGACAATGCGATGTTAAATCATCCGTTGGGACATGTCCCTCTTCGGGATCCACCATTATTTCCCACCCCTCTTGGAAGACTTCTGTCGCCCGTGAAAAAGGTGACCCCCTTTTTTTGATGACACTACGGGGCTTAAGGTGCACCCCTGGGGTACCCCGAAATAAGAGTGTTATTGCCGTTTAATACAAAGGTTCCCACAAAAATGTCGGGTACTCATCTAGGAGGGTCACATTGGCTCTGCCAATGTGTTTCCGAATAGACTCGAGCATCCGTTAAATCGTAATTAACAAAGAAACGAAATTTGGTCGGTGGGGAATCGCTTGGATGGTCGTTGTAGTACCTCCTCGAGAATGCTTTGGTGGTCCCATTCAATTTCGATCGCGATTCCCAGATAGCACTCGGTTAGTAACCCCCAAATGCAACCAAGTTCCTCCACAAACCAAAACTCAAAGCCTTCAAAATCCAAAATACAGAAGAAAAACGTCCCATTTAAACTGTTCATCCCCAGGTCAACGGAGAATAATTTTGTCTGTTCAACAACCAATAAAAATACAACCCAAAAAACGCTGCAAATTATTACACAATGGTTTATTATTTTTCTATATAGATCACTCGTCTACAAAATCACCAACCATCCAATATAAAAAAAAAATCGAAAAAAAATTGGAAAAAATTAAAAAAATTAAAATTCGGTCAGCTCTAATTTGAACGGAGATTAGGCCTCTTTTGCAATTCACACTCGTGTTTTGATTTATATATATATATTTCAATATAAACCCTTAAATTTTTGTAGGGAGCGAACGGTTTGTCCTACAGAGCTCCGGGTGGTCTCAAAAAATTCTAAAAATTCTATAGAATCCAAAATTGAAGGAAAAACCTTTATTTCGAAATTTTTTGAGTTTGGGCGTTTTCAAAATTTCAAAATTGATTTTGGAACCCTTAGAAGTGACCTACATCAACCAAAAGCTTCAGGGCACAACTAGACCCCAAATGGAGCCTACATACCAAATTACATCAAAATCGGTCATGCTAAGTGGCAAAAGTGTACGGCGTACGGCGGACGGACGGTCAAATTTTTATTCGATTTTTGGATTCTACGTACCTTGAAACGTAAACCATCAAATTTTGAGGGGGTGTTAAATTTTTTTTTCTTGGTCGATTCCAAAGGTTCATTATTGAAAATAATAAACCAAAAGTTCATTCATGCGGCAAGAGTTGATGAGCGAATTTTCATAGAAACCTGGAATATAAATGAGTTTTGAGAAAAAATCTCTTTTTAAAGTCTTCAGGCATCGATTCAGGAAGTTCCAAAAGGGATTTCAGTGAAATTTCTTTTTCAGAAAAGTCCATCATAAAAATTTAGAGGCCATCGCAAGAGACACTTTTTTGCCATATAGTTCGAGGCTAAAGTATGTTCCGTGATAAAAATTCAAAATGTCGAGTTTATCGCAATAGTTGAATTTTTCTTGAAAATTTGCTAAAATATTATGCAACTCGAGGTGTGATGGAGATGGACTCGGTAAGGAGCTTGTCACAGCTCAGCCGAGAAACGGTGAGTAGAAACGAGTCACAATTTATGCCGTAACTCTAAACCAGTACGCGAGGTTCAACTGCGAATAAATAATAATTGAACAATTCATACGCAGATGTTATCGCGCGTTATAATACCGGGATAAAAATGAGCGGACGAGAAATGACGTCATTAGTCTTGTTCAGGACACGCCTCGCTTGTATGCGATGTGTGGTCCACAAAAGACGAAGGCGTTCAACACAAACGAGGGTTATACTTTATAAAATGAGACGATCCGTGGGTGGTACAATCTCTGGTGCCTTCTAGAAGTCGTTTTTTAATTTTCGAAGGAATGCCGTGCATCGCAGTCGATCCAATCCTGGGGTTCTTACGCCTGAATCGGATTCCGAACTGGTGGCGGATGGTCTACCTACTGCGGTACTGCACCCTCGCCCACGATTCTCCTCAGCCGGAATTTACGACTTGGGCGTTTGGTTTGATCGCACGGTGAAGAGAAGAAAAAAAGACGCCAGAATTACCGTAATATCGAGATGCAGTTTTGGTGTTCGGAGGAGTGAAATATGGGTATTTTGGAAGTCATAAAACAACAAAAATATATAGAAATAAAGTGAAAAAGATAGATATATTGATGATAAAATTCTCAATAAACAATCTCACAGTCCTTTTTTTGACAGCTTAATTTCCTACGGAAGAAAATTAAAAATTGAGTTCCTTCAAAATTAAAATTTCCTAATTTTTTCTGGTTTTCTCAAGCTTATTTAATCAAATTCTGAGCTCGTACCTGTTTGTTGGTAGGTTTAACGCTTCTCTGCTCTTTATTGTGATGAGGAGAAAAAAAGACACCAGATAATATCGTCACCGTAATATCGAGTTTAGGTGATCGGAGGGCTAAAATGTAGGCATTTTGGACTTATTGAAGAACAAAAATATTCCTATTGAAAAAAGTTAATACGATGAATATATTGATGAAGAAGTTCTCTTTAAACAACATTACAGCATTTTTTAAGCAATTTATGACAGTTTCCTTCAAAATTAAAATTTCATAATTTTTTTGGCTTATTCAATCAAATTTTTGGCTCGTACCTGTTTGTTGGAAGGTTTATCTGAGGCTTCACATTGCCCTTTACTGGGATGAGGGGAATAAAGACGCCAGAATAACCGTGAAATCGAGATGCGGTTTAGATGATCGGAGGACTAAAACATAGGTATATTGGACTTATTGAACAACAAAAATATTTCTATTGAAAAAAATTGATACGATGAATATACTGATGATAAAATACTCAATAAATAATCGTAGAATAGAAACGCTGCAAATTATTACACAACGGTTTATTATTTTTATATAGATCACTCGTCTACAAAATCACCAACCATCCAATATGAAGAGAAAAAAAAAAAAAAAATCAAAAAAAAAAAAATTAAAATCACCAACCATTGATCGCATTTTGGTCAGCTCTAATCTGAACGGAGATTAGGCCTCTTTTGCGACTCACACTCGTGTTTGGATTTATATATGTATATATTTCAATATAAACCCTTAAATTTTCGTAGGGACCGAACGGTTTGTCCTACAGAGCTCCGCGTGGTCTCAAAAAATTCTAAAAATTCTATAGAATCTTAATTTGAAAGAAAAAAATACCTTTATATCAAAATTTTTTGAGTTAGGGCGTTTTCAAAATTTCAAAATTGATTTTGGAATCCTTAGGAGTGACCTACATCAACCAAAAGCTTCGGGGCACAACTAGACCCTAAATGGAGCCTACATACCAAATTTCATCAAAATCGGTCAATGCTAAGTGGCAAAAGTGCCGCGTACGGCGGACGGCGTACGGCGTACGGCGGACGGACGGCCAAATTTTTATTCGATTTTGGTTTATTATTTTCAATAATAAGCCTTTGGAATCGAGCAAGAAAAAAAAAATTTTAACCCCCCCTCAAAATTTGATGTTTTACGTTTCAAGGTACGTAGAATACGAAAATCGAATAAAAAAATTTCCGTCCGTCCGCCGTACGCCGTACGCCGTACGCCGTACGCCGTACGCGGCACTTTTCTTAGCAACACTGGACCGATTTGGTTCAAATTTGGTATATGGGCTCCATTTGGGGTCTAGTTGTGCCGCGAAGCTTTTGGTTGATGTAGGTCACTTCTAAGGGGTGAAAATTAAGGGTTGAAATTTTCAAGAGTGCCCTAGCTCGAAAACTCTCGAAATAAAGGTATCGTTTTTTCACCAATTTTAAATAGTATTGAATTTTTAAAAATTTTTGAGACCACCCGGAGCTCTGTAGGACAAACCGTTCGGTCCCTACGAGTACTTGAAGGTTTTCCTTCGATAAAACAGAATCATGAGTGTGAATCGCAAAAGAGGTCTAATCTCCATTCAAATTTTATCGGACTAAAATGCGATCGCTGTTCATTTCTTCGATTTGTATACAGTTTTGCCTTCTGCGCAACCAGTAATCAAATTTCCATATGAAGCTTTCTATTTTTCCAATCGAGTGTGAAGCGTTTAGTTCTTTCTAATAAACTTGATTGTGAAGGTGTGAAGCCAGTATGGTGTGGTAGGTAGTACCTAGCTGGTAGGTAAAAAAAAGTTGGTAGGTAAAAAAAATGTTGGTGGGTAAAAAACGCTGCAAATCATTGCTCAAAGGCTTCTTCACTCTTCAGATCACTGATCAGCTGAGTGAGCTCCGAAGCCATTTTCAATCCTATTGAATGGAAGTGCTCTTCCAGGCGTCTCCAGCATTCGAGGAGATCTTCTTCACTCCTCAGATCACTGATCAGCTGAGTGAGCTCCGAAGCCATTTTCAATCCTATTGAATGGAATTGCTCTTCCAGGCGTCTCCAGCATTCGAGGAGATCTTCTTCACTCCTCAGATCACTGATCAGCTGAGTGAGCTCCAAAGCCATTTTCAATCCTATTGAATGGAAGTGCTCTCCCAGGGGTCTCCAGCATTCGAGGAGATCTTCTTCACTCCTCAGATCACTGATCAGCTGAGTGAGCTCCAAAGCCATTTTCAATCCTATTGAATGGAAGTGCTCTTCCAGGCGTCTCCAGCATTCGAGGAGATCTTCTTCACTCCTCAGATCACTGATCAGCTGAGTGAGCTCCAAAGCCATTTTTACTCCTATTGAATGGAAATGCTCTTCCAGGCGTCTCCAGCATTCGAGGAGATCTTCTTCACTCCTCAGATCACTGATCAGCTGAGTGGGCTCCGAAGCCATTTTCAATATCCTATTGAACGCAGGAAGCTGAAATTTGAGAGGGAAGGTCAAGGGAGAATACAGATGGTGGTAGGTGCTATTGATGGAGAACCAGTGATCTATACAGAAGGGTGATCTATACAGAAAATAATAAACCTTTGAGCAATGATTTGCAGCGTTTTGGATTCTACGTACCTTGAAACGTAAACCATCAAATTTTGAGGGGGTGTTAAATTTTTTTTTTCTTGGTCGATTCCAAAGGTTCATTATTGAAAATAATAAACCAAAAGCAAACAAATAAACTCTGCTAGGGAAGTTCCATGTTTCTCGAATTTTAGCCAAAGGATCTAAGCAGTAAGCATCCGGGGGTTCAGGCGAGTTCTTCACTGATACCCTAAAACGGTTCTAAAACGATTCCTGAAGTTGTTCCAAAAATTAGATAATATTACTATACGATGAAGCAGTATAGCTTATGATTGTCGACGCTCGGTTAGACACAAGGCTAACCTCAGGTCAGACAACCATAAGCTGCACTTCTCCATCGTATATTAATCAACGGTTGATACCAATAACCAAACCATTCATCTTTATTATATCGATACCTTAAAGCACAAAGGAGCTATGTCCATCCACCTTCCACATATTTTGGTTTATTATTTTCAATAATAAGCCTTTGGAATCGAGCAAGAAAAAAAAAATTTTAACCCCCCCTCAAAATTTGATGTTTTACGTTTCAAGGTACGTAGAATACGAAAATCGAATAAAAAAATTTCCGTCCGTCCGCCGTACGCCGTACGCCGTACGCCGTACGCCGTACGCCGTACGCCGTACGCGGCACTTTTCTTAGCAACACTGGACCGATTTGGTTCAAATTTGGTATATGGGCTCCATTTGGGGCCTAGTTGTGCCGCGAAGCTTTTGGTTGATGTAGGTCACTTCTAAGGGGTGAAAATTAAGGGTTGAAATTTTCAAGAGTGCCCTAGCTCGAAAACTCTCGAAATAAAGGTATCGTTTTTTCACCAATTTTAAATAGTATTGAATTTTTAAAAATTTTTGAGACCACCCGGAGCTCTGTAGGACAAACCGTTCGGTCCCTACGAGTACTTGAAGGTTTTCCTTCGATAAAACAGAATCATGAGTGTGAATCGCAAAAGAGGTCTAATCTCCATTCAAATTTTATCGGACTAAAATGCGATCGCTGTTCATTTCTTCGATTTGTATACAGTTTTGCCTTCTGCGTAACCAGTAATCAAATTTCCATACGAAGCTTTTTATTTTTCCAATCGAGTGTGAAGCGTTTAGTTCTTTCTAATAAACTTGATTGTGAAGGTGTGAAGCCAGTATGGTGTGGTAGGTAGTACCTAGCTAGTAGGTAAAAAAAAAGTTGGTAGGTAAAAAAAATGTTGGTGGGTAAAAAACGCTGCAAATTATTGCTCAAAGGCTTCTTCACTCTTCAGATCACTGATCAGCTGAGTGAGCTCCGAAGCCATTTTCAATCCTATTGAATGGAAGTGCTCTTCCAGGCGTCTCCAGCATTCGAGGAGATCTTCTTCACTCCTCAGATCACTGATCAGCTGAGTGAGCTCCAAAGCCATTTTTACTCCTATTGAATGGAAGTGCTCTTCCAGGCGTCTCCAGCATTCGAGGAGATCTTCTTCACTTTTCAGATCACTGATCAGCTGAGTGAGCTCCAAAGCCATTTTTACTCCTATTGAATGGAAGTGCTCTTCCAGGCGTCTCCAGCATTCGAGGATATCTTCTTCACTCTTCAGATCACTGATCAGCTGAGTGAGCTCCGAAGCCATTTTCAATCCTATTGAACACAGGAAGCTGAAATTTGAGAGGGAAGGTCAAGGGAGAATACAGATGGTGGTAGGTGCTATTGATGGAGAACCAGTGATCTATACAGAAGGGTGATCTATACAGAAAATAATAAACCTTTGAGCAATGATTTGCAGCGTTTTTTTTTTTTTCATTTCAGGAAAACTCAAATTCAACGAAATTATTATTGAGTTTTCTTAACGATAATAGCTTGAAAATTTATTGAGGGAAATTAAAGAGTCCAGTGTAAAAAGCCATTATTTTAGGAATTGTGCATTGGTGATAATTTCTTTTGAGTTTTTCTCAAAACTCCGTTTTTGGACATAGCTCCTTTGTGCTTTAAGGTATCGATATTATATGTTTAAATGTAACAATCCAGACGATAACGTAAGTCATTGGTTCCCAAAAATCAATCCCAATTTCAAAATTATTCAATATTCAATTTCAAAATTTCGATTTTGACAAAATGTTCATAACAAACAAAAAGACGAAATCGTTAGCCAGAATTTTTAGATTGAAGGAGCCCACATTTTAAAAAATGAACCAAAAACGTGATTTAAGAGTTTTTTGAGGATATTACCATCGTACCTAATGATAATAATAATAATAATAATAATAATATAATATATTATTATTAGTATTGTGGTATATTCGACAAAATATTTGATACAAAAATACAGTTCCAAGAATCTTAAATACCTTTAAAAACAATTTATATATTCAATGAAAACTTCGTAAATTTGTTGTACCCAAAAGTGCATTAGCCGAGAGGGATCTCTGAGTTCGGGGAGAAGAGTGGAACATGAATGTGGCCTCTCAACATGTTCAAAACACCTGTCCATACAGTTGTTGGTATGGTATGTTGAAAAAGTCTGCCAAGTGGGTGTGGCACATAGCTTCCTCGTATCAATAACCAGATTGTGTAGATGATCCGAAGCATAGTAGTTGATCTCAAAACATCAATCTCCAAAGCACCACCACCAAGCACAAGGCACCAGCACTACCCTCATGAGGGACCATCAGTCTGCACGTCATTCTACACAATTCCTGATAATTTCATCGAATTTGTATGGAAAATATAGTTATGACTCACAAACCAACTACATCCCAACTCGCACAATCCCTGAAAATTTCATCGAAATCGGATTATAATTTCGATTAGTAATTTCCATAGTTATCATGGACAGATTTTTATGAAATTTGGTATTAAATTTGGGCTCTAGTTATGCACCGAAGATTTTGGTTGCTGTCACTTATAAGGGTTGAAGAATAAGGGCTGAAATTTTCAAAACGTGCCAGCTCAAAATTTTTCGATATAAATGTATTGTGGGCATCCAATTAAAATAGTATTGAATTTTTAGAATCGAATGAGACCATCAGAGCTCTCTCGGACAAATAATCAGCCCCCTTTGAGAACTTATGGGTTGGAATTACGATAATTAAGAAACACTGGCGTGCATCGCAAAGGAGGCCTAATCTCCGTTCAAATTTTAGCTGACCAAAATGCGATCGTTGCCCGTTTCTTCGAGTTTTTCTATGTTTTGCGTCCTTAGCAACCAGTAATAAAATTTCCTAATGAAGACACCCACAAATGAGAAGCGTTTATTTCTACAGTACCTATACACTTGTGAATCGAAAATATGCTTAGTAATTAGTGACAATGGCAAAGCTGTGTTCTTCGAAGACGAGTGATATATGTATAAAAATAATAAAGCTTTGTGTGAAAATTTGCGGCGTTTGAAAGGGCTATAAATTTTGCGCCAAATGTCGTTTTAAATAGGTTAACCCGTACCTCCGTATCAAGTCAGGTGAATAGTTGCTTGATCTGATTTTTAGGGATATTTAAAAATTAGTGAATTATTGCGAGTTTTGCTGGAAAGCGGATCCTGGGGTAATTGCAGTAAACAACGGTTTATAATGAGTATGTGTAGATCACCAGTCTACAATGATCTCTATTGTACCCTCAAACCGTATAACCGTGCCTGTATAACAGAATTTGGTTCTTACTAGCTTGGAGTTCGTCGTTGAACCCCGACTGGCCTGCCTGTACCTACGATACTATGTTAATCATCTACTGAAAAATCACTTGCCCTCGCGCACGCTCCTACTTACATATTCACCTACCTAGAAGTCCTAGAAGTAAATACGGGAGCACGCCTTACATTACCGCCTCTACGGACGCATAACAGAACCTCTCTTTTTTTTTCGTATTATTTGTTCAACGGGGGCTACCCCTTGCGGTGAAGGGGGTATGCAAAGCAGCGCACGGGTCAAACCTTGGGGGTTACCAGGGTGAAGAGGAAGGGGAGAGTCGGAATTTGAATATCGGCCAACACGCATTATAGGACCTTTTGGGTCCTACCTGCGTATTTCGGTGCCTCGAAAATCACCTGTATTCAAATTTGGACAAATTGTTTCTCCTTGGGTGATAATCGGTAACATGAATGTCAGTCTAACAAGTCGTTGAAGGTTGTAAGGTTGTTGATTTTGGGTGATTGACATGATTTGAGCAGAAAGGTAAAGGGGAAACTGGTTCAAATCAGCCTCTGGGAAAATTAACAAAAAAATATTTATAGGATAGTTTGCTCATCTGACCTGACAAATACAACACAACTTATCGATAATCAACTTATCTTTCTTTTTCTCTCCCCTCTCATCGCTCAAGACTTTATTTTCAAACTCCCAAGTTTCATTTCAGTAGTTTTCATTTTCATTTCCCCCTCACCCTTTTGTTTTTCTTTTCTCTTTAAATCTTTCATTATTTATTCCATATATCAGTTAGATTCACCTTGTTGTAGAATGACGTATTATTTTAAAAATGTAATTGGGCTTGCCCGTATTAAATAAATAAATAAATAAATAAATAAATAAATAAATAATGTCAAGATCATTTTGAAAAAAAATAATAATAAATAATAACTCGTCTGCTAAGAACACAGGTTTGTCATTGCCACTCCTTACCAACTATGAGTATTCTCGCTTCAAAATCAAGTTTAATTTTAAGAAATAAACGCTCCACTCTCAATTCAATCAAAAAAGTAGGAAGGTAGTAAAGTAAACAACCATTTCAGGGTGGATTTTAGTCTGGCTGGTAGGTATTCCTGGCGTCGCGGACGTCATCAGCTGTTGAAACTTGAACCCACGACCCCCGCAAAAGTCGGTCCAAATTCCACCGCACAATAACGCTCGCCTCAACGACACTATATTCATAGCTGAGTTTTGCTTGGTCATCGCTGACGACCAGTCACTTCCTACCAACTATATTTTCGCTACGAAATCACGTTTAATTTGGATAAATAATCGCTTCACTCAAAATTCAATCAGTTCGAGTTCAACTCGAACATAAAACGAAAAACGATCGCATTTTGGCCAGCTAAAATTTTAACGGAGATTAGGCCTCTTTTGCGATTCACGTTCGTGTTTCTGATTTATCGTTATTCCAAGCCTCAAGTGCGTATGGGGGCAAACGTTTGGTCCTACAGTGCTCTGGTTGGTCTCATTCAATTCCAAAAATTCAATACTATTTTGAATTGATGAAAAAACAATACCTCTATATCGAAAGTTTTTCAGCTAGGGCGTTTTGAAAATTTCAGCCCTTATTTTCAACCCTTAGAAATGACTGACATCAACCAAAAGCTTTTGGCACAACTAACCACAAATAGACCTCATTATACCAAATTTCATAAAACTCGGTCCAAGATAACTAGGAAAAGTTATGCGCCGGACGGCAACATTATTGTCCAATATTCAGATAATAAACGTAAACCAGCAAATTTTGTGGGTGGGGGGGAGGGAGTTCGAATTTTTCTTCTTGGTCGTTTCCAAAGGTTCGTTATTGGATATTAATAAACCAAAATCGAAATTGTTAATACGTAGTTACCTAGTAATAGAGAAAATCATCAGCCAAGTTTGACGGGCCCCTGGATGTATATTCAATCAGATCGAGCCATCCATTCCACGACCCTCCAAATTTGAAATAAACGGGCGATTAGATCAAGGAGATTCACATTTCATTCATGAATGAAATTCACGAGGTACTATTGACCACAAACCCCGAAAATTTCTTGGAGATATGATAATAAAGTCATGCAGACCTACAAACCTTTCAAATCAATTAAGTCAAACATGGCTATATTTGTGACTTATTTTCAACATAAAAAACAATTTAATTACTGAAACTAATTAAATAGATGATTTCAACAACAAAACTGGAATTGAAATTAAAACTACTTGGCAAGAATATACCTCATTAAAATTTGACCAGAATAACTAAAATTGGAATATGGAATTGGTTAGATGTGAATTATTACATGGATTGCTGACAAAAATCACGAGAAAAATTTACCAATGTTCGATCTGAAAGTTAATTAGTTGGATGTGAATGAACCAACAGAAACGAGACCGAGTGAAATGGACGAAATTTGTCCATCGAAGGATATTTAATATCCTTTCAGAAGTTTGATTGGGTCCCTCATGTATTTGGCCATTGGTATGGGTCATTATGCTGTAATCTATCTCATCCAATTTAATAGTTGTTACATCGAAATTCACTGGAAAGCAGCCAAACGCATTCTGCGATATTTGAAGGGATCGATGGATCGCGAACTAGTATACTCCAGAAACAAAGACGAGCTGACAGGATACACAGACGCTGATTGGGGAAACTGTAGGATTGACCGCCATGGATACGCTCTTACATTGTCAGGTGCAACTATTTCTCGGACGTCGAAGAAGCAGAGGACAGTTGCTTTATCGACCGTAGAAGCTGAACTGGTGTGTCAATTTACTTGGAAAAGTTCCTTCGAGAGCTTGGATTTCCTGTGAAGCTGCCGATGGTTCGGTATAGTGATAGCCAGGGGACGCAAGAACATATCAAGAATCCTACCTACAGGCCAAGAACAAAGCATATCGTCCCTATACCTGGTAAACCATGTAAGTCGGTATTTTTTCGAAAATAATGTTTTGAGCTTTTCAGGTAAATTAGGGTCGCTTGATTCATTTAGGCCCGGTTCAAAAAAAATCTGTAACCTTGATAGTTACGTAACCCCATGGTTACCCTTGATAGTTACGTAACCCCAGGGTTGAAGCAAAGAGCGTTCAAAAAAACTTTTGGGGGTAAGGTTACCTTGATAGAATCGATTATTCGTTTAACCATGGTGAACTTCAAGGTTGCCATGGATACCCGACGCTCTGAAGTTCGGCGTTCCTCACCATGGAAGTAAGATAGCCCTATCCTTCTTCCATGGTTACATCACCATGGATTTCTGACATGCAAATCACGATTTTGGCAACACTGTCACCTACATAACCTGCAGTTGTATCTACTTTTTCGCGGTTCACCCGAGTTTTGTGTTGCGTGCGTCCTGTTGAAAAGTTCTGACATTCTGAGTTCTTTAAAGTTTCTTCCTGTTTCTTCTTACAATGAGTAAAACTTCACAAAAAAAAGTGAACGCTCCAAATTTCTCCCTGCAAGAGGAAGAATTGTTGATTATGCTAGTAGAGAGGAAGAAGGGCATACTGGAGTGCCACAAAAGTGATATGGTAGGGGCCAAGGATAAAAAAAGAGCTTGGGAAGAGGTTGAGGCTGAATTTAATGCCAACGCCTCAACCCAAGCTCGAACCTCAAATTCTCTCCGGGAGAAGTATAACAACCTGAAAAAGAAGTTGCGGCGTGATCTCACGGATGAGAAGCGGCTTATAAAGGGCTTATAAAGGGTGGTACTGAATGTGTACAGATGACTGATGATTCTATGGATATTCTGATACTGAAGACCCTCTCTTGCAAGTACTATGGTACTGTGTACAGTAGATAATACTATAGTGCTAATAATATGTACCGTAATGTAATAGGTAATGAAATGTAAGAGATGACTTCCTACTTTCATTGGAGATAATGACAACAACATAGATACTATATTATAGGCACTTACCTACGTTCTTTGGTGGAGATGCGGGGTCGTATCGCATCTAGAACATAGGCTGCTCCTTCCTTCGACAACCTGAAGCGATCGAAAAATTCTCTCTCATTCCAGGCGTCGAAGGAAGGATTCCTTGTCCGAATGCGATACCTCCGAGGCCCCATTCCAAGAATAATGCCAAGTTCGACGTAGTCTTCATCTTCTTCTGAACTTGGAATGATATAATCATCGTAGTTCTCCATGGTTTAACCAAAACTCGGAAATAGAAAAGTAACTAGCAACTTGCGTAATAGATGGAAATGAACTAGAAACTGTGCACTTCTTCCATTAAATCGAAACACCAGCCGCCATTTTGTCGAGTTTACCATGGTAAACTTCATTTAACCCCAGGCATTAGTGGGGTTACGTAACCCAGGTTACATTTCGGGTTATGTTAAAAAAAATCGATTATTCAACTTTTTTGAACGCACTTTTTCTTACCTGGGTTACGTAACCCCAAGGTAAACTTCAACCATGGGGTTAAATGTTTTTTTGAACCGGGCCTTAGTGAAGCCGTTTTCCAATCTGATGAATAGTTTTTTACCCAGAAGGCATTGAAAAAACGTGTAAGTCGGTTACCTATTTTTTCGCCGGAAAACCATGTAAGTCCTATGCATGCCTTCATAAGAGTGAGCAGCTCACGCTGGTGGCAAGTTTCCATCAAAGAGTCAGTTTTTTTAAAAACTTTTTTCCATGTAAAAGTTTACAAAATCATAAATGGCGTTCGGAGAAAGTGATCATAAATAGAAACCTTTTTATTAGTCTCAATTTCAGCAATAAATTCCACTCCTTGTGTTCTGCAGACACGTGATTTTCCATACTGTGGCCAACCTTAAGATCACGACCTACCTATGTGTTATTCCGCATTGTTTCTAAATTATTTTTACATTATTTAGGAGGATAATTTTAGATGAATTGATTGATTTGTTGGCTGTTTGACGTAGCTGTAATGCTGAAATTATAAAGAACAAAAAGAGATTAGTAGTGTGCTATTGGTCTGATTATGTTTTACAGGAAACTCTGTACAATTGATGATACAAGAGATAATAATTGAGGAAATCCATCTCTGACCAATCCCTACCCCACACCCAACCCATCCATAACCCATACCTAACTTATCCCTAGTCCATCCCTAATCCATCCTCAGTTCTTACCCTACCCAGCCCTGACCTACCCCAACCCCTAATCCGTCCCTAGCCCATCCCTAGTCCATCTCTAACCCAACCCAGCCCTGAGCTATCTCCAACCCCTGACCCATACCAAGCTCATCCCCAACATGTCCCTAACCTATCCCAACCCCAAATTTATACCCAGCCCATCCCTAACCCGTCCCTAGCTCATCCCTAACATGTCCCTTACCCCTAACCCATACCTAACTCATCCCTTGTTTTAATGAAATAAAAGTACCTAGTTACCTAACACTTAAATTCAATGCATACCTACCTAGTTAAGGTTATGATAGGTAAAGTGTTCCTATAAGTAATGGTTTTAATTTAAGAAATGGTAATTGAGGAATTGGTAGTATGATAATGTATTGCTCAACTCTAGTAATATTAAGACTGAAGACTGTCATTTTGACTCAAGGAGCCTTACAGTTGGATTGTGTCAACGCCTATGATTTTTCATTTAAATATTTTCCTTTTGCATCGATTTGGGTATTTTGTGTAACTTTGAAACCTGGAGAGAAAAAATTGAATAATATTCCTAATAATTGAATAACCCAAGCTGGGTATATTTTCATGAAAATCAAATTGAAAACCATGTAAGTCGGGTGTCGAAGGCTGGGTAAAATCATGTAAGTCCATTTTTTCGTTCGCTAAAGTAAATTTTGATGAAATTAGTCTCAGGCTCTTTGAAATACTACTGTTACCACCTGTTTTAAGGAATGGAACGAAAAAACTTATTGCATGTGGAATGAAAACCGAATTATTTAGTTCTTAGTGTCCCCTGTAAAATTTGATAAATTCGACTTACATGGTTTACCAGGTATAGGGACGATATAGACATCAGGAACCAGTTAATAAAGCAAAACCTTCAAGAAGGCCTAATCAATTAAAAATATTTGGCAACAGAAAATATGGTTGCGGATTTTTCAACGAAACCATTACCAAAGAGCACATTGGACTTCTGTTCGAGCCAAGCAGGAGTCTTACCAGAGAAAGTTTGAACTTGATGGGGCGTATTGGAACGTGTTGTTAATTCCAGTCCAAACTTATAAACCCCCTAGTCATGTGTGATTGAAGTTGTTGTTATGTTGTCAAATAAAAACTTTAGTCTGCGCTTGAATATCAAACTTACATTCATTCGTAATTTATATCATCTTTCATCAAAGATCTGAGACCAAAAAAAAATTCATCCATCCAAGCATTCCAAAAAGAGATCAAAATGGAATGTAGAAATTTAAGATTGATGAAAATGTTCACCAAAATCTCATTAAAGTGAAATTTGATGTTCCAGACAAAAAATGAAAAATTGAATTAGCCCCCGAAAATGGTGCCAAAAAAACGTAGCCAGAAGATGGTATCAAGAAAAAATTGCTGGCAAGAAAAAATTAACTAAATAGAGGAAAATTTAGCTTCAACTCATGTTTTTTTTCTGTTCAAAAGGTTAAAAGTTGTGAGTTGCCCAACGACTGGTGCCTTTATCCATCGTTACATGCTACGTGGAACACATTTTAGGGACAAAACTTGGTCATCAAAAAGTGGCGGTTGAAGCTCAAAGGCGGACGACCAACATACGATTTCAACCACAAAAAAATCATTATTTGGTGCCCAAATCGTCGGCGACTCTGTTCAAATTGTTACAATACTCAAGTCCTGGTCACCTCAGCGGTCATCGATTGTTGATCAGAGGATATCCGAGGTTTCCACGACCCCCAAAAAGTACACAAATCCCAAAAACTGTTCGGCGGATCGAATCGACCTCGAAAAATACGTGTTTTTCGTACGTTTTCGGAGTTGTAAAACGTTATTTGTCACAAGACCGTGGCGAAAGGTTTCCTTTTAGGTCAATTTCCGAAATGATCGTACTGGGGTGCCACTGGGGGAGGACAAACCATTTCGGATTGACCTCCGAAAAAAGGGGATTTTTCGTTCGCCCAGACCCCTGAGAAAGTCGTAAAAAGGGGGGAGACCGATAGAGAATAAATCATAAAAATCTGCGGTGGATGTGAGATGTGAAGGCGTATCACGTGTTGTCCTGAGGGACGTTGGATTTCTTATTTTCTTGTATTTCTCATTTCATTGTTGGGTTGACGTCATTATTCGACCGAGTGCGTGTGTGAGTTGCCCATAGATTGGGTGCGTCGATAGGTCACGACTCGATCTCTAAGTTGTTTGTGAAGCTGAAAATATCCTTTTGACGTAGGAAAAACTTGTCTTAGGGTCACCGGGCTAAGCGAAAATGGGTTTTTAACGGATTGTAACAGTTTCCACTTCTAGAGGGAAGTAAATAAGTGTTTGGGAGATTCATTAATAAATGGCAGTTTATTGGTTAAGACCACCCTTCATCAACGGAAAGTACTTCGAAGAGTACAATTGTTGGAAAGTCCATCGAAATAAGCAGGTCGAGTGCAGGAGGCGAGCGCTTTTGATGTAAGGGAATGATAACGTTGAAAGAGTACCAAAGACTGACGATCGGTGGTACTATTATGACGTCTGGATACAAGGAAATTGAAGGGATTAGAAAGGGACAGACCACGTTGTAATCAATCTAACTTTCTAATCTCTTACCATAGTCGATCTTTGATCCTACTTGTTACACTTGGGAGAAGAAGAGGTGAAGAGATTAGATAAGGAGGGGCTACGTATTAATCAAACTACCTTTCTATTTCTTTTCCTTAGTCGATCTGTGATACTATTTTTAACACTTGGGAGAAGAGGAGGTGAAGAGATTAGATAGGGAGGGGCTACGAGCTAATCAATCCACCTTTCTGATCCCTTACCATAGGCGATCTATGATCCTATTTGTAACACTTGGGAGAGGAGGAGGTGAAGAGATTAGATAGGGAGGGGCTACGAGTTAATCAATCTACCGTTCTAATCCCTTACTATAGGCGATCCGTGATCCTATCTGTAACACATGGAAGAAGAGGATAGATAGGGGGTAAAGAGATTAGATAGGGAGGGACTTCATGTTAATCAATCTACCTTTCTGAACCCTTACTATAGGCGATCTGTGATCCTATTGTAATACTTGGGAGAAGAGGAGGTGAAGAGATTAGATAGGGAGGGGCTACGAGTTAATCAATCTACCGTTCTAATCCCTTACCACAGGCGATCCGTGATCCTATCTGTAACACATGAGAGAAGAGGATAGATAGGGGGTAAAGAGATTAGATAGGGAGGGACTTCATGTTAATCAATCTACCTTTCTAATCCCTTACTATAGGCGATCTGTGATCCTATTGTAACACTTGGGAGAAGAGGAGGTGAAGAGATTAGATAGGGAGGGGGTAGGAGTTAATCAATCTACCGTTCTAATCCCTTACTATAGGCGATCCGTGATCCTATCTGTAACACATGGAAGAAGACGATAGATAGGGGGTAAATAGATTAGATAGGGAGGGACTTCATGTTAATCATCTACCTTTCTAATCCCTTGTCATAAGCGATCCTGTATGTAACACATGTGAGAAGAGGAGATGAAGATATTTTATAGGAAGGGACTTCATGTTAATCAATCTACCTTTCTAATCCCTTACCATAGGTGATCTGTGATCCTATTTGTAACACTTGGGAGAAGAGGAGGTGAAGAGATTAGATAGGGAGGGACCAGGTGTTAATCAAACTACCTTTCTAATCCCTCAAAAAAGTCTGTCAGTGATTCGATTTTATAACTTCAGGGAGATCACAGTTAAGGGATCGAAAGGAAAGGGACAAAGGGGGATAATCGACCTACCTTCTCTTACTTAGCGTTAAAGCCTCTTGATTGACTGAAATTGAGGCTCAATAATCTTCAAATTTTTCAATTTCTTGAACGTAATAACTCACTTATTATTAAATTATCAGCTACTCAGAAATTGCGAGAACTCGTGCACTCACTCATCGGTGTTACATTCTGAAGTTTATTTAGTTCCGTAAACCATCACGAGGGCAGTAATGTCGCCTGTTAACTCTGCTCAAGAAAATGATCCGAGGTTTTGCTTGTTGACACCAGACAAAGATTCAAAATTGTACAAGAAGCGCTGACACCCCCCCCCCCCTTCCACAACAACATTAAAAACATTAACTCAAAAACATTAAAAATTGAGACTTTTGAAATTGTTTTTCTTGAAATCGTTTTTCAATTTAAAGTCAGAGCTCTGTTCATATGTAATGTGGAAGCGTACATAGAATAGGTATCAAAAATTCATCTGGCGATAAAATTACCTTTTGAAGGTTCACAGTTGCCCCTCCCTTCCTCACAATACCTACTTAATTTAAAAACAATAATATATGTGACTGGATTTTTTTTTCTTTTTTTTAGTTGAAGACAAAGCTTTGTTTGGTAGGTAATGTAAAAACTCGTGGAGATAATATCTCTCTATATATATAGAGAGAGAGATCGATATTATTGAAAATTCACCAGGTGATGAAATATCAACACCTTGATTGAATTGAAACTCAAACATCAGCAGTTTTTCATCTCATCCCTCACAAATTTAACAGTAACAACGACCTCAAAGTTAAGAATCGATCACCGATACGCCCCCGTAGGCGGTTAAGGGTTAAGTCGAAAGTCCGAAGGCGTATGAAAGATGGAAGGCCGACTAATTGTTGCATTGATCAGGTAGTCCTCATTAGAATAATTAATAACGTTTGCCCAACCGAACGGTTATCGTCCCACAGCTGACCGAAATATTAATCATCGAGAAGTAATCGAACGAAAACAGACAGAAGTGATGGCTCCGTCCTTCTTTGTCTGTCTCTCTCTTCCCCCTTCTTCTTCAACTTCGTGCGACTCTTTTACCGACCTTCGGCTTGATTACTGCTTTATGGTAATCGTCATCGATCCCACCCTTTCGTCCGAACAACTGTAATTTTTACACAACTTTTAATTGATGTCGTGACGTCATTGGTGGTAAAAAATCGTCAAGTTTGTCACGGAAGGAATGAAGCTCATAAATTAGTCTCACAGAGAAACACGAGGAGTATAATTCCGTTCTCTTTCTATACCTACTTTGCGTAGTTTCAAGTACGAATTTACAGGTTCGTACAATCACATACAAAATATAATGTATTTTAAGATACATCTCCACCATGTTGTCTGTCGGCTCAACCAATAATCACCGAATTTGATTCGAACAAAACTTGTTTGAATTTCGGAGGGGAGACGAGGAGGTAATACCTCGAGAGTGAGTATTAGTCCTACTTTACACCGTTTCCACTAAATTGATATGCAAAAGACTCGCAAAAAAAATACTAAAAACAGTTACTAAAAACTACTAAGTAAATCGTAAACTCACGGTCCCGTGACTCGAAAACATTGATTCTTTCCATACCTGCTGAGGAGTCTAAAATCTGATAGGACTGAAAAGGCCTCTTTTTGAACATTTTATTCCAAAAATATCGATTTGTTGACTTCGTGATTAAGTTTGACTTCCAGCCTTTAATTCAATTCAAATTTAATTTTTTATTTCTAATTAAAGTAAGAGTCATCCATAAAAAAAAATGTTTAACATTTTTTAATGATAAGATATTTTTGGAGAAAATCCTGTTTCGGACATCAAAGAACACAATCCTAGATTTCTATGTTTTGGAGTACTTTTCTTAAAATTCCACTTATTTTCTAAGTGTAAAAAAAAAACTTCACGGTTTTACTTCTTGATTTCCTGCAAAAATCGAGTTCCTATTCCTTATCAAATTCTTCATATATTATTATTATTTAAATCGGCGAACTTTGCCCTTTTTTCTACAATTTAAATACACCCTAAACAAATTTTTTTTTCAATTTTAGTAATAGGTAATTACCCGTACCTACAACTTTCAGAAGTCTATAAAAGTACAGACTTTTTTGAGTAAAAATAGTTTTAAATACTTTAAATAATTATACAAATAAATATTCAAGAGGTGCAATTCGGTTTGAAACATAAAAAACTGGCCATTTTTTGAGAAAATCGCTCCTCGGATATCAAAAAACACAATGCTAAATTTCTGTTTTTTGGCTATTTTTCTGAAAATTCCAATAAGGTATTTTCCAAGTGTGAAAAAATATTAAAACCTTTACGGTTTTATATAATTCATATAAGATTATCGGTTCTGCTCGTATTGTCAAAATTGTCTGTTGGTTAAATTAAGGATCAGTGAACAAGTGAAGTGTATTGTGGAAGATCGTGAAAACTCAACCATGAAGATACAGAAATTTGATTTTGATCATTTAACGACACATGGAAAGTGTTAATGGAAGCTCTCCTAGAGAAAACGAGGAAGGATTTTTTGGCAAGTTTTCTGAAAATTATGAGAAAAAAATCGTTACGTTTTATTACTGAAGCAAAGCAAGCAAACAAGTAAGCAAGGCAAGTTTCTCCAAAAATCGAGTTTTGATTTCTGATCAAATTCTTCATATTGCTATTGAAATCGGTAAACTTGCCCCCTAACATAATATTTTAGGATTTAAAAAAATTAGGTGATATTTACCTGTGGAACTTTGACAGGTGTTTTATTAAAGTACAGACGTTTTTGGGGTAAAAACATTTTTTATTCTACTCTTTAATACACCCTAAACATACTTTAATTTTTTGATTTTTTTTCTTTTATTATTGGTCATATTTACCTGCACAACTTTGTGAGGTGTCTTATACATCTTATATGAGACTCGAAACATCTATTTTAAATATAATTGTTTAAAATACCCTGTACTTAGAAAAATATTCCAGAGGTGCAATTCGGTTTGAAACATTCAAAACTGGCCAGTTTTTGAGGAAACCCTTTCTCGGATATCGAAGAACACAATGCAAAATTTCTGTTTTTTGGTGTAATTTTCTGAAATTTCCACTTATTTTCCATGTGTGAAAAAAAGTTGTTACGGGTTTATTACTGGAGTTCCAAGGTAGCGAGTTCCTCCAAAAATGGATTTGATTAATACCTAATCAAATTCTTCATATCATTATTGAAATCGGTAGGTAAACTTGCCTTGTTTTCTACTCTTTAAATACACCCAACACATATTGTAAGTATTTTTTCAACTTTGTGAGGTGTTTCATGAAAATAAATTTTTTTTTTTAATAGAAATATTTTAAATACCCTCTACCCAAATAAAAATTCAAGTGGTCCAAATCGGTTCGAAATACTGAAAAGTGGCCATTTTTGGATGCGGAAAGTAGTCAGCAGTCTACCTCGAGGTGACTTTAACTCTTTTTTAATCGAAACTTTTTATTGTGCAATTACTACCCACAAACAGCCAAGTACCGATTATTTTAGTCTACCTGGTAATTTCTGTTGAGCGCAATAATCATTGTGTTCAGAGATACCTGCGGGCGGCTAATAGCTGACTGCGATGGTACCTAACTATATCCAACTCTTATAACTGTACCTTCGAGCCATTAAGTTGAGAAAAGGGGAAGATGAGAGAAATCTACGCAAAACGTCTTTTTCCAGCATTCCGGGACGGGGCTCGACCGAACTAATGACGTATTCTCGGATTCCCACGGGCTCGGACGGCGCCGTCATCAGGCGCCCTCATCAGCGCCGTTGATGAGCGCCGCCGGTCCGACTCATCCTCGAGGGTACATCTTCCGATTGGCCACCGGTCAAACTTGAAAGTGAATCGCTAAAGGGTAATTTTTAATGGGTAATTAGAAGAAAAAAAACCTTAATTTTAGAAAATTTCTGGAAAGAAACGCATTGTTTAGAGATGCGTGTCGGTGGGACGTCACAATGGATGAGGAGAATTGCGTTCAATTCATAATTATTGACCTTCTTGCTGCATGAAAAAAAGAGTGAGTGATGAGTAAAATAATATTTTATTTTATATGAGTATATTTTATATGAGTAATATGCGTATATTACCTATACTCATTCTCCACCACGGGCTGGTTCCCATATGGATCATTAATTTCCATAAGTTTAGATTATTAAAATGTGTCAGAAGCGTTATATGTTATTTTATGCTAGTAATTATAGTATATATATTATAACAGAGCATTATTATGTATTAGAAGTTTTATATAGTACGTTAATCATTCATATCCTTTTCTTAACTCTTGGATGGAAATACATAAATAATAAAATTTATTATTTTATTATTATTATTTTATAATTGTTTTATTATTTAATAATAAAACAGTTTCTCACTGTGTTATTTGGTTTAACATCATTATTAAGTCCCTACCAGTATATTTCTAGTATGATTTGAGCCTCAAAATGAATTGTGTGTCGAGTTCAGCTACTTTTTTCCATTTCTGTCCATTCACTTCCTTAACTCAGTGGTAGCGAGCTCAATTCAGGTTTGTATAGTGTAGTTTGAAGTCAGGAGATCGATCGCTGGACGAGAGAAGCTAATTTTTAATGACCCAACAAAAAATACAATAAAAGCCATGATCATCGATGCTCAAAATTGTAAAGCATCTAAAAACATGTTTCTCTCAGAGAGTGAGATTATCAATTGAAAGTTAGGCTACTGCAAGAGATGCACTTGAATATCATTTAAAAATTTGATTCTTTGCAGCATCTCAATACAAGGTCCAAATATTCGATTTCTGACCGTGTTCACAATTTAAGAATTTAAATACACTTTTTGACTTATAAAGTTGGGTTTTCTTTTGAATTTAATGGAGTTGGAAAAAAGGAATAAGAAAGAGAGATTACCGGCCGGCACGCAGAACCGTTAACGATGTGAGGTGGGGGCCTATTTACCCTGCGCGGTAAGCGGCCAATAATATATGAGTGTGTCGTGGTACGGATGAAAGCCCATCCCGTAACTGGCAGCTTTCAGAGAGGTAAGGAAAGTAGGCTTGAGAAATGAGCAAGTCAGTTAGTTCGACTAAAATGATCCAGTGGTTCCTCATTAAATGAGGAACAAATTTTGTTCAATGAAATAGATGAGAGGTGTGGGAAGACAGACGATTATTTAAAAAAAAAAATTCTTCTAGGAAGAAATCACGACTCAAGGCTTCTAGACGATTCTAGCCACTTTTAGGATTAAAATGAATAGTAAACATAGTGAACACTCCTTCAATTTATCTATTCCACAAGGCATTTCCAACCAAAAAATTTGTTTTGACCCCTTGTTTTTCCAAGTTTTTGTCAATTTCAAGATTTTTTCATGAGTTTGTCCTCATATCATCAAATTTGCCATAACTATCTTATTTCAAATTAAATTTAGGGGAAAAATGTGTGTTTGAACGGTATTTGTTCTGATGGTGGAAGACTGCAAAGTTGGATGAAGAGCGGAAAAAAAATCATGTTTTTCAGCGAACAAAAAAAATTGTTCTCTAAATGTGATCGTAAAAAAATGTATACCGTTAGAAACTGAAATTCCAAAAAAATTTTCTCTTGTCAAAAAATACAAAAATTTTTACTATTATTAAATCAAATTATTAATTAATTCTAAATATTTAATAATACAAAAAATTTTTCCTTGTCAAAAAATGTAAAATTTTAGAAAATTATCAAAAGTTTTTTTTGGAGCTTTTTTTTGCTTCAGATTTCAAAAAATATTTGATTTTATAGTAGCAGAATTCATTGCATCATCATTTTGTATTGGTAATAACTAGGGCTCGGATCAGGGCATATCTGCATATTATGTTGGCGAAATGCCCAAGCTACAAATATCCCAAATACACCTTTTTGAAGGGAATTTGGTGTTCCTAATTTAAATTTATAGAGCATATAAATGCATAGTTTGTTACTTTTCTTCTTAAGAGCATATTTGGGGTGTTTTGGGGAAAAAGTATATTTTTTTGAATTTTTCGAGAGAAGAAATCTGCGTATTTTCTGAATAATTCTCTCAGAATTCCTGTATTTCATACTTTTCAAGCAAGGAATGTCAAGTAAAGTCGGGGAACCCCGTGGGGAACCCTCAAGTGTCAATTAATAGAGTTTCAGGATTAGTGGTCATAAGGTGGTCATTACTAATAACAATGAGAGTGATGTCATGTCTTGGTGGTGGAGAAAAACACTGGACGGAATCTGCCGTTGATTGAATTTCGGATTGAGAAAATCCGTGGAAAAGTCTAGCTTGTTCTTTTCAATCGGTCCAATTGAAGTCAGCTTCATTTCGTTTTTGGTAATATGAACAATTGTATTTAATTGTATTGTATTGTATTCAGTCCAGTAAATGCAGTGGAGGCTAGAGTTGAGTGAAAATTACCCAAAACTTGTGAAGTGTAAGACAAATTTAGGTAAAGTTGACTCATACGTTCTGGTATTTGTCGCAACAAACCAGAGAAGGAATTGACGGGAAGAGATGTGAGGTGAATCTGGTGTGGGTAGAAGCAAAGGAAGCTTAGGCGGAATGTGTCAAAATTACCCATGTTAACTATGTAGGGTTGATGAACTAAACTATCGGAATAGTTTAGTTCCAGTACATAACCTAGCTCCAATATAACCCAAAAGTAGATACTTCTATGATCATTTTCTTTTACAAACACAAACAACCGCTCAAAGGGTCGAAATCGTATCGAGAACCTTCCTGATTCGAAGACAGCAGCTGGATCTCCACCTCCCTTCTACCCTACTATTTCATCTTGTCTTCCACGTCGTATAAATATCAGATCAAATGAGTTATCAATGGATTCCACCTTTTTTTTCAACCCTTCCAATTTCAGTAGGAAATCCGACTCCGGTTGAAGGACCTCCCCTAGTTTTTTTTTCGGAGTGGAAGGGATTCTCCCTTCAGTCGAATCAGAGCGAAGGAAGATATGAACAGCTTGATGAGGGGGGGGGGGGTACAATTTTGTACAACTCAGGGACCAGCAGAACACACTGTGCTTACTGGGGCGATCACAAAAAAGTTGTCTCTCCCCTAAAGTTTTATAAACACGCTTCGGATGACACCTTGTGTTTTTTTTTTCGTCGAAGGGGTTCGCAAGATGAGGGGAGCTTTCGGTGATAATGAATAAAATTATTCGTTTCTCCCTCATTGACGTACTATTCTGCGAAAATTCTACTTTATTATGAAATTCAATTAACAATAACAGAAAGTACCACGCTAATTTAATTCTGAATGTTATTTTCAATTATAAACCTTTAGAATCGAGCAAAAAAATTAAACCCCCCTCCATCCCTCAAAAGTTGATGGTGTACATTTAAAATTATGTAGAATCGAAAAATCGAATTTGAAAAACTGCAAATTATTACACAAAGGTTAAATTTAATTAACATTTAGTATTAATTTTATTCAAGGTTCAATTATTTTTCTATATAGATCACTCACCTGCAAAGAACAGAGCTTTGCCGTTGTCACCACCTACCAACCATATTAATACCCAAGAGTGTGGCGTTCATAAGGCCACTTTGGGTCTCGCCCCGGCGAAATTTTTCTCTCTATAACCTAGATTTTTATCCCAAAGTTGGAAAAACTCCCTTCAAAAACTGTTCTTCCCAAAATATAAAAAAATTCCCTAGCAGAAAGTTCACAGAAAACTCACTCATGATCCATGGAAGCATGGATCTTTTACAAGTGAAAAAAAAAGTATACTGACATACAGTTATAATGTCCAGTATCCATGATGGAACCTGAGGCCATGGAGCTAGCTTCCATGCCTACTACTAGGTCCATGCCCAAGGCTGCCTCCACAGCCAGCAACTAGAGAGAAGAAGAAGTAAGATGGAATAGATAGGTATCCAACAATCGATTTGTATCAAACAATCGATTCTACACTCCCGAATTCCCAAGATCTGGGGCTAGACCCTAGTGTTGTCATGACAACGTGTTTTCTACTTTTAGTTTTGCCCCGTCCACACACGCGCAGTGGTGTTATTTTAGTTTATCCCCTCCTTTTCTCAGCCCCTGCCCTGGAAGACAAGATCGATTTTAATTCTCTCTGATCCAGAAATGTTTTGATTCAACTAGATGGATGGGTGGATGGATACTCTGTTAAGGATGGATGGATACTCTCCTCTTCTTCCAGTTGGTTGTCAGGATCATAAATCACTAGCGTACAAAGAAACGACTGTATTCTACAATAACTTGGCTCAAAAAAGATTATAAATCGATTACATAGCTCTAGATAGTGCAAGACCACTGAAACTCCCCTTGCGGTCAGTTCACTGGCTCGTCCTGAACCCGACTGACGATTAAAGAAGTATCTAGGGAGAACCCAGGGTCCTCACACTCTTCTTCCAGGGTGCTTGGCATGAAGATCCCTACTCGGGATAGGTCTAGACTATCTGTGGGGGCGGCTACACATATATAAAAGAATGTTTGTCTCCCATGGTCAAATTCTTCTCAACGAGGATAATTAGGGAAGTAGGTGTGGAAGAATTCTTTATGAACGGTTATGCCTTTCTTTCTAAATGAGGCAAAGTTGTAACGGATTGATAAGTTGGCCTCGATCTAAGTCCCCCTCCCTCCACCCCCATCACGCGTCACCGCCGCTCCGCAATCCTGTTATCTCGTTGTCTGATATCAATCGAATTAGTAGAACTTTTTGTCTCAAGGTGGCGCCGTTGGTGTTTTCAAGTTGGTGCCGGTGGAAGTGAGGGTGATGTAGGATGTAGCCGTGAGAGGGGGGGGGGGGTCTTTAAGATGAGCGTCCTGCGAAGAAAACATCGATCCTTTTTCCCTTCACAACCGCCTTCTCCGTTTTCCCTGCCCTTATTCCGCTCTTTTTCCCTCTCTCCCTCTTTATCCCGCGTCCCTTAACCCCCCCTTTAACTCCCCTTCTTCCACATACGGGAAGCGGAGGCCCTTAAGTATATTAGACTGTGTGACAAGGAAGGACCTTAACCTCCGTGGTGAGGGAGGAAGTGGAAGAGAGGGGTTGGGATTAACACGCCCCCCATCACCACCTCTGGGCTTCCCCATTTCGGGCTCTGTAATATCCCAACACGCTTAACCCCCCCTTATCCCCATTTCTTCCCCCTCGACTCATTTTCTTTCTGCAATTTTTATAAGTCTCAGGCGATATGGCTGGAGAGCTGGAGGCAGCTGACTTGGCAAGTCAAGATGTCTCTGCCATTCCAATATTTTGTAGGTTCACTTTAGAGATCAAACAAAGTTGTAGTGCTCATCGGATCTCTAATTTGTTAAGTGACTACAAATTAAGCAGAGAAACGTGAGTGTGACACTTAGCTCCCTAATATCCCCAGCATCACACAGGAAATAGTTAGCTAGGAATCCGTAATGGCAGGTGTGCACTAATTACCAACAATGATACCATGGTAAGTAAAGTAAGCAACCATTTCAGGTAGAAGTTTCGTCCAACTCCCACTCCTGGCGTCGCGCCGTGGTCCACAATCGTCAAAATCGATCAATATTTGATTTTTTGAAGTATTTTCTCCAACCTTGTCGGCCTTATACAGGGTGTCCCATGTTAAGGACCGCAAAACTTCGGCAGTCGATTCTACAACTAATTTTACTAAGAAAGTGTCTCATAGCAATTTTTCGTTAGACGCTTAATTTCCGAGTTATTCCAATTTTAAAATTTTTTTCGTGTTTTTGACCTCAAGCCATAAAAATGATCATAACTTGCTTCATTCACAAGCAATTCAAAATCTAATTACACCGTTGGATAGGGCGTTAAATTTACCACCTTTCTAGCGGTTAAACATAAAAATGTATAAGGTCATGATGGGTGAAAAATCAACTCGTAAAGTCATTTTTTGTAAAATTGTCAAAATTTTCTACTTTTTCTTTTAATTGTTAAGGTTTTATTTCCACATGATTTTTCACGTAACTCTACATCAAAAACTGCACAAAGATCTCAGTTTTCTAAAAGTATAATTTGTTTCAATTTTACTCCGCTAATTAGAGGTGAAAAATACGTTTGAATGCTAAAAAACGTGGTTGTGCTCATGGAAATCAAGGTTTTCTGGTTCGCTGGGCCTCGGGACGGTTCGACGAATTAGGGGTGGAATTCCACGTCATTTTCAACGCTATTAGACTTAACTTAACATTGTAGGAAACAACTTGAAAACTTTATTAAATTAACATAATATATTATATAAGTTTTTGCAGGATTGATTATAATTTAAATAATCTAGTATTTTTAATCTCAGTTTTTAGTTGTGATTATTTATGAAAATATTACTACATATTTATAATAAATTTTTTTAACAAACAGTTGCGTGTACACAATTATAAATATTAAATTATTTTGGTTTATATTAAATAAATATTTTATATAAATAAATAAATATTGTTTGAGAAATATTAATTGTTTTTAATTTATTTTATATTAAAATATATGAAAGATATTTTCAAATTAGGATTAGACGCCTTTATTACTCTAACTTTAAATTAATATCTGACCAATATTCGATTTTGCAGCGTTTTGCTTCTTCAGACCGACCAGGTTGTTAATAGTTTTGTTGTTTTATTAGGATGTTCGAAGAAGTCTCCCAAGTGGGTGCGGCACATAGCTCCCCCATATCTTCCATGTATTGCGTGGATGATCCGATGCATAGTAGTTAATCTCTAAGTACCTTCCGCTACCCTCATAGGGGACCATCTACACGCTAATCTGGACAATTCAAGAAAATTTCATCAAATTCGGATGAAAAATGTAAGTGTTATGGCTGTTACAAACATTCGTCAAACATCTCAAAACATCAATTTCAGAGTACCTTGAAATACCGTCATAGGGGACGATCTATACCCCAATCCGCATAATACATGAAAATTGCATCGAAATCGGAAGGAAAGTGTAGAAATTATGGCCGTTACAAGGAATTTACTTCTGCGCACGCGCAGTGGCTACTATCATTCCGGTGGCAATTATTTTTATAGGGGACCGTCTACACGCCGATCCGTACAATCTCTGAAAATATCATCGAAATCCGAGGATAACTTCGCATAGTTCTGTCCGTTGCAAGGATTTCATGGAAGAACACAGACAGACAGACAGCAAACCAAAACGGTTCAGCAAGGCCAAAAACGAAAAACGCGAGTGGAAATTTTGATTTTGAAAAACTTTTTTTTTCTACTTTGAGAGGTGAAATCATTGTTTCTCGCTACCTTGGTAGCCTCGGAACTAAAATATTTTCGATAATTTTCACAGGCAGACTAAAAATGTTTCGAAAAAACGCCATTACGAATTCTCGTTGCATGTTCAACCATATCTTATTACAGCGAACATTTTTATTCATTTCTCTCTTCGACGAAGTTATTTCAATTTTTACTATTCATATTTCCATACAGGCCAATTCGTCGAACGACCCACTCAGCTTTTCACGGCAGTTCATTCTCTTAGGACGAGCGTAAACGGCGATTTTTCCCCCGATTTTTAATCAAGATACCGGTTCCTTTTGTAGTGCCGACAATCGTATCTGAGAGATTGGTCGTTACGAGGAATCGAAGACTGACGATTCAAAAAGACGTTCCGGAAATATTTATGACACTCAAGTTTTATTGGTAATCGTGCAAAAACTATCTAAATCTATCCGAATTGAACTTGTATTGAATATCTTGCGACGAGGGTCAAGATTACTGTACCTAAGTGCAGTGGAATCCAAACCGTTCGTGACTTGAAACCATCTGCAGTTTGACTCATTACGTGTAGTAAATTATGGAAAATTTTGTTCTCAATAAACACCTTTGTTGTAAAAGTTGGTCTTTCCAACTGAAGCCGTGTCGTTCCGAAGGAATCGCTTCAGGAACGGTTACAATTTTCCAAAATTACGAATGGACTGATTACATTCAAGCACACTACTCCATATTACTCCTCGAATTTTGTGGATCCTCCGTTGCAATACCTGCAGTGTCTTGACAGAATTTGATATGGTTGGCAATGGAGCAGCTCTGACAGTAAAAATATCAGGAAGAGCAGCAGCCAAAAGTGCAAAGTCTGTCCCTATCAGCAAAGCTGTTCCATCGCCAAAGATCATCATTACAACAAAGATTGAGCATGTATAATTCCAGATTTTCACATCATTAATACATTAATTCAACCTGAAAACTTGTTTCATATCACGGTGTACACTGGAATTGGAACTGTATCGCTTGATTATAATAATAATAAATTATACATGTGAATCCATTTATAGCTGTTACAACTCCCGACTCTTCAGCCACAATTGCTTTGGAAGTTAGTCGACTGAGCAAGTATTCAGGCTAGATCTTGCCTTTGAGAACCGTGGAATCTTATGAATCCAAGATCTAGCATGTTTTGGGAATCAGTCAAGATCGAGCGAGCTGAAAAACCCCGATTTTTTACAAATGAACATCTACTCAAATCATCACCCGAGTTGCGAAAGAAAACTGCTAGCCAATCTGAAGGTAGCACCCGCACTTCCACCATTCTGAGATTAGATTAGACTCAACTCAAGTGCACTGGAGGGACTGGAGGGAACCCTTTTGGCTGAAACTAACTGCAGAGCTTGGAATCCAAGTAAAATGTGAAGTTGGAACACCATAAAGGAATCAGTGCCTCTGGAATCAATGCTTCCGAAGTCGTAACAACTGAGCATTTCAATGGATAAGAGTTTTTATTAACTGGTACTGCATGAAAGCCAGATGGCCGCCTGTTTTTGAATAAATACTGTTCCTGGAAATGCTTCTCAATTCAATGTTTTTGAAGTCATTGCCTCTAAAGTTGATGTCTCTGAAGTCAAAGATTCTGAAATTAATGCCTCTGAAACCAATGTCAGCTTCTGATGTCATTGTCACTGAAAGTGTGACGACTGAAAATTTCAATAATAAGAGTTTGCTGCATGAAAGCCTGCTTGTAACACCGACTTTCCCTGGAAGTGCTTCTGAAGTCGGTGTATTGAACCCAACGCCTCTGAAATCAATGCCTACAAATTTTATGTCTTTGAAGTCAAATATTCTGGAAACAACGCCTCTGAAACCAATGTTCTTAAAGTCAGAGCTTCTGATGTCATTGTCACTGGAAGTGTGACGAATTAAAATAATAAGAGTCTGCTGTCTTAAAGCCTGCCTGTAATGCCGACTGTCCCTGGAAATGCTTCTGAAGTCAATTCTTTGAAGCCAAGCTCTTGCCAAGCTTAAAGTAGATGTCTCTGAAGTCAAAGATTCTGAAATTGATGCCTCTGAAACCAATGTCCTTGAAGTCAAAGCTTCTGATATCATTGTCACTGGAAGTGTGACGACTGAAGCTTGGCTCGAGCTTGGTTGGTTTTTATTTTTCAACGCATCTGCTGAATACAAGACAGACCTAATACATACAGCGCAGCCTTCAGAACATACCGAGCTACACCAACACTGCACATCCATCCGACCTTCAACTCACAGAACAACTACCTACCATCTCGCCAGAAGTTGAGTAATACGTACTACTAACTTGCACATAAAAAAACTTTACAGAAGAACTTTAATAAAGTAGTATTCATGTGTGATTTGCGTTGTGCTTGATTCATAGAGTCGTAGATATCAATACTCGGGTTCGTACATAAAAATTGATATTACTTTTCACCTCAACAATAACGATACCGATACAAAAGGAACTACCCTAGTGCAAGTATTTTGCGTGTAATGACCTAAAAATTAGAGTACAGCTGTACCGGGACTGTGGAACTGAGATACAACTTGTAACGGTTCCATGCAGTGACAAAAACTCAGCCCTTACCGGTCCAGTTCCATGGACCGATAAGATATCAGGGAATGGCTCTGGACGGAGAATGGATCTTTTGGACTGGTAAGCATGGAACTTGTCTCCAGTTCAGTTCCGTGTACCATAAAGTAAAGTACCCTTGGCGATTCCACGGACCAATAAGATATCATGGAATGGCTTTGAACCAGGAGGGGACTTGGAACAATGAGCAAAGATATCACTGGGCTGAAAGCTGAAGCTGGGGGCCCTAGAAGCGTTCTGATTGGTGGAGCTCCAGGTCGTAGTTCTAGATGAGTGCAAAAGATTGCGTTCATGATCGCTAATTCCCAACCTCATCGCAACAAGTCACCTTGTTCAACACATATTTTTCTTCTTGGGGCGTTAACGGCCGCATCTAAGTAAAATTTGATAACATATAGTGTATGAAAAAATCGAGCGATTTCTAATAATACACTAGGTTTCAAACGTTTCTAAGGGTGGCAGTTGTTGATTGAACATTTGAACTGCTGGCAATAGGGACCTCAATTGGTGAATTCAAGTAATTTTTGTAAATCTAAATGACGTTGAAATGAAAAGTTATCAATTTCTGGTCATTCGAGAGGATTTGGAAAGAAGCGGCATGAAAAGAGTGTGGCTTCCCCCTACCACTTCAGTTTCTGTAGTAGTTCTTTAGCTGAAAGTAGATGGCGCAACTGAAGCAGCCTAAAAAATGCTTGCACGCCATTTTAACATTAGCTTTCTCCTCTGTTAACTTTACTCAAGTACTCTGTAATGGATATCGTCTCTAGTTTGGCTCCATGTAGCGGCAATGCCCTTACTGTTTCTATGGACTGAGAAGATATAGTAATATAGGCTCTGGACTGGGAAGGAATCTTCCGGACTGGTTTGCATGGAAGTTGTCACCAGTATTATTATTGGTAAATAATAAACTGCAACGAAATATTATTCTTTCCTTGAATTGTTTGGTCACTATTATTGTTAATTGTCTCTTTTGTAACACTTGTTCGAATTCCTTTCTTAAGTATTGCAAGTTGAGATCATAAGCATGGAAGAAGGAATATGGCGATTTGACCGCAGTCTTCTTCCATGTCATGAAAGTGAGACTTTATCGTCCTCCGTAGGCAGTACCAGTAATTTGGAACGGTTACATCTTTGTCACTGTAACCGTTGGAACCGTTCCAGGGAAACACCTGGATCGACACACCCCTACTAAAAATGATGGGTCTGCATCATCTAGAATCCAATTGAAGCCTGTAGTTGGGGGCAGCTCAAAATTTTGTGTTTTTTTTTTTTTTTTTATCACCCAATACCTCTGGACCAGTAACAACTTTCATAGCTCCACGTTTCCAACTTAGTTGGGCCTTCGAAGACAATCACCTCAAGAAGCAGATACGACCTGCCAATGATGAACCGAAGTGAGACGCCACTGAAGCCGTTAAAGCCCTTCAGTTTCCTCATTCGCGACCCCAAACATCACGTTCACTCCACAACTGTTGTGACTATTAGACTCACCTCTGCTTCCTCTCCCCTTTTCTACAATAATATTTACGTTGAAAACCCTTCCTTTTATTTTTTCGATTTTTTTTTCTTCGAGTTTTTTCAACGCTGCCACGTTGTTAACAAGGTTTGATGGTTTCATCTTCAACCACCTTCGTGGAAATTTTTCCATTATACACTCTTCTCCCAACCAACTTACGGACAAATGTTTCTCCCGTCGGCTCCAAGTACATCTTCACTACACCTTCACGTCGTTATGTCATTTTACGATGTTGTCGTCTAGCCTGGCATTAAAAACAACACAAATGTGTCTCGCATCCTTCGAACAGATTGTCATAAATGACCTTGTAACGTCATTACGACTCAGTTATTGGTTGATTATTTCTCTCGGGAAGATAAGAACTTTTGTGCGCAAATGGTGCATTGTCTTGGTACTGAAGTTTTGCCTTTTTATTATTTCTAATTAATGTAACCACTGAGGCGACTCGAAAGTCTTATTACCCGATTTTACGAGCGAGTTGAATAGATCGAAACGGAATTCATATTACCTTTGGCAGTTAACATTATCAATTTTTTCGAAAATGAGAGCCAACTATTAGGAATATTCCGAGTTAGTCGTACTCGACGGTTAATCAATTATCGACGGACATTCAATCAACCTAGACGGATCCTAGAAACCAGCAGTTACGCCACGCAGTCACAACACTTCCAAATTTTCCATAGTCAAAAATTCAAATTATTCACAGAACACTTGAAATAACCGAACATTCCATTATAATCTGACTAAGTGTTGCTTACTCAAGTCATTGGGACTCCACAAACAAGAATGTCTTTCAAATTTGGATTCATTCAATTTCATCATTATAGAAGACTTTTCCTTTTGCAGTCTTCAGAGGTACCGAATCCAGAATCAGGGACAGGGAATCAGGGGTTCTTGCTCTTGAGATGTTTGTTGAGACAGTTGGAATTCGTGTATTTTGAATGGTTCAACAAAACGTAGTTCTTGTTCCAACTACTTGCTCAGCCTTTTCTTTGACTGGGTTCATATTTGAGTTATCAAAACTCCACAGACTTCAAGATTTTTCAAAACTCCAGAAACAGCAAGATTGTTCGGAAGGGCATTTTGAAGAAACTGCCAGGTTGAGGCGTATTTTGATTCAACTCTGTCATGGGTGCTATGATTTAGACATTAAAATCGAAATACTCTGGAATGCTGTATTTCTACGTCTTCAGACCTGATTAAGGATTACTCACTCAAGTCATTGGGATTGCTCAAACAAAAATGTCTTTCAAATTTGGGTTTTCTTTATCATTATGGAGAACTTTTTCTTTTGCAGTCTCCAGAGAAACCGACTCTAGAATCAGGGACATCAATGGCTCTTGAGATGTTTGTTGAGACAGTTGGTACTTTGAATGGTTCAGCAAAACGTAGTTCTTGTTCCAACTACTTGCTCAGCCTTTTCTATGACTGGGTTCATATTTGAGTTCTCAAAACTCCACAGACTGCAAGATTTCTCAAAACTTCAGAAACAGCAAGATTATTCGAGAGGGCATTTTGAAGAAACTTCCAGGTTGAGGCGAATTCTAAATCAACTCCATCATGGGTTATTGGTGCTATGATTGAGACTTCAAAATCGAAATACTCTGGAATGCTGTATTTCTACGTCTTCTTGGAAGCTACTTTCTTCGTTGTCCATGAAACAGTTTTCCTAAGGCGATAACTATGTTCAGAGGTGCCAATTCAAGCATATGGAACACCGACAATTCTTGAGATGTTCGATCATCTTCTGTCCTGAGGCTAGGTTCAGAAGAACTTTCTTCCTAATGAAGAGGTTCCAACTATTTTGCTCAACTTTCAAGCACTCAGACTCAACCTCCTCGAATCTTCACAAATATGGTATAAATTGCTCATTTCTTGGAGAGGTGCTGCTGACATCACTGTAGTGAAACTGAAAAGTGGAGGAATGTTTTAAATTTCTATCATAGGTCTTACGGTTTTATTCATTTATATTTATTTATTTGGCACTACGGTCCTTGAAGAACCAAAGCCCTTTTCACAACAGACGACCACTCCTTCCGATCCATGGCCTTCTCTCTCCATCTTCTCACACCAAGCCTAGAAAGATCCACCTCCACTTCGTCGCTCTAACGCTTCCTAGGTCTCCTTCTCTGCCTTCTTCCCCCAGGTGTCTCATACATTGATCTACCAGGAAATCGCTCTTGAGGCATTCTCTCCATATGACCGAGCCATCTTAGTCTTTGACGTTTAATGATTGCTACCAGGTCTGGTTGCGCATACAGCCTTCTAAACTCCTCATTTTTCCTGATTCCCCATTGGCCATCCTCGTACACTGGCCCAAATACCTTACGGGAAATCTTCCGCTCCCAGCAGTTGAGCAAACGCTCGTTTGTGGTTGTCAGGGCCCAGGCAAGGAAACGGACCTATCGTTGCTACGGTTGAGACTCCAAAATCAGCCTTTCCTCTCAAATTTTAAATTGCTTCGTCTTCTCAAAAGCCGCAATCATTCTCTTGAAATGTCTTTTTAAGCCAGAACCAATTTATCTTGTACTTTAAATGGTTCAACAAAACGTATTTCAAGTCGAAAAGATTCCAACTACTCGCACAACCTTATTTTCACTGGTTCCAAGGCTAGAATAGATTCTACAGACTAGAAGTTTGACCTCAGCAGGCCCTTTCTATCAGCTAGCACCGCAATTCAGTGCATTTGGCATATTAAGTAACCAACTCTTAGTATTTGAGGTACTTTCCCAGGCTGAGGGGAGTAGGAAATGTGTAATTTTGACCCGGTTACGCCAGATGCTCGAGCTCTCGTTTGACGGGGTTTTAATTCCAAAACCTACCATGACTGTTTATTGATTAGCTTCCAATTGCAGTTATGGTGTTAGTTGAGGAAGGCTCAGCTAGCAGACCCAAAGTTCGACAATTTTAATCACGAACTCGGTTCGGCACATGTTCTATCCAGATTCGTTCCAACATACGGAGCATTCTCTTTTATCTATAGCATTTCCAAGTCGAATTTAAACTTTTCCCAGTCAAATTCAACCTTTTTCAAGTCAAATCCAACCTTTTCCAAGTCAAATTCAACCTATTCCAAGTCAAATTCAACCTTTTCAAAGTATAATTCAACCTATTCCAAGTCAAATTCAACTTTTTCCAAGTCAAATTCAACCTATTCCAAGTCGAATTCAACCTTTTCAAAGTCAAATTCAACCTTTTCACCATTTTTAGGGAAATGATGAAAAATACGCACAAGCCCTAAATGTAGTGCCAAATGTTTGTCTGTGATCTGGGACTAGGCTGAAAACAATACTCCAACGCAGTAGGTAGATACCTGTACATAATAAAACAAAATCATGTTTCTTCTTAATCAACAAAAAAAAAAAAATTTTTAAATTAACATTTCTTTGAAAGAAAAACGTTCATCACTTCTTTAAATAATTAATAATTTAAAAGTCCTAAAGCTGAAAATTTTACTTGTGGAAAGTCTATCTTCGATTTTTTTCACTTAGAAAAAAATGGCAAAAAATTGATTTGAATCATTAGATTATTTTTTTTTAACTGCTTCTAGGGAAAAGTTGAAATTGACTTGGAAAAGGTTGAATTTGACTTGGAAATGCAATATATATAGATAAAACCCCAACCGTATGTACGTATGTCATCCGACCGTGGGGGATCTGGGTTCGATTCCAGGCCGTGATTCAGAATTTTTTCTTTCTATAAATTACGGGTTTATTTACGATTTCTACAAAATATAATTTCGAGATTTTTCGAAACTTTGAAAAATCATAGAAAAAGGTCTTCTCACGCTAAAAGGTCGCGGTTGGTGTTAAAATTCTCAGAATGAGGTCTAGTTTAGATTAAAAATAACAATAAACAGTTTTTCCGACCCAGGCGCACACCCATTTGATGAAACACGTGTTTATTTATATTTTTGTTGTTGAAATTAAATTTCAAAAATTTCAATAAAATTTTTATGTCATGGTATAACGGATTCCTTTTCACGTATCAACGATTTGTTTTTGCCTGCTTTTAGCAGGCTTTTCAGCAAGTGAAAATATAAAATATAAACATACTCATTGACAGTTTCAATGCGGAACAATTCTGTCGTGAACCTAGTAGACAAGGTTCCAACTGCATCCTTGACCATAACTTCACACACCAAACGGAACAATCTAATCGTAGAAAAACAACAATTAAACCGTTTCCCTCCTTTTCCACTTTCATATCGACCAGAGTGGAATGAGTACAAGAGGGGTGGGCGGTGTAGTGGTCGGAAGCCGGAGCTACACCCGGCACGAAACCTCCGTCGGACGTCTGGGGACTTAATTATTGCTGTGGGGTTCATTAGAGGAGGGTCGTGAACCCCCTTTCAGAGGGTGTCTGCCGCCCGCTAGTAACTTTACTTTTCTTCAAGTATTTTTCTCTGGGGCGAATGAGCGGAAACTAAGTAAAAACTCGGTTGATCCGTCGAGCTCACGAACCAACGTCACAATCATGAAACCTCGATATTACATTTTGCTGAAGGAGAATAGCATTTTTTAAAGACGGTGTTTCTAATTGTGGAAATAGGAATAAATTACAGAAATAAATTTTTAAAAGTAAGTAAACGAAGAAAAAAAACGCTGCAAATTATCTCACAAAGGTTTATTATTTTCCAGTATAGATCACTCATCTGCAAAGATCACAGCTTTGCCATTGTCACTATTTATTTATTTTTGGTTTTCACCAACCAACCATTGGTAGGTACTACCTACCACACCATACTGCCTTCACACCTTCACAATCAAGTTTATTGGAAAGAACTAAATGCTTCACTCTCGATTGGAAGAAATATCGAGCTTCATATGGAAATTTGATTACTGGTTGCTCAGAAAGCAAAACTGAATACGTTCGCATTTTGAATAGCTGAAATTTCAACGGAGATAAGAGATCTTTGGTGAGTCACACTCGTGATTTTGTTTTATCGAAGGAAAACCTTCAAGTGAGGGGCGAATGGTTTGTCCTACAGAGCTCGGAAAAGTCTCAAATTTTTTTAAAAGTTCTATACTACTTTAAATTGGTGAAGAAACAATGCCTTTATTTCGAGAGTTTTCGAGCTAGGGCACTCTTGAAAACTTCAACCCTTAATTATCACCCCTTCAGAAGTGACTGACATCAACCAACAGCTTTGCGGCACAACTAGACCCCAAATGGAACCCATATTCCAAATTCGAGCCAAATCGGTCCAGTGTTGATAAGAAAAGTGCAGCGGACGGCGGACGGACTTTTTTTTCGGAAACTTTTTTTATTAGATTTTCGAATTCTACGTACCTTGAAACGTAAACCAACAAAATTTGAGGGGGGTTAACATTTTTATTCTCGGTCGATTCCAAAAGTTCATTATTGAAAATAATAAACCAAAAAGAGAGAACATTGTCGTCAAATGACACGCCAAACTTAGTAGGTACCTCCTCATTCGCGTCTATGGAAATTTTGAAAACGGTCAAAAAACGCTGCAAACTATTACACAAAGGTTTTTAATATTTTTTTAATAGATCTCTTGCCCGCATTATTTCCACAATTTTACCATCACAATATATGCAAAGAAATAAGGAGTTCCGGGTGCCTCCATTAGGAAATTCGAATACTGGTTGCTAAAGACGCTAAACTGAGCACAAGTCGATCGCATTTGGTTAGCTAAAATGTGAACGGAGATTAGGCCTCTTTTGCGATTTACACTCGTCTTTTTGATTTATTGAAAGACCATCCTTCAAATTCTCATATTGAGCAAACGGTTGGTCCTACAGAGCTCTGGTTGGTCTCATTCGATTCTAAAAATTCACTACTAATTTGAATAGAAGGAAAAACAATACCTTAATATCGAAATTTTAAGAACTAAAAAAGTGCCCCGTACGGCGGACGGACGGAAACTTTTTTATTAGATTTTCGGATTCTACATTCTTTGAAACGTAAACCAACAAATTTTGTGGGGGGTTGGAAAAAAAAAATTTTCTTGGTCGATTCCAAAGGTTCATTATTGAAAATAGTAAACCAAAACGACATACTTTTGGAACCTTGTAGAGCTCGTAACTTACTGCAATAAAATAAGTGATATGTTTTTTGGAAAGTCATTTCCTCCTAAATCGAATGATGTACAATAATAGGTGTTTCTGGTGAATTAGGGTGATTTTTCGTCGTTTATGTGAAAAGGTTATTAAGCTGGCGAACATCTCAGGGACCGTATCCCCCTCAAGGCCTGTAATCGGTAGATATAGAATCCTATCATATTCCCACTAGGTACATGTGGATTGACATGTAACACGAGACAGGATTCCTTCATTTGCGGCATCGATCGAGATATTTGTGATTTCTGAGGCCTGAGGCGTTACATTCGTCGCGAATATTGAAATCATTTCCCCCTCCACCTTCCTCGGAGCCTCGACATGAAAAAAAGGGGAGGAAAAAGGTGCGAGAATGCGAGGAGGAAAGTGTTGTTTGGTATCGATCTCGAGGTTTCCTGTGGAGGCTGGAGAACGTACGAGTTGACTGGGCGGGTGGTGGCGGAATGACTAATATCTGAGACCCCCGTCTGCGTATGAGCTCGGCAGACCCGCTAAGGTGCAGCTCAACCCTGTAAATCTTCCCTTACTGGATTCTAAGTTGAGTTGATTTTTGTCCGACTCAAGTTTGTTAATAATCAAAAATATGCTCAGGACTTTGAACTGTAACAGAAATTAATGCCAAGTATTGATTAATAATCAAATTGACAAGGCGATCTGTCACATCCGGGTCATCCGTCATTTTGAGTTCACTTATTCACCAATTTCACTTGCTTTCTGAGACAGCTCCGGTGGTGTGCAGCCACTCGTCACTCATTAGTGAGGGTTTTTTAAACCTAGTGGATCATTATGGCCGATATTCTATCTGAAACGTGATTGAGATGAAGGTCAAAATGTTTGTTGTTCGACTCCAAAACGATTCCCATCTTGGTCGTATTTTTCTTTCTCATAAAATAATTTATTGCACCGAGTTATACTTAATAGCAACATTCGTTCGATATAAATGCATGATTAAATTACATGAAGTACTTAGATACTTCACTAAGTCTCTCTCCATTTGATAATTTGGTAATGGGGTATTTCAGTCAATTTTGGTTTATTATTTTCAATAATGAACCTTTAGAATCGACCAAGAAAAAAAAATTTTAACACCCCCTCAAAATTTGATGGTTTACGTTTAAAGGTACGTAGAATCCAAAAATCGAATAAAAATTTGGCCGTCCGTCCGCCGTACGCCGTCCGCCGTACGCGGCACTTTTGCCACTTAGCATTGACCGATTTTGATGAAATTTGGTATGTAGGCTCCATTTGGGGTCTAGTTGTGCCCCGAAGCTTTTGGTTGATGTAGGTCACTTCTAAGGGTTCCAAAATCAATTTTGAAATTTTTAAAACGCCCAAACTCAAAAAGTTTGATATAAAGGTATTGTTTTTCCTTCAATTTAAGATTCTATGGAATTTTTAGAATTTTTTGAGACCACGCGGAGCTCTGTAGGACAAACCGTTCGCTCCCTACGAAAATTTAAGGGTTTATATTGAAATATATATATATATAAATCAAAACACGAGTGTGAATCGCAAAAGAGGCCTAATCTCCGTTCAAATTAGAACTGACCGAAATGCGATCGATGGTTGGTGATTTTGATTTTAACACAGAATGTGTTTTTGCGATGACCTACCGAAAAAAAATCGTCACGAAAAAGCGACAGAAAAAACATCTGGTGATATGTTTATTGGTTGTCATGTTAATGTCAACTCCACATTTATTATTGTTGTTTTTTATTTAACGGATGACCAGTATCGCAAAAACACATTCTGTGTTCCTATGATTTCATACAGAGTATGGAAAAAGAAATAAACCGGGGGGTGCAGGGGGGCGGAGCCCCCCGCCGAGGCGCAAAGCGCCGAGTTTTTTTTATATTTTTTTCTTTTTTTTTTCTTCTTTTCATATTGGATGGTTGGTGATTTTGTAGACGAGTGATCTATATAGAAAAATAATAAACCATTGTGTATTAATTTGCAGCGTTTTTTTAAATTTTTTTTTCAAAAGAGTAGGTAAGGCTCAGGAATAGCGGTAATCGAGTCTGTTCGTCGAGAAAATGTTTTTAAAAAACGCTGCAAATTATTACACAATGGTTTATTATTTTTATATAGATCACTCGTCTGCAAAGCCACCAACCATCAAACATGAAGAAAAACATTGATCGCATTTCGGTCGGCTAACACTTGAAAGGCGATTAGGCCACTTTTGCGATTCACAGTCGTGTTTCTGATTTATCGTACGTCCAAACTTTAAATTCTCGTAGTGAGCGAACGGTTTGACCTACAGAGCTCCGCATGGTCTCAAAAAATTCTAAAAATTCCACAGAATCTTAAATTGAAGGAAAAACAATACCTTTATATCAAAATTTTTGAGTTAGGGCGTTTTCAAAATTTCAAAATTCATTTTGGAACCCTTAGAAGTGACCTACATCAACCAAAATCTTCGGGGCACAACTAGGCCCCGAATGGAGCCTACATACCAAATTCCATCAAAATTGGTCAATGCTAAGGGGCAAAAGTGCCGCGTACGGCGGACGGCGGACGGACGGCCAAATTTTTATTCGATTTTTGGATTCTACATACCTTGAAACGTAAACCATCAAATTTTGAGGGGGTGTTAAAATTTTTTTTTCTTGGACGATTCCAAAGGGTTCATTATTGGAAATAATAAACCAAAATTAGAGAAGCTAAGGAAAGTTGAAGATTTGAATGGTGTGACGTAGCTAGCCAATCGTGACGTAGCTAGCCAACTGTCTTTGAAAAAAGTATCCATGCACAGAAACCCTTGGAGGACCTTTTGGATACTACAAAATACTACTCACACAGGTGCGCGGCGTAGTCCTTGCCTAGTGTGTGTGTGCATTTATAGCGGCCCGCCTTTTTGAAACGTGTGATCTCTTTAATTAATTTTTCTACCACATGTTATAGTATCATTGGGCGGAAAGTTGTAGTATATAGGTTTTCAAGGGTGCTGAATCCAAATTTGAGGTCAAAAACCTGAATTTCCGACCCACCGAAATACCCCATTATGACTGATATCCCGTGTAACTGGGTACAAAATGATGTTCCGGTCAGAGGGTTAATTAGGTGGCTCTTCCCAATGGTAGTTGGAACTCTTGGGAAGGTTTGATTCATTGATCAACTGACCAATCGTATGACGTATCATCCACGAATGCTGACAATAATGATCATTAGCAAAACCTTAATTCATAGTAGATCTGCATCCACTAGGTTACAACCTTGTTGGCTCTCCGTATTGCGCCCACTTTGAAGCGATTCCTCTCAAATCGTTTGTTGACCACTCGTTCTGTATACTTCAGATGAATATCGCGCGCCTTAATAGCCTTAAAGACGATTTCCTCATAATTAACGTGACGACCAAAATATCGGGCGTCGATCGGATCTAATGAGGTTTCACGTACTCAAATGACGTCCTTCGAATCAATAAGTTCACAATTATTTATTAATAATGTTTCGATGGAGCTTCGTCGCGTTATTCGCTTAAATGTCACGACGTTTTAGTAAGATTTTGGGATGAGAGATGGCAGCACCTACGGAGCCAAAATTTGTTTACTCCTCGTTTGAAAACGGATCGATAGTTTATATCTGAAAAGTGATTTATCTTCAAGTTAGATAGATAGATAGATATGTTTATTTTGCCCCATTTTGTACACTTTTAAAAGAAGAAAAATGCATGAAGGGATTTGCTCAGATTTCCTACCCGACGTTGGCCCGTGTTGTTTGGTAGGGTCTTTGCAAAATCATCTCGGTAAATCTCATCATCAGACTCATCATCTCTCGGTAAATAAATTGATACCTACTGTACATTACAGTAATAAGTAAATTACTAAAAAATACAGTATATTTAAAATACATTAATTTAGATTCTCGCAGAACTTGGTAATTTTTTCACAAAGTGGGATTTTTTCTCCCTCTTCCGAGAAAAAAATTTTCAACTATTTGAAAGTGTCTCCAAGGCCACTCGCATAAGACTCTAAAGAGTACAAATCCATTTTCCATTCATTTTCAGAACTTTTGAAACTTGATTGTCGTCTTCTCGCTTAGTATTTTATTTTTTAATTTTTAAGTTACCTGCTGTTCTTGAACTTTCAGGTAGGGATGGACATCGATATCGATAATATCGGAACATTTGGTCGTAACATGGATGTTTTTGATATATCGATGATTTGGCCCGATGTTATCGGTATATACAGGAGCTGGTCTGTTAACAAAGTTTGAAAAATTTGAACTACTAGGAACTGCTGAGGTTTAAATAACAATGAGCTATAAATTAGGTACTATTTACAGCAGGGAAACCAGAAAAAATCCAAACTCCAGACCAGACAACTTTATTGAATTTACTTGGAATTAGAAGATCACCTCATATCATTCAACATTGATACCCGCGTTATAAATGCTGGCGCAGTCTCTTGCACTTCCATGGACTGACTTGCTATCTCTCGCCATGCTGCCCAAACCAAACATGCAAAAATACGACAGAAAAGCCGAAGATCTGAGAGGGTCTTTCACGCCACTCAAAACAAAGAATAACTTTTGGCATGAATCAATTTGAATTTTTGACAAACTTTTGACATACCAATTTGAACTTTTGGCATACCAATTTGAACTTTTGGCATTCCAATTTGAACTTTTGTCATACCAATTTGAACTTTTGGCAATCCAATTTGAACTTTTGGCATACCAATTTGAACTTTTGTCATACCAATTTGAACTTTTGGCAATCCAATTTGAACTTTTGGCAATCCAATTTGAACTTTTGGCATACCAATTTGAACTTTTGGCATACCAATTTGAACTTTTGGCATTCCAATTTGAACTTTTGTCATACCAATTTGAACTTTTGGCAATCCAATTTGAACTTTTGGCATACCAATTTGAACTTTTGGCATTCCAATTTGAACTTCTGGCAAATCCATCACGTTTTGACAACTACTGGAGTCCTTGTCCACCGTTTTTACTTCTACAATGTTCAATAAAGTGATTTGAATCCCTCTCTCTATCTCTCAAAAAAATAGTAATAATAATAATAATTACTTGAAAGAAAAGGAAAACATCTCTTTATGCTTGAAGGAATAATTGAAATGAGAAAGGTATGGGATATGGAATTTTAAAAAATTATCCCAATTGAAAAAAATATATATAATAGAGTTGGTTATCCAGAAAAAAAATCACGTTATTAGAAATCATCCTCTTCTAATGGATGTAGAACAGCTTCTCCAGGTTTTCTCCGTTAATTCTAATTTGTTGACAACTGAGATATTTTCTGATTTCAAAAAAATATCGATGTTGCTGAGAAATGTCGACATCGACATCGATGTTTTCTGTTCGATGACCCTCCTTTACTATCTGGTATGTAAGTTTACTTAGTACTTATTTGTTCAAATTTAAATACAATTGAAAAAGTGTTCTCATATCGTTTTTAGTCTACTCTGAAGGATTTTACCTTGTTAAAAAGTTGAACGCCTTTCGTCGAGCATCTCGTTCGATCTTCGACAATATCTGGAATCATGTAAACAAAGTTATGTGAGAAATTTTCAGATCAAAACATAATCAAAACCTATCCAAAACCCCCAAAAAAGAGAGGAACATTGTTGTATCGCTTTCTCCTCTTCAGGTGTTTTCGACCAGAAAGAAGCATTCAAACACAACTCAGTAGTCACCAGATGTGGCCCAGTTTACTTACTGCAGCTCCTGCTAGAGGAGTGTGAGATGGAATTGATGCTGACGTTTTTGATGAATTTGAAGAATTGACTATTTGTGAGCTAGTCAGTACTTCACCTTGTTAATAATTCTTTGATTTAAAAAAAATTATATTTTTTTGAGAATTAAAAACACTTTCATACCTACAAGTTAGCAACACATTGGGACATTTTACGTCTTTAGTTCACTCCCTCCCCCATTTCCTACTCTTTCCCCTACCTTCCCCTTTCCCACTGGGGGTGAGCATGAGTTTTTAAAGTTTTCATTCGAAAGTAGACAGCATCCTAAGAATTTTGACCCCCCAGCCCACAGTGACGTCATAAACATTCGAAACTTTGGAAAATCATAGAAAAAGGTCTTCTCATGCTAGAAGGTCGCGGTTGATGTCAAAATTCTCAGAATGAGGTCTAGTTTAGATTCAAAATAACGATAAACAGTTTTTCCGACCTATGCGATACAGAGTGATGTATTCATTTATTACATTTTTTTCTTTTTTTTTGTATATCATAGGTACCTAACTGTTTATCAGAAACTGAAGATGAAAATGCTATAGAAATCATTTTGACGAATAATGTTCAAAACAATAATATTCATTACAATTGTAACAGTTTCAATGATTTCAATAAACTCTTGAGATGAACCAAGGGTTCATGATCCCTACCCACGGCTTAACATGATTAAAATTTAATCATAATACATTTAATTTACATTTAATGTAATGTTCAAAACAATAATTTTCATTAGAACAAGTACAAAAGAAATGCGTGATAACTCCCAGAAACGGCTTTTTTGTATGAGAAAACCGTTAGAAATGCAGTACGTCTCTCTTGCAGGTAACACTTCCTATGAACACGCTTGAAAAATGCCTCTGGCTATTGCGCTATTTTTGTCATACATTGGACCAAGTGACAAAAAAACGAGCGGCATTGATTACTACATCCATTAATGACGTTAATAAATATAAAATTACGATGTAAATACCGAGAACAAGTACGGAAGAAATGCTTGATAAATCGAGAGCTTTCCAATGAATGGTGAGCAATTTCTGTACGTTTAAAACTAAACTTCATTTCCCCAAAAACGGCTTGGTTGTACATGAAAATCATCAAAAAATACTCGTGATTTTGATATTTCGCAAGTAATCGTAGGGAGCGAACGGTTTGTCCTACAGAGCTCTGCGTGGTCTCTAAAAATTCCAAAAATTCAATGCTATTTCAAATTGGTGAAAAAACAATACCTTTATTTTGCGAGTTTTCGAGCTAGGGCTCTTCTGAAAATTGCAATCCTTAATTTTCACCCCTTAGAAGTGACAGATATCAACCGAAAGCTTTGCGGCACAACTGGACCCCAAATGGAGCCCATATACCAAATTTCAACCAATTTGGTCCATGGTAACTAAGAAAAGATCCGCTTACGGCGAACGGACCGTGGATATACAAATCCAGCGCTTTTCGTAGATTATCTTGGCTGTAGAAGCCCTACAGCCGGTGGTGCTTGAATTTTTTCCTTTCAAAAGTTTGAAAACTTTTGGATGTACTTCCTCGGCATCTAAATACTAGAAAAACAACATAAATTTAAAAACAATCTGCCCAAATGCTTGCATACGAGTCTGCAACACATTGGGACATTTTCATGTCATCACTACACAACAAGGTAGTGAAGTAAGGTTGTTATGTTAGTTAATGTACCCAAGCATCAAAATAAGAAAACAGTTGATTGTTCTCTACGCAACACAGTGAGTCTATTTTATTTATTAGTCGCGTGAGCAAGACTTGCTTAGTTTTCGCGTCGATTTTTCAGTTTATGTGCCAAAGCAAAGACATGAAAATGTCAAACACCTCTCCAATCGCCAAGTCTCAACTCTCTACATCGAACAAAACCGCTGATAACAGGCAACTGATGAAAGAAAACGACTTCAAATTTTCAAAATATTCGCACAGACTAATCTGAAATAAGCCTAGAAAACAAACACTTAAGGTCGATCGATGATCGATGCCCACAATGGAGATGGAAGTATGACTGGATTCTGCTGAGCGCCGAAAACAACAGATAAAAACACATGTTGATGTGAGGGTTAAATTGCTGCGCTTTGAATTAATAACGGTGATAACTATCTTCTGAAAGGTATTAACATGGAGTTTCTACAAGAACCAGGTCGCTAACTCGACATCAGCACTTCTGGTGACCGTATTCATAACTTTTCGCGGAAAGTCTCAACTCTCCCCTCAAATCTCAATTCTTCCCACCTGACGGTACATACGTTCTACATACCTACGTAAACCAACAAATTGGGGGGGGGGGGGGGTTAGAGTTTTTTTTTTTATAGTCGACTCCAATGGTTTATTATTTTCAATTATGAACTTTTTATACTCGAAATAATATTTCAATAATTAAATTATTATTTTCGGTAATGAACTGTAACGACTTTTGAGTCCATGTGCCAAAGTACATACTTAAAATTTCAAAAAAATGCTCATCATTACACCTACTCCATAACAGGAAGAAGATATTTTGCCGTGACTGTATGACGCTTTTTGACGTTCTGCTCTGGAAATGGCGGAAATCCATCAGGTCATATAAGGTTACTTCGGCGGATGGTGGATCTCAAGTAAACGTAGCATCGCTCGGTCAGCAGAAGCATTTTGCTCGTATTGAGCTGAAGTGTGAATGAGGATGGTCGAGGGAGAAAAAAAGAAAGAAAAAAATCCGTTGTTTGTTCCCGAGTTCAGATACGAGTGTGTCTTGGGCGCTCAATCACCTGAGGGGGAAGCAGCCGACATGTAAACAGAGTTAACGGCTGTCTGCAAGGTCGACGATAGTTTAGACTACGTCCGCACCGAACATCAACTTCCTTTGCTGAGTGGCTTCGGAAATAAATGCCTTCCTCATCTCTTCTCGCGAGTTTTGTACATCAGTTCCTTTCCTGAAGTAGAACGTACTTGTTTCATAACTAGGTTTTGGGTGATCAGATGAATAAGAGAGTAGGATGGTCTGATCGCATTAGACCTATTTCTTCACTGGAGAAACTGATTCAATCAGGTTAGTTCAACTTCCAAACAACAGAGTCGTCATCTGGTTGATAGTCGATAAGTTTTTATTTGTAAAACTCAACCATGAGGATGACCCTACAGCCCATTTTGATAGGACATTATTTTACTGACGAGCTTTTCCCATCCCTGATGCACTTGAAAGAGAGTTCAAATATGTCCTCATGAAATTGAAAAATACACTGTACATAAACGCCAGGGACACCTTCCTTTGTTGTTACTCAGGTGTTCAATATCGATGAGATACATTACATGCGTATACATGCTTACATGTTTAGTACATTTAAGGATTTGGCTAGTGATGAAGTCAAGGGTTCACTCAACAAGGAGGGAAAATGATATACAAATTGCCAATTTAGATTGAACAAGATCCTCTATCAGCTTCCATTCTTGGACCGGTTCCCTCTGTTGTTACTCAGATTGTTATGACCCACATTTTAGCTAAAAATTAGTTCTTAAATAAAGAATCAACAAGAGGATCCCTGAGTGAGTCATCACCTACTGGGGGAGACAAGGTACTGGGAAACACGTCAACATGACGTCACCCTTCCACCTCTTTCTCCCCTGAGGAAACTATACGAGTATATAAGCTCACTCTGGGATGCTCCCTTATGCCAATCTAGTTCAGTCAACTGTCTCACTCATTTTGCTCTCTACCTTCTCCTCAAATAAGGATCTCCTCGAAGTTCGTGGCTCAATAGGTAATCTCCCCCCTCGAGACGGTCGGTTTCTGATGAAACGCCGGGGTTGCTGGGCTAGCCTAATTTCCCTGCACTCCGCACGTCGGTCGGGCTAAGCCGCCAGTGCAACAGTGCAGTCACTAGGTTAGGGTCATTTCTCTCTTCGTTGAGTAAGAGTTAAAGAAAACACATAAAGCCGCATCGAGAAGGTCATCTCCTTCACTCGACAACACGCAGACATGATACAGATATTCAATATTGATGAGATGGTATAGATTTGGCACATTTAAGGACTTTGCTTGTGTTGAAGGAATCCATAATTCATTCGATCAAGGTTTAGTAGAGAAATAATAATAATAATGGCTGCATTTTGGAAAGGACCAGATTCTCCTTTAGTCTCCATTTTAAGACCAATTTCCTCTTTTGGTATCCAGGTGTTCAATATTCGGCACATTCAAGGACTTCGCTAGTGTTGAAAGAATTCAAGGTTCACACCATAAGGAGTTGGTAGGAAAAATCATACCCAAATGGCCAATTTAGATAGAAAATTTTCCCCATCAGCCTCCTTTTTGGGAACTGTTTTTTTTTTTCTGTACAAATCTAATCCCAAGTTTTGGTGAGATGTTATAAGTTTAACACACATCATGCTAGTGATGGAGGAATCCAGAAGTCATTCTACCAAGAGTTAGTAGAGAAATTAATGGAATAATGGCTGCATTTTGGACTGGACCAGATTCTCCTTTAGTCTCCATTTTAAGACCAAATTCCTGTGTTGGTATTCAGGTGTTCAATATCACTGAGATGATCTAGATTTGGCACATTCAAGGACTTTGCTATTGTTGGAGGAGAGAGTTGCTAGTGTTGGGTTCACTCTATGAGGATTTGGTAGGGAAAATCATACCCAAATTGCCAATTTAGATAGAAAATTTCCCCCCAACAGCCTCCTTTTTGGGACCAGTTTATGTCTGTACAAATCTAATCCTAAGTTTTGATTAGATGTTATAAGTTTAACAAACATCTTGCTAGTGATGGAGGAATCCAGAATTCATTCTACCAAGAGTTAATAGAGAAATTGATGGAATAATGGCTGCATTTTGGACTGGACCAGATTCTCCTTTAGTCTCCATTTTAGGACCAAATTCCTCTGTTGGTATTCAGGTGTTCAATATCGCTGAGATGATCTAGATTTGGCACATTTAAGGACTTTGCTAGTGTTGGAGGAGAGAGTTGCTAGTGTTGGGTTCACTCTAAGGATTTGGAAGGGAAAATACCCAAATTGCCAATTTAGATAGAAAATTTTCCCCAACAGCCTCCTTTTTGGGACCTGTTTTTGTCTGTACAAATCTAATTCTAAGTTTTGATGAGATGTTATAAGTTTGACAACACCTTGCTAGTAATGAAGGAATCCAGAATTCATTCAACAGAGTTGGTTGGTTCTGATTTAAATTGGCAATTCAGATAAGACTAGTTCTCCCATGAGTCTCCATTCTTATACCAGTTTCCTTTGTTGTTACTGTTGTTTCTATGGAGTTCAATATCGATGAGATGTTATAGATTTGGTTATTTCAAGGACTTTGCTAGTGAAGAGAGAATCCAGGGTTCGCTCGATTGGACCAGATTTTTCTCCAGCAACCACTTTCCTCTGTCGGTACTCAAGAGTTCAATATCGATGAGATAGTATAGACAAAGGGATAGATATTACATTTAAGGGCTTGGCTAGTGATTAAAGAATCCAGATTGTAGTATTCACTCTAGGTGCATGGAGTTAGTAGAGGCATTGGTGAAAAAATTGTTGCAATTTGATTGGACCAGATTTTTCTTCAGCCTCCATTGTTGAACCAGTTACTTTTGTTGTTACTCAGGAGTTCAATACCGATGAAAAGATATATATTTGGTACGTATTTGGGCTTTTCCAGTGATGGAGGAATCCAGAGTTTACTTTATAAAGAGTTCGTAGTGAAGTTGGTGTAAAAATGGTAGAAATTTCGATTGGACCAAATTTTTCTCCAGCCTTCCTTGGACCAGTTTTCTCGGTTGTTACTGAGGAGTTCAATATCGATGAGAAGGTATAGATTTGGTAGATTTAAGGGCTTTGCTAACGATGGAGGAATCCAGGATTTACTCTACAAATAGTTACCTGAGAAATGCATGCAAAAATAGCTGTAATTTGGATTGGACCGGATCCTCCTTCAGCCTCCATTTTTGTACTAATTCCTCTGGACGAGACACTAAATAGATAATTACCTACTCGAAAAACAATCAATGGCAACTCTTCCACAAAGTAGGTGGTTATTGTGGCGTCCTTTTGAAGTGGCGAAAACCACCAAACGGCTACCGAATTAAACCTTATTTCTCGTGTTCGGGACGGCCCGAATAAAATAACGCGGCCACTAATTCGTTCGGACGCGAATATAAATTTCCTCCGGCAGCCCTAATTTCCTGGACGCGAGTTAAACAAGAAAGTTTCTCACACCCACAAATCAGATCGGAGAGCCGACCGGGCCGAAAAACGTTTTTGAATTTACAGTCAAAACTGAGTGGAAAAGAGGGAGGAGAAGGAAAAAAAATTAGAAATTGGAAGGGAGTCAAGGCTGATTAAAAAGATTTATTCGGGGTGATTTACGGGATGCCCGACGCGGTTTTTCGGGACGTAAGTGAAGAGAGGGTTAAGAGGCTCTCCCCCCTGGCGACTCCACAAACTGACGGCTTCTACTAAGAGATTCAGTGGGTTTAAACTCGAAGAAACTTTAAGGCGTCTCGGTCGGTCCATTGACTTCGGGGTCCATTCAGACTTTTCATGACGAAGAGGTGATTCGCACCCCTGTGAGAGCAGTGCGAGGTACTCAGGGCTTGCTGTTTGGAGATTAGCTGAACTCACCTTTAGTGAATAATGCACCAGCATCGAATCACCTAAAAAATGTGAACAACTAAGGTTTCGACATCAAATTTGAGTTTGCTGATTATCGGTTTACTTGATTATTGTCATCATATGGATTTCCCAAATAAAAACTAAGAATTGACATCTGGAGACAAAACCAAAGTGCTCGTGACCGCTTGTTATAACTAAACAAGGGTTTTCTATTGTTTGTTTGTTTTTTGTTTTCTATTTTATATTGCGGTTACAGCATTAGCAACGAAAACTATAAGGTAAGCACGATAGTAATTTTTCAGTTTATATTGAATTTTTAGCGAAAAAATGAAGCTATTGCAATAGCCACAAAATTCTTATAATGGGCTATTTTGAAAATTTTTTTCACTGAAATCCGATTTGGAACATTTTGAAACGATCCCTGAAGTTTCTCCAAAAATCATACATGGGTATTATATATCAGATACAGGGTGGTTCACGAGCTGCCCCCCCCCACCCCACCACTCTAAATGATGGTTTGTTATTTTCAATAATGAACCTTTGGAATCGACCAAGAAAAACATTGTAATCCCCTCTCAAAATTTGTTGCTTTACATTTCAAGGTACGTGGAATCCAAAAATCGAATAAAAATTTGGCCGTCCGTCCGCCGTTTACCGTACGCCGTATTTTGGTTGATGTAGGTCACTTCTAAGGGTTGAAAAATAAATTTGGAAATTTTGAAAACGCCCTAAATCAAAAAATTTTGGTATGAAGGTATTGTTTTTCCATCAATTTAAGATTGTATAGAATTTTTGGAATTTTTTGGGACCACGCGGAGCCCTGTAGTACAAACCTTTCTTTCCCTATGAGAATTAAGGGTTGGACGTACGATAAATCAGAAACACGAGTGTGAATCGCAAAAGAGGCCTAAGCTCCGTTCAAATTATAACTTAGCGAAATGCGATCTATGTTTTTTTTTTTCATGTTGGATGGTTGGTGGCTTTGTAGACGAGTGATCTATATAGATAAATAATAAACCTTTGTGTAATAATTTGCAGCGTTTTTTGGTTGCGTACAACCCGTCCATTGAGCGCGCAAACATGCGCAACCTCTGGATTGTGCCAAAATTGAGATGAAGGTAGACCCCAAGTGTGATACACGTTTTTTCATTAATTTTTGACGCTGAATCACTTGGTGGTATCCATTTATGGTTTTTACTGGAACTTTTCGAAACAGCGGCAAATGGATACAGCGGTTTGTAATGGAAAATCACTCATATTTTATATCTGACGCTTTTTAAGACATAATTGGAACATAGGCCTCGAAAAAAATTAAATTGTAAATTTTGTCCATAGGTACTGCAGCCTCCCCTAACTACTGCATACAGTGGGTTTGTTGGTTTGGTATGATGGAAATCGAGAAAAAATCTACAGTAGCCGTGTACTTCTTGAGCTCTTGGAGACGTGTAGAACATGAATATGGACTCCTTTTATCTTTAAAATATACACTGTGAAAAATGTATCTATGCTGATTGCCCTATTAGTGAATTTTCAAGAAAAATGAAGCTTTTGAATCAGTCTCAAAATTTTTATAATGAACTTTTTCGAAATTTTTTTCTCACTGAAATCCGTTTTTAAACATTCTAAAACGATTCCTGGAGAGCTTTAAAAAAACTTGCTATGGACGCTGGATTATATAAATCTCTTATTGGCTCATATGGGGTGTGCGCATGGATAAAAAAAACTGTTTATTGTTAAATTTAATCTAAACTAGACCTCATTCTGAGAATTTTGACACCAATCGCGACCTTCTAGCGTGAGAAGACCTTTTTCTATGATTTTTCAAAGTTTCGAATGTTTATGACGTCACCTGGGGGTCCTGCCCAGGTGAGAGGGGCGCATGACGCCCTAAACATTCGAAACTTTGAAAATTCATAGAAAAAGATTTACTCACCCTAAAAGAGAACGACTGGTGTCAAAATTCCCAAAATCGTATCCATTCGATCAAAAATTAAATAAAAAAATCATGCGCAAGCCATTCACCTAGTAGTTACCTTTTGTTGCCATTGTTTCTTTCCTTAACCATACCTTCTACTGAAAGATTTCTATGGAAGTTCGCTCATCAATTCATGCTTCATGAATGGACTTTTTAAATAAATTCTGAGCACATTCGCATTTCCAGATTGGAAAAAAGCATGACTTTCGGAGGAAAACCCGGAAACCATATATTTTTTGAAATTTCGCCTTATTTTTCGAGATTTCACCATCAATGCATAGTAATTATTACAATCAGGTTATGGATGGAAGGAAGCTATGTGCCATACCCACTTGGCAGACTTTTTTTTCCTTAATTTGAAAAGGCTGCAGAATAAATCACCTTATTCAATGAAGCCCCAGGAAAAACGCCAGAGAAGAAAAAAAAATCAAGAAAACGATCCGTTAACTCATGAAGCGATGTGAGCTCAGTCTGTTGCCCACTAATGAACTTTCTCCGACAGTCCTCGTGGTGAAACAAGGCGCGGGATTTACTTGGCAACCGTTTTTAGAAAGACTATAACGCGTCTCTAAAAATAAAGCCGGGGAGCTCATTTCGTCCCGAGATGCGAGAAGGTTCCCTCTTTTGTGGACAATCCGCACTTATTGGGCTGTTATGCTCGCCTGAGAGGTGGATTGGTCTCCACACTCTCGTCAAAATTGGATATTAGCGAATTTTCAAGGTAATTAAGTGAAGCTATTTCAACAGACTACAAATTTTTAGCTTGGAAAATTTTGCTTCCGAGTCTACCAAGGTATCAAAAGCAATGTTTCCACTTTTCAAGGTTGAAGAAAAAAATTCCCCAAAATCAAAATTTCCTCTCGCGATCACGTTTTAGGCCTTCCACAATTCGGGTCCGTGTCGTACGACCCTTCTAGATGCGGAACTGTATGAGTCTTCAGAGTTTTTGCTTCCGAGTCTTTTCAAGGTTAAAAAGAAAGTTCTCCCAAATCAAAATTTCGACTTACGTTTTACTTTTCACACTTTCCTCAACAATTTTGGATCCGTGTCTGTCTGTCTGTCTGTTTGCTCCCTACGAGAACTTAAGAGTTGGACTTACGATAAATCAAAAAACTCGAGTGTGAATCACCAATGAGGTCTAATCTCCGTTGAAATTTTAGCTAACTAAATCGCTACTCGTTTCCTCGAGTTATATTCAGTATTGCTTCCTTAGCGACCATATTACGATAGTAATCACAAGAATGGTATGATGATATTAGCACATAAATTCAGACAGAGTTAGATTAGAAATCAAAATTTACATAAAATGGCGCCCATTCTTCGAAGATACCCGAAAATGTAATACACTTGATGATAGCTGAGTGGGAACACTATGAGTTCAAGGAGACGAGTAGAACATGAATATGGACTCCTAAGACCCTAAAGAAATACACAGTATGTTGGTAGGTATGGTATAACAAAAATCGAAACAAAATTCAATATTTCTGAAGTATTAAACAGCAGTGCTACGCACGACTTCTGAAACATGAATTGTGATTTTCATGATAATGTTTATCATTTTCCATTTAAGGTGATTGAAAAGTTATTCGCTTAGTTCATGAATTGCTTCCGAGTTTACCAAGTAGCGGAAGCTTTGTTTTCACTTTTCAAGGTTGAAAAAAAAGTTCTCCAATCTAGATTTTCACTCGCGTTTTACGTTTCAGACCTTTCTGAACACTGAAGACAGACAGACTGAACTGTCTGTCTGTCTGTGTTTCTGTTATGAAACCCTTGTAACGGGCATAACTATAGGTACGAAGAGACATTCCACTAATCCCGTGCGGTCTCGAACGCCTCGTGGCCTTGGATACTAGAAAATACTACGCACACACGCCCGCGTGATTTCAAACGTGCGATCTCTTTATTTAATTTTTCTACCACATGTTACACTATCAATGGGCAAAAATTTGGAGTATAGAGGTTTTCAATGGTGCTAAATCCACATTTGAGGTCAAAAACCTGAATTTGTGACCCACCGAAATACCCCATTGTTCATATTGGCGTGTAGATGAGCCCCTATGAAAATCATCTCCCTCAGAATAATTGTAGTTGCTGCGCATGCGCAAACGTGAATTCCTTGTAACAGCGATAACTTTCACACTTTCCATCTGATTTCGACGAAATTTTTCAGGATTGTTCAGATTAGCTTGCAGATGGTCCCCTATGATGTTAGTGGAAGGTACTTGGGGATTGGTGTTTTGAGATTAACTACTCTGCATCGGATCATCTATATAATCGGGTTATGGATACGAGGAAGCAATGTGCCACACCCACTTGGCAGACTTTTTTGTTTGCACAAAGCATTACCATATTAATTTCTCCTTTATGTTTATTTGACGTTTTTACCTTATGAGAAGGATATGAAGTGTTATAAAATTGAGAAAGATCTATAAAAAATTCAAGGTAATTTTTGGAACATACATATTTGTCCATTGTTTCTATAAATAAACAGAATTAAAAAAACTTCGATATCACGTAATAATATTACGCAATATATTATATTGCAGTATTCTAGAGAAAATTGTTTCCTGTAGCTATGATTTTGTTTATTGGTTTCGCGTTGCATATTTTGTGGCAAAAAGTGTCGCAAAAAATTCTTTGACCCCCAACCAAAAGAAATATCCATGTCAAAAAAGTCACATGTGTAAGTAAGTAAAGTGAAAGTAAAGTAAACAACCATTTCAGGTTGGATTTCCGTCCGACCGCCATTCCTGGCGTCGCGGACGTCATCAGCTGTCTTCCAAAGGGTAGATATGAATAAATTTGTTCTGATGATTTTGCTCATGGCTTCCCATCGCCTGATTGCCCTGTGTTGGGACGAGGGGGAACTGCGACCAGCTTACCCGAAAATATGCTCCCGAGGGGAGCCTCGAACTCACGGCCCCGCAACCGATTCGAGTCCTGTCTCCAGAGACACATGCCGGAACTCGCTCGGCCACAGCTGAACCCCAAGTCATGAGGGTACTCGATGAGTTCGAGGAGGCGAGGGGAGTTTTTTTTGGTTTTTAAACATTTTTTACCGAGAGGTTGAATGTGTAATTTTAACTATTCGTGCTATGTGCTACACCCACAAGGCTGACTACCCTGTTAGACTTCTTAACCTTAGCTTTGGACATTTCTTTTAAAAATTCAAAAAAAAATTTCAAATAGGTATTCAAAAATAGGTATTTTAAAAATTCAAATTTTCAAAAATTCAAAATTTCAAAAAAAATAAAATATTCAAAAAATATTTCAAAAAAATAAAATATTCAAAAAACTCAAATATTCAAAAATTCAAAATTTCAAAAAAAAAATAAAATATTCAAAAAATATTTCAAAAAAAGAAAATATTCAAAAAACTCAAATATTCAAAAATTCAAAATTTCAAAAAAATTCAAACTTCTTAACCTTGGACATTTTTTTTAAAAATTCGCTGACTAGCTCATATTGCATGAGTTTTTGTCGATTTCTTTGGTTTTTCTTTCATAATTTCACACCATATCACTGATGGGGCCCCCCCCCCCCCCTTCAAAATGACTAACGAGATCCCAGTCTTCTCGAAATGAGGAATTCAATCCACAAAACGCAGTTTTCGCCCAATAAAAAAGCTGAGGTCGCCAAATGAACGCCTAACTTTAGTTTTGCTGGCATCGCGAGGAGCAGCTGCGACCGCTCGTCTTCCCGATTCCCCCATTCACAGTCACCGTTCATTAATTATCCCTAATGACGGCGCATTCTCGCCCTTCCTCTCCCCCCATTCTTTCATCGAGGATTTACCTGTTTCCGTTCGTTTCTCGAAGTGTTCTTCTTTGCGTAGAATCCGAGAAGAACAAAGGGAATTTCAATATCAAGAACTAAAACGCTGCAAATTATTTCACAAAGGTTTGTTATTTACTTGTTTGTGTCTGACATTCGTAGTTTTTTAAATATTCAATTTGACAATCGCATTCAAACAATGTTGTGAAATTTGAAAATAAATATTATTATTAACTAAGGTGCGTCGGGGGAAGTGCAGAGTACAACTTGCATAGTTCAACTTTGGTAGATCCTGAGAAACTCATTTTTAAAGCTAGATTTATTTTCCTTATTTCATTACACACCTCGGACCAGTTTACCAGTTTACCTCGGCTCTTACCAGTTTTGTAGTTATTTTAAGGTTTTTTAAAGTTATAGTAGGTTTTTCGAGCAATACTATAATTTTTGTCCGTACTCCTCACTTACCCTGCCTAAATGGGGTAAGAAATGAATTTCTCATGTCGTTGGAGTTACAAATGCGAAGGGGGAAGTGTGTGGAAGAGCTCGTTTCAGGCATTATTTTGCTTTTTGCAAAGTTAAAATCGGACAGAAATTGGTGAAGTTACACAGTTTTGAAAAGTTAAAAACGTGGTATAGAGAAACACATAAAAATCTTGCAAAATTCAAACTTTTGAATCTTCATTGAAAATTGTTTAAATCACTGTAAGTCATCAGTCTTACGAATGAGAACGTTTTTTTACAGTCTTATACTACAAATGGTTATCTTAACATTGCAAAAGTTTGCATAAAACTTCGAAATGAAAAAAGTCTGCAAAGTGGGTGTGGCACATAGCTTCCTTGTATCCATAATCCGATTGTATAGATGATTCGATGCATAGTAGTTAATCTCAAAACATCAATCTCTAAGTACCTTGCACTAACCTTTCAATTGGGGGGGAGGGGGGTGCATGATTTTCATAGGGAACCATCTCCACCCCAACTCGGGACGTCATCTTTCGTTCTCCCTCTTTACTGGAGCGAATAAAAAAGTTCCCAGTTACATTAAAAGTGCCCAAGTTCACAACAAGAGTAGATGAAAAATACATAGTATTATGCTTGAGTGTACGCTCCATACTTCCCTTGTTCATCCATTTAGGGGGAAGTGCGGAACTCCACACCAACCCATGTTTCTTACTCTGCACTTCCCCCCATAGGAGGAAAAAACGGGGAAAGTGCAGAGGAGGTCTTATTTTCAAAATAATCAAAGTTAGAACAAAATGTCATACGTACAACGAAACTGCAACATTTAAAGTGTCTAATTACCTTGTCAGTCATTAGCAATACCCAAGTAGAGGCAGGTTGAACTCGGGTTGAAAAATAGTTGATCACCTCTACCTCACAGATGAAAACACATGTGGTACATCGTAACCTCACCGTGAAGGTTACAACCGATATGAGTACACTCTAGTGGTGTTTTGTGAAACTTTACATAGTTCTCTACAACACCCAAAAAGGATATTCGTGTCAGCCCTTATGTTTGCCTGTGAAAGGCATACTCCCCACTTACCCCATTTCTGCACTTACCCCGACACACCTTAACTAACTAACCACACAGCACTACAGGCCGATGTGGCTTCTGGCCTTCCGAACGGTCACCCGCCTGAGACCTCGTCAGACTCGTCAGTGTACCAGTTATTGCCATTATCTTAGCTCTACGAGGAAAAGTGCGTTTCAATACCTCCGTTGTGTTTTATTTAACCCATCAACCCAAAACCTTTTGTTTTCTCTATATGTTTTGAAAATTAATCGATATTTCGACTCCAAGTAATAGTACTTAGAACACGGGAAAAATCATTTCAAAAATCTCCTGATAAATTTCAAATAAATAATTCAAAAACAAATCATTTCAAAATTCTTGTGATTGAATTTTTAAAAATAATTTAAATTGAATAATTTCAAAAATCTCCTGATCGAATTTCATGGGTTAACGTTGGTATATAGCGACGTTGGATGCCGTAAGAACTGACCTTTTTCTTTCAAAACTGAGTTTTTAGTAGATCGTGTCGTGATTTTACCGGTTCTACTAGGGACTCACTTGGAATATTGGATGCACAATACGTCCGATATTAAGTAAGTAATTTATCAACTAATTTTCACATTCATAATTGGTCAAAAAATACCATTAAAGGAGGCATTAGATAAAGTATCATTGCCCTGATGATTACAACTAGTAGCTTGTTCCTCTGATGGTGGGTGACTGTACCGGAACTCGTCATTGTACCAGTTATCACCAATATCTTGGATTTACGATCACAGAGCAGGAAGTTTGGATTGTGGCAGGCCTTATATTTTTATTTGTGTGAATCTGTATAGGTCTTATGAGGTAATAATTGTACCAGATATCGCCATGCTCGAACATGAGAAATCTAGTATGAACTATACAAATCAGTAATGAATCTAATACTCAAAGAATCATTGAGTGTGTGTACCTGATTAGGCCAGTGTTCCAGTTATTACCATACAATGAGCAAAAGCTTGCTCGATGAATCCCATAGGCGAAATTAGTACGCCTGTAATGATCTACTGAGGTAAATGTACCAGAAATCACCAACCTCACCAAGGTACTACTAAGGTATGGAGAGATTCGTAATATTAGTTATAAATCATGAATATATTGATTAAGTAGCGTCTCTTAGTTAAGTTCGGGAACTGTACCAGTACTCGTCAATGAGCCAGTCATTGCCACTCTCATAGCTTTCAAGAAGCCTGATGTGCCTTCCCTAGACAATCTGTCTTGAGCAATGTGATAAGTGTACCACTACACGTCAATGCACCTGATATCGTCACGCTTATCATCAACAAGTATCTCATAGAGACGGTTATCATTAGTAGATAAATCAAATTAATAATGATTCAGTAATTATGTGAATTAATTCAGTACCTATTAAATAATGTATTGATTTGGTCGTTTTCTCCTTTAAAAGTAGGTAGTTATACCAGATCTCGTCATTGAGCCAGTTATTGCCACTCTGTTATTGCCAATCTGTCTCTAGTAATGAGATAAGTGCACCACTACCTGTAAATGCACCAGATATCGCCACGCTTATCATCAACAAGTAGCTCATAGAGACGGTTATCATTAGTAAATAAATCAAATTAGTAATGATTCAGTAATTATGTGAATTAATTCAGTACCCTATTAAATAACGTATTGATTTGGTCGTTTTCATCTTTAAAAGTAGGTAATTGTACCAGATATCGTCATTGAGCCAGTTATTGCCACTCTGTTATTGCCAATCTGTCTCTAGTAATGTGATAAGTGCACCAATACCTGTAAATGCACCAGATATCGCCACGCTTATCATCAACAAGTAGCTCATTAAGACGATTATCATTAGATTTATCATTAGTTGATCAGTAAGTCGTCAATACTGATTCTGCAATTAAGTAAATAATTAAATAAGTAGTATATCACGTATTGATTTACTACTTACGTGTATTACGTATTGATTTACTTTTTTCCCCTGTGAATGTAGGTAATTGTACCAGATCTCGTCATTGAGCCAGTTATTGCCCATCCCATAGCTCTCAAGAAGCTTGAAGAGTTCCCTTGAGTGAATCTGTCTTGAGTAATGTGATAAGTGCACCACTACACGTCAATGCACCTGATATCGCCACGCTTATCATCAACCAGTAGCTCATGTAGACGATTATCATTAGTTTATCAGTAAGTCGTCAATACTGATTCTGCAATTAAGTAAATAATTAAATAAGTAGTATATCACGAATTGATTCAGCTGTTTTCTCCCTCTGAATGTAGGTAATTGTACCAGATCTCGTCATTGAGCCAGTTATTGCCACTCAGTTATTGCCAATCTGTCTCTAATAATGTGATAAGTACACCACTACTTGTCAATGCCCAGATATTGTCACGCTCAACGTCAACAAATATTCTTACAGACGGTTATCATTAGTTGATCAGTATGTCATCAGTATTGATTCAGCAATACAAAATGTAAAATTACATTTAATTTTAAATAAGTAGTAAATCACGTATTGATTCAGCTGTCTTTTCCCTCTGAATGTAGGTAACTGTACCAGTACTCGTCATTGAGCCAGTTATTGCCACTTCCATAGCTCTCAAGAAGCTTGAAGAGTTCCCTTGAGTGAATCTGTCTCGAGTAATATGATAAGTGTACCACTACCTGTCAATGCGCCAGATATCGCCACGCTTATCATCAACAAGTAGCTCATTTAGACGATTATCATTAGTTGATCAGTAAGTCGTCAATACTGATTCTGCAATTAAGTAAATAATTAAATAAGTAGTAAATCACATACTTATTTAGCTGTTTTCCCCTGTGAATGTAGGTAAATGTACCAGTTCTCGTCATTGAGCCAGTTATTGCCCACCCCAAAGCGCTCAAGAAGCTTGAAGAGTTCCCTTGAGTGAATCTGTCTTGAGTAATGTGATCAGTGTACCACTACCTGTCAATGCACCAGATATCACCACTCTCAACATCACCAAGTAGCCCTCAAAGACGGTTATCATTACTAAATAAATTGAATTAGTGATTGATAATTTTGAATCAGTTATTAACTAAAATAAATCATTAGTAAAATGTATCGATTTAGTTGGTTTTCCGTCTGAAAGTAAGTAATTGTTCAGTTATCAGTAGTAATATGCAATCAAACACGTCTCATGTGCCTTCATGAGCAAATGACTTAAATGGACCCGTTCTCGTCAGTGCACCAGTTATCGCCATGCTCAACCTCAATGTTTCCCAGTTTCTCTCAAAGGTTCACTTTTCTCTCGAAATTACTGGAAATATCGATCAATATTCAAGATTTTTCAACATTACTGTCGTTTATAGTAAACAGGAGGACATCTCATACCTGGTGGAGGGGAGGGGGTTGTGAAGGAGGGAGGTAAGGGGGGGGGGGGGTAAAATGGCGGGAGGTCTGACCTACAGGGCAATTCCCCCTTATCTAACGTTATCATTCCTGCATTCAAAATCCAAAACTTCATTTCACGGGCGCCACCTTCAATATTGTGAAGGTAACTTCTACAATCACGAATCCAAAATCCTAATTTCAAAACAAAATTCTCTTAGGTTTAATGTTATTAAAAATTATATAATACAGAAAATCCAAAAATTGCATAAATATAGCGATAAAGTCCGAAATTGTGGTTTTAAATCTACAGTTTTGAACGTGCAGGTGCGATGGGTGGTTATTTTGGCAGTAATACTTACAGTATTCTACGATGTGGAGACTAGAAAAATATAGTGGTGGAAGAGGGGGGTGGGGTGGAGAATTTGGTGGTATTTTTGGGGAAATTTGGTGGTTAATTTTTATGATAAAACTAAGAAACTTATAGAATATGAATCACAGGTTTTGTCTGTAGGAACTTCAGTCCGTGCACTGGGGATCGAGAGGAGGGTTGGGAATTTGCATGCGGGGTGGGTGTTCAGGGGGGGTGTTCGAGGGGGGTCTCGGGCCTGCGTGATATGAGGGGGGGCGGGATTTGCATTGAGACTGCGTCAATTCCGGGATGAGGGGCGGTAAGGGGGGGGGGATTCCAGGAGGATGAGAATCGAGGAGGGATTCCAGGGAGGAGGAGGTGTAAGCGTCGCGGGGTTCGGAGACGAGGGTGGAGGCGTGAGCGCCGCGAATCCCCCCCCCCCCCACCGATCAACCACCCGTCGCTCACTCGTGGATATTAGTGACGCTCGACAATAAATGTATGGATAGTCAGTTCTACTGTAGTCTCGAAGGGTTTGTATTATTGCAGGATTGTGGTATTGTGGGATTGTAGTCTCGTGGGATTGTAGTATGAAGAGATTGTGGTGTTGAATTCTTCTGGAATTTCTACCTTGCAGGATTGCAGCTTCGCGGTATTGTGGCATTGCAGTTTTGCAAGATTGCAGCATCAATGGATTGTGGTATAATGGGATTGCAGTAGTGCACATAATCAGGATTAAGGGATTGCAGGATTGCTGAATCAATCGGTTGTGTTATAGTGGGTTTGCGGTCTTGTGGGACTGCTGTCTTGCAGGATTGCAGCATCAATGGATTGTGATATAGTGGGATTGCACTAGTGCAGATGATCAGGATCAAGGGATTGCAGGATTTTAGCATCAATCCGTTGTGGTATAGTGGGTTTGCAGTCTCGTGGGACTGCTGTCTTGCAGGATTGCAGCATCAATCCGTTGTGGTATAGTGGGTTTGCAGTCTCGTGGGACTGCTGTCTTGCAGGATTGCAGCATCAATCCGTTGTGGTATAGTGGGTTTGCAGTCTCGTGGGACTTCTGTCATGCAGGATTGCAGCATAAATCCGTTGTGGTATAGTGGGTTTGCAGTCTCGTGGGACTTCTGTCATGCAGGATTGCAGCATAAATCCGTTGTGGTATAGTGGGTTTGCAGTCTCGTGGGACTTCTGTCATGCAGGATTGCAGCATAAATCCGTTGTGGTATAGTGGGTTTGCAGTCTCGTGGGACTGCTGTCATGCAGGATTGCAGCATCAATCCGTTGTGGTATAGTGGGTTTGCAGTCTCGTGGGACTTCTGTCATGCAGGATTGCAGCATAAATCCGTTGTGGTATAGTGGGTTTGCAGTCTCGTGGGACTTCTGTCATGCAGGATTGCAGCATAAATCCGTTGTGGTATAGTGGGTTTGCAGTCTCGTGGGACTGCTGTCTTGCAGGATTGCAGCATCAATCCGGTGTGGTATAGTGGGTTTGCAGTCTCGTGGGACTTCTGTCATGCAGGATTGCAGCATCAATCCGTTGTGGTATAGTGGGTTTGCAGTCTCGTGGGACTTCTGTCATGCAGGATTGCAGCATAAATCCGTTGTGGTATAGTGGGTTTGCAGTCTCGTGGGACTGCTGTCTTGCAGGATTGCAGCATCAATCCGTTGTGGTATAGTGGGTTTGCAGTCTCGTGGGACTTCTGTCATGCAGGATTGCAGCATAAATCCGTTGTGGTATAGTGGGTTTGCAGTCTCGTGGGACTGCTGTCTTGCAGGATTGCAGCATCAATCCGTTGTGGTATAGTGGGTTTGCAGTCTCGTGGGACTTCTGTCATGCAGGATTGCAGCATAAATCCGTTGTGGTATAGTGGGTTTGCAGTCTCGTGGGACTGCTGTCTTGCAGGATTGCAGCATCAATCCGTTGTGGTACAGTGGGTTTGCAGTCTCGTGGGACTGCTGTCTTGCAGGATTGCAGCATCAATCCGTTGTGGTATAGTGGGTTTGCGGTCTCGTGGGACTTCTGTCATGCAGGATTGCAGCATAAGTCCGTTGTGGTATAGTGGGTTTGCGGTCTCGTGGGACTTCTGTCATGCAGGATTGCAGCATAAATCCGTTGTGGTATACTGGGTTTGCAGTCTCGTGGAACTGCTGTCTTGCAAAATTGCAGCATCAATGGATTGTGGTGTGGTGGGATTCTAGTGGTGGAGATAATCAGGATTAAGGGATTGCAGCACAAATGGATTGTGTATAGTGGGAATGCAATAGTGCAGATAATCAGGATTAAGGGATTGCACGATTGCAGCATCAATGGATTGTGGTATAGTGGGATTGCAGTAGTGCAGATAATCAGGATCTCATGGGATTGCAGCATCAAAGAATTGTGGTATTATTGGATGGTAGTCTCGTGGGATTGTAGCATTAAAGAATTGTGATATTGCATTCGTCTGGAATTGCAGTCTTGCAGAATGCATGCTTGTGGTATGTGGGATTGCAGTGTTGCACTGTTGCAGGATTGTACACTAAGGGATTGTAGTATTTTGGAATTGTATTTCCTGAAATCGCTGTCTTGCTGGATTGCAGCATCGAGCGATTGCACTATTGTATTTTTTTGGAATTGCAGCCTTGGAGAGTTGCAGCAACAAATGACTGTGGTATTTTGGGATTGTTGTTTCATGAGATTACGAAAAGAGATTACGAAAGTCTTGCAGGCTTGCAGGATGGAGGACTGTGGTATGTGAGATTGCAGTTTTGTAGGATTGGAGAATTAAGGGATTGTTGGGTTGTGGTTTCGTGGGATTACGATCTTGTATTGCAGATTACGATCTTGTATTGCAGGATGCAGAATTGAAGGATTGTGGGATAGTAGTCTCGTGGGATTACGATCTTGCAGGCTTGCTGGATGCAGGACTGTAGTATGTGAGATTGCAGTGTTGTAGGATTGCAGAGTACGATATTTTGGTATTGTGGGATGGTAGTCGAATGGGATTGCTGTCTTGCAGGATGCTGGATTGTAGCTTGTGGGCTTACAGTGTTGCAGCAATGCAGAATAAGAGATTTTTTGGTGTCTGGAATTGTAGTCTCGTGGGATTACATTCTTGCAAGATTTCCGAATTAAGGGATTGTGGTTTCATGGGATTATAGTATTGCAGGCTGCAGGATTAAGGTATTGTGGAACTGTAGGATAGTAGTCTCGTGGAATTACAGTCTTGCAGCATTGCAGAATAACGAATTCTACTATTTTGGAATTGCAGCCTTGCAGAGTTGCAGCATCAAGGGACTGTGTTATTATGGGATTGCAGTTTCACGGGATTACGGTCTTGTAGGATGCAGGACTGTGATATTTAACATTCCAGTTTAGTAGGGTTGCACAATAAGATATTGTGGGATTTTAGTCTCATGGGATTGCAGTCTTGTACAATGCTGGATTGTGGCATTTGGGATTACAGTATTGCAGGATTGCTGCATTTAGGGATTATGGGATTGTAGTCTCATGGGATTTCAGTCTTCCAGGATTGCGGCATTTAGGGATTGTGTGATTGGTAATCTCGTGGGATTGCAGTCTTGCAGGATTGCAGCATTTAGGGATTGGGGGATTGGTAATCTCGTGGGATTGCAGTCTTGCAGGATTGCAGCATTTAGGGATTGTGTGATTGGTAATCTCGTCGGATTGCAGTCTTGCAGGATTGCAGCATTTAGGGATTGTGGGATTGGTAATCGCATGGGATTACAGTCTTGCAGGATTACAGCATTTAGGGATTGTGGAATTGGTAATCGCGTGGGATTACAGTCTTGCAGGATTGCAGCATTTAGGGATTGTGTGATTGGTAATCTCGTCGGATTGCAGTCTTGCAGGATTACAGCATTTAGGGATTGTGGAATTGGTAATCGCGTGGGATTACAGTCTTGCAGGATTGCAGCATTTAGGGATTGTGGAATTGGTAGTATCGTAGTTTTGTCTTTAGCTCTGGATGTTTACAGGCTTGTTTTAAATTCACTTCGCTCTTCAGGCTAGTTCTGATTATTCGCCTTTGCAGAAACTAAACACCAAAGAAAGTTTAAAAATCGATTTTGATTCAAAATGTAATTTAAAATTTTTGAAGGATTTTGAGGGTTTTAGGATTATTGCTCTAAAAGCTATGATACATCATCTTCTTATCGGTAATGGAGTTTCCAATTGCAATTGCAACCCTGTTTGATGAACCGCCGTCACCATAGTGGCTGGTCCCCACTTCTACACCATCCGCGGCGCACCATTTCTACGGCCTCTCATTTTTCAAAAGTGAAAATGTCGATGAAGTTCCCCATGACGACACCCGAAGTCAAAATTCCTCTTCGATACCTCTTCGTGGATTTCTCCCTCCGATTAAGATCTTTTTCGATCTCCTCCCGATAATTATCAACCAGCGGACAATAGTCTCCCCGAGGATTCCACCCGAGGAGTTAATCCTTTTGTATTTAACGCCGTTGGAATCCAACACGACTTCTCCGGTCTCCCTTTTCAAACACATGGCGGCTCCTTTCCTTTATTTTCTCCCTGAAATCATCTCAAACCGTCCCTTTCTTCTGGATTCTCGTTTTTCAAACGTTCCACGATCTGTATAAAACACTCGTTTGCAAGAGTTTAAGCCGCCCTCGACTCATTGTTCGACTTCGGTTATGCTAACGCGGTTAGTTTACGTTCGACTTAAGGATTTAATTACCTGCAGGAAGGAAGAGGGAGGCGAAATTGCGGTTAAGACGAACCTGAAAGTGGGGAAGGAGCAAATCAGAAATAACTTCCATGGTCCTCTTAGAGGACCGTCAACCCACACAATTTCTGAATGTTGTTGGGAAATGCAGAAGTTATGGCTGTGGCAAGGATTTCACGTTTGCGCATGCGCACAAAATACTTTCAATTTGGTGGCCATGAATTTCATAGGGGACCATCTGCACGCCAATTCGCACAATCTTTGAAAATGTCGTCAAAATTTAATGAAAATTGATGAAATTATGGCTGTGGCAAGGATTTCACGTTTGCGCATGCGCACAAAATACATTCAATTTGGTGGCCATGACTTTCGTAGGGAACCATCTGCACGCCAATTCGCACAATCTTCGAAAATAGCGTCAAAATTGAATGAAAATTTATGAAATTATGGCTGTGGCAAGGATTTCACGTTTGCGCATGCGCACAGAATACTTTCAATTTGGTGGCCATGTCTTGCATAGGGGACTATCTGCGCGCCAATTCGCATAATCCTTGAAAATGTCGTCAAAATTGGATGAAAATTGATGAAATTATGGCTGTGGCAAGGATTTTACGTTTGCGCATGCGCAGCGGCTACTATCAGTCCGCAAGAAGAGCGCAATCCGAATTGAAATGTTCAGTTTAATTCATATTTGAATTCACGAAGATCGATTAGAACGTCAAGGAATTCACAGATTAGCTGTGTGACAGAGCAAACTGCTCTACTCTTCATATCAGCTGTGTTAGAGATGAAGCGAGATGCCTCCTGTTCGTATCACTCATGTGAGACATGGTGTAATGATATCAGGATATTAATTGTTGCTGTTTGTGGGATGTTTACCCAGGATGGATGCCCCTCTTCTTCCCAAGAAGACAAGGAGGTGTAGGTACTGTTAGCAGATTGAAAGAATGCGGCTGACCAATTTCCCGAAGGGCATACCTGCTAACATGGACGACTACCTGTTCCAAAATCTTAGGTAGCCTGGTGAGTTGGGCTGGGGAAACGACCGAGCCTTCATATCCCACCCCTTTTGTAATGCGGGCATAGAGCATACTCGAGTCATAATTCGGTAGATGAGGTTGATAAGTCATAATAATAGTGGATAATTGATTGAATTTGACGCCCGTTCCCACAATGCGCTTATTTTGACATTTTCACGGTATATTAAGGTAGTTTGGTAATGTTAGTGACGGGGTCAAAAACACGAATTGAGATTGAAAAAAACTTGGAATGGTTAACAAAATTGCTAAGAGACATTTTAATGCTCAAATTAGTTGTACAGTCGATTTTTGAAGCTTGGCCCATCTCAATAGTAGATACCCTGTATTAAATTGGGAACCACTGCTTTTAGGTCAAACACCAAAGGCCTGTAATGAACCAACCCTTTTACTTCATCATTGGTCGGTAGTCAACAACCCTCGGTCTAATTTTTCCTGGCTTGAGTGCCAGGTAGAAGAAGGACGATGTTTTTGGGACTGTATTGCTCATGGACACCATAGCAAGCCATCCGCATTCTTTCAATCTGCAAACAGTACACTCTCCTCAAGAGCCCACCCGTTGGGATTCAGTTCAATTGCCGCCACGCCACGTGCGGATCGTCAGCCCTCAACAGTCATTTTCTCAGTGGAAGGAATTGATTTTTCTTCGAACCTTCAAAAATCATAATACATATATCCCGGATCAAGAAAAGATCGACGGATGTGGAGGATCGGCTACTGGACTACGCTCACTTCGAGGTAATTTAACAACATTTCATCATTTCATCACTCCATCATCCGACAGACATTTCGAAGAAGCTGCTTCACAGAGAAAATTCCTGAGGGAAATTCTAAATTTATTTTACTTTATTTTTTTTTTTTTGCAGCCTCCCGAAGTAGATTGTACCTGAATCTGCGGATCAGGGTGAGGGGAGCCCAAAAGCACTGAAGCCTGGTGGCTTATTGTGCTTCTCCGCAGATTCTATTGTCTAGTCAAACAGTCCCAGCCCTTTAGTAAGGGCCAGTAGTGGTTTGGCTAGGTTAGTTCAGGGGAATGCCTCCATGGGTGTGGGTGACCCAAAGAGTTGGAACCTGCGGGTTGATAGAGCTTGGCAATCGAAAATTATGTGGGAGGCCTTTTCTTCAGCCTCACCACATAGCCTGCATAGGGGTGTATCCTGCCTCACCCCAATGCGGATAAGGTGGAATCGGAGTGGGGTGAAGCCTGTTACCAGACCAACCACTAGCATGACTTCCCTGGGGCTTAGCCGCAGCAGCTTCTCAGAGGCGCTGGGGTTAGGTATTGGCCACCATGCGCTTACTTAGAGCATGTCCTCCTAGGTTTGACCATCTTCTTGTGGTTTGGTTTGTGACCCACTGATTTATGGTCGCCCTGAAGGAGGATTTGGGAATGCCGACGGCCGGCTCTGGACCAATGAACGGAGTCAGTGAGCCTTTTCTGGCCAGCGCATCAGCATTCTCGTTTCCCATTACCCCACTATGCCCCGCCACCCACTCCAGGGAAACCCTGTTGCGTTGTGACAGGGAGCAGAGGTTATGGTAACAATCCCACACTAACTTAGAGTTAATGGTGGAAGCTGCCAAGGCCTTGATCGCAGCCTGGCTGTCCGAGAGAATGCGGATGTGTACACCATTGTGTCCCCTCTGCAGACTCTCCCCAGCGCAGACATCGATTGCAAGTACCTCGGCTTGAAAAACTGAGGCAAACGCTCCCAGAGGAGCCAAGTGGCTCCATTCAGAGTTCGCCCCATAGATTCCAATCTCTGTCCCATTCCCCATTTTAGATCCATTTGTATACCAGAACAGGTCGTTGGAACAGCATTGAAAGACTCGCCGCCACTCTATCGTTATGATCGATTTGAAGGGGTGTGTTTCAGCGTAAGTTCTGGGCATAATGTCTGCTACCATGTCAAGCATGGGTTCGCATAGAAGACCCAGGATTTTGGAGTGGCCGTGGATATGTGACTCTCTCCACGTCCTGTTCCATTTCTGCCTCAAGGCCGCCATGGCAGCCTCTCCTTTTATGAAGATATCGAGGGGGGGAGCCCCAGGAGTATCTCCATAGTGGCAGTTGGGGTGCTCTGCATTGCTCCCGTTATAGTGAGGCAGGCCAGCCGCTGAACACAGGTAAGAGTGGAAGAGGCTCCCACCTGTCAGCCTCCCGAAGTGCCATCATCCTTAAATTGGAGGCAACATCTCACCCACTGGACGTTCTCCTGCTGAAAAGACCGGTCTGTTCGATGAGTACCTAATAGTAACTGATATCTGGTACCTGATATCTTATTAATTTACTGTTTATTCGGTTTGACGAGTAATATAGTAATATTACTAGTCGAGGAAATCAATTTTTTTTGTTTTGTAAAGGGGTGGTCACTCCATTAGGGAATCATAAAGGTACATACGATTATAAGGGTGCCAAACACAAAATTTGATATAAGATAAAATTTTAGTAAATCATAACTAAATTTGTACAAGTCCAAAAGAAAATTGGCGTTAATTTTATTAATAAAATTTTATTAAAAACTGAAATTGATTTGGATGGTTCTTAATATGCCTACGTCGGACCCCGCCCTTCTCCAACTTGAGCTGAGGAAACAAATTTTTATTATTAGTAGTCTCCAAATCTGCTATAATGGAACATGTTGCTCTTCTGATCACATCAGTCTTGTGATGTAGAAAAGATCCTCCCTTGTGCACGTCTGAGTGTTGAAATTCGCTGCTTCACATAAAGACAAACACTGGTAGGTGGGATTGGATCAGCTCTGTGAAAATACACAGTTTCACCTTCCTTAGTTGTGGAGAAGATATTCATACAAATCAATCAATCATATAATTATCTCAATTTTGCACATACAAATTTAAGCCATTTAAGCCTTAAAATGTCTGATATCCTCATATTCACCCAATATAATCGTCATATATGATTTGGAATGAATAATTTCAGAATTCAAACCATGTACCTGCTTACTGCTCCCATCAATATTACATGCGATTTCTAAAGTCAGATGTTTAACCCTGCAGTGGTAAGACACGTAAACCTTACGTGTTGTCAGGGAAAACCTCTCTCCACTAATTTTCTTTCGGCATGATTCACGTGGTTCCTCATTCTAATCCTCTCAAGGGTAGTTGTCCTTGACTTCCATTATTCTCTCCATCCTATTCCAACGCCTTCCAATAGTAATCCTTTAATTACGTCAGGCTTACGTAGCCCTACCAGGCCACTCAACTAGGTCAACGTCAGTCTAACGTAGCTCTACCTGGCCTCGTCGTGTAAATATATTCCGAAGTTTGATGTAAACCTGTGCCGTGTGTGTATGAGTGTGATGATAATTTTTCAGATAGGCTCTAAAAAATATTGTACCAACTGCAGTTCCAAGAAAAGAAGATTGATGACGACATATTGTGCAAAATGCAATATGCCAATATGTGGATCATATATGATCGATTATTTACGCAGATGATCTTTATTTGAGGCAATCATTTTATTTTCCTGAACTTAGTTACTTAATTTGGTAATAAATAATAATTTACTAGTTAAATAAAGATTTAATGTAATCAATATAATATGTACTACTTAAATATAGAAGTACAATGAATTAATCCGTGTGCCACATAACTTCCAACTAGAATTTGTAGTAGGTGTGAGTCCTGAAGTAAAACACGTCAACCTTACGTAGCGCTACCTCAAGACGCCTGGTAGAGGTCCCCACCTCTGCAGGGTTAACCCTTGATTGAACGTTAGGAGGCTCTCAGACCGGATAACATCTCATCCGAAAAAATACATCGGTCCCTTAAAAACACTCTCCGCCCCTGCAAAACACATGTCTGCAGTCGGTGCCAACACGCCAGACTAATTACCGAGATATTTCCGACTTTTAACACGCAAACGGTCGATCGCGAAGGTTTTAATTGCATTTTTCCCGCTAACTCAGTTTCATTTTTTAGTCGCTTTGAGGCTTTGAGTTCCCTTAGTGAAGCTAATACGGCTATCGTTGAGAAATTTTGGTTATTTCCGGTGGAAAAAGGTCGTAACTGGATTGCATTTATCGTGTTGATCGCGGATTAGTACGAAAATGTGTACCGTTCGTGACGAGTCGTTTGAAGGTCAATCGTGCAGTAAGAATGTGGCTTTAGAGGACCTTTTGAATCAGCTGTGCGATCTTTCACTCAGCAAGATTCTCTCCTATAATATCAAAAGAGTGAGAGATAGAGCAAACTGCTCTCCTTTCCATATCAGCTGTGCAAAGTATGTAGCACAGAGCCTAGATTATAGAGTATGGAGCTCACAGAGGGCCTTCTGGACCAACTATGTGATGTCTCATACAGCAAGCTTCTCTCCTGTTATATCAGAAGTGAGAGAGATAGAGCAAACTGCTCTCCTTTCCATATCAGCTGTGCAAAGTATGGAACTCAGAGCTTAAATTATGGAGTATGGAGCTCACAGAGAGTTTTATGTGTCAACTGTGTGATGTCTTGCACAACAAGCTTCTCTCCTGATATATCAGATGTGTGAGAGAAAGAGCAAACTGCTCTCCTATTCATATCAGCTGTGCAAAGTATGGAGCACAGAGCCTAGATTATAGAGTATGGAGCTCAGAGAGGATTTTCTGGACCAACTGTGCTATGTCTCATACAGCAAGCTTCCCTCCTGTTATAACAGAAGTGTGTTAGAGATAGAGCAAACTGCTCTTCTTTTCATATCAGCTGTGTAAAGTATGGAGCACAGAGCCTAGATTATAGAGTATGGAGCTCACGGAGGGTCTTCTGGACCAACTATGTGATGTCTCATACAGCAAGCTTCTCTCCTGTTAAATCAGAAGTGTGAGAGATAGAGCAAACTGCTCTTCTTTCCATATCAGCTGTGCAAAGTATGGAACTCAGAGCTTAAATTATGGAGTATGGAGCTCACAGAGGGTTTTATGTATCAACTGTGTGATGTCTTGCACAGCAAGCTTCTCTCCTGATATATCAGATGTGTGAGAGAAAGAGCAAACTGCTCTCCTATTCATATCAGCTGTGCAAAGTATGGAGCACAGAGCCTAGATTATAGAGTATGGAGCTCACAGAGGATATTCTGGACCAACTGTGCTATGTCTCATACAGCAAGCTTCCCTCCTGTTATAACAGAAGTGTGTTAGAGATAGAGCAAACTGCTCTTCTTTTCACATCAGCTGTGTAAAGTATGGAGCACAGAGCTCGAGTATGGAGTATGGAGCTCACAGAGGGCCTTCTGGATCAACTGTGATTTTCTTGCTGTCTCCATGCAGTAGTAGAACATTTAAGAAGTGGAATTTCCACCAACAGCTTCTAGTGGTTATCTTTGATTGTGGCCAACAACACTTTCATCGTAGCCTCCTCAATAGCAATGGTTGCAGAAACGACGAGGGAGGAGCAAATTGAACCAGAAAATCCCAGTGGTTTTCTGCTTTGGTTCTTGCCAATATTGCATTGGGAATCTTCTTATTGGAGTTACTGTCCTCTGTCATCTTCATTCTTTGTAGGACACTGAAGAAGCACTATCTAGAGAAGAAAGCACTAGAAGCTGTCCGAGATTCTCGCTTCCCAATTGAACTTTATTTCTTCTTACTAAAATTTGACTTGCGCTAATCAGGTTCTGTCCTGTACATCATTGCTAAAACCAATCCTGATCAACCAATCCAATAATTTGCACATCATTCTTTCAAGTGCTCTTCATACTGAAATCTTTCTCATTGCCATCATGCCATCATCGCATTGGCATCAATATTCTTATCGCAGATGCTGCCCTCTCCGATTTCCATTTGCAGGAGAAAATGCAGAAGCGAAATCTGAAGAAAAATTCCTAGATGCTGTCTTGAATTTCTGACATTAAATTGCAGATAACTTCAAAATGGGAAAATCTGTTCTCTGCAATCTTCAGTTGTAAACGTTGCAGAAACAAAATCTAAATACGAAAAATGACTCAGAAGCTGTCTTCTAGTTGCACTCCAACAGTTATTTTGATTTTAAATCAACTTGGATTCTTTGGTTTTGTTATGTACAAAATTGCAGAACCAAAATTGAATTTTCAAACCCTACATTCTGTAGGATTGCTTCAAATCTCACATTTACTGCAGATGAAGTAACTACTGTGGTGGTAGCTTCCATGCTGCAATTTCCTTCTCATCAATCGAAGATGCTGAAGCTGAGAGCTCTCGACAGACAGAGCAGGCTCCAGCTATCAGTGGTCAATCGTCAATATGCAAAACCCTTTTCAAACGATCTGGGATGAACAGCTTCAGCTCTCACACACCTGATGTGAACAGTTGTCCTTCTCTAGGTAAAATTTGTTGTACACTGATTATGTTTCTCCATTTGGTCCAGTGGTGAATATTGTTGACCAGAAGTTTACCCTTTCTGTGTTTTCTACAAAAGTGGCAAGGACTCCTATGTACACAGTAGTGATAGAATAAACGCATTTCCTTGGGTTACTCCAGCTTTCATACTTGAAGTCGATCTTAAGGGGGGAAGGGGGGATTTTTCTCATGATAAATTCCAGAAGATAACGATATTCCACTAGATACGAAGCTGAAGTGGAAAGAACACGTCAAAAAGAAAAAGGAAAAGCTAACAATCAAATCCAGAAAACTGTATTGGCTCCTGGGCCGAAATTCACAACATAGCTCACACAACAAAGTGCTGTTATACAGTGCTATAAGTGCAGTGTTATAACAGTACTTATGCCAATTTGGACCTATGGTATACAGCTATGGGGATGCACAGCTAAAAGTAACATGAAAATTATTCAAACGTTCCAAAATAAGATACTGAGGAGTATTGTGAATGCTCTGTGGTACATTCGTAATGATGACCTCCACAAGGACCTCAAAATTGAGACTATTAGCGAGGTAGCAAAAAGATACGCGAGAAACTACGAAAAGAGGCTTCACGCACACACAAGCCCAGAAGCCATCCTGCTTCTGGACAACACTCAAGAAATCCGACGTCTAAAAAGGACCAAGCCACTGGACCTTGGATGCTGAAGTGCAACTTTAATGTAGTGAAAGTCATTGGACTAACGCGTAATATATGATTGAAGTAAATATCTAGATAGTTACCTGATGTATAATACCTCTATTGTAACTAGTTGATATATTGACAAATAAACGCTTAAAAACAAAAAAAATTCCAGAAGATCATCGTTGAAAATTATAAATACCAAACAAAAAAATGTTCGAAATACATTAAAATTAATCATATTTTGGAACATGTTTGCTCCGTCAAGTGCTGTAGTTCTCCTATAATTAACCTATCAATTTGTTCTCCATTCATTTCAATTTACGAATATTCTTGTTTTCCGATGCATCTCAACCATTGAAGATGAAGAAATTACTGCCCTCCCGGCTTGGCTGACGTTTTCAGTTCGTTCATTAGAGATCGTGTTGCACGTGTTTCCCTGCCGAAACAGCTTGCACTTCGCAGGTCTTCAGAGCGAGAATCCCGCCTTATTCCGGTTCTGTCCTTCGCGGGGGACTCTGAGGTCCTAAATCGCGCGTGGTGGCGCCCACGTCCCTAAAAGGTGAAGACGACGAGGTCCGACCTTGGAGGTCCCGAAAAACGATTCCTCCGAATGTAAAACCAGACGCCAATCTGCTCGAACCCTCCGCGGATTTCATTTTACCTCCTTTCGGAGTTTGAGAGTCGATTTTGGGACTTTCGGACCATTTTGAACATAACATACCATACTTTGATCATACCATTTTGAACAATCCTGGTCAACAATATCAACAAAGCGAATGTTCGCCCGGAGGCAAGTTGTGAGATTTCAGGCCTGGCAGTCAACGTGTTGAAGACTGATGGAGGCGACGGTGTTTCGCCGAAACATGTACCCACAAATTAAAATTGAATAATAGACTCCAACTCTATCAATAATTGTCTCGTGGTAGGGTACTTAATGAGCCCTTAACCCTAGAGTGATAGACTACGTAAAAATTACGTAATGAGTGGGGAAATGAGACCCCTACAAACCCCCCTCTCGGCCTTCTTAACTGAACCTTATCCAGTGCTATCGGTACCTAGCAGTGAAATGACCTTTGTGGTGTCAAGACCTCATCTCGACTTCTTCCCGTCAGGATCTTGGTTTTCCACAACGCCTACACGTCAAAGATACGTAGTCTACTATTTCTTGAAAATTATTTGGAGTCCTTCCTTGCCAACCATGGTTACCTACTACCTACTATGGCATTTCTGAAAATGTCAACCGTTCGTTTACCTTTGGTTGGTAGTTGGGGTTGAAATTTTCAAAAATGCCCTAGTAGGTAGTAGGTACCTACGGTTGGTAGGGAGGGATCTATACAGAAGGGTGATCTATACAGAAAAATAATAAACCTTCGTGAAATTATTTGCAGCGTATTTCTTTAACATTAAATGTTAAAGAAAAACGCTGCAAATATAAATTTTATATTGTGAAAAATTCGAGAGTGAAGCACACATTTTCTCCTCGTATCAAAATAGCAAGAGATTTCTCTTTTTTTCTCAAATTTTCATTTATTTTCTCCTTCAAAATATTTCAAGCATATATTCATTTCAAAACATTTATTTTATCGAGTATAATAATATTGTACTCGATATACTAATATCATACTCTGGATAATATATTATATTATCCAGAGTAAAAATCGAGTTTTGGATGTGATATAAAAACATTTATGTGATATAATTCTGGTATTCATAGCTTTTCTTTGGAAAACATTATTTTATATACGCAACATATGAAGGTAAATACTAAGAAGAATGAGTTTATGTTCGTTTTTTGTTGAATGAATGAAAAATATATGACCATGTTGTGTTGAAAATATTTTTTTCAGTTTCACACGTCATTTTTACGTAGTCTACTAATAACTGTGTGTCAGGGAAGTCTACTACTCTAGGGTTAAATTCGTTAATGGTGGTTTGAAGGGGTGTTTGAACGCCAAAAAAGGTCAAACTCGAAATGCGAAAATCCGAACACGGTGAGGGATGAGGTCCTGAATAAACGGTCAGAATTTGCTTGAGGTAAACAAGCTGAATGTATATCTGAGTGTTTGGTGGTGCTGGTGGGGGGGGGAGGTCCGTTGATAAACTGATGTCGTCCCTTTTCACCTCCCCTCCCATTCACTCATCACCCCCTTTCACCTCCCCTCCCCTTCACTTATCGCCCCCTCTCACCGCATGATCCTCTCCCCGTTGACGTTATCAGTTACTGTAACCTCCCCCCGGTGGTTATCTCACCTTCTACGGCGCTCTCTTGCGGTGAAGACTCCAACATATTTTTGCAAATTTTTGATGGAAAACAAACTTATTTGTTTTAATTTCTCGAATTATCGAGAACCATATTTTAACTAACCATGAATAAATAAACTGAAAAATATTAATTCAGCATAAATAAATTGATAAATTAGCTACTTGTGTCATGTAAATTAATTAAAATAAGAAATAAAAAGGTACGATTTTTTCAAAGTCGAATTTTTGACATGTTTTGCTATTTTGTGTCGCCTGGGAGTGGAAAAGTCAGCTATTTTAGATTTCTAACCCCAACCAAATCACTCATTTTGAGCAAATTGAAAAAAAATCGTTGAAATTGTTGATCGGTAATTATCAAAAAATTCCCCCTAACCGTTAGAAGTGTGAACTTTTAACCGAGTTTTGACTTGATTTGTGTAATTTTGGCCTGTTTTTAGATGGTCGAAATGGAGGTTTGATGAAACTTAACAAGAAGATGTAAAAAATCAGCTGTTTTTATTCTCAATTCGTTCGTTTTGAGGAAAACACTTCACTTTAAACCCTAAAAGTCTCATAACTCCAACAATTTTGTTGGAATTCGGACTGTAAAATCATGTTTTAAGTCTTGATTTTCGATTTTTTTTTTTTTTTTTTTTTGCTTCATTTGGATGTTTGACGAGGAGAAGATGATACAAAGTGTTGAAAATCAGATGTTTTAGGCGGTCAAAATGGAGGTTGGATGAAAATTTGGAGGAAGATGTTGAAAATCATCTGTTTTTATTTATAATCATTCATTTTTGAACTCCAGCAATCTCCAAAATTGGCCATTTTGAATGGTAAAAACTGTAAAATTGTGTTTTTCAATTTTATCAAATTTTTACCAAAATTTGGTAAAATTTTCGACTTTTACCAAATTTTTGACTCATTTAATGAGTCGAAATTTTCGAATTTTTTTGGATCATTTGGAAGTTAGATAAGGAAGAGATGAAACAAAGGGTTGAACATCAGCAGTTTTTGTGTACCAATCCTAACTACCCATTGTGAGCAAATTTTGTGATGAAATCGCTGAAATTGGTACTAGTTTTTATCAAAATGGTCGTAAACCGTTGGTGGTGTTAAAATTTGACGAAATTTGAATTGATTTTCGTGATTTTGGCCTGTTTAAGGCGGTCAAGGCTGGATGAAAATTTGGAGGGAGATGTTGAAAATCAGCTGTTTTTGTTTTCAATTCATCAATTTTGACGAAAACACGTCGTTTTAAACTTCTAAATTCCCAAAACTGTCAATTTTTGGACGGAATTCGAACTGTAAAATCGTGTTTGTAGTAAAAATTGTTGGCTTTTTTTAAAGTTTCGATTGTTTTTTCAAAGTTTTTAAGGTTTTAAAGTTCTAATTCGAACTAAACCTCCAATTTTGACCTAATTTATTGATGAAATCATCAAAAAATGCCCGTGAATCGTCGGAGGTGTAAAATTTTGACGAAATTTGACTTCATTTTCTGAGTTTTGATGAAGGGTTGAATAAAAACGTTGAAAATCAGCTGTTTTTATTCTCAATTCACTCATTCTAACGAAAACACGTCGTATTGAACTCCAGGAAGTCTGAAATCTGCAAATTTTGGACGGTTTTGGAAATGTAAAAGCGTGTTTTGAGTCGAAATTTCCAAATTTTTTCGAGATTTTGAATCGTTTGGGAGTTTAATGTGGAGGTGATGAGGCAAAGAGTTCAAAAGCAGCTGTTTTTGTTGTTCCAATTCAAACTAAACCACCAATTTTGAGCAAATTTTGTGAATGAATCGTCGAATTTATCACTAGGTTTGGTTGATCTTGAAAAAGTCCCCTTAAATGGTTCAAAGAATGAAATTTTGACGAATTTTTTTAATTTTTTTATTTTTATTTTGACTCGTCTAAGGTGGTTGACATGGAGGTTGGATGAAGGTTTGAAGGAAAACGTTGAAAATCAGCTGTTTCTATTTTCAATTCGCTCATTCTGTCGAAAACACGTCGTATTGAACTCCAAAAACTCCAAAATTGGCCAATTTTGGACGGTTTTGGGACTGTAAAAGACTGTTTTGAGTCGAAATCTTCAACTTTTTTCGAGATTTTGAATCATTTGACAGGAAATGAAGCAAAGAGTTGAAAATCAGGTGTTTCGTGTTTCGAATCAAACTAAACCACCCATTTTGAGCAAATTTTGCGATGAAATAATCAAAAAAATGCCCGTAAAACTGTTGAAGGTGTAAATTTTGATTAAAATTGACTTCACTTCCTGAGTTTTGATGAAGGGTTGAAGGAAAACGTTGAAGATCAGCTGTTTTTATCTTCAACTCGCTCATTTTGACAAAAACACGTCATATTGAACTCCCAAATTGGCCAATTTTGGACGGTTTTGGAACTGTAAAATCGTGTTTTGAGTAAAAATTTTCGACTATTTTCGATACTTTGAATCGTTTGGGAGTTCAATAAGGAGGAGATCAAGCAAAGAGTTGAAAATCAGCTGTTTTTGTCTTCAACTCGCTCATTTTGACAAAAACACGTCATATTGAACTCCCAAATTGGCCAATTTTGGACGGTTTTGGAACTGTAAAATCGTGTTTTGAATAAAAAATTTCGACTATTTTTGATATTTTGAATCGTTTGGGAGTTTAATGAGGAGGAGATGATGCAAAGTGCTGAAAATCAGCTGTTTTTGTCGTTCCAATCAAAACTAAACCACCCATTTTGAGCAAATTTTGTGATGAAATCATCAAAAAATTCCCGTAAATCGTCGGATATGTAAAATTTTGACGACATTTGACTTTGTTTTCTGATGTTGGGTGGAGGGTTGAAGGAAAACGTTGAATATCAGCTGTTTTTGTCTTCAACTCGCTCATTTTGACAAAAACACGTCATATTGAACTCCAAAATTCGCCAATTTTGGACGGTTCTGGAACTGTAAAAGGGTGTTTTGAGTAGAAATTTTCGACTTTTTTCGAGATTTTGAATCGTTTGGGAGTTTGATAAGGAGGAGATGAATCAGAGAGTTGAAAATGAGGTGTTTTGTTGTTCCAATTCAAACTAAACCACCAATTTTGAGCAAATTTTGTGAATGAATCGTCGAAATTATCACTAGGTTTGGTTGATCTTGAAAAAGTCCCCTTAAATGGTTCGAAAAATGAAATTTTGACGATTTTTTTCCAATTTCCATTGATTTTGACCTGCTTAAGGTGGTTGACATGGAGGTTGGATGAAGGGTTGAAAACTTTGAAAATCAGCTGTTTTTATTTTCAATTCACTCATTCTGACGAAAACACGTCGTTTCGAACTCAAAAAACTCCAAAATTGGTCAATTTTGGACGGTTTTGGAACTATAGGAGGAGGAGATGAATCTGGGAGTTGAAAATCAGCTGTTTTTGTTGTTCCAATTCAAACTAAACCACCAATTTTGAGCAAATTATGTGATTAAATCGTCGAAATTATCACTAGGTTTGGTTATTCTTGAAAAAATCCCCTTAAATGGTTCAAAAAATGAAATTTTGACGAATTTTTTTCTATTTTCATTGATTTTGACGTGGTCGACAAGGAGGTTGGATGAAGGGTTGAAGGAAAACGTTGAAAATCAGCTGTTTTTATTGTTTCTATCCGCTCATTTCGACGAAAAATCGTCTTTCATTGGCCACATTTCGGCTCAAAAACCTCTCGCAGTCGTTTTCAACTCCAAAAACCCCAAACCGGCGAATTTTGACCTGTCAATACGCATTTCGAGTTGAAATTTTCGACGTTTTTTGAGGTTTTGCGTCTTTTTTGGGGTTCGGATGTGGTTTATGAGGTGTTGAAAGCCAAATATCGAAAGTTTTCAAAAATATTTCAAGACAAAAAATGACGTGGAAAATACGTACAGTTTGGGTGGTGATTTTCTGGACGCACAGCACAGAAAATTGAAAAAAAAGTTTTTTTTTGGAAAAAGTCGAAAATCAAAACCGATTCGCGGGGTTCGGAGGTGTTTTTGAAAAATTTTGGGTGACAATTTTGATGGGGAAAATTTGGGGGGGAAATGTTTGTTTATGTTGGGGGTGGAAATTCTCCTTAGGAGGGCCGAGTGGACGCGAAGCGCTCGGAGTTGGGGCTTACACTAAATTAAGAAAGGCGCTCGGCGTGATGAAGGGAGGGGGAAGGCGACTTAGGGGGGAGGTGAATGGGGGGGAGGTGAATAGGGGGGGGAGGCAAACTCGGAGGGGCAACGGGGAAAAGAGGGGGAGCGAGAAGGTTTCTAATTAACGCGACCCGCGCTTCTCATTCTTTCCCCCCCTCGAATCTCCCTTCTAATTCGACGTGAAAAGGGGGGGGATCGCGAAAAAGGGGGGGTACGATCGCGAAGGAGTGACCAAATGGCGCCGGGACCTCCTACTTTTCCGCGAGACTTCGTCCTCCTCCTCTCTCCCCCCCTTAACTGTCTCATTACCGCCGTTATTGCTCCCCCTTGAATTCCCCCCTTGAATCTCCCCCCTTGAAGTGGTCGCGTAGGTGTCGAGTCCTCCGTCTGAGGACAACAGAAGCCAACTGCAGATCCGCATTCCATCTCCCTCGCAACTGCACAAAATCGATCAAAAACCTGTAGGTTAATTTGAAATATTTCCTCCAATTTGTAGACACAAATTTTCAACTTTTGTCATATATTTTGAGAAGAAAATTTTAGTTTTTTTCAAAATCTTAAAACCACAGTGAATGGGTTTTTGAGTGATAAATAAAGAAGTTGTTTCAACCGAATTGAAGCTGTGAGTCATCAATGCATCCAACTATTCATACAAAAAAAAAAAAGAATTTGCGAAAATCAAAATTTTTAGAACTTATAGGTAAGTAGCGTTTTTTCCGTTGTTGAAAGAATTATTTTCACATCACCTAAAGATTTGTAATATGGATGTAATTCGTTAAAAAGTATAATAAGTGAAGAATAAAGAGGGAAGAGATAGAGAAAAACATGTTGGAAATTCAAGAGAAACCTGGGAGGAGAGGCCTCAAATTCACTCGAATTTGAATCATCCTCTTTTAAATTCAACACATAAAAAACCATGAAGGTGTAGCAGAAGCGGTTTTCTCGTTAACTCGCTGCTTCCTGCTCGAAGTGAAGCGGTTTTTCCGTTCAGAGAACGGAAAACTCGTTGCTGCTCGACCCTCAAGGGGGATACGGTTTTCTCATTCATAAAAGCACTCCCCCCCCCCCCCCCCCCCCCCCCCTACCAACTGAACTGAAGATGGTTTTCTCGTCCACAGTAGTACTCGCTGCAGTTCGAAAAGAAGTGGTTTTTCCGTTCAGATAAGTACTCGCTGCTGCTCTCTGGTCGAGGGGGAAACGGTTTTCGCGTTCACTCAATTACCCCCGCCCACCCCCCAGAAGCGGGTTTTCTCGTTCGGAGAAATATTCGCTCCCCCCCTCTCCCTGCTGCTTCCTGCTCGAAGTGCTGCGGTTTTCTCGTTCACAGAAGTACTCCTCCTCCCACCCTGTCGACCAACTGAACTAATGCAGTTTTTTCCGTTCAGAGAAACCTTCTCCTTGCTGCTCTACTCCCAAGGAGGATACGGTTTTCTCGTTCACAGAAGTACTCGCTTTCCCCCCCTCCCCACCACCAACTGAACTGAAGAAGGGTTTCTCTTCACAGTAGTACTCGCTGCTGCTCGAAGAGAAGCGGTTTTATCGTTCAGAGAAGTACTCGGTCCTGCTTCCTCTTCGAAGTGATGAGGTTTTCTCGCTCAAAGGAGTAATCGCTCTCCCTCACTCCCCAACCCACTGAACTGATGCAGTTTTTGTCGCTCACAGAAGTACTCTCTCCTCAAAGTGCAGCGGTTTTTCCGTTCAGAGAAGTACTCGCTGCTGCTCCCTACTCGAGGGGGAAACGATTTTCTCGTTCACAGAAGTACTCCCCTCCCCCGCCCACAACTCAACTGAAGCGGGTTTTCTCGTCCAGATAAGTACTCGCTCCTGCTCCCTGCTCGAAGTGCTGCGGTTTTCTCGGTCAGAGAAGTACTCCCTGCAGCTCACCTCTCGAAGTGAAGCGGTTTTTCCGTTTAGAGAGGTACTCGCTCCCCTCCCCAACCCACTGAACTGAAGCGGATTTTCTCGTCCAGAGATGTACTCGCTGCTCCTTGATCGAAGTGTAGCGGTTTTCTCGTTCACAGAAGTACTCTCTCCTACCCCCTCGAAGTGCGGCGGTTTTCTCGTTCATAATATTATGTACATTAATTAGAAAAAATCATATATAGATCGAGAAAAAACATCCCCATTTGAATGTGGATTTGACCCAAAGAGATCACCCCGAATACCATCTTCATCGCAATTTTTTCTAATTGCAGTACTGTTTTCGATTTTTGATATTGAAATTGAAACTATTTTACCATAATAAACTGATTTATAACATCAACATTATTTTTAATCATCTTGTTAATAATAGGGCTATATCATGAATGAAAAAATGGAATCCTAGAATGAGCAAATTAGGGGTGTAGTTGATTATAACATTTAATCTGCAATTAAAAAGTATCTTTTAGATCTTTGTTCACAGAAGTACTCTCTCCTACCCCCTTGAAGTGCGGTGGTTTTCTCGTTCACAGAAGAACTCGCTCTCCCCCCCCCCCCCCACAAACTGAACTCATGCAGTTTTTTTCGTTCGCAGAAGTATTCCCTCCTGCTCCCCCCTCGAAGTGAAGCAGTTTTCTCGCTCAAAGTAATCGACCCCCCCCCCCTACCACCAATAATTGGTGCAGTTTTTCTCGTTCACAGATGTATCTGCTCCTGCTCCCGCCTCGAAGTGCCGTGGTTTTCTCGTTCTCACAAGTACTCGCTCCTGGAAGTGAAAAGGTTTTCTCTTTCAGAAAAGTACTCGCTGCGGTTCCGCCTTTGGAGTACAGAGGTTTTCTCGCTTAAAGAAGTAATTGCTCCCTTCCCCCCCCCCCCCAACCAACTGAACTCATGCAGTTCGGTTTTCTCGTTCTCAGAAGTACTCGCTGCAGTTCCACCTTTGAAGTAGAGAAGTTTTCTCGCTCTGAGAAGTAATCGCCCCCCCCCCCCACCACCATCGAAGTGCAGCGAATTTCTCGTTCACAAAAGTACTCCCTCCTCGAAGTGCAGCGGATTTTTTGGTTCTCAGAAGTATTCGCTGCAGTTCCGCCTTTGAAGTAGAAAGATTTCTCGCTCAAAGAAGTAATCGCTCCACACACCCCCCCCCCCCCTCCATCGAAGTGCAACGGTTTTCTCGTTCAGAGAAGAAACTCGTTTGGGAGTTTAATGAGGAGGAGATGAATCAGAGAGTTGAAAATGAGGTGTTTTTGTTGTTCCAATCCAAACTAAACCACCAATTTTGATCAAATTTGGTGAATGAATCGTCAAAATTATCACTAGGTTTGGTTGATCTTCTCGTAAATGATTTGAAAAATGAAATTTTGACGATTTTTTTTTCAATTTTCATTGATTTTGACCTGTCGACAAGGAGGTTGGATGAAGGGATGAAGGAAAACGTTGAAAATCAGCTGTTTTTATTGTTTCAATCCGCTCATTTCGACGAAAAATCGTCTTTTATCGGCCACATTTCGGCTCAAAAACCTCTCGCAGTCGTTTTCAACTCCAAAAACCCCAAAACCGGCGAATTTCGACCTGTCAATACGCATTTCGAGTTGAAGTTTTCGACGTTTTTTGAGGTTTTGTGTCTCTTTTGGGGTTCGGATGTGGTTCATGAGGTGGTAAAAGCCAAATATCGAAAGTTTTTAAAAATATTTCAAGACAAAGGTCTTTCTCGTGTTGAGACAAGGTTTTCTCGTTCTCAGAAGTACTCGCTCCACCCCCCCCCCTCCATCGAAGTGCAACGGTTTTCTCGTTCAGAGAAGGAACTCGCCTTTTCCTAGACATTTTTATCCAGGGATTCAATCAATAAATCAAAGTTTTTATTGTTTTATCACTGTTATTGTTGTTGTATGTATAAATTGTTGTGTTCCTGGATTACTAGTATATTTATCTATGTGTTATAATATCCATTTTGACGTTGTTACACCTATTCTTAGGTTCCTACAATCAAAACTTTGATTGATTTTTTGATTGATTCAATTTTATATTTTTATTTTCAAGTATTTTCAATACTTTAGTCACGAATTACGCTGTTTTAATTACTTCTACCGTCATTCCTCCTCCGACTGGTGATGAGCTGCGACGGTCCTCCTCACTCGATTATCGAGGGCGAGCGGAGGCCTGCGGAGAGTTGAATATTCAACGGGGGCGGCTACAGGTTGAAACTGAGGCTGCGCCACTAATTAGTGGATGCAAATGAGGGGCGACTGAGGGGGCGTGGCCAGCAATTGCTTCCCGCCTCCGCTCAGGTTCCCTCACTTCCCACATCCGTCGAATTTCACCTCCGATCGATCCAAAGTCGAGAATTTGATTGACTTTGTAGAGAATTTTACTCGACTATGTAGAGAATTTGACGGATTCCTCGACTTAACCTTCGGGCGGGCGCCATCTGAGCACACACCGATGGGCGCAGAGCAGCATTTTGACTGTCTTCAAATAATATGATTTTCAGTGGCGTCTCCTCCAGGCAAACATAGCAAACACTGTTTGCCTTATTGAAAATTTGCAAAATGAATCAATTAATTTTTGTTGAGATTCACCTATATTTTCATTTTTGCAAGTAATTTATAACCGATTTTGGAAAACTTTTATACAATTTAGGGACTGTTTCATTATTACCAAAGAAGGATACTAGCCAGCAACTAGGGATGGGTATCGATACCCGATATTTTAAAATATCGATACTTCTGTACCGATACTCGATATTTTAGTATCGATACTGTACTATCTGATATTTTCGGATATCGATACTTTGGATCCGATATTTCTAAATATCGAATATCGATACAGTTCTCTCAACATAATGGCTAAAAAATAAAAGAATGAAGAAGGTAGGGAGGCTGATGGGTCTTAACTCGGATAAAATTATATTATTATGGAGAAAATGTTCAATAAAATTTGCAGTGGGTATTTTTTCCAAATTTTCAAATGTTTTTACATCAAAAGATGCCTGATTCATTCTATGACATAAGCTCACTTGTTGGCGAATTTTCAAGGAAAATTAAGTTATTGCAATTGCCACAAATTTTTTTTTGTTTTGAGTTTTTGAGAAAAAAAGTAATTGAAATCCGTTTTGGAGCGTTCTAATCTCCAGTGTTGACTGTGAAAAAAACCATACTAGATGTCAATGAAAATTCGCTCATCTCATGCTGTATGAATGGACTTTAGTTTCTTGTTCAGTCCAGAGAGCTGAGAGTATTCAAGTTCACACACAAGTGGTTGCTCCTCTAGGCAATGAGGTATTTCACCATGTCGGAATTTCCTATTTTTGACCCCAAAATCGGATTCAGCACCTCGAAAAACCCCCTACAGCAAACTTTCAGCCCGAACTTCCTAATTTACGAATAAACAAAACAGTGTAGAAAATACGAATGTTCAAAAAAACCGGGAAAATGACGTCATGCTGGAATAGTTCATTTATGCCGCTTGAAGCGCTGAGATCGAGAAATCTATAGTCCCCAGATGCGAAATTTCACGAAACAGTGAAGTTTGAAATCGAAAAACTGAAGAAAAAAATAGAAAAAGCAAGATGGGGAAAATTAGGTTTCCCCTGTTTTTGTTTGATAACTTTTCTCTTAGAAAACACGATTTCGTCGTCCCAATGGGCAACACTGGGAGGAGACGGCGATCCGAACAGCCCAATCAGCGAGCGTTCCCGCTCCACGTCCATTTTCCCGGTTAGTTTTGAAATTAAAAATTTTGATTGTCTCCCAAAAATAACAGGAGACTTATTTTCCGAAATCAGCCCGATTTTCATCTATCCCACACCATTAACTATTCAGGAAAAATGCAAACAGAATTCGGTGAAATTCCTCATTATTGGGATGACTGATGTTACCGATAAATTTGATGTAAATGAGCAATTGACAAGGCGGCCCCGAGAGTACAGCAGTGCAGCAGAGGCAAATTATAGACATTTTTTCTTATCTTGATCTCAAACTCATTCAACTATCAAAGTCTTAAAAATCACGCTTTAACATCAATTGGACCGCGTTATGCGAAAATACCTCTAAGTGACGAAATACCTATCGTACCTACAATACAAACGTACCTATCGTTGGATTCATCTAGCTAAGTAGAATCGATTTCTTTGGGCACTTGCGCCCTCTTTTTGTTAGAAAATGAAACTATTTCCTAATATAGGTAATTACTAAGCGACATTCACTAAAAAACGCATTTTGAATTTCACAATTCCCTACGACACACCGTGAAAAAGTTATGTAATTACCAAACAGACGACACATAAATATTGGTGGTTAGTTTTGATTTACGTATCTATTTCCCTGGAGCAATTGTGAGTGCCTCATTTTACTGTTTCGTATTATGCATTTGCGTTGGTATCTCTTTGGTTGAAACAGCTAAATTAATGAATTCGCAGTGTATGGGCAAGCTAGGTTCATTTTTCTTTTCCTTAGGTACTGATTACTGATCTCGCGCATGTATCAGTATATTCCTGTTTTCTTTTCACTTAAAGTACCTACCTATTCATTCAAAAATCTTTTGATTCTGAAGGCGGTCCCTTGATTAGTTTGATTTCAAGGGGTAAGAAGATCTTTGATCTCGGCAAGAAAGGGGGTTCAAAAACTCGAGCCACAAACCAATATAATTTGCTTATCTCACAAAGGGCGCTTAGTCGTCTTGGATATAGATATATGCAGTATTGTTATATTACTGCATTATTATTATTATATTACTATCTATGATAGATAGGTTAATGCAATTTTATCTTTTAAGCGATTAATTAGCGGTTGTTTGGTTTTTGCGCTCCAATTATCGGTAACATCGGTCATTTCAATTATCCTGCGCTCCCCGTGGGGCCAGGGAGAACTAGCGCCGGTCCGACACCCAACGTCGAGTGACGATCAGCTGGTAGGCAGGGGTCTGGTATTGCTGTACCCCCACTTCCACTGCATCAGCCAAGGCAAACAATCGAGGAGCTGTTTCGTGACCTTGAAAGCAGAGAAACTTGGAAGATGTCATGGATTTTCATTTCCTTAGCAACCAGTAATCAAATCTGCTAATGAAGGGACTCTTTATTTCTTCCAATGGAGTGTGAAGTGTTAATTTCAGCTAGATAAACTCGATTATGGTTGGCATGGTTGGTAGGTAGTGACAATGCCAAAGCTGTATTCTTTGCTGGCGAGTGATCTATACAGAAAAATAATAAACCTTTGTGTAATAATTTGTAGCCTTTCTCATTATTGTTTATTCCTCTAAGACTGGCCAAGCTGTTTGCCTGACGAATATTCTCACCTGACGCCCCTGGATATTTTGAGTGTACAAGTGCAGTGTACACCATTAATCACTGACTTTCACATTAGAGAAGTACAAATGAATAACGTACAAAATCATGAATATTAGGTAAAAGAAATACACTTTATTTTAAATAATTTCAACTATGTATAACTAAAAACGTGGGTAATTTGAAATAATGACCAAATCAGACTGCAAAACTCTGCAAATTATTACACAAAGATTTGTATTTCTCTATATGGATCACTCATCTGCAAAGAACGCGGCTTTGGTATTGTTACCACCAACGAACATGAAGGAAAACATCGATTTATCGTACGACCACCCCTTAAATCTCGTAGTGAGCGAACGGTTTGTCCTACAGAGCTCCGCGTGGCCTCAAAAAATTCTATACTATCTCAAATTGATGGAAAAACAATACCTTTATACCGGAATTTTTTGAGTTGGGGCCTTTTCAAAATTTCAAAATTTATTTTTGAACCCTTAGAAGTGACCTACATCAACCAAAAGCTTTGAGGTACAACTAAACTCCAAATGGAGCCCACATGCCAAAATTAATCAAAATTGGTTCATGAGGACTGAGGAAAGTGCCGCGTACGTACACCAAGAACTTTTGATATGGGGGGGGGGGGGGGTGAAAAATTTTTTTTTCGGTCGATTCCAAAGTTTCATTACAGAAAATAATAAACCAAACCGACGACAAACGTAAGAAAATTGCGTATTAACACTATTATTAAGTAAATTTTTACATATTGGATTTATTTTCCTCTATAAGCTTAATTAGCCTCCCGCCTGAAAATAACACGGCTTTTCCATCATCAGTTCCTACCTATATTTTCACTGACAAGTTTTTTTTTTTTTTTTTTTACAGAAGTAGGTACCTACCAGCAAAACATCACTATTTTGGAGTTGTGGGTGCCCTCAAAATTCATGAAGAAATTTGGTTCTTGGTTTCCGGAGGAGTTCAACTGAGTGAAATTTTCTGAAATATTGCGATCCGACCTCGTGTTTCTGATTTACCATAAGTCCAAACCTTCTGTTCTCATAGGGAGAGAACGGTTGGTCCTACAGGCCTCCGCGTGGTCTCATTCAATTCTAGGATATTCAATTGATAAATCCTTAATATAAAATTGATATCCTTAATTGATTAAAAAAAGCTAAAAATTATTACACAAAGGTTTATCATTTTTCTATGTAGATCACTCCTCTGCAAAGAACACGGCTTTGCCATTGTTACCACCATCCAACATGGAGAAAAACATCGATCGCATTCCGGTCAGCTTTAATTTGAACGGAGATTAGGCCTGTTTTACGATTCCCACTCGTGTTTCTGATGTATCTTAAGTCCAACCCTTAAATTCTCGTAGGGAGCGGTTGGTCCTACAGGGCTCCGCGTGGTCTCAGAAAAGTCTAAAAATTCTATACTATCCTAAATTGATGGAAAAACAATACCTTTATATGCATATTTTTTGAGTTAGGGCGTTTTCAAAATTTTAAAATTCATTTTTGAACCTTCAGAAGTGACCTTCATTAACCAAAATCTTCGGGGCACAACTAGACCCCAAATGGAGCCCACGTACCAAATGTCATCAATTCGGTCAATGGTAGGTAGGGAAAGTGCCGACGGACGTCGAAATTTTTATCCGATTTTTGGATTCTACTTACCTTGAAACGTAAACCATCAAATTTTGGGGGGGTGTTAAAAAATTGTCTTTCTTAGTCGATTCCAATGGTTCATTTTTGAAAATAATAAACCAAAATTTGGTCAAAACCACCTTCTTTTTGCTAATTTTTTGCATTTTATGCTTCTCCTGAAAAGTGGGGTTTTTTGCACTTGGCTCCTTCCACCGCTGGGGTATTCATTTATTTCTCTCCTGACTATCGCGAAAAATTAGTTTACAAACCGGGGACGCACTGCACCTTCAGCCTGTTTCTCGAGTGACGTCAATTATCGCCGTCAACAGGCTAGTTAGGGAGGTTACGACGCCGTAATGAGGTGCACAGCGATCTCCCCGAGGCGCCTGACGCCATAAAAATAAGAGAGTACAATACAAGAGTCACAATCCCAGCGCTCTTAAAGTCCGCAGCCTCCAGCGACATCTGTGGTAGACGAGCATTAGGAAATTTATTAACGTTATTCTTATCGCTAATTCAAAACCAGGGCAAATGAAAAAAAATTGGGTTATTATTTTTAATAATGACTTATTGGAATCGAGCAAGAAAAAATTCCTAACAATCTAAAATTATTCTAAAAAAACGAAATATTTTAAGGTTTGAGCGTTTATTTCAAATAGAAAAAACATACCACAGCTGAACTGGCATGATAATCTATTTAAAAAAAATATATTGAAGAAATTATATTGTCAAGCGAGACTTAGATTCGATTATTAAACATTTTAATTATCGTTAAATGCATTCTGCTAAATATCGCAATGACGGGTTCACATTACACGCTCAGGTTACAACACTGGGCTATCAAATTTATAATAATCGAGGAGACCCAGGCAAGTTGTTCAAGTCATCACTTTCTATCGAGTTATTATGATAACCTGCGGTAGCCGAACTACTGCACTGTAGAGAAAAACGTCTGAACTTACAGATTTGTTTTTACAAAATTTTTCAGCCTGTGCCATTTGCTGAAGCAGTTAGGAATGACCGATTTCGATGAAATTTGGTACTTGGGCTCCATGTGGGTTGATGTCAGTTACTTCTAAGGGTTAAAATTTTGAAAATGCCCTAGAGAAATTTTGATAGGTATATTAAAAGGTTAATTATTTTTAAAAAATTTGGAAGGTGGTTGTTTTTTCACTAATTTGTTATAGTAATCAATTTGAGGAATCGAATGGGACCACGCAGAGCTCTGTAGGACCAACCGAGTCAGTACAGAGTCCTCAGTTTTCTGAAGGAGCATTAACTGCAACTTCCATATTGAATTTCAAATTTGGCCGCCAAATTTTATTCCAAATTTTCTTGCTAATCACAGAGTGGTGAGCTCCAGGATCGAATAATATTTTAATTTCTTTTCCATTTATATTTACTCTCCAAACCCAAACCTGATTTTGTAGACTTACTGCTGCCCAGTGCACTAGTGCTCAGTTGTATCGATTCTTGTTGATTGTTGACGCTTTCCTTCTCATTACAAATTTCTGCACGCATGTACTTGAAACAGACAGTGGAAAAGTGGTTTTTCCGCTGGCACAGATCGCACTTTTTATCTCTAGCCGGGCATTCCCCACTGTCGCTGTTAATTTTCCCAGTCTGGTGCCTAACTTTCTATCATTAGTTTGCTCTTCGATAATTTAACTTGTTAATGTCTTTTTGGTTTATTATTTTCAATAATGAACCTTTGGAATCGACCAAGAAAAAAATTTTTAACACCTCCAAATTTGGTGGTTAACGTTTCAAGGTACGTAGAATCCAAAAATCGAAAAAAATTGGCCTTCCGTCCGTCGTACGCCGTCTGTGGCACTTTCCCCACTTAGCATTGACCGATTTTGATGAAATTTGTATGTAGGCTCCATCTGGGGTCTAGGGGAGGATTTTGGTTGATGTAGGTCAATTTTAAGGGTTCAAAAATGAGTTTTGAAACTTTTAAAACGCCCTAACTCAAAAAATTTTGATATAAAGGTATTGTTTTTCCTTCAATTTAACATTCTATAAAATTTTTAGAATTTTTTGAGACCATGCGGAGCTGTGTAGGACAAACCGTTCGCTCCCTACGAGAATTTAAGGGTTGGACGTACGATAAATCAGAAACACGAGTGTGAATCGCAAAAGAGGCCTAAGCTGACCGAAATTCGATCGATGTTTTTCTTCATGTTGGTGGCTTTGCAGACGAGAGATCTATAAAGAAAATTAAAAAATAATAAACCAATGTGTAATAATTTGCAGCGTTTTTTCCACAAGCTCCTGCTCCACATTACCTCCTTCAAGGCGAGTAGCCAATAACTCCACTCGTGATAATGAGTGATCATTGCTGGGGAAAGCCTTCTCAAATTTGCGCTGCCGATCATTGATGCCTAAAATGATCTCGAACCCGTTCTTCGAGAGATGGTCCGAAGTGACATCTACCTGCTAGGGCTCCAAGGTCATCTATACATATTGAAACCTCTACTTCTGCATATCTACATCGCTTAGCAAATGTTATTCGATCAGTTGTGACTGTACGTTTATTTATCTTGCTTCTATTCTGTTTAGCGCTTACGTAGAAATGGTCGTCCCTCCCTGAAGCATCTATCCAATCTTGCTGAACCTTTCTTCTCGTGATCATACTTATCGAATTTCAACTTTACCTCGATCGCCAAAGAAATATCTCGCATTAAGTAGAAAGTACTAGTCGAGAGTTGGTGTAAGAATGAATGTATTTAGTGAAACTATAGTCAATTAATATGTATCTATCCAACACAATGTAATAACTTATGATGCAACATTATTTAATCTCGCTCTCAATAATCTCTATTTATAGATATTTCGTGCGGAATTTTCTCTATTTGATTATTTAAAAAAAATTGTATAGCGTATTTTACCTGTTGTATCAGGCTTGCCCGAATTAAATAAATATCTTTTTTTTAAATTAATTTTAGGGACATTTCTGGGCATCGTGCTGCACTAATCGAAGCTATCCTACCTCCTGTAGTGAGGGAGCGAAAAATACATTTTGTCACCATTTACTGGTACGTACTTATCAATCTGAGAATACGATGCAAAACAACATGACTTGGCAACTAATGGTACAATATCATGTTTATGCCTGTAATTCACATAATCACGTTATCAAAGGATCTTCTCCCATCGTACTTGATGAGACTGACATCGTGTCCACTTATCGTCACGCGGTACTTATAATACACCACATTAGGTACCTCCGGTCCATACGAATCGCATTTCCACGAAAATCTCATTCACCTAACGTGCGATGTGATCTCGGTCAATTATTATTGACTTCTACTTCTAACGAGATGTGATCAATCTGTGCAAATTAAGATGCCCCTGTTTGTCAGCAGATTTAAGTTAGCTTGATGGGACGCGGTTTCTCGTGTATTTAAGCCGTTCTTATTATCTCGCAGCCGACAGACAAACATAATCAAGGACGTAGAACGGTCTCCTAATTGGACTTGATTTCGAGGTATCGGGAAAAATCTGCATAAACTGGATTTTCCTTTCAGATCTCTCTCAAGAGTCGTTGAACCGCGGTAATGATGATACAAGCTGCTCAAAAAGCAAAACAAACAAAAGTTTGTCATATTAGGTGGTGGGCAGTAGAGCTTCCTCATCTAGAATAGGCCATACCAGGGCAACACCCGCTAGTACGATAGACTCACCCTTTTTAGGACGTCCCACAGTAAGAATTGGGCGTCTTTATGCGATTAATCTGGGATAAAGGAGGACAACAATCAACATATAAAACTAGTACAAATCCGTTTTAGTATAAAAAGTAAATTAAAAGCGGGGGCGTTGGGTGACATTTGAAAGTGGTGGGGCACTAAAACAGAAAATACAAAAACTTGACCATAAGATCACACGTACCTATTTTTGCGACAAACAGAGGACCCACTGGGGAAACAATCACACCTCAACTTCTTCCCGGTGATTAAAACATTCGAGGATCAAATTTAGTCAAAAATGTATAGAGATATTCGCTAAAAACGAGTTGTGTGACTTCCTACGGTGATAGTCGAGCATTACCAACAACTTTTTCATGGAACAAGAAGTCTCCTGATAAGAAATGAGTGGATTTCCATCTTTCCGAGTCCTTGGCAAGTCCTAGGGCCATATTCACAAAACGCACTTAGTGGGGCTTTTCACTAAGTGTAGCCTGAAATCTCCACTTAGAGCCGTACTTTAGAGAAAACGCTATTCACAAACCGAAATTTAGAAGAAGCGTCACTTCAGCTCCACTTTACCGAAGCTGAACTTTCTTCAAGTTACACTCTCCGGGTAAGTTTGGCTCCAACCACACTTTACTGGCCCTTAGTACAGCTTTTGACAAGAAGTGCGTCTATTTTGCTTGCTTCGACAGCCGTTTTACGAAGTTTTGTCCGTTCTGATTTAAATGGAAAAAGACTACATGGAATATTAGCAGTATCTACGGAAAGGAGACGTGTACAAATTGTGCCAAGAAGGCGAAGAGAAAGCGAAAATGGATTCGAGTGTTGGTCAGAAGACCTTCCGCGCACGTCACGTAAACAATTTCCTACTTTTCCTTTTTACAGCTACCTTTGAGCACGTATAATAATTATACGTGCTCAGTACTATACAATTGCTATACAATACAATCAGTGCTATACAATTATTGTGCTCAGTTCATTTCAATTCGAGGACATTATTGTTCAAGTGTCCAAAATGTAGTCAGATTCATGTGAATTCTATTTCAAAGAACCAGTAGGTAAGCCCAAATTAACCTTTCATGTCGGCCTTTCCTCAGTTTTCCATCGGGTCTTCCTCCAGTCTTCTGGTCTTCAAATTAGTCCGACCCGGACAATCGTTTGTTGATCACCAACCGGTTATCAATATTATCACTGAATATTCCCATTGGTCAATAGGAGCGAGTCACCCTAAGGGTTACCCTCTCGGAAGTTCACCTTCCTTATCAGTTGAACTTAAAGCTGACCTAAGAGCAGCTACACCAAAAACGATTGTGAATAGCGATTTCTCCTCAAGTTTCACTTTGGCCTGAAGCATCACTTTCGGAAAGGCGACTTCAAGTTTCACTTTGGCGATTTTTGTGAATACGGGCCCTAATGTGCGGTGGTAGCTAAGGTAGGCCTACATTATGGTAAGGTATAAGAAAGGTAGAAGTTAACTTATCGGTTTGACGTCCCATTGCAAATCTAGGATGAACTCTGAAAACGTAGGTACCTACCCAGGTTATCCCAAATAACACAGCTAATAAAGATCTTGAAGCGAACTCGAATCACATTAACGGAAATAAATACATTAAAATCAATGTTGAATTAGAATAATAATTCCCTGATTGGTTATCTATTCATATTTGTGAAAAAAACCAGTTTAGGTAAGTAAGGTTGTTGTGATTGTATCTTAGCGGGACTTTGCCAGGTAAGATAAGACTACTGATAAAAAGAGTTGAATCGTTTTTCTGCATTTTTGCACTACTACGCATGCGCAGACGGGGAAAAAACTAAAAAACAAACCATGTAAGTAACCATAGCAACTCTGGGGCAGATTTTTTTTTTTTGCCCCAGAGTTTCCATACTATCGATTCCATTCTACTTCTTCTCCTTCTTCTCTCTAGGTCCATGGCCTCTGGTGACCAACTTCCATCCTACTTCTTCTTTTCACTTCCACCACGGATGTTTGACAAAATAATTACATTTCAGTGTAAAATTATTTTACACTTGTAAAAGATCCATTCTTTCATGGATCAGTGAGTTTTGAGGGAAAAAACTTTCTCCTAAGGTTTCTTTTACTTTGGGGGAACACTTTTTGAAGCGAGTTTTTCAACTTTGAGGTGAAAAGCTAACAGAGAGGGAAATTTTGCCAGGGCTAGACCCAGAGTGGCCTTATGGACGCCACGCCCCTGATTAAAAGTATAGTAAACAACCATTTCAGGTTGGATTTTCGTCCTACTGGTATTCCTGGAGTCACGGACGTCATCAGCTGTCTTCCAAAGGGAAGATAGAATTCGTCCTGATGATCACGCTCATGACTGTTGATTGATCTGGACTCTCTTCAACGTTTCCTTGCATAAGTACCATATTTTCCACTTCATAAAAATGATTGTGCTTGAAATATAAAGTTGAATAGTTTTATCAAATTTGTATTGTATTGAGTATTTGATAAAACTATTCAACTTTATATTTCAAGCACAATCATTTTTTTATTTTCAAGGCAAATCTAGGGGGCCCATCACCCGCTAAGAGGAGACTCCTTATGCGAACTGCAGAGGCAATTATGCTGTATGGAGCAGAAGTGTGGACAGACTCCCTTAGGTACCAAAAGTACAGGGCACGTATGGAAGCTGTACAGAGGAGAGGAGCTCTGAGAATCAGTAGTGCATTTAGAACTGTCCCAGGTCCAGCATCACAAGTGATAGCGGTAACTATCCCAACATACCACCAGGCACTGGAGCGCAAAAGGATAAGAATGAGGAAGGCAGAGACAATTACCATAATAAAGAGGGAAGAGCGGGAGGAGACCATCCGAAGGTGGCAAGCAGACCTTGTCTGTGAAACCCGTGGAAGGTGGACAGCCCTCATAATCGACGATCTAAAGGCTTGGTTGGAGAGAAGACACGGAGAGGTGAACTATTACCTGACTCAATTCCTCTCAGGGCAAGTAAAGATAACTTAGTAAAGATCGGGAAAGCCACTGACCCAGAGTGCAGATACTGTGGGATAGAGGGGGATGATGTCTGCCACACCTTCTTCACATGTCCTCAATGGGAGGGTATGAGGGGGAGTGCGGAGGAGGTCATCGGAACATTGCGTCCACAGACAATCATACATGAGATGATTAAGAACAAGTCGAGCTGGGACGCAATGGCAGTATTTGTCACATCAGTCCTCAAAGCAAAACACACTTCCGTAAAAAAAATTGCAAGGAAACGTTGAAGAGAGTCCAGATCAAATAGACCATCTATTTGTAGCTCCTATACGGAAGTTTCAAGAACATCCCCAAGCTGAAACCCCTCATTTGGGGCCACACAGATTCTAGGAACATATTCTTGTAGGATTTATCAGGATCAAATAGGTCCAAGCGTTCCACGTAATGTTTGAAGAGTCACAATGCCCGTGGGCGCAAATGGGTTTAGGAAAATTTAAGGAAATTTAGTGGGTGATGGAAGTAGCGAGTCTCTTCAGATGGACAGACCGACAAACTCATAATAAAGTAGGCTAGAACAACCCAAAATTCAAATAAAAAATTTATACTTCGCAACTTCCACATTATTTTGACGAAAAAGAAGAGATCATTGCAGCCAGCCTGAACGGGAAAGCCAATGCAGCGTTGCCAAATCTTGTTCTCTACCAAAGTTGGCCAAGTGAGCGTATAATGTAATTCGTAGTTCTAAAGAACCAATTTTCAATCTGATATTTCAAACAATGTGAATACCGTGAGGGCGTTTTTAATTAAGTCAAAATCAAATGCACCAACCCAAGGCCAACGATTAATTTTTTTTAATCTTTATTTAAATTATTTATTTATTTATTTTTTTTTTCATTTTTCAAACATAGTGACTTATGTAACTTAACTTGGGACATTACCTTTACCACCTGCCTAGTTTGTCCCAAATGTAACCAACCGTGGAAAGGGAGATCAGGTTCTTTGCAGTGGGTGCACCTAATATTATTACCCCTCGATTTCACCGTTGTGAGACACGTCAGCTGATTCCTTCAAATTTGACAAATGGGGGTTGTCGTATGAGAACGTGAATGATAATTTATTATCGAGCTCGTGGGCGTATTAACCCGTTGAGAGGGATGAGTTTAATATTGGGCGGAGGTCAGAAGTTCATTTCAACCCTCTTTGAAGAGGGCAGATGCAAATTACATCCCATTCGCCAGGGGGCCCCCTCAGGGGCTGATTCCCCCATGCAATACGACCCTTGACCTTCGGTCATCGTCTGAAGGGCTGACCTACCCCTATACCATCACAACTACCCTTAAATGCGCTCCGACTATCATTCTCAAATAATCGAAATTATCTCTCTCGGGACGAAAGGGGTAACTTTGGTCCGATCGAATTATAATCGAATAAATCAAAAATCCACAGTTAATTTGAAGGACATAATTCACGTGAAACAGTCATAATCCTTTAACCCTAATTGGACCATGGTATCATAAGTGACACCGAAAACATCTCAGGAACTCCAAAGCTGTCCCAAGGTGTCACTGGATTAACCAAAATTCAATTGCAATTTTATTTAATAAACAGCAGAATTTATTTTGGACTTTTGTAACTCTCAAAATAGAATTATGACAAGAATTTTCAAATAAATCAATAAAAATATTTCGAAATTTTTTTTTTCAAATTCTTCCAAATTTTAATTTTTTCTCCAAAATTTCAAATGTTTAAAATTTTTTTCAAATTCCAATTTTTTTCCAAAATTTTTGTCATAACATAATGTTTAGAGTTGTAGAATTCCTAAAAAAATGTCAGTGACACTAGTGACACTATGGTCCAATTAGGGTTAAAAGAAGAGAGATTGTGTTATTGTATTACTTTCAAAACAAATTGTCTACTTTTATCGAATTTTCAAGAATCTATTGCAATGGTCTCAAAATTTTTAGAATGGTCTTTTTCGAAAAATTTCTTCACTGAAATCCGTTTTAGAACATTCTGAAACAATCCCTGAAGTGGGTAAAAAGAAAGTTTTCTTTGAAAATTCGCTCATTGAGTAGATTCACGATAACTTTAATGATTGAAATAAACATAATTTATAATACAATTAACACTAAAGGCCTTCATTCCTAACTTCATACCCAACAATAATTGCCAAATATCTCGAGCAGACATTGGAAAGAGCTATTCCCGAAAGCACCATTCATCGCTGGGGTGAATAACGGACACGAATGAGAGCTCCAAATTTAAATGTAAGATTGTATATTGAGAAATTCGAGTGTGTATTGGAAATCATTATAAAAATGTGTATCAACATTTGGCTTTTATCAATAGTGGCGATTCGTACAAACTTATTGCCTGCCTAGGTTGAAGTCGTTCAATTGCATCGCCCGATTAGTGTCAATATCTGACTTCCAACCGAAGTAATAAAACTCAGGTGCAGCAGTTTCGACTGATGGATTCAGGTGCCATAAAACACGTTCAAAGTTGATTCGTTACATCTATAATGAAATCACGAACTCAATATTACCTCCATAGACGAGCAAGATTGGGTAATTTGAACCAGATTTTCGAAAAGGATCCGCAACGTTTAACTTGATCCAAACAACACTGGACTCTTCGAGAAGACCTTAAATTACCTGTAATTGGAAGTAACTCGTCTAATAAATCTGAAATTACTGTCGGGAACATCGACACCGAAATTAACCAGGGTGGGTGACGCGGAATAACGAAAGGTAAAAATACGAATACAGTCCGCACTAAGATGGCGTTCGTGTTCCATTACAGCGGAAAAGGCTTTAAACTGTATCAGTTGATTGGTTTCGACTGTTCCACTCTTGTCATTGGGTGGTGATGTTTCGGTGTTCGATTTCAGGGTCGTTTCATGGGTCGTATAGTCGCGATTGAACCTCTGCTACTCGATGCAAAATACGTCCAATTGGACGGTGAAATTGAGAGAAAAAAGTGATTTGGATCGACCGTTCGTGGGTTACATGAGAAGTATCTATTTCTATCAAGCAAAAAAAACGGAATTTTTTTAAAACGGGATACTAAGGATCGAAAACGTTGGAAATGTCTCCAAGAATGATTTAGCGAAAAAGTAAATAATATTTAATAAATAATAATAGCAACAACAACAAAGAACAAAAAGCCGCCGTTCAATAAGGTAGATGGCAGCGAGGTGGCAACTTGAGAAACTAGCTGGCGGTATAACTTGAAGACACCTCGGTGGAGCGGACTATCCAGCTTCTCTCCCCAAGATGATGGAGCTGATTGGCTGGTCTGCCAGAGCCTTTTCCTCGCGATCCGCCTGAGAGTTTTCCCACAACCCAGAGACCTCAGGGGCCTTCCTGAGCCTCGCAGCCTCAAGGAAACAGCTCGGATCGTCGCGACCTGTAATTTTGTCTGAACAAACTCTGAGACAACTGATCTTTCCCACTTCTCCACCAGTCCATCCACCAGCCTCCTGGTGAGAGGCGATAAAGAGCCATGGAGATATTTTGCAGGTAAGTCATATTTACGATGCTTGGCCCTTGCTGCTTCTCTTGCTACAGTGTCCCAGTCTTGGGTGGAATAGGACTTAGCGTCAGCGTTGACAACGAACCCCCCTATCCCACTCCGTTGACTTTGATGTCTGCAACAAGTCCAGGCTGTTCTGCAGTGCCTTCTCGCATTAAGTGCTCGACAACCAGCGATGTGAAAGCTTGTCGATGCATTAGAGACTACCTTGGAAGGGAAACACCATCGATATGGTTCAACTTAGTGGATGCATATTTATACTGACGGCTCAGCAGAGGGAGCCACAAGAAATGCTGGAGCAGGTGTATACACTGTAATATTCACGATTAGCCCTAGTTAGGTGGACTACGCCAATTTAACGTGTGTTGATAGCATTGGCGCTTCCTCCTATTTCCTCTCCAACGCTCAATGTTTGCCTCGCTAGGAGTGCCAATAGGAGCAGGTTGTAATGTGATACCCGTTGAGGGAAAGTGTGTCATACGAATCTTGCTTCATCTGGAGATCAGCATTTGATGGCCTACAAGTCAGGTAAGCGACCAATCAATGTGAATATTTTCACGTCATTTTGATGATTGTCCACCAATAAGCCACTTAAGTCAACCTTGGAAAGACTTTTTTACCACATTTTTTCAGCGAGTGTCCACCAATAATGTGTATACTGATCTTTTAAGAATCTTTCTTCCTATGAGCTTAAACCAGGAACTTCCAGACGGTTGACTGAAGGAAAAATTCGAGCAATGTTGAAAAGTTGTCTAGTACATCAAAAGGTAAAGATGCCCTCAGCGAGTGTTTTGACGACTCTGAAGTAGACTGCCCTGCCGTTGTAGAGGAATGATTCGGAACAATATATCTGATTGAAATGGAGGAAAAAGACCGGAGCAACAAAAGTCCAAAGAAAAGCATAGCAGAAAAGAAAGCTCCAAGGAAGAATGTCGCATCCCTAAGTTGCTGACCCATAACTCGAACAGAACGAACTATAACCTGAAGTGTACATCTGCAACCACGGTCAGCAGAAAAGGATTCACCTGGAGCACAAAACCCCACTTGCAGAATGGAATAACTCCAGCAAGAAATGTTGTGCACACGAGACAGCGTACAAATCACTGTTTTCGTTTACTTTTTACTTACCTTACTCAGCAATGTACGAAAATATTGTTACAGATTCATTTTGAGGAAGCTCCAATATTCTTTCATCAATAGATATCGTGTAATAGAAGTACCTACTATGTAGTTCATCCCTATTGGAACTCAAAAAAATTACACTGAACCATGGAATTTCGTCCAACACGTAAACTTTACGTAGTCCACCTATTACAGACCATTCTTGAAGTCCATCTAATTAGGGTTAGTGATCCTATCCTATTGGCGAGATTGTACCAATACAGCTAGTGATGAAGGAAATTTTAGGGCGATTCCCAGGGCGCCATACTCGCACTTGACTTCTTGCGACACTCGGCCGCTTCAAGATCAATAGATAAGATATGGTGGCACTGTTCATCTCCAGCGGATACCAAGAAACTGCCGAGCAGTTGGCAAAAGAGGGTATTCGGAAAATCCAACCGAATTTACCCTAGTCCTTGTACAGTGAAAAGGCACATTGCTGACCGCCTTGTAATGGAGGGGGGCCAAATTTAGTCAGACAGCACAGGCCAACACTGTATTTCACTGTATTTCTTCCCCTGATGTAAGAAAAAGATTGAGGGCTTCCTACGGCATTTCATTCAAGTTGCCACAAGTCATGTCTGGACACGGACGGAATGCAGCCTATTTGGCTTGATCGATTCTCCCAACTGTGGATGTGGCGCACCAGTTCAGCAGACGTGGGATCACCTGGTGTATGATGGTTGGCGGTCAGTGGCCGGTATCTTTTGGCGTCTTGACAGATGGATTTTGGTTTGATTTGAAAGAGTGTTCAATCTTTAATTTTATAAATTTTGTTCATTTAAATTTTATTAACTAATTATTTTATTTTATTAATTATTATTATCAGTGAAGTGAGTAATTGTATAGTGAATGGCATGTAGTAAAAATTAAAGAAAAAAAAATCCCCTTTACTAACTACACTTACTAATTCTTTAGGATGATCACTGGGTACGACTACCTCCAAAAGTATTTACATAAGATCGGTGTAATCGACTCTCCAATATCTCTGTAAGATTTTGTTCCCTAACTACTCCTATTTTTCCTACTTTATTTGCAGGTACTTGTTCTTTTAAATTGTAATTGAATTTGGGATGATGTTAAGGATGGACCTGTGTTCCCTGACAGAAGTTCTCCCAGCCCGCCAGGGCCCCATATGGAGGGACTCGTCGAACAAGTGTTCCCAGATATAAAAACTATTTGCCCACCTTGTTCGATGAGAGGAAGAGATAGGTTTTCAAAACATAAATATGTCGTTTCCAGATAATTGCTTATCTGCCCAGACAGATCAATAATTAAATTATTTGTTTACAATTACAATTACAACACAATTTTGTTTAGCGCAAAATTACAAGTTCAAGTTCTTGTTCCCAGAAACTCGAATCTGTCTAGACCACTTGATTACTTGAGAATTAGGAGTTGGAAAAAAAAGACCTAAAAAATTTCAGGTGAGAGACCTTCATATACTTAGAATCTCTGGTTTCCCACAATCTCCATTGTGTAATCTGGGAGATGTGGAACCACAGAACCTAATGGACTACCCCGCAGTCGCTCAAGTGCATGGTGCTAGACCAGAAGAGACTGCTAGCACTAAATATTGGGCAACAAGACGCCTTTGAATTCAAGAGCAGGCGTAGGAGGAGAAAAAAAAGTTTCCAGCAGGCAACCTGTATTGATTCGATACCAGAAGGACACCAGAAAGAGAGAATCATGCGAAAGACGATCGACGCAAAGATGGTGGACGAAGTGGGGAGAACTTGTGTTGCCATCGAATTAACGGAATAACGTGCGAGTTTAACAACATTGGTCTGCATCGTTAGCGGCAGAAACTCTTCCAGGGGTGGGAAAACCATCAATCATGAGCCTCTAAGTGGCAAAGCCGACCCTCGCTTGTAGAAGTTGGGGAATCAGCTAGGATGAAGTTATGCTGCACTTTGCAATATTGGAAGCGACCACGGCTAATTCTGTACATTTTATGTGAAGACCTACTCAAAACTTGTAAATTGGTGTTTCATCCCTTTTCCTGGTAGGTGTACCTCGGACCACATCACTTTTCAGGCCGATTTCCGCCATTTTTTGAGCTTTAAAGAGATGTTTCTTATTTCTTGACTTAATTCGACTGGAGGGCAACACAAGATTTCAGTGTCAACATTGAGCTCAGAGGTTTTCCTGGGGAAAAGGTTATTTTACGAAGTGATGATAATATTAAAGAAGGTAAGTTTACACAGATTTTTAGCTAATTCCGGGTGGTTTTAGACAATTCTGTGTTCCAAAATCAAATTGTACATTTAATTTTTTTTATATTTCATTTTTTTAATAGGTACCTAAGTATTTTTAATTTTTAATTTTTATTTTCTTTTGTTTCTGTAATGACTCATACTTGCAACTATGTAGTTCTCCAATAAAGGTCGAGGGAAACCCTGAGTGACTCACACCATGCACGGTAGGTAAGGTGAGGTACGGGGAACAGTGACATCAGTTGACGTCACCTTTTTCCACCCTCTTCTTACCTTGTCAAGTCCATATAAAAGGAGGACTCAGGGCTTCCCCTTTATGCATTCGTCTTCGAAAACTCGACTTGTTTATTTCTCGATCTACCTCGCCTCTTCTCTGAAACCCACAGTCCATCGACGGGTCTCGGTATGCGATAAAGCTCATCGCGCCGGCTTCTGCTCCCATTTACCCTAGTCGTCGTCTGCCCCCAACTAGGTATAGGTAAATGTGGTGCATCCCCCGGGTCGGCGAGCAATCGCGCCTAGGAATGTATCCGAGCTGGCGATCTTAACACTCTTGCACACGGTCTGCGGTTACCCGCGCCGGGCATCGAGTGTTGTCCCGTCCTTTGTCTTCGTTGAGTAGGAACCAATCAAACCGACCATCTGAAGGAAGCCGATCGCCTTCACGCTCCGACACGCAGTCATAACATTGGTGACCCCGCACGTTTTTGGTTCGCTATTCAACACGAAGCTAACTCGAGGATTATGGACCCACCGCTACCGCCGCCCGCACCGGACTTCGCCGAGGCCACGAAGGTCTCAATACCGCTCACTCTTCCGCCGTTCTACCGAGAGGATCCCCGGCTGTGGTTTATTCAGCTCGATGCAGCTTTCACCGGCGCGCATGTAAACACGCAGCGCGCTCGCTTCACCCGCACGATCCCTCTACTGCCCTACGATGTTGCAGTTCAAGCGGCGGATTTAACACAAGCCCAGCTTGTGACTCCCTACGACGACCTCAAACAACGGCTCATCGAAATCTTCGAGCCGTCTCGGCATGCGAGGATCACGGCACTCACCGAGCATCGGCCACTGGGGGACCTCAAGCCTTCCCAACTTTTACGCCAAATGCGCCATCATCTGGGGGACCTCACGCCTAACGACATCCTAAAAGCATTTTGGATCAAGGCGCTACCCGTCGCGGTCCAAATGTCTATTGCTCCGTGGATGGACAAAACTCCGGAATTCCTCGCGCCGATCGCAGATGCTACGCACGAAATACGTAGCGCCGCAGCGGTTCATCAAATCGAACCGGACTGTAATACTGAGGCGGTAGCTACGAAGCGACCTCCGAGACGAAATAGCCCCGCACGACAGTACCAGCAACCTCGTCCGCAATCTCCGGCTCAACAAAAAGGTATGTGCTGGTACCATTTTAAATACCGCGACAAGGCGACTAAATGTCGACAGCCTTGTTCATTCAAAAAGGTACGATGGCAGGAAAACTAGCGGGCCCGCCTGTTTACAAGGCGGGCGCCCCTTTCCAAGACATTTCAAACCGTCTTTTCGTCAAATGCCATAAGAATAATATACCTTTTTTGATCGATACGGGGGCCAGTATTTCAATTCTTCCGAACTCTTTAGTTCACAGGAAGAACAAAACGTCCGACTACCTACTTTTCGCCGCGAATGGCACCGCCATAACGACTTATGGTAATTTTACAACGAAGGTTTATCTACAAAACGACATATACGAATGGACTTTTGTAGTTGCGGACGTAAAACGACCCATTATCGGAGCTGATTTTCTCGGATATTTTGGCTTACACGTTGACCTAAAAAATCGATCTTTATTCAACCCTAATTCGCAAAAACCTATACGAGGGTACGTCAACACGGTCAATTCCGGCGTCACTACCGAACCTACTCCGCCGACCTTCATCAACATGCTCGCTAAATATCGACCGGAGCCTCGATCTTCGTCACATCTCTCCACGGTCAAGCATTTCATCGAAACGAAAGGTCCACCTGTCACAGCGAAAAGTAGACGTCTGCACCCCGAGCAACTCCGTCAAACAAAAGAACATTTCAAACAACTCATCAACGACGGAATAATTCAACCTTCGAAATCACCTTGGGCAAGTCCACTTCACGCTGTACCTAAACCTAATGGTACTTGGCGTTTTTGCGGTGATTATCGACGACTAAACGAACGCACTATCGGAGACCAATACGCCGTTCCGCATCTTCGAGATTTTTCGTCTCACCTCCACGGATGTACGGTTTTCTCCACGCTCGACATATCGCGTGCGTTTCATCATATCGACGTGAATCCTCAAGACGTTCCGAAAACAGCGATTATAACGCCCTTTGGGTTATACGAATACCGCAAGATGAATTTCGGATTGAAAAACGCTGCGCAGTCATGGCAGCGATATATGGACCAAATCCTTCGAGACTTCGACTTTGTCTTTTGTTTCTTAGATGACGTTTTAATCGCGTCCCGAAACATCAAGGAACATGAACGCCATGTAAAAGCGGTCCTCGACGTCTTCGCTGCTGAGGGTCTTACTGTAAACAAGGAGAAATGCGTCCTTGCGAAAAACGAAGTGACCTGTCTCGGTCATATTGTAAACGAAAATGGGATTCGACCGGTACCTAAAAAGGTCGACAATCTCACGACGTTCCCGCTTCCGACTACCGTCACCGACCTACGCAGGTTTTTGGGAATGTTAAATTTTTACCGACGGCATATCCCTAATGCAGCCATGCACCAACAGCCGTTAGTTAACGCTATTCCGCAACCTTCCAAAAAGAAGGATCGTCGCACGATTGAATGGACGGACCAAATGAAATCCGCATTCAATAAATGCAAAAACGATTTGCAAAATGCGACTACGCTAGCTCATCCCTCGCCGAAGGGGCGACTATCAATTACGACCGATGCCTCGGACGTCGGAATTGGCGCGGTTTTGCAACAAGTGGTCGATAACAAGACGTCCCCTCTCGGATTTTTCTCTAAAACACTGACAACAGCGCAGCAGAAATACTCCACATTCGACAAGGAGCTTCTCGCGATTTACGAAAGCGTCAAACACTTCCGAGATTTCGTTGAGGGACGTACATTCCATATAATTACCGACCATAAACCGCTCACGACCTCGCTCCATCAAGACAGAAAAACTGCCTCGCCTCGTCGTATTAGGCAGATGGAGTTCATCAGTCAATTCACGACCGATATACGATATACGCCGGGCACCTCCAACGTAGTCGCCGACACCTTATCTCGACCTTCTCTCGAACTTCATGAGCTCACAACTTTTCCATCCGGAAAAGAAATATCTGTTGGTCAACAAAGCGATGAATCATCGGAGTTTCGCAACCTCATTTCGACCGGCCGCCTCGAAGAAACCCAGGTACCTGCGCTCAACCTTTCGCTGTGGTGTGAGACGTCATCGGACATGCCACGACCGTTTATTCCGAAACAACTACGACGTAAACTCATCGAGCATTATCACTCTTTCAGTCATCCCGGAATACGAGCGACTCGAGATCTCATTCGGGCGAAGCTTTTCTGGCCTCGCATGAATACCGAAATACGAGAATACGTCCAAGCATGTCCTAAATGTTCCAAATTCAAGGAATTTCGCCACCCTCAAGTCCGCCCAGCAGAATTTGACGATTGTCTTCCGTTTGAAGAAGTCAATGTTGATTTAGTAGGACCTCTGCCTGATTCACAGGGTTATAAATACCTCTTAACCCTTATCGACAGGCACACCAGTTGGCCGGAATGCATTCCGCTTCGCAATATAACTACTACGGCGGTTATAAACGGCATTCTTAACAACTGGATCGCACGATTCGGCTGCCCGCTCACAATAATCACGGACCAGGGTAGGCAATTTGAAAGTGCCGAGTTCTCCGAATTCTTAAAAAAATTCGGCATTAAACGAAATCGTACGACGGCCTATCATCCCGAATCAAACGGGAAAATCGAACGATGGCATCGAGATTTGAAAAATGCCCTACGAACGGCTACTTCTTCGCCATCATGGTCTAAGGATCTTCCGACAATATTATTGGGCCTTCGCACCACGATCCGATACTCGGACGGTTACAGCGCCGCAGATCGCACTTTTCGTGCACCCCTCCGCCTCCCTGCTGACCTATTTCCACCTCAACCGACGGAATACACACGACCGCCGGCAAAACCCTCAACGGACAACCGTCCTCGGGTTTTCCCAACTACGTTTCAAAACGCAAAAAAAATGTTTTTGCGAGAAGAGGGTCTCCGAAAAGGCTTAAATCCCCTCTACTCCGGCCCATACGACGTAGTGAACAAAGGAGATAGGACGGCTACGCTGCTCATCGACGGCTCTCGGGTGACCGTTTCACTCAAGAGGTGTCGGCCGGCTTTCGGCTTTACCCCCACCTCTCCGGATCCCGAATTACCTGAGGTACCTCCTGACACAACGGAAGTCGAATCATTCGACGCCTGCCCTTCAGATCAACTGCATCTGCTCAACCACCTTCGCTCTGATGCCTCGACGCACGCGCCTCTGCGCACATACGCGCAAGTTGCAGCCGGACACCCTACAACAGATACTAAAAGCGCCGCGACTAAACGTTCAACCTCTGAATCTCCCGGTCCATTTCGGCAACTCATCGCTCACAATCAACCACTCCTCCATCGTCTTAGTCAACATCAACCGCAAGGACGATATGATGAAGGAAAGGATCGACGTAAACCGGTTAGTGGAAAACACGATCCAGGATGTTTTTCCGCCGACAAACAACATCGTTACTTACGAACATGACAACTATAACATCGCCCGTATTGCGCCAGGGGATGTTCTGCGCATCTCCATCAACGTTACAATCAACAACGCCGCTTCAAACAGCCAGACTCCACTCGACTATATCGTAACGATGCAAATACACGAGTTCTACATGTGCGAACTCCGCTTATACGAAAAGACGATAGATGGATTCCAATTAAATCATTTTTATTTTCCAACTATGAAACAATGGTAACTTCAAACCTATACTCTACTGACTGTTTCTGTTTTTTTTTTGTTCTAATCACACATTGTATTCATTTGTCATAATATTTTAATATTTTATCTTTATTGTACGAACTGGGGGACCCATGTAATGACTCATACTTGCAACTATGTAGTTCTCCAATAAAGGTCGAGGGAAACCCTGAGTGACTCACACCATGCACGGTAGGTAAGGTGAGGTACGGGGAACAGTGACATCAGTTGACGTCACCTTTTTCCACCCTCTTCTTACCTTGTCAAGTCCATATAAAAGGAGGACTCAGGGCTTCCCCTTTATGCATTCGTCTTCGAAAACTCGACTTGTTTATTTCTCGATCTACCTCGCCTCTTCTCTGAAACCCACAGTCCATCGACGGGTCTCGGTATGCGATAAAGCTCATCGCGCCGGCTTCTGCTCCCATTTACCCTAGTCGTCGTCTGCCCCCAACTAGGTATAGGTAAATGTGGTGCATCCCCCGGGTCGGCGAGCAATCGCGCCTAGGAATGTATCCGAGCTGGCGATCTTAACACTCTTGCACACGGTCTGCGGTTACCCGCGCCGGGCATCGAGTGTTGTCCCGTCCTTTGTCTTCGTTGAGTAGGAACCAATCAAACCGACCATCTGAAGGAAGCCGATCGCCTTCACGCTCCGACACGCAGTCATAACAGTTTCATTTTCATTTTTTTATTTTTTTGTTTATTATTTTCAATAATGAACTTCTGGAATCAACCAAAAAAAAAAAATTAAATTTCATGATTTGTTTTTGATTTTTGCATTTTTCTGATTTTCTGATCTGTCAGTCCCAACTTGAAGATATAAATATGTGCGTTCTGGCTGAGCAAAACCAAAAGGTGAACCGTAGTCACCCGTGCCAGGTTCATGAACCACTCTCAGACTGAATGGGGTTCATTTGCTACCATGTGTTGCGGATATGGACGAATTTGTTTATTAAGTTCTTTTAATTAAGTTTTTAATCCCCCTCAAATTTGTTTAGTGGTATCGCGTTTTATTTGTCGCTTGTGGCGAAAAATAGTGTCGCAAAATATTCCTTGACCCCCGCCAAAAGACACCCATGTCAAAAGTGAGGTTATATTCGGAATCATAGTTAAATTTTGCATAAGTCTATAAGCACCTTCGGAAGGCATTCATTCTGGAAGAGGGTTCTAATGAAAAATCCTGAAAGGTTCATTCAAGAAAAAAAAGAAAAACTATTATCACGGAAAAACGAGCTAAACAAAAACCACTGCAAATTATTACAGAACGTTTTATTATTTTTCTGTATAGATTTCTATATCACAACACCGCTTCTATCAACCCTCGTGATGCCCCAACATGCATACACAAGGCACCAATTCAAACTAACTCCCGTCCTTTTAAAATGTCCCATTCATTATGCATCAGACTACCCCAACGACCATTTTCAATAAACCACGGACAAACATAAATTAGGTACCCACCCCCAATAATTGCATGATTGCCTTCTAATCCCAATCAAAAAGGGAGCTCTTCAACAATTCACGAATCGATCTTACCCCCCTTTGATCAATATTTATAATAATTCAGGAAACACAAAACGGGAAATGGACTATTAGTTGAACAAATTGGACCGGTTAAGACGTCCAATTACTCAAAAAATGACCTTTTTTTTTTGCTGTGCCTTTAAAACTGTCGTGCAAGTCGGGGTTTTAATACTTTGGAATTGCTGTTTACATTGGGCGTTAGTTTTTTCCGGTGATCAGAAAAAAAACGTATCCCCTCGGTAATGGGAGGAATCATTAAACTAGAGAGAAATTGGCCTTTTGAGGTTGAAGGAGGTATTTGCTTAGTATTATTGATTCATATCAATTAGAGGTTGTTCCACGTAATTTCAGGTGGATCTTGAAAAGGTTTAGCTGGAGGTTGGTATCGTTCGTTGAACTATTGAATTAAGTAGGTATTCCTTTGTACGCGAAACGATTTCTAGTTCAACTCCTATTAAACTGATTGTAAACATTAAACATGTTTTAGGTCTTTGATATGGGTCCCCTTTAAACGTTCGATTTATTTCGGGGCTATTAGGGCTTAAATGTTTGTTTAAACAATTCCTTTGACGAGGAGGTTCCTGATGAAATCGACTGGTTGAAATTACGTGAACGGAAGAAGGCTGATTGGGACTAATAACTTCCATGAAGACCTTTAGAAAGGGTTTTTTCCGTGTGGTTAGAAGGAACGGAAAGGGCAAGTACGAGGGAGAAGGGTTCCAGGAAGGTGGAAATCACGCGTCGTGAAATTTTGATTACACGATGATCTGACGATGATGTGTGTTCGGTGTGTGTGAATGATGAATACTTCATACGAACTGATAATATAGTACGAACAACGAGATTCCAAATGGCGTTGTACCCTCAACAGCATATTTATTTTATTTTTATTTTTTTCTCAACGAAGAAATTTTCTGAATGGTAGATTTTGGCTCCCAGAACACGGCAAAAATATGGAGAGAAAATTCTGGTTATGTATTCTTCCAAAAATCCGCGAAAATCATTTGATGCCTGCAGGCATCAAAAGGCAGAACGCGAAGTTTTGCTCGTCAACATTGATGCCTGTAGGAATCAAAGGCATATCGGGAACTTATAATCGTCAACATTATTCAACATTTATAATTAATTTACGAATTCTCAATAATTTCAAAATTGGGTTTTTGAAAATAAATTATTGTAATTTTTCAAAAGAAACATTTTGTTAAAATATTATTTTTGAACCAAAAAAAAAAACACAAAATGGTAATCAAAATTTTGTTTAGGAAAAAACACAATAATTTAGTGGAGGAATGTAGTGTTAACAATGAGTGAGGAGATGATGACTTAACAAAATAGGGGAATCGAGAGGAAAGATTAATTATGTTAGTCTTTAAACCAAGTTTTGCCTCTCATCAAACATACAAATACGTCACATTTCCCAAAGTACCCACTAGTTTTACTGTTGCATTGTGCTAACCAGCACATAAATTTTGCGTTTTTATTGAAAACTGGCCAGTGGATCTTCCAATTCTTCCTGTAGTGCAGGTAGTTCAAGTAGATTTCGTTTCTTCTTCATTTTTCCAGAGTTTTCGACTCTGATGATCCTGTCGGTCTACCCCTTTTGGTTTATTATTTTCAATAATGAACCTTTAGAATCGACCAAGAAAAAAAAAATTTAACACCCCCTCAAAATTTTATGGTTTACGTTTCAAGGTACGTAGAATCCAAAAATCGAATAAAAATTTGGCCGTCCGTCCGCCGTACGCGGCACTTTTGTCACTTAGCATTGACCAATCTTGATGAAATTTGGTATGTAGGCTCCATTTGGGGTCTAGTTGTGCCCCGAAGATTTTGGTTCATGTAGGTCAGTTCTAAGGGTTCCAAAATGAATTTTGAAATTTTGAAAACGCCCTATCTCAAAAAATTTTGATATATATATTTTTACTTCAGTTTAAGATTCTATAGAATTTTTAGAATTTTTTGAGACCACGCGAAGCTCTGTAGGACAAACCGTCCGCTCCCTACGAGAATTTAAAGGTTTTACGTACGATAAATCAGAAACACGAGTGTGAATCGCAAAAGAGGCCTAATCTCCGTTTAAATTTTAGCTGACCGAAATGCGATCGATGTTTTTCTTCATGTTGGATGATTGGTGACTCTGCAGACGAGTGATATATATAAAAATAATAAACCGTTGTGTAATAATTTGCAGCGTTTTTGTATTTTGGTTAGATTTTAGGAGGATATGAGCCAGGAAGATTCTGAACATCCCTTTGAGTCATGCGCTCGGTTTTAGGTATTTTTATCACTAATCTCAAAAAAGGTATAAATTGAAGTCTTCGTACGAGTAGATTGCTGAAAGTTGGCACTACAGAGGTTCTGTTGAGATGTTTGATGTTCAAAGGAATCTTAATCACTTACCGTACAGAAGAGAATTTTTTTTTTTTTTTTTTTTTTTTTTTTTTTTTTTTTTTTTTGTTACGGAAGTGGGGAAACTCTTTAAGAGCGAAGGGGAAGTTCACCCCAACAGTGTTGGACTCCCCATGAATTGGGGCTACCAACTAAAACCCCACTCCCTCTGCTTAGGACTCACCCCGGGACCACTTGTACAGTATTACTTCAGGGTGAGCCCTTTTTTTGTGCCAAATGGCTGCTCCTACTTCTGGTCTCCTTCAATTGTATTCCTCATCTTCTTCCTCCCATCTTCCATCCAGCTTTTTTGCTTTGAGGACTGATGTGACGAATACTGCCATTGCGTCCCAGCTCGACTTGTTCTTAATCATCTCATGTATGATTGTCTGTGGACGCAATGTTCCAATGACCTCCTCAGCACACCCCCTCATACCCTCCCATTGAGGACATGTGAAGAAGGTGTGGCAGACATCATCCTCCTCTATCTTACAGTATCTGCACTCTGGGTCAGTGACTTTCCCGATCTTTACTAGGAAGGAGCGGAGGTATCCATGCCCTGAGAGGAATTGTGTCAGGTAATAGTTCACCTCTCCGTGTTTTCTCTCCAACCAAGACTTTAGATCGTCGATTATGAGGGCTGTCCACCTTCCACGGGTTTCACAGACAAGGTCTGCTTGCCACCTACGGATGGTCTCCTCCCGCTCTTCCCTCTTTACTATGGTAATTGTCTCTGCCTTCCTCATTCTTATCCTTTTGCGCTCCAGTGCCTGGTGGTATGTTGGGATAGTTCCCGCTATCACTTGTGATGCTGGACCTGAGACAGTTCTAAATGCACTACTGATTCTCAGAGCTCCTCTCCTCTGTACAGCTTCCATTCGTGCCCGGTACTTTTGGTACCTAAGGGAGTCTGCCCACACTTCTGCTCCATACAGCATAATTGAATCTGCAGTTCGCATAAGGAGTCTCCTCTTAGCGGGTGATGGGCCCCCTAGATTTGCCATCAGTCGGCTCAGCTTATTTACAATACCTGCAGCCTTATCTGCTGCTCCACTGATGTGCCTCCAGAAGCTTAGTTTCCCGTCCAGCATCACACCAAGGTAGCGAATGGCTGGAGAGGTGATGATTTCCTGTCCATCCACATTCATAGGTATAGATCTTTCAATTCTCGCTGTGGTTAGCAGTACAATTTCCGTTTTTTGGATCGCCAGTGACAGTGTGTGTGCTTCCATCCACTCCATCACTCTGCGCATTGCCTGATTCAGCTTAAACTGGAGGTGTTCCATCCTTCGAGCTCTTATCACCACCACCAAGTCATCAGCGTAGCCAATCAGTGTAATTCCTTCGGGCATCTCTACCCGAAGAATCCCATCATAGTTGATGTTCCACAGATCGGCTCCCAAGACTGAACCTTGTGCCGCTCCTGAGGTAATTCTTCTCTTTTTGATGCCCTCTTTTGTATCATAAATCAGCCAACGGTCAGCTAGGTAGTTCTGCAGGACTCGTAAGAGGTATGATGGAACATGAAACTGAACCATCAATGCCTCCAAGATGTCTTTCCATCTGGCAGAATTGAAAGCATTTCTGACATCGAGGGTAACCGCCATGCACATGTCTCTGGTCTTGTGGTTCCCCAGCTGAGTTTCCCTTGCTATTCCTACCACTCTGCTAACAGCATCAATGGTGGATCTGCCAGGTCTAAATCCAAATTGCCTCGGTGACAGGCCTCCAGCTTCAGCAATGGCAGTCAGCATCCTTCTTTTCAACAACTTCTCATACAGCTTTCCTGCTGTGTCTAATAGGCACAGAGGCCTGTGTGCTGAAGCTGTACTGGGATCTCCTTTGCCTTTCCCAATCAGTACGAGTCTTGCTAACTTCCATCGCTCTGGGAATATACCTTCTTTGAGACATGTATTGTACATGTCTAACATAATTTCTGGATGTGTATCTGCTATTGCTTTCAATATTTCCACAGGGATTCTATCTGGGCCTGGGGCTTTTTTATTGCGCATTGACTTCACCGCTTGTGCCAATTCATCTAGAGTGAAGAGAGATATATCACCTGATATTGCAATCGGTGGTCTCTCCTCTATCTCATGATCAGGAAAGAGTTCTGATACAATTCTGTCCTTTACTGCTGTTGACATCTCCGTGGATGTATCCACTCCCTTGAGCTTTTTTAGCACAATCTTGTATCCAAGTCCCCAAGGATCGTTGTCTACATCGTCACATAACTCTCTCCACTTTTTAGCTTTGCTCTTGGCTATGGCAATCTTCAGAGTCCGTCTTGCCATCCTGTATTGGTCTTTTCTCAGTTGGAACTCCAAGGAGTCCCTTCTAGTTCTTTGAGATAGTCTTCTGAGCCGTAAACATGTCCTCCTAAGTTCAGCAATATTCTGGTTCCACCAATAGACAGGGCGGCGGTTATTCATACATCTCTTCTTAGGCATAGAGCTCTCACAAGCCTTGGTCAGCAAATCCATGGTTGCAGTCACCAACAGGACAGCAAGGGACCCATCAGTTGCCCTCTGTTTTATCTTCTCCAGGGTTCCCTTGCCCAACTGAATCATTGCACCAAATATGTCCCTGTCCAAACAGAAGAGAATCAATCTCCGGCAAACTCACCATCCTACTAGAACTATTCTGTACTCCTGCTGCAGTCATATTGTAGGTTTATGTGGAAGAGGAAGTAGAAACGACCCAGTTCTCGTTTACCATGTCTTTACTTAGGCGAGCGCTTTCGGGGCAAGCTATGGCCCCTTTTTAGGACGTCCCACAGTAAGACTTGGGCGTCCTTATGCGATCGATCTGGGGTAAAGTTGGACAACACTCAACAGAAAAAAAAATAACCACACAGTAATCCGTTTTAGACCATTCTGAATCCAAATCCGCGAAAAAAACCATAGGTGTATGTCTGTGTGTGTGTGTGTGTGTGTGTGTATGTGTGTGTGTGTGTAACAAAATCTTGTGTACTCTGCACAGGCCTTAGTTCCCAACCGATTTTCCTGGTTCTTTTTTTGTTCGTCGCGGAAAACTATCTAGTTGTGCACTACGTCGCCGGAATTTCGAATTTTGCCTTTTAAGGGGAGGAAAGGGGGGGTTAATGCTCGAAAAACATGCGTTTTTGGGCATAATCTTGTGTACTCTGCCCAGGCCTTAGTTCTCAACCGATTTTCGTGGTTCTTTTTTCGTTTGACGCGGAATACTATTTAGTTGTGCACTACGGCGCCGGAATTTTGGATTTTGCTTTTTAAGAGGGGGAAAGGGGGGGTTAATGCTTAAAAAACGTGCGTTTGCGGGCATAATCTTGTAAACTCTGCTCAGGCCTCAATTTCCAACCGATTTGCGTGTTCCTTTTTTTGTTTGACTCAAATAACTTCCGAGTTGTACATGATTTTACCAGAGTACCAAAATTCGCAAGGGGAGGGGGTGAGTGGGGGAATAATATTCACAAAATATCCGATTTTTCAATATTTCGGTTCCTTTACTGCTTACTAACTGTCCCCAAGCTTTGAAATTGAGGAAAAATTCTCATTATACCTCCGGATTTTCATGAATTATTCTCTGTACCACCATGGAACTAATGTTGGTGCCACCATGGTGCCAGGACATGGTGCCATGATGCCATAAACCGCTTATTTCGTGTTTTTTTTTTGTGTTTCACCTTGAATACGGATGTGAATTTGACGGACTGCCTACCAAAACTAACAGATGAAAGTTCAATGTTACGACGTATTTCCGCTTTGGTGCCAGACTGGCACCATTGTTGGCGTTAGGGTGGTGGTGAGGGGGGGGGGGAGGGGTGAACTCGAATTCGCATGTTGGGTATCGTAGAGCATGGATTTTAAAATGCTCTTCAGATTCGAGGCTCCCATGCCGCTAGAAATGTTAAGGTGGATAATGGTGGGGGGGGGTCAGTATTTCTTGCCTAAAGTAATAAGTAAATTACATCGAGTGAAACAGTTTCATCACTTAACAACTGGTTAAGGGCCTTCATGAGTCAAAAAATAGGTTGACCAAAAAAAAAATTTTTTTGGTACTGTTAAAATCTCCGTTTTGTACAGATCAGTTTGATATGCAACACTATGGGGTTCCAGAAACCAAAGGGGTCCCAAACTGAAAGCAATAAGCCGTAAGAGCTGGGCAGTCTGCTGAGCGCTAGATGCCTAACCCTCCTACTGCCTGACAGGGTGGGATTCACGAACTTGGAAATGAAAATTCACTTCTGAAAAATCAATTATTTATAATTTTGGTAACTTCATACAAGAGGTGAAAGGCAAAAATATTTACGAATGTCATTGTCATAAGTTAGTGCGCACCAGAAGCGTAAGAAGGGCCAGCTTTATCATCGACTTTTTTGAAGTTTTCATCCAGATTTTTTCGTGAACTTCTTCGTTTTTGCCTCTTTTTGAAAACTTTAGAACCACTTCGAGGCATGATATTGTTATATCTAATCGAGAACACGGAAAAGTCAATATACGAGGTTGAAAACTACAGTTGCGATCTTCAAAAGTAACGGAATGAAAATGCGAAAACACAAGGAATGCAGTCACGCTAAAATATCAAGTGACTGCAATTTATCACTACCTGAACCTCTGAAACCTATCCTTCTTCTTCTTCTTCTTTTTATTTTCATTCACAAGTTGATGAAAAGCAATGAGTAGGACAAATCTCGGCATCAACGCCGCGCGCGCGCTGCGATAAGAAACCAGAGCTGAGATCAGAGACTCGAGGTCGGTAACTTCTTTCGCCGTTTTATCAAAACTATGTTTTCGCGCAGGTTAGGAACATTTTCTTCGGCTGAGTTCAACTTATCGAATTGATTCTTTTTTTGTTCTTTAGAGGAACAGTTGCTGAATAGATTGACATTTTTTCAACTTCAAATCCGGTTTTTTCTAACCTCAAAACAAATGAGTGTGAATTCAAAAATGAGGGTGTGGGAACCTTCGTCCCATAAATTGAATTGCTGAGTGGAAAGGACAAAAAAATGTCAGTTTGGAGAGGGGATGTGACTGTACAGAATAAAAAAAAAAATCATGAAATTACCTCGAGTGATTGTCGAGAAAAGGTACATCAACGATCATACAAAATTACATTGACTCACGAAGGCCCTTAAACTGATCTAATGCTTATCCAATGGGACGTCCCCTGGAATGCATGCATTACTAAACAATATGTTTGGGCATAATCTTGTGTTCTCTGCCCAGGCCTCACTTCTCAACCAATTTTCGTGGTTCTTTTTTTCTTCGACGCGGAAAACTATCTAGTTGTGCACTACGGCGCCGGAATTTCGGATTTTGCTTTTCAAGAGGGGGAAAGGGGGGTTAATGCTTAAAAAACGTGCGTTTGCGTGCATAATCTTGTAAAATCTGCCCAGGCCTCAATTTCCAACCGATTTGCGTGTTTCTTTTTTTGTTTGACTCAAATAACTTCCGAGTTGTACATGATTTTACCAGAGTACCAAAATTCGCAAGGGGAGGGGGTGAGTGGGGGGATAATATTCTCAAAATATCCGATTTTTCAATATTTCGGTTCCTTTACTGCTTACTAATTGTACCCAAGTTTTGAAATTGAGGAAAAATTCTCATTATACCTCCGGTTTGTCATGAATTATTCTCTGTACCACCATGTAACTAATAGTGGTGCCACCATGGTGCCAGGACATGGTGCCATGATGCCATAAACCGCTTATTTTGTGTTTTTTTTTTTTTTTTTGTGTTTCACCTTGAATACGGATGTGAACTTCGACGGACTGCCTACCAAAACTAACAGATGAAAGTTCAATGTTATGACGTATTTCCGCTTTGGTGCCAGACTGGTATGTGGTGGGGTGGGGGAGGTGAACTCGAATTCGCATGTTGTGTATCGTAAATCATGGATTTTAAAATGCTCTTCAGATTCGAGGCTCCCATGCCGCTAGAAATGTTAAGGTGGATAATGGTGGGGGGGGGATCAGTATTTCTTGCCTAAAGTAATAAATAAATTACGTCGAGTGAAACAGTTTTATCACCTACCAACTGGTTAAACTGATCTAATGCTTATCCAATGGGACGTCCCCTGGAATGCATGCATTACTAAACAATATGTTTCTTGCTTATGATCAATAATCTGCAGTCATCCTCAATCTTCCATCTCTCAAAAACACCATGGATGGAAGATGGAATATATAGGATTACTGCAAATTATTGAACATAGGCTTGAAATAGGGGCCACAGCTTCCCCCGAAAGCGCTGGCCTGAGTAACGAGAACTGGTTCCTTTCTGCTTCCTCCTCCACATAAACCTACAATACTAGAACTATACAATATACCACAACTAAAAATAATTTGGTTGCTCAAAATAGGAAAATTTAGTTAAAAATAAATTCTGAAACCGTACACATCAAGGCATAAAGCACGACTTCTAGTGATGTCTTCATAATAGTAATTCCACCTATTTATGCAAAGTATGACTTCCAAATCTTTCTAGGTCCTGTATCACATACTGATATCTTAAGGATACCATTAAGGGTTCATCTAAACATTAAGCGCTGGGGTTTGAAAAAGATTGTGATGCCTGTAAGCTCTATTTGCAACACAGGGTTAAAAACAATTTAATCGTTGAAGGATGAGGGATTGGCTCCTATAAATTCTGACCTGAGCATCTCAGCCCTTTCCACTGGTATTTATAATTCACCAAAATCCTTCCCTAAAAAACCACTTTTGTGATTTTTGTGTGATTTTATCACTACTAAAATTTATCACTCCGAGACCTCCTATTGAATATCAAGGTTATAGAGACCAATTTCACGTATTCAGAACATGAGGTACTGAGTGAATTCATGAGCATGTGGCGACTTGGACCTCACCTTGTAAACCTTCCACTATTTTCACAATAATGATGGATGTTCGTAGTTTTTTCAATATGATGTTGGGTACCCCTTGGGAAATTCCAGTGGGTGGTTTCTCATAAGTTGCACCCCCAAAATTCGTTACAGTTGCTCCTTAAAGGATGGCGCTTTTTTAGGATTCGAAAAAAGTGACCGCCACCAGTCTGCACACCGGTTTTTGGTACCGCTAATTCACCCCCACGCACAACACTGTTGAGTTGTAAACTCCACCCTCCGAATTGTCTTTAACCAGTTTTCCGTCTTGTATTGTGTATAATATTTGGTTATGAATCTGGATTAGTTAGAAATGAGGTCATAAAATTTGGAAGAATAATAACCGTGGTGTAATAATTCATGTTTCTTCGCCAGTTTATGCTTATTTTACTGTTCGGAACTGTACGACTCACCACAACACAATAAACGAGTCCAAAGAGGCCTGTTGTTGGAGTCACGAGCGAGCAACGAGCCAGGTGGTGAACATTCTCAGACAAAACAAATTTCTGCGCCGTTCGAGGTGAGGATTCCTCTTCAGTTGGATCGATGTGTCACACAATATCACCCAATCACCCACTTTTCAACTCAATCATCAAACATGGCACACAAAAATGAAATCGAGAAATTGACGAAAGTAAAATACATATCGTTATTACGTTGATGGGTGAATGGAGTAAAGAAGGGTCCTTCTTTGAAGGATTTCTGAATATAAGGTAAACGCACTAGTAGTTGACACTGCGTCAGTAGTCGACACCTTCTTCAATAAATGAGAAAAGCTGAGAATATGGGACACTATTTGCAGTTCCAGGTCATGGTTTTGATCCTGCAATGGCTTCTGAACGATTGTAGTGCCAATAAACTCAAAGAGCTGTGATTTTCCATAGAAAGTATGATTTAATCGATATTATGCTTAAAGTAAGAACCTTAACGTAACCCACTAACTTCAAACCCTTCTCCTGGCCACCCTAATTAACGGACAACCTTCAAATTGAAATTTCATTGACCCTCCATTTTTCTTCCCTTTAAGAGCCCTTCCAGTGTGAAAGTCGCCTTAGCCTCGTATTTACACGACTAACGTAATTATTTGTCTGCTGGTTTTACTGTGATTTATTCTAATTAAAATGAATTAAGTTTATAAAGAACCTGGAACTTTCAAATTTATAATCACGTTGATTCAGATGTTAGTGAAGGAGAAGAAGAAGAAGGTGATGATGATCTAGAACTAGATGACGACGAAGGCTACGATTGAAGATCGAGTAACCATTTGTCAATTATGGCTCGTGCCATACCGGAATATCTATTTGTAAAGATATAAGATGTAAGATGTAAAAAGTGGGTCAAAAAGTTTAAAGGTAAGGCTCTTGGTGGGGTTTGGTAAGTAGGACTTCCTGCTTAGGAGGTAGGGTTAGGACTGCCCTGAATTCTCATGTTATACCTCAATACTTAACTTGAACACTCTGCCTATATACTCTAAGTTGCCGAATTTGACTGGAGGTAGAAAAATATTCATATAAGAAATTTTGGGATGACTTCCGAAAATGAAAAAAAGTTGGATGTGAGATTTTGCTTTAAGAAATGGATTAATCAAAATGTATTTAGAATAATCGATTGTTTTGTTCGCATCGAGTTGATTTTGGATCTTTGAGCCTACTAATGATCGCTGATTGAATTCATGTTTGGCGCTCCATTTGTTATTGATTGAGCCTTCCTTCTACTTTTTCCACAGTCGGAATCACTTAGCGATACGCGAATGAAACCTCTATCCCTGAAATCGCTGTCCACCCCAGTTACAATAAAATTCCGATTCTTGCTTGAGCTAGCGGGCCATTCTATCTGCTGATCCTTTTTTTTCATCCTTCCATAAAATTAACAAAGACTCGTGATGCCCAAAATTAAATTTTTTTTATGTTCAGTACCTAGAAATATAAGGGGTGTTCACTTTGATTGGACCTCCTTGCACCTGCAAAGGCCGTACAGGAAGTAAAATTACATTTTTTTTAATTCCTCAAATCATGACACCTGTATTGACATACATAAAATAGTTCATATTATTAAATTAATTCTCCAATAAATATACATGAAGAAAGACATCAGTGAATCATCAGGACATGGAAAGGGTAGGGTACGAGGGGTAGAACACATCAGACTGACGTCACCCTCCCTCCACTCCCTCATCATCCTTCGTACCTAAGGTATATATACCTTATACTTATGCTTATATATAAGCAGCACTCAGAGGTCTTATACCCATCATGCAGTCCACAACAGTTAATCAAGTTTATCATTCCTACTTACCTTCATCCTTCTAACTGAAGGTTTTTGTTTCAAACGGGCTTATATCCATTTTTACACTTTCTGTTTCTTTCACGGATTCTGAATCTTTGAAACAAGGCCTATCACCTCATGAGCTGAATTCCTTCTGAAACGGTTTGTATCTCCCTTTAAAAGCTTGTCAAAAATCGGGTTTGCAAAAAAAAAAAAGAGAGAGAAAAAGCGGCTCAAGTACATCTACACTTTTTTTAAATTTTTAACTCGGTTTCCGGATTTTTCATTCCTTGAAACGTAAACCATCAAATTTTTAGAGAGATTAGAATATTTTTTCTTGCTCGATTCTGAAGGTTCATTATTAAAAACAATGGGTGAACAAATAAAAGGAAATGAAAGTGAGACTTTTCTTCACACAACCAAAAGCTCTATTTTTTCTAAGTGGCTTATATCCATCGTTTTTCATTAAATGGGTTTATATCCAAATGAGAAATGGCTCCCTCAAAACGCATGCCAAAATTTTGAAATTTGGTCTTACAATCAAAAGTTCTATGAACAGTCAATCTGGAAAATTAGGGAACCTTAGACAACTTCCTTCGCCATGAAATTAGTTTTTCTCAATTTCCCACAAAACATTCCAAGTGGACATAAGCCCGTTTGAAAGAAAACTCCTAAACTAGCCTAGTTCCTCAGAGGAAGCAGTTTGCCCTCCAAGGCGCCGGCCTCTGCATTCTCTTCACCTTAGAGTCTAGTCGACTTCTAGGTAAATGTTCTCCTTATTAATGGTTGGTCTAGCTTCAGGCGCCGGAGAATGCAGATAGCTCTCTTTGTAATACTCCCATCACGCGCCGGGGAAATAGTACAGCTCCTTGTCTAAGGATCAATCTCACCGTTGAGTAGGAACCAAGAAAACCAGTCAAGCCTTCGAGAAGACAATTGCCTTCACTCGACGACACGCCAACATAACAGCACCAGTCGACTACTGATACCAATCCCATGTCAACTACTCGCATACCTGTGTCGACCACTAACGTAGACCACTGTCGACTTCTGAATAAATCTTCTTTATCACTGCCGAATACTAGTGCAAAATTAAACTTGGAAAAAATTATATTTTTTTACCTCATCAGGCTCAAATTTTTACAAATTCGCCCATTGTATCGCATAGAGGGAGGATTTTGTCTCCACTCTAAGCCGGTAATAACTTCAAAAAAGCTAAATTTTATAGGTTGGAGCAAAGAATACCTATCGAAATTTCCTTAAGGTGACGACTACTCTGTCGTGGTGAGCCAAAAGTCGTATCTTGACTTCACCCAAGTTTTGGGAAAACGACTAATAGGTTTCGTGGCAAAATAACTCTTTCGCGGGATTATTCTTCCTCCTCTTGCCACAAGTAAAGGTTTTTGTAAGGGGGTCTCGTTCCTCGTTCCGGGACAGTATTTCACGAAAATGAAGGCGCAAAAACTCAAAAAGTTGTACCTAAATTTTAAATTTAAAGGATTTTATAAATTCATTAGTGCGCTAGGGAATTGAAAAACTGAAATATTGCCGCTAGAATCATCAAAATTGACCAATAATTGACAGAGAAAAATGGGAAAAACCGTTAATTCAGTTATGTTTTTTCCGTAAAATGTAGCTAAACTTGAAATTTTCAAGGATTTTAGAAATTTATTAGTGCAAGGGCCTTTGGACTTGAAAAACTGAAAGATTGCCGCTGGAATCATCAAAATCCAACAATAATTGCTAGAGAAATATGGGAAAAACTTGGGAAACCCCGTCTATTCAGTAGTTTTTCTCGTTTTTCTTTGGCAACTATTGTTCGATTTTGATGATTCCAGCAGCAATATTTCAGTTTTTCAATTTCCTAGGGCCGTGCACTAATGAATTTCTAAAATCCTTTAAAATTTCAAACTTAGGTACACTTTTAAAAGTTTTTGCGGCTTCAATTTTGCTAACTACTACAAAACCGCGGCCGACTGAGACCCCCTTGAAGGAAATTTGTGGCCGAATCGGTTTCTGGAGTCAAAATTGAACATTTTGAGTGTAAATTGTCAAAAAACGATTTTACGCTCTCCTAAACCTAAAGTTACGACTATTCTGTTCAGAATAGGCAACCATGAAACTTTGGAATGTTAGGCATATTTTAATTCCTTCGACTCTAAAACTCCAGAAATCGGCCCCCAAAACCCCCGAGGACCAATAACTCAATTTGGTCAAATTTCCGGCTTAGCACGGCAGTACTAGTGCGTTTCCCTTAACCCTAGGATGACACACCGGGGTCATTCGTGACCCCACGATTTACATTTGGCCGTGTATCTGTAAAAAAAAAAATTTTCTTCGAACAGGGATATTTTTTAAATAAAGTTGGAACTCCTTCTGAGCCCCTTTGTCAGTGGTTAAGGTCAGTCACTCGCTGGAATTCGTGCAGTTAACTTGCAAACGTGCTATGGGCCACATCTGACCCCAGTGTGCTTTAATCGGTTGACTTTTTTTGTGTGGGGGACTATTTGACCCCAGTGTGACTTTCTATTCATTCTTTTGCGTTTTAAATGTTGGGGTCAGAATTGACCCCAGTGTGCCGTTTATGTATGCGAAAAATAGGTGTGCCAAGATTTATACATACGTATGTTGATTTCTAAATTTCTTCATTTTCCATTTACCGTGAGAAGCCCCTACTTTGAGCCAAAGCAAGTATACTATAAAAATTCACAATAATACAGGAGTGATAATACAATTTTTTTGAAAAGCAGAGAAATAGAAGTGCTGGTGAAAGTCGTCAGTCAAACTCAAAAAAGGGCCATCTTTGACCTGATCTATTACCGAAACTATTCCATAGAATTAAATGATTTTTTTTTATATTTGACTCCAAATATTGTCAACTTGGAATGCTGATAATGGAATCTATTTAAAAAAACCTTCAACAAAATGTAATTTCAAATTTTAGAAATTTAATTTATTTTCATATTTTTATTGAATTTTTACGAAACTATATTCAACACCGAAATTTGTTCCTGGTTTAAACTGTTTTTTTGTATATATTTCAACAAACAGGCTATCAATAGATTTTTTCAACCTAAAAAGAAATTAAATTTTTGTCTTAAATTTAAATTAGAGAAATTTAAATTTTGGGGTCAGAATTGACCCCAGTGTGTCGTTTATGTATGCGAAAAATAGGTGTGCCATCCTAGGGTTAAGTGAGAACAAAACGATAGAACACGGATTCAATAGACGTTATCCGAAACCAGAATGCATTTATTTCAAAGTTGCTATGGCAATCAAGCACGGCTAATAAAATAATTGTTCGAGTTAGATCCTACAGGCTTCTTCGGCCTTTATCAACTGCCTTGGGGGTCATCCCATGGACTATTGCATTTTCTTTCTCCTTCAGTGCTAGCCATGAACACCCCACACTTCTACAACAATTCATATCAAAATCAACGTAGGTATTAAACGTAATCCTCCGACGAATTCGTGGAAACGGTATCGTACAACGTGATACAATTTGATAACCAATTCAGTGAGAGTTCGACAAATTCCAGGCACCAATCATCACAAAATCGACATTACTGTTGCGGTTGAACCGAAAAACAGGGAGGAACGCAGGTTAAACCGGGAATTGTCATTCATGAAGTCCTTTTATGGAGTACAGAGTGAAAAAGTGAAAAATGTTGTTTTCGAGGGAGATGGAGGGTGTATGAAAATTTCGGGTCATTTTGCGTCCACACCTACAAGAATCACAATAACATGATTGTCCGGAACTACTTCTCCGAAACTATTTGTCAAGATAGTTTTTACCGTCGTCCGTTCGACTAGGGTTGCCGAGAGAAAAAACAGCGTATAATGGTTTTGACTAGGTCAACAGAATCGGAGATATGGAGATCAGATGGAAATTAGGGCATTAGGGGGAAGCCTGATACAGACAGACGGAAAAAGGGTTGTAAATTGGAGGGTGACTGGGGGAGGAGCACATAGACCCACATTCGACCCTTTCATACCGTACAGCCTCACACCCACGACCCTGTGGCAGCTCAGGAAGATCGTTGATATTCGATGAATGTTTACCAAGAGGGTGGGCAGTATAATATTTAGAACCGTAAGATCGTACATTGTGTGGAAAACGTACCATTTTATGAAGTACTTGAACAATAGATAGATCCTTTATGTATACATCTCAAGATGATAACTGACTCCGATGGATTCGCTGTCATCATAGTTTATTAATCCAAACAAATCATCCAGCCAGTGTAATAATAATAATGACAATAATTCTTTCTTGCTTATAACGGGATAAAATGAGGAAACTCAACATAATCAGTCAGTAACAACACATACCAATAAAAATACAATAATAATTCAAACAAGATGTTCACAATAACAGTAAGGGTGACGGTTCTCTCAAGCACTGGAAAACCCGTATTCTACCATTGCCTTACACCTCAGACCCCCGGCCACCATTCATAATTTAACTAACTTAGAGATACAGACTTTATTAATTGATAAATTCGCACCAATTCATTTCAAAAACCCCTAAATATCTTCTCCTCACTGCACTACACTTTTCAATGAAATGGAAACCATTTTCAAGATCTCCACTACTACACAGATCACAGGTCTGGTTGGCGGTATCGTATGGTCTGCAATTCAATGCCATCAGATCCCCTCTAATTTTGAAGAGACACTTACAATCTTGAAAGTTTTTGACACTCATTAACGGTACTACTTCATCCTAAATTCTAAGGGTACGATATTGGGGATGGTTCAGAGAATTCAGCGCATTTCGTTCATACTCCCCGACTCTGTCTATCCTCTCTCTATCCTGCTGAGGCTTTCTTCAATAAGTTTCTTCCACTCGCTCACATCCTCAAAATCCAATGAAGGGGTTCCATATTTTACTTGAAGAGTACCCCACTCCTTTGCTCAAATTACATTGAGCTCAGCAATTTTCATTGTCAGATAATTTTGAAGCTTCACGATTTTCAATATTGAATCAAAATGCATTCGAAGAGTGTGCAAGAAGAGAGGTCGCACCGAGGTCTCCATATATACCATGTAATTGGGCGCGCATCTGGGTAGAGAATACATACTTGACCAAAAAACGCAAAACAGATTCTACACTGTCAGACGTCACGAATTCCCAGACTTGGGACGAGTAACATGAAATTGACCGCACCACAGCTTCAAAAACCTTCAACTTCTCACTGAATGAAATCTTTGGGTGAGATAACAACTTGTTCCACATACTAGTGATTGCCATTTTGGCCAGAGCACTCTTTTCTTTCTACTTGAACAATCAATGGTGTGCTTTGAATAATCTCGCCCTCAACACATCTAAGTGCTCTGTAGTTACTTTTTACAGAACCAGTAGCCTTACGGAGTACCCTTACAAGATCGGTGGACATTCACTGGAGCGTCAGTCATCGATTCGGGATCTTGGAGTAATCCTTGACTCCCAAATTGAAGCTATTACCAGCAGGGCACTTCGTACTTAGGGTTTCCTAAAGCGCTATATCCGCGACTTTACCAGTGTCGAAGCCTTGACGCACCTCTGCAAATCAATCGTCCTCCAAGTCTTGGAGTATGGATCAGTAGTGTGGTCTCATTCTATTCCACCTAAAAAACGCTGAAAATTATTGCAGATTGGTTTATTATTTTTCTACATAGATCACTCGTCTGCAAAGAACACGGCTTTTCCATTGTTACTTACCACCAACCACCATAAAGAAAAACATCGATCGCATTACGGTCAGCTAAAATTTGAACGGAGATTAGGCCTCTTCTGCGATTCACACTCGTGTTTCTAATTTATCGTAAGTCCAACCGTTAAGGGTAGTTCGTAATTTTTTCGGAGTGAAGAAATCCCCTTGAAAAGTAGTCAGTTTATGCCCCATTTTCTCAGCTTCTATTCAACCTATCACCTTATTATTATTATTATTATATATGTATTTTTTTCTTGTTAAATGTATTATTTTGAAGAGACGGAGCTAAGGGAATTTCCGAATGATGACTAGGAAAAAATTGCAGGGAGTCTGAAAAAAACTTCAAATTTGGCTTAGAAAATAAAACTAATCTGATGTAAGAAAAAATACGCAAAATCCATGGCACAGTCTGTGTATTAGGTTTTTACGAACATTCTAAAAAAAATTGAGGCTATAAGTTGTACAATAACGGAGATAATTAGGCATTTGTGATGAAAAACATAGTTTTTAAGGAGACGCCATTTTCCGTAGTTATTAATGTTCCTTCCTGATGTCGCGACATCCCGCAGGCTTCAACTCACTTCATTTTTTTCACATCTATTCTTTTAGATGTCTGTATCTAGATTATAGTATCCGTGACTTAGAAAGATTAGAAAGAAGAAGAAGAAGAGGAAAACTTATCAGTTTTTTTTACTTCTTGATTCTTTACGATTTTGTGTTGTGATTTCGCCGTGTTTTGTGATTTCGTTGAATTTTATAATGACGCGTTCAATTCAATCGTTCATAAAATCGAAAAATGCCTCAACGAACATATTGTTGGACTAAAATAATTGAAGTTCGGCCAGAGAAAGTTATCCACAACAAGAAAATCTATATTCATTGGGCAAGAAAAATCGATATTTTTTCTGCTCTCATCAAGCAAGATTTACGCTTCTCCTTTTTAAAATCCTCAACCAAATGGACTCAAGAATATGCAAAAGAAGAAGAATAAAAAAAGCTTAAGCAGCGAGGAAATATATGCTGAAATAGAAGGTGGTAATCGATCTTTCATTTGGACGGGGGTCCTCTAGCTGTCCTCTGGAGCGCGCCGCTCTATGTTCACGGAATTTTTTTACTCATTTCTCCTTGATATTTCTCAAAATTTCTTTCCGCAACTTATTCCCTTTATAATTTATTTTAATAAACAATTTTTTCCTAAAAATCGATTTCTTGACGATTTTTTTAACCAACTAACCAACTAAGTACCTTCAAATTTTCGTAGGGAGCGGAAGGTTTGTCCTACAGGGCTCCGCGTGGCCTCAAAAAATGCAACAAATTCTGTACTATCTTAAATTGATGAAAAACAATACATTTATATCAACATTATTTGAGTTAGGGCGTTTTCAAAATTTTTAATTATTAAAAATAATGAACCAAATTAGGAGTCCAAAAAAATTTTTTGTTTGTTTATTATTGAGGTACATAAAAGGTACATAATCCGAAAATCGAATTCTGAAAAATCCATCCGTCTGCCATCCGCCGTACGCACAACTTTCCTTAGTTACCATGGACTGAATTTGATGAAATTCGGTATAAGGGCTCCATATTGGAGTCTATCGGTCTGTCATGAAACCGCAAAACTGTTCCTAGTTATGATCAGATTTCGATGATATTTTCAGGGATTGTGCGGATTGACGTGTAAAATGGTTCTCTTTGAAAATCATTGGTTCCGAATCGATAGTAGCCACTGAGCTTGCGCAAACGTAAAACCGTTTTTACAATCATAACGTCTACAATTTTTACCCAGATTCGATTAAATTTTCAGGTATTGTGCGGATTGGAGTTGATGGTCCCCTATTTAGTTAAAAGATGAATTAACTATAAAAAATTCATATTTAATTAACTATAATTAATTCATAGTTAATTAACTATAATTAATTCATTAGTTAAAAGATGAATTAACTATAAAATTGTAAAATTATAAATGTAATACAATGTATATACATATAGGTATATATATATAGATTAGATAGTTAACTTTATTTTGTAACGGCTATATACTTGAAATAAAGCCAAAAAAATGAAAAAAATGGTCCCCTATGAGGTAAGTGCAAGATATCTAGAGATTGATATTTTGAGAATAGATCGTATGCATCCGATCATCGGATCCAATCGAGTTGTGACGACTGTGGAAGCTATGTGCCACACCCTCTTTTTTTAATGATGAGTACTAAGTTATCCTCAACTGTGTCACAAAGATGAAAATTACGAAACGTTTTCGAATTATTGAAATTATCACCGTCACGAGAGTTGCAACTACAATTTTCGATGCACCGCTAATTGAATAATAAGCTACCTTGAAATTGTTCCTCGATTCCATGTCATTTCGTGCGTACGGCTTATACGACAGACGTACAACCTGACATACTCAAGGGATGAAAATAAAAAAGGGAAAAATCCAACGGCACGCGGCAGATACGGAGATTAACTCTCGAGCAAACATTATTATTTCGAATCAAGTAAGAAATACGGGGGAGAAGTCGGGATAAGTAGAATGTGAAACCGCAAACGGTTATTAGAGGCTTCCTGTCTTCGTATTTTCACGACAGCTGGTCAGTTTTTTGAGTCAGAATTGGAAACAAGGAGGAGGTAATGAAGGAAACCGCGTAGTTGGGGAGGTATTGAGATCGGAACAGCTGTTTTCTACTTGACCCGTCCGTTCCGGAAGGTTAATTACTGTGTCGGTACTAAATGGAAAAAAGTGGACTTTTCTTAGAGAAAGACTGATTGTAACGTTGAGGATAAAGAAATGAGGAAGAAAATAAAAGATTAAGTGGTGTGAAAACGGCATCTGTTGCTTCCTTGAACGGCAGATATGAAACCCAAGAGCTGGAAGGGATATTTTTAGTCCTCGTACGCCTTCTGGCCGGATTTTGAAACAAGGTGCATCTTGAGTGTTCCAAAATTTGATCACCTGTTGTCAAAATTTAGCATTTACACAGATAGTCGGGAGTTGAATTTCAAGTCTTGTGCCATACGGCATCACCAGGCGTCAAACAGTACGGTAGAGGTGTGTCGGTACAGCTATACTGGGACTGTGGAACCTAGTATCAACTTGGAACGGTTCCACGCAGTGACAAAAACTCGACCCTTACTGGTCCAGTTCCACGGACCAATAAGGTATCTAGAAATGGCTCTGGACCGGGAAGGGATCATTCGGACTGGTTCGGATGGAACTGGACCGGTAAGGATGGAACCGGACCGATAAGATATCATGGAGAATGGCTCTGGACCGGGAAGGGTTTTGGACTGGTAAGCATGGATCTTGTTCTCAGTTCTGTTCCTGGAAGTTGTACCTGGAAGCGCCCTTACTACTTCCAAGGACTGAGAATGTAATAGTATCATGGAATGGCTCTTGAGCGGGAAGTGATCTTCTGGACAGGTTAGCATGGAAGTTGTCTCCAGTATTATTAATTTATTATTGTCATGTTAAGTTCTTAAACTGCAACGTCATTATTCTTTCCTTGAATTGTTTGGTCACTATCATTTATAATAAATTGTCTCTTTTGTAACACTTCTTCAAATTCCTTTCTTTTAGCGAATTTTCAAGGAAAATGATGCTATTGTATTGCAAGTTGAGATCATAAGCATGGAAGATGGAAGATAGAGATTTGACTGCCTGCTTCATCCGTGTCAAGTGAGTGGGATTTGACCGCCTGTACTGGTAATGGAACTGTACCGGTAATTTGGAACGGTTGCATCTTTGTCACTGTAACCATTGGAACCGTTCCAGGGAAATACCTGGGCCGACACACCCCTACAGTACGGGGTTTTCTGTTAGCAAAAATATATGCAAAACATTAGAAACTTCTATGAAACTTCATTAGAATACGTTTTTAGCTCAAAAGAATGAATTAGTACGCCCCTGTATAGATCCTGAAAGTATGCCTTTTGTATCTGCATCCATTTGAATCGATGATTGTTGAAACAGCCTATGCCACTTATTGACAATGTAGTTTTTTTAACGGATTTCGATTCTAATGTGTGGATTGCCTTTTGAAAAACAAACAACCTTCGTAAGGTGTTAATAATGAGTACATTATTTCAAAAAGTGAAGCTTGGAAAGCACATTTGAAATCCGTGGGAAAGCTTTATTACCAAAATTGGTATAAGAATAGTGGTAGTAAGTAGTGGCGACGTTTCAAAAATCATAGATTAATTTGGTGTGTGCCTCCTATTTTCTCGATGTTCATGATTACAGCAGACGGGGGGTGCAGTTTACATTATCATTCTTCTCCCTGGTATCTTCAGACGCGCCAAATCAGTTGCACTCCACAATCAGTGGATCTCGTCGTCTCATTGTCCTTCCAACTATTGAACAAGTTCCCAGGGTTTCTTTCTATCTTGTCTTTTGAGGCTAGCTGTTCATGACATTTTGGAATTCACTTTTCATGGAAAGTCTCAGTAAATACCGGATTAACCCATTTCCGCCGACTGTGCCAGATCTGGCACGACGCAAGGGGTGACTTTTACGATTTCCTGTTCATTCCTGCTTGCTCATGAACGATCCTACTCTGTGCCTCCCACTTTAGCAGGTTCTCATACAAATCCTCTCCAATTTTCATTCGCTTTTGAGTCTTTGTCTAGGCGTGAGTGAAGTTTGGATTTAATCAAGATTCTACCGACGAGAATAACCCGACTCTGCGCTGCTGTAAGCACTCTTATTGGTGTATACCAACATTTTTCTCTTAGCTTTCCATGAATTCTTGTTATTTATGGTCATTTGAAGGAATTAAAACAATTTTCTCATTTTCGACTTCTTTTGGTTAGATCTGGTGTCCTTGGAAACTTGGGTGTGCCAGATCTGGCACAGTCGTCATATAGTGTCAAGAATTCGGAACCTTTTTTGAGAGCTGGGGAATGTAGGAGTTATGGCTATTACAACGATTTCACGTTTGCGCATGTGCCCAAAATGCTCTCAATTTGTGGATCATGATATTCATAGGGGACCATCTCCACCCTAATTCGCATAATTCCTGGAAATTTCATCGAAATGAGATGGAAATGTAGAACTTATATCCGTAAAAAGGAAATACACGTTTGCACATGCGCAGCGGCCGCTACTATCAGTCTTGGGATAATGATGTTTATAGGGGACCATCTACACGCCAACCCGCACAATCCCTGAAAATTTCATTGAAATCGGATGCGAATTGTAGAAGTATTGGTTGTGGCTAGGATTTCATGACAGACAAATTGTCTGTCAATGACAAAAACTGTCCAGGAAGGTCTGAAACGTAAAACGCGAGTGGAAATTTTGATTTTGGAGAATATCTTTTGGTTTATTATTTTCAATAATAAGCCTTTGGAATCGAGCAAGAAAAAAAAAATTTTAACCCCCCCTCAAAATTTGATGTTTTACGTTTCAAGGTACGTAGAATACGAAAATCGAATAAAAAAATTTCCGTCCGTCCGCCGTACGCCGTACGCCGTACGCCGTCCGCCGTCCGCCGTCCGCCGTACGCGGCACTTTTCTTAGCAACACTGGACCGATTTGGTTCAAATTTGGTATATGGGCTCCATTTGGGGTCTAGTTGTGCCGCGAAGCTTTTGGTTGATGTAGGTCACTTCTAAGGGGTGAAAATTAAGGGTTGAAATTTTCAAGAGTGCCCTAGCTCGAAAACTCTCGAAATAAAGGTATCGTTTTTTCACCAATTTTAAATAGTACAGAATTTTTAAAAATTTTTGAGACCACCCGGAGCTCTGTAGGACAAACCGTTCGGTCCCTACGAGTATTTGAAGGTTTTCCTTCGATAAAACAGAATCATGAGTGTGAATTGCAAATGAGGTCTAATCTCCATTCAAATTTTATCGGACTAAAATGCGATCGCTGTTCATTTCTTCGATTTGTATACAGTTTTGCCTTCTGCGTAACCAGTAATCAAATTTCCATATCAAGCTTTCTATTTTTCGAATCGAGTGTGAAGCGTTTAGTTCTTTCTAATAAACTTGATTGTGAAGGTGTGAAGCCATTATAGTGTGGTAGGTAGTACCTACCAATAGTTGGTAGGTAAAAAAAGTTGGTAGGTAAAACAATGTTTGTAGGTAAAAAACGCTGCAAATCATCGCTCACTGATCAGATCACTGATCAGCTGAGTGAGCTCCGAAGCCATTGTCAATGCTATTGAATGGAAGTGCTCTTCCAGGCGTCTCCAGCATTCGAGGAGATCTTCTTCACTCCTCAGATCACTGATCAGCTGAGTGAGCTCCGAAGCCATTTTCAATGCTATTGAATGGAAGTGGTCTTCCAGGCGTCTCCAGCATTCGAGGATATCTTCTTCACTCCTCACATCACTGATCAGCTGAGTGAGCTCCAAAGCCATTTTCAATCCTATTGAATGGAGGTGCTCTTCCAGGCGTCTCCAGCATTCGAGGAGATCTTCTTCACTCCTCACATCACTGATCAGCTGAGTGAGCTCCAAAGCCATTTTCAATCCTATTGAATGGAAGTGCTCTTCCAGGCGTCTCCAGCATTCGAGGAGATCTTCTTCACTCTTCAGATCACTGATCAGCTGAGTGAGCTCCGAAGCCATTTTCAATCCTATTGAACGCAGGAGCTGAAATTTGAGAGGGAAGGTCAAGGGAGAATACAGATGGTGGAAGGTGCTATTGATGGAGAACCAGTGATCTATACAGAAGGATGATCTATACAGAAAATAATAAACCTTTGAGCAATGATTTGCAGCGTTTTTTTCAGCCTTGAAAAATGAAAACAAAGCTTCCGCTACATTGGTAGACTCGGAAGGAAAACGCTGCAAATCATTGCTCAAAGGTTTATTATTTTCTGTATAGATCACCCTTCTGTATAGATCACTGGTTCTCCATCAATAGCACCTACCACCATCTGTATTCTCCCTTGACCTTCCCTCTCAAATTTCAGCTTCCTGCGTTCAATAGGATTGAAAATGGCTTCGGAGCTCACTCAGCTGATCAGTGATCTGAAGAGTGAAGAAGATCTCCTCGAATGCTGAAGACGCCTGGAAGAGCACTTCCATTCAATAGGATTGAAAATGGCTTCGGAGCTCACTCAGCTGATCAGTGATCTGAGGAGTGAAGAAGATCTCCTCGAATGATGGAGACGCCTGGAAGAGCACTTCCATTCAATAGGATTGAAAATGGCTATGGAGCTCACTCAGCTGATCAGTGATCTGAGGAGTGAAGAAGATCTCCTCGAATGCTGGAGATGCCCGGAAGAGCACTTCCATTCAATAGGATTGAAAATGGATTCGGAGCTCACTCAGCTGATCAGTGATGTGAAGAGTGAAGAAGCCTTTGAGCAATGATTTGCAGCGTTTTTTACCCACCAACATTTTTTTTACCTACCAACTTTTTTTTACCTACCAGCTAGGTACTACCTACCACACCATACTGGCTTCACACCTTCACAATCAAGTTTATTAGAAAGAACTAAACGCTTCACACTCGATGGGAAAAATAGAAAGCTTCATATAGAAATTTGATTACTGGTTACGCAGAAGGCAAAAAGTATACAAATCGAAGAAATGAACAGCGATCGCATTTTAGTCCGATAAAATTTGAATGGAGATTAGACCTCTTTTGCGATTCACACTCATGATTCTGTTTTATCGAAGGAAAACCTTCAAGTACTCGTAGGGACCGAACGGTTTGTCCTACAGAGCTCCGGGTGGTCTCAAAAATTTTTAAAAATTCAATACTATTTAAAATTGGTGAAAAAACGATACCTTTATTTCGAGAGTTTTCGAGCTAGGGCACTCTTGAAATTTTCAACCCTTAATTTTCACCCCTTAGAAGTGACCTACATCAACCAAAAGCTTCGCGGCACAACTAGACCCCAAATGGAGCCCATATACCAAATTTGAACCAAATCGGTCCAGTGTTGCTAAGAAAAGTGCCGCGTACGGCGTACGGCGTACGGCGGACGGACGGAAATTTTTTTATTCGATTTTCGTATTCTACGTACCTTGAAACGTAAAACATCAAATTTTGAGGGGGGGTTAAAATTTTTTTTTTCTTGCTCGATTCCAAAGGCTTATTATTGAAAATAATAAACCAAAAGAGAAGCGGGGCTCAAGCCACAAAATATTCGATCACATTTTGTAGTGGGGTTGTGATTTGCAGCTGGTTGGATAATGAATGATGTGGTGGCTATAGCTTCCACGAAATATGGACATGAGCCTAATCCATCAGTACAATCGTAACATGGGAGGGACTGATCGCATACACCAGGATATCAATAGGTATAAAACTGGTATTAGAGGGGAAAATAGGTAGTGGCCACTATTATGTTGCTCACAGACTTTGGCCTCAACAATGCGCGTCTAATATGTGTGCGTACTATACTCTATTATTCTTGTCAAAATATTGTTTGATAAATATTTTGTTTCTGGAATTTGTTCAAAAAACTAATCTGAGTGACGACTGTGCCAGATCTGGCACGGGGGGTTACGCCCCCCCTATGGGTGCAAAATTTAAATTAATATTTTTCCTAGCTTATTTGAGGTTCAGTAACATTGTTTGAGGTAAATTTATATTATATCTCAAAAATTATAGTTCTCGGCGTAAAAGTAAACTTATAAATTTCAATTGCTTGAATAAGTTTTGACCGCTGTAATGGTTATCAAAGAAGAAATTGTGTGGCAGCGTCTGAATATTGGGGGGGGGGGGGGGGGAAGCGGACTTTCCAAATAATTGATTTAATTGATCTGCAGGATGTATTTCGACAATTTCATTGTAATAGAGTAGTTTCTCAGGAACTTGAATATTGAAGCCGGGTCTAAAAAAAAGCCATACCGCTTGAGTCCTGGTGATGCCATACGGCACACATGGCTAGAATGACCACGTGACGACAGGTGATGAATGTAAATTTCTCTAAACATGAATTGTTATTGTTCAAACATGTCAGAAAATAGATATAATATTGGTCATAAAGAAAAAGTGAGAAATATATTACTTATGCCAGTATAAAGCGAAGGTGGTCGACGTAAAAAAAAAAAAAAAAAAAAAAGGTTAATTTTTGGTAACTTCCAAAATTGATGATAACGGAATGAGACCCAGGGTTCCTGTTCCTAGGCGTTGATAAAAACCTTAGTACGCTTGCATATTAAATCCAGAGAATTAAGTATGTGGCTGCTCTCCGCGTGCCGTGTGGCATCACCGGGACATAATGGGTTAAATATCAATAACATAACAACTGATCACGTAAGGAGTCCATCTAGTTAATTTTATTTCAAAATTAAACTAATCAGTTTGTACAGTTTATATTGAAAATAATAAACCAATAACTGGAAAACGTGCGAACATATCGTGGCTTCCAGCGCACTAGTGCAGTAGCACTTGATTATGGAGTTTCAAATTTGGGAATAAACTACTGACAACGTGTACAAAAAAAATCGTAGGTACTTGCAATGTAATATTCCGTGAATCAACTGACTAGGCTGCGTGGAAAGATACCAGAAATCAGATTTTTGGAAAGGATGAAAAAATAAATACATTTAAATTTCATTTGAATGCATAAATAAATAAGCTACTGCTGAAGGCTCCATGGTTTCTCTTAGCGTTTCACTTGACAAAAGTCCATTCGTTGCGCCTACATTAGGAATTCCGTTGAATGCGATTCACATTCAAATTAACGTCGTTCGAGAAATCCGTTACTGAACGATAGAAGTAATTTCCCATGTGGCCGCCACAAAGTCTTCCCCGAAGGGGAAGTCCAATAAAATTAAAAAATATAGACAAAAGAAGAACAGATAAAGTCGAACCGGTTCCGATGTGTCCGAAAAAGGGTTGAAACTGCCCCTGCACTTGTTGGGATGAGTCGAGGGGTTCTGGAGTGGAAGAATCAAAAGGATTTCAACCCTCTGAGATACCCCGAGAGGGTCGGAAGAGACTAACAGGTTACCTAAGAACGTGTTAGAGCATTCTAATTAGTCATGAGTGCGTAAACGAGTTTTTCTGTCCACCTATGAAGGGGTAAGTAAAGCCTCAACCCTTCGACTTATGCAAAAACCTCAAACGTGCGTGTCGAAAATGTAAAATAGAAGTCCTTATCTACCTGATGTCATGAAACAAATCCGGAGGTCTATTATTTTACTATTGTTCGTTTTTTCTTCAACATTTCACTGCTGTTTCAGAGAAGGGTGAAAATGATTAATTGGTAAACGGTTTTGACCTCTACCTACATTCTTCATAATTATGTACAAAGAGCGTACACATACATTGTGGGGTAGCTTATCTATAGTCACTTATATTCATCAGTTTCTGATTTATTATTAATTTATTTATTTTAGCCACTGTTAACACGAGTAATACTGGTGATTTGGAAAGTTAAAATAATAAAAAGTCCATTCATGCAGCATGAATTAATGAGCGAATTTTCAAATGAATATTTTTTTTACACTATTCAGGGATTGTTTCAGAATGTTCCAAAACGGATTTTAGTGAAGACATTTTTCGAATAAGTCCATTCTAAAAGGTTTGAGTCCATTGCTATATTTAGCTTTTTTTTTTTTTTTTTTGAAAATTTGCTAATAAGGCTGTATGCTAATATTGCACGGGCTGTGTCCTGAAGATGTTAGGAGTCCATATTCATGTTCTACTCGTCTCCACGAACTCATAGAGTACCCACACGGCTATAGTTGGGTTTTTTCGATTTTCAGTATACCGTACCAACATACAGTATGCATTGGTCCAACGAAACCAAAAACTCATTTTCGACAAAAATGTATGATAGTTGGTGTTACTGTGAGACCAACGCTTGGTTGTTGGGAAGGAATTCTCGTGTCTCTTTCCACAATAAACTGCTTATTTATAAGCAGATCCTTCGCGTTAACTGGACCTACGTAATTCAGTCATGGGGTGTGGCAAAAAAAAAAAAAACATTAACAAAATTCGAACCACCCAGAAAAAAGAGGTACCTACTGAAAAGTATAGCGCGTGCTCCTTGGTACATGAGGAACAATGATATTCATCAAGACTTGAGGGTGGAAACAGTCCACGAAATTATCGCAAGGTACTCAAGGAGGCACGAACAACGCCTCCACAATCATGAAAACCCGGAAATTTTCTACGTTTAGGACAACAAAGATGAACTCCGGCGACTCAAGCGAAAAAAACCCTTTGGACTTAGTGCTGTTAAAGTGCAATTTTAGCTCAGTGTTGAAGATACTGTTATGAGAAGAGGCTGGGTTTTACTATAAACGGGCTCTCAAGGAGAGTACAAATTATATGTAATATTGCTAGATGGATTCTATTTCAATATTCAGTTGCAATAATAAATCACGTTAAAAAAATTATATTTGTGATGTCAATAATTTGTCCGATGTGATGAGGACTTCGTTGACCTGCAAACGATATCTTTCGTTAGACAAGGATCAATTCTTCAAATTTTCATCAATATTTCAACCATCGACCTAAATCAAGTTTCACAACCAATTCATAGTCACATCTCAGCTCAATCGCCAAAAACATGCAGGTTAATAGATGAGGGTTAAAAAATTAGGTCGAACTGAAAACGGAATCAGGTTTTGTTCGTCTCGTGATGTAGCAGTAACCACATACTAGGGATGCAAATCGATTATCGATAATATCGAAATATCGATATTCCGCCTCCGATTATTAAGGTTTTTTAAATCGATGTTAAGTCTTCCGATATTTATCGATTATCGATTATTTTGTGTTGATTTTTTTTTCAATTTAAATATTTTTTGTGTGCATTTCTTTATTACCAAAGTTTTTTCATTATTCTTTCTAAATACCAGGATGGACCTTTGGGCTCAAAGTTGCATCTAACAACAGCAACTAACATGTTTATTACTTTACTACTGCATTTTCCAAGGCTGATTTGTGTTCAACGACTTAAATTCTACGTTCATGAATAAGAAAAACTGTAATTTTATCGGTCCATAATTTTTCATCCTACTTTATGATTCTAGAGTAGGAAAATTTGAGAAAAGGAAAACGTGAAAACCTATTTGATAATCAACTAAATAGGTAGGTAAGTAATGGGTAAACCACGTACCTACCTAGTTAGGTAAGTCATGATTTTCCAAATTTTCTTCTTCATCTCTAAAGATCATCTTATTGGGGTGAAATCTTTAAACTTGATTATTTTTTAACTAGGAAAAGCTGTTATAAAACATTTTTGCTTTTAAAACTTGCATTATTAAATAATGCAATAGATAAATAACAAATGTAATAGTAATACATTAAATTTATTATAGATAAATAATTTTTTATAATCGATTATCGATATTTTTGATCCGATATATCGATGGGATCGATGTTGCTTTGCCGACATATTGATGATACCGATTATCGATATTATGTAGCCGATGTTGCGTCCCTACCACATACCCACCTACTCAACCCTTGTTGTTGACGATCATCTGTCACCGCCCCGCTTATTGTAGGTTCGGTGTTTTCATAAATAGAGCAGGGGATGTCCTGGCGGAGGACCCCCACGCTCTCACTGCAAGATAGGCAAGTTGTTCTTGCACTAGACAAGTTTCTTTTTTAGGTGATCCCAAAAAACAAGGTAGTAAGGCTTAACATTCCAACTGGTTTATGAACCCTTCAAACTTCACGAGAACATTAATTTGTCAACAAAGAGTTTCAATGAATGTCAATCTTTTCGCATGTGTGGTAAATTTAACTGACACGAAAGACCATCAACTAGTGTTTTGAGGGTTTTGATAAGCTGATAGCTGATCTGAGTTTACTTTTGTATCTGTTTTTACGTCTCTACTTCACATCTTGAAGAAATGAAATTTGACGTACCAGGAGATAATAATTAGAAGCGATCATAGTCCTCCTCCTGAGCTGTGATCCCTTATAATCACATCTTTTATAGACAAGTGGAAGTGATCAAAAATAATTCATGGTCAGATCGGCTGTTTGATCGATACACTTCTTTCCTGTTCGGGCCTTCAGAAAAATATAAGAAAGTCAGATCAGCCGTACATAAATGAGCGATCAAGCTGACTTCTCCTTCGTCCAACGGAGAAGGGCTCAAAATACGTGTATTCACCATTTTGTTGGGCTGTAAAGTTTGGTTCTCCTCACAGTACCTATTACAGTCTTCCGGAGATCTGGTGGGAGTGAACAAAATTCATAGTCAGAAAAGCTGTAAGCTCGATTTATCCTATTCTTTTCCAAATTACGTCGAACCAACTTCTATCTTGTTTTTGGAAAAAGATAATAGGAGAGTCGATCCGTCAAATCAGCAGTGAAATTTATCAAGCTGATTACTCTTCAAAAGCACAAAATGAACATCTCTAGATCGACTACTTGAAGACCTACTACTGAAGATCAAGGAATGATTAACTTCTGATTGTTTCGATCAGCTCTCAACCGATTTGATGAAGTTTGGTTAGTTTAGTGCTGTACTTCTCACCTTACAGTGCTGAAATTTGCTTCCTCTTGGAGATCAATAAAAGCGACCAGGAGGAAATCGAAGAAGTCAGATCAGAGGTTTGACCCAAAAAGCCTGATTATTACAGCCTTGTGCAGGGCAGCAAAAGTACCTAATCGAAAATACGTCATAATCAGATCAGCTGCGTGATCGACACAACCATCCTGTTCCAGCATTAAATGCTGGAAAATGAGGAAGTTTTTCCAAATTTTGGAAAAATTCACGATATCTTCGAGTCGTTTGAAAGTGATTGGAAGAGAGTCAGAAACTAACTTCTCTCCTGTCCACGAAGCTCATATAACATGTTTATTCACCCTTTTTCGTCCAATGATTACCAATATTATGAATATACTGAGTGAGTAAATTAAGTTTTTCTGTTTGAGAAATTTTATTACGTTCCTTGAACTACTTCCCTTCTCAACGCTAAAATGGGTTGAGGAAAGTAACAACTCATAAAAGTGGTCTAAACTAGGCCTAATTTAAGATGTTCGTCAGACTTGGAGGGTTAATTCAACGTCGTTAATCTCGATGAATCTTTCAGAATTCCGGTTTTGGCCAACGGACGTGCTTCGGACTCATAATGAAAAGCCCTCTGACAAAACAAAGACGAAGTCCGTTGCTGTGAGAAGACACCGGAGTTTTCCCATCAAACTACCTCCTGTGAAATAGAAGGGTCAGCGCAAATTAAAAATGTTTTTCTCCTCCGACAATAGCCCTTCCGAAGGAGATGAGACAAAAGTCCGAACCGGTTCTGACCCTTGGTCGCCCTTCGAGATGCACTTGTTTACTTACTATTACCTATAACAGTTGGTCCTACGAGTGGGTTACCTGCCTTGTAATGGGGTGACCGGGTGAAGCGGGGTTTGTCCTTCTGAACTGATTTGCATGTGGAGGAACCAGCTGCTAAGACATGAGCGAATATAGAAATGGTGGAGAATTATACTCATCTGCCATGGTGTGGGGAGCTGATAGGACAAGCACTGGCTGTTTTAAACAACCTGGTAATTTCAATGAAAGAGTTCTTCTGTAAGTCTCACTCGAATCAAAATCAAATCAAAAATCAAAATCAAATCAAAATCTCAGTCTCCCAACATGATTGCCACGAATAGGGATGGGGCATCGAACAGAAAAAATCGATGTCGATGACGATGTCGATATTTCATAGAAACATCGATATCGATGAAACATCGTATGAAAAACATCGATGTCAATAACATCGTTAGGTGAAAAATCGATGTTTTTAAACAGCGGGAAATTTAATTCATTTGTCAACCAATTAGAATCAAGGGAGAAAACCTGATAAGGCTGTTCTTCCTCCATTCATAAGAAGTAGAATCTACTTCTTTTAAATTTAATACATTTGTCAAACCACTCGAGTTAATTTCATTCAAGTTCCAGTCAAGGCAATTTCAAGGTCACCAGGTAATTTCATTCAAGTTTTATTTGAGGCAATTTTATTCAAGTTCCATTCAAGGCAATTTCAAAGTCACCAGGTAATTTCAGTCAAGTTCTATTCGAGGCCATTTCATTCAAGGTAACCAGATAATTTTATTCAAATTTCATTCAAGGTAATTTCATCGAAGGTAATTTCATTCAAGTTTCATGCAAGGTACGTGCAAGATCAATTCAAAGTACCTAAGTTCAAATGAAGTTCAAGTTAAGTTCCTTTCAAGGCAATTTAATTCAAGTTACCAAAATCTCAAGTTCGCCAATGTCTACCTTATGTTCACAAGGCACCATGTTTTCTCTAGATAAATTGGGTTTCCGATGTCCAGTTAACCAAAAATCAAGTCCCAAGCTCTCAAGTTTTCCCTCCTTGTGTTTCTGAAGCAACTTAGATACCTGCGAACTAATACTGGGCTCCCACCTTTCTGTATTAAAAGTACTTGGGAAAACAGCTTTAGTCGATATGCTATGTGTTAAAACGGTTTCGCCTTTCGAAATATCCTCATACTCTTTAGAATCACCTGGAGGATGCTTGAGTTTTCATTCTGAAGAAGACTCCCCAGGTAACGAAAACTGATACCTCCTCGACCCCTGATATTTTCCCTAATAATGGATTCATCACGGCAACCTGACGGTGAACCCTTGTCCTCATGAATATTCTCCTCCCATTTTCCCTTCAAATTAATCGCTTATCACACCCAGAAAAGAGGCTTTCGCGGGGGAAAGGGTTTTTTGAAAAATCGTGAGGGCGGCCGCTCGACCCAAATTAACAGAAGTAAATCAACTTCAAAGCCACTTATTTCTGCAGGAAACGCCCGGAGAAAGACTGTGAGGGTTCAGACTGTAGGCGGAATTATGTGAACAATTAAAATTCTGGGGGAAGAAGGAACTAACTGATCAGAAGGGTAGATAAAGGGCTGGATTAAAACCCTTTGATTATTCATAAAGCGGCCTGTCTCTCTTTTCACGAATAGTAACGTCCAATTAGTTAGGCCCCTCTTTTTTAACCCTTACGAGGTCTTTTGATAAAGAAAATTGTATACAGTTGTGGGAGCGATGATTGAAACGAGTTTATCTCATCAGGCGGATCTTTCCCTGCCGTTGAGTTGGCATTCAACTGATCTGACACAGATTCTCATACAACGATATGGTGTGGACACGAATTTTTTTGATAAGTTCTGCTCATCGACGGACCCACTTATTGCAACATTACAATATTAAATTGCATAATTTTAACGCTAATTATACCATGGTATCACTAGTGCCACCAAAAACACCTCTGGAGCTCCACAGCCGTCTCAAGATGTCACTGGAGTGAGCATATTAAATTGAAATACCACATTGAAGGACAACAGATTTTTTGTGGGCTATTAGAAGTCTCAAAATAGGGTGACTCATCAAAAATGTCCAATGTGACATAACTTCATTTTTTTGACTTACGAGAAATTGTTCAAAAAATTCTGCTCTATTAATTTTTGAACTTCAATTTAAATCTAGTTAATCTGGTGGCACCTTCGAACAGCTATGGAATTCATTACATGTTTTTGGTGACACTAGTGACACCATGGTCCAAATAGAGTTAAAAAATGTTCGAGATAAGTTAACAGTTTAGAAGAGGCAAAATCGTAGAGTGGGTACTTGTAGAAGACTAACTTTCTGAAGACATATCAGTTTCATTGCCTCTACTGATCTCTAAGCGTGAATTCCTTCTAACAAAGTACTTAACTTCCACCTTTTTTTCATTCCGATTTAGATAAAATTTCCAGAATTAAAATGGGGAAACTGAATTTTATGTCAATGGTTATATATATTGTTATTATATCAAAAGTGATTCCCCCAAAACATTGTTTCATCACAACATGAGATGATTTTGCTGAATCTGGATTGTAGTTGAGAGCTGCTGTAGAAATAAATTGAAAAGTAAAGTAAAGCAAACACATGTTGCTGATTCCCATCCCAAATGATCCTCATGTCTGTTCACTTCCTTTTTTTGACATTTTTTATTTTTAGACCATTACAAACAAGCAATACCTTGAATTCCAAACATGGGTGGAGATTCATCATGACATTATAAAAAATTGTTCAAGGCAAAAATAAAAATTAAACATTAGGCAAAATGTTCATTAAAGTTGCAAAAAATGTATCTTGGTCGCTGAAGCCGAGTAGGTGCAGTGCGATGAATCCACTGTTTACAAGCGGGTTATTGTGGTCTCTGTTTTGTGACGACCCTATTTTATACGGGACAAACCAATTGGTTTGTTCCCGATTTGTTGGAGCTACGCCTTTAGAGATATCCGATTCATAGAGATATGAATCGATATCCTCTTCAGGCCGGCTGATTAATCTAATCACAGGTTTGAAGGGGTAGGGTCGTCACACCCTCCTCTGAATAATTATGAACAAAAAGGTGAATTTCAATCTGAAATTCATCCTATATTGTTACATGGTAGCAGAGCGTGGTTTGGTGGAAATGCACTGAATTTATTTCATCAATTCCCCTCCACTTTTTCTTGGGTATTCCAGAAGGAATCACCCGAAGAGAATTCCAGAAGGAATCTCTACATTATTAAATTATATTAAATTCATTCCCTTATTATATTTCGCCAATCCGGCAATTAAACTCATTCCCTTGTTAGGCTTTGCCAATCTGGCATTTTATTAATTTCAATGGAGAATTTGCCTCAATTTTAGATTCTGGAATTTCAAGTCAAATCCTATTATAGGGCCCTAGAATAACGTTTAACACTAGGAATAACCAACGGGAAAAAATTACCGTAGGAGAAAATGACTAAACAAGTGAACCTCTGTTACAAAACACCGCGAAAATCGAGGAGTATTGTTGACGTCATACGAAAAAAAAAAAAAAAAAAAACGACGCGAAAACAACGACAACAGACAGAGTTCTAGCACCGCGACACAAAACGATCCAGTGAAATGGCTACTCGAATAATGTGATTCAAATCTTGAAACTAAATAAGAGAAGATGAAGAATAATAATGCTTGATAAACTAGTAGATAGATTCGTATTGTAAAAAAGTGAGTAATATTGTTTTTATTTTTAATATTGTGTTTGGGTTCTTCCTGCCAGTTCGTGGCGCACTCTTGTGCGCACTACTCGGAAGGTAAAAGTTCGTGTATGTTCCGCTTCTGTGGTAAGCGCCACAGAACCTCCTTTGAAGTCAGATTGGTAGAATATCCGTCACGTTTCAAACATGGCTGCCTCTTACACATTGCCACCACATTTAAAATTTCCATCTTCCTTAAATTCTCTAATTGTTTTGGATGCGTTTTCGAGCAGCTCACTATGGTTTTATTCCATAAAAACAAACCCTCATTCGAAAAAAAAAAAAAAAATGTGAGGCAAATTCCCCATTACGTTTTTCTTTTATATAAGCCTTTTCTAAGTTAACCTTTTCAATCATTACACTTGAATGTTTCGCCGTTCGTATTCTTTATTTAGTTTGCTTTCTCCTCAGTTCCATTGATTTTTTTCTTTTATGTATAAATAGCCCATTCGTGGCATAAATGACCCATTCGTGGCATTCTCCCTCTTCTTTTTGAATAGTACCATTACGATGGAGAAATTCCCTTGAAGCTTCCAGACGTCCTTTCCTGGGCTTCATGCTATTTTCAGTCCCTTTGACTTTTTTCAAACATACTTCTGTTTGAAACCCAGAAGTATGTTTTAGGGAGAGGAGTGTGACGACCCTACATTTTATACGGGACAAACCAATTGGTTTGTTCCCGATTTGTTGGAGCTACGCCTTTAGAGATATCCGATTCATAGAGATATGAATCGATATCCTCTTCAGGCCGGCTGATTAATCTAATCACAGGTTTGAAGGGGTAGGGTCGTCACACCCTCCTCTGAATAATTATGAACAGTAAGGTGAATTTCAATCTGAAATTCATCCTATATTGTTACAGTTTTTACGGATGAATTTGGTGGTAATTTCTTGAAGCATCACAGTTGGGGGTGAAAGGTGGAGATCATTATGTAAAGTTGTATTTCGAACGAAAGGTAGAGTATGCACAATGTGTCGTTGGAGTGTCCAGTTTCGTTGTTTTTCGATTCGACCGAACTGTGAGAGTGAGCAGGTACCCTATATTGGTAGTGCATACGTCCAGATAGGGCGAATATTTTATATATGAGCAGTCGGTTTTGAAATGTAGTGTGGGGGTTGTGGAGTAAACTACTGAGTTGGGAAATCCTTATTTTCAACTTCCTTAGTAGGAAATCCACGTGCTCTTTGTAGGTAAGACGCTGGTCCAATATCAGCCCCAGATACTGTGATTTTATGTGATTTTACGGCTGGAATAGTTTCTCCTTGGTAGTATAAGGGCTCGTTCGATGGAGTTCTGTTGTAAGTAAATGTAACTGATTTTGATTTTATGGGGTTGATCTTGAGTCTCCATTTCGTACACCAATTTCCCAGTGCTTGCAAGAGAGTGGAAAGCTTTTGTTAGCTGTTGCTGAGTTTTTATCACTGACTGCATACACCGAGAAGTCAGGATTCCCGGGGAGCGGTATATCATGGCAGAAAATGGTATAGAGGTATGGAGCGATTACACTACCTTGCGCAACCCCTGCAAATATTTCTCTTGTGGATGATCCTGTTCACTTCCTGAAAATATGATCATCAGCCATATTGTGTCTGAATTGACTCCCACATCTGATAAATTTGAAGCGAGATCTGACGACTTTCTCAGGCGATTCAGGCTGCGTGATTGCCATCCAAAATTGCCTCCGAGTTCAGCACATTTCTTGACACCCACATCATCCAATTTGTATCAAAATTTCTAACTATCAATACAGAAAAGAATACAATACAGAAAAAATACAGTTGGATCCATTCAGCTTTTCACATGATTCAGGCTTGCTGATTTCCTTCCCTCTCATGAAGAGCTTGCACATTATCACTTCAATTCACGAGTATTGACCCATGAATAATATCGTGATCAATATGATACAATATTACATCACCGTTCGCTCACGAAATAAAAACATTTCCCTATGTTATCGCTATTGCGGCTGCGTACAAAAATGAACTTTTTGCACTTTTAATGGCGAACATCTGAGGGGTTTTCAGTTTCAGTTATTGTAGCTCAAACTTGGACTCGACTCATCTCTGCTTAGTGCAGTTCTGTGCCGGTAGGTGTTACCACTCCTACGTTCAAAAAGGTTACAGTTGCCCACAACCAACCAATCGTGAAAAGTTCAATCAATAAATTCAGCCCTTCATTTCCCACCGTGAAAAACACACAAGTCGTGACCGAGTTTTTTCCTTTTATTCGGCGGTGTCGACGAGGTAGAGGGTGAAAGGGAAGGGGTTTTTCCCCTTGAAAAGTTTAAAAGGTTCGCCCTCCTTTATTTTTCATCGCTCCAGAAGGTTCCTGTATTGAAAAAGTCTATGGAAAAAAGGTCAGGTCGAAAGATTCTCAACATTCTAACGACACCCCCCAAAACCACCCTTCGCCCGCCGCCAAGTACCCTTTACTCAATATGGTCGCCTCCTAATTTGGTAAAGTTCAAATGGAAAATTAATGCCGACAAGGAAACACGAAGGTTCCTCCGAAAGTTTTCTCGGGGGTGGAAAATCGAGGCTGACGGAAATGACACGAAAATCTACCGTTCGATTCAACGATTTTCTTTTCAATCTTGAGCCCAAAATAGAGCTTTTTTTCAAAAAGTTTAGAACGGTAAAGTATTACGAATGAATGAAACAAAACGCTGCAAATTATTACGAGACGGTTTATTATTCTTCTGTAAAGATCGTCTGCGAAGAACTCGGTTTCTTCGTTTACCTTCTAGTGACGAAGATTTGGTTGGATGAGGGGGTCTGTGGCTCCTCCTGGTTCTCGGACGGCACATGGGTGTTAGTATTCAGATAAATCTCACAATATTTGCTCATTGCACGACAGATGATCGTCTAGGTGGTTTGATTCCCTTCTAGAAAGAGAAAACTATTTTAAATTGATGTAAAACCCCTCGATAAACAATACAGTCATTAGTAAGTTCAATAATTTTCCTCATTAAGGAAACGGTTGCTCCCAGCGCCCTGAGCTCTGAGAGGTGCCAAAAAATCATCAAAACCCATCGCTATTTTGTATTAATGAAAAAACATTTTAAATGAATGAAAATGCCTCCTCCTCCCTTCCTCTTAGAAGTGACTGACACTAACCAAAACATGGTTCTAATTTTTCGACTGCTTGATACTGAATACAGGTGTGAAGACTCTTCAGGTTCAGTCAGATGAATAAATACAGTGTTAGGCCGACGTTTCGGTATATAATTATTTATCGGTGTATTTTAAGTATAGATTATTGATATATTTACATACCTTGTAACCGGTGTAAATATAATTCTTATGGCTACATCAGAAATTTAAACAACAGCACTTTTTAAAGTGGAAACTTGAACTTTTTGTAAGGTAAAAAGGCAGATTTTATTCGAGGCATTTTTTTTTTTTTTTAATCACATTATTGATATCTGAAAATCAGGTTGACAATCAGAAAGTGCATAACAAAATAATGTAGGTAGCACGTCGTGGTAATCAAGTGTGGTAACTCAAACAAGGAACGCATAATTTCCTTCGACTAGACTTATAACTTAAAATGATTAAACATACAATTCAATTCATAATGAAATTCATAATGAAAGAACCGATACAGACAATCTTAGTGAGCTGTATTCCAATCTGATAAATTTAAGCTGATGTATATAAAATTAGTGTAATTGAAAATATAATAATGATTGTATATATGCTTAGTTTAAGGTGTAAATTTGTAACGTGTAGATAGTTGTATGTTTAATAATTTTAAGTTAAGTTTACTAACTAAAATCATAACGAGCATCATTTGTCCGGACATCACCACCTTCAAAACGAACTGAACAAACTATTTCCAACTCCTAGGTTAAAATAAGGTTCCCCACATGGAGTGGAGATAGCGTATTTTGCCGGGGAAAGGATCCACAGTCGGTAAAAGGGCCGTACCCTTATTTATTAGGAAGAAAGTAATCAACTGTCCAACTATTGGGCCCACAGACCAGACAGACAGACACGGAACCAAAATTGTTCAGGAAGGTCTAAAACGTAAAACGCGAGAGGAAATTTTGATTTTGGACAACATTTTTTTTTCAACCTTGCAAGGTGACTCGGAAGCAAAATCTCAAAAGTGAAAAGTGAAAGAAATGAGGCAAGTTTGATCATGATTCAGACGTAGAATCAATTTCTAAAGAAACGATCACCTAACGTAATATTTAGATTTTTTTACGTTTTCAGATTAAACACGCCAAAATTACTTAACTGGAGAAAAAAAAATCCTGGATCAACGGAGACGGTTGATGATGGGAGTTTCACTTCAAGTGCACTAATTGGTGATTAAGGGATTTTCCCCCAAAATAACCAATCTTATGGAAGTTCATGTTATGCCTACGAGTCACATTTTGAAACAATTACCAGCGCAGACACGAAGTTACGGTCCCCTTTTGGGCAAACACAGCGCGAGTGTATAATCACAATCATCCGCGTATAATCTATAATCGACTTTCAAGACCGCGTCTGTGTGATGGAAACGTGAGAAAATGAAAGTGATTTTCGCTATCGGCCGATCGAAAAATTGTGTTATTGAGTAGCCTTGAGAAATCACGAAAAACCCTTCGGATAAATCACCGTTCACCAGCGGTAAACTACTCCTTTAATACGTCCCGAAGGCATAAGTGACCGTTAGTCGAGTAGGTAAACGTCGCTAAAATCCACGATTATCGGAACCGATGATTCGGTTATTATCGTGTGAGAACGATCGGGTGAAAATGACTACGTTGCCTGGTTGAGGAAATCAGTGTCGACACGAGCGCATTCTGATGTCTGAATTGATCATGTTTGACACCGTTTCGGATGTGTTCAAAACATCAGTGGCGTCTCCTCCAGGCAAACATAGCAAACACTGTTTGCCTAACTAAAAATATGCAAAATGGATAAATTAATTTTTGTTGAGATTCTCCTATATTTTAATTTTTCGCAAGTACTTAATATTTAGCCGATTTTGAAAAATTTGTATACAATTTAGGGACTATTTCATAACCAAGAAAGTTGGATGAAACAGGAGAATAAGTACGTATTTTGCCTAGGATACTAGCTCGCAACACACCAGAGAACGATCGATTACGGATAATACGCGAACTAGCATGGGGTCCGGTGATACAGGGCAAACAGTTCAAAAAAAAGAATTTTGCGGGACTGTTCTGCGGGTAAGCGGAGGGTCAGTGCAGGGTCTAGAATTGCTACATCCTCGCTATAGCAGCATCAGCCAAGGCAAACAATCGAGGAGCTGCTTCGTGGCATTGAAAGCAGAGAAAATTGGAAAATGAGCCATGGATACAAGGGCCCACTTTCACCAAAAGTTGTTCAAATCGCGTTTAACTAAACGCCTTGATTGTTAATCTGAAGGAATAAACCCGGCAAGATGGCGAGCGTCTTTCACCAATCCAAATCAAAGTTAAACGGCGATTGAGATAATCGAGCTTAGCTAACCTTGAAATGTCAAGTGAAATGAAGGAAAGTTGGACATTATGACGCATTTGGGGCAATAGAAGCGTTGAACAACAACCACTCCCGCACTACTTGCTATCAGTAGATTCTCACCTTTATGAGTGATGATCAGTGATACGAGTTCGTTGCGAGTCATTCGGATTTCTTTATTGCCAATCACCTACTTCTGATACAATATCGGTTCTTTCAATTTTTTATTAGTTAATAATTCGTATTAATAAAGGTAGGTAAGTTAAGGACGACCTTTCTTCTGTTCGACCTGTTCCCGGTTTACAAGGTATTTCGTCGGGAACTCTAGCCGAGTATCAATACAATTTAAGACTTTGATGACCGCGGGTTGTGTGGAACATGTTGAAGGACTCTCCTCAGACGTCTCCTGGGAACGTCGTCGTCGTCAGACGAGTCATAAATTATTTGTAATGGCATATCCATTTCCAAACACAAAACACTTCCGAGAACACACAAAATCTCACAACAATAAAAAATGTTCACTGCGCGGCCATATTGAATTTGTAGTTAAACGAGCATACCGAGTTTATTCGGCCAACTTTCGACTGTTTAAACTCGAACCCCTCGAGATGGAGTTTAAACTCATAAATCGCTCTGGTGAAAGACGTTTATAGCTAAACGTCGATTGCCTCTTGGCACTCTTGGTATAAACTCGTTTCGAATGTTTGGTGAAAGTGGGCATAACTTATGCCGCATAAGCCATGATTTACGCTTCCTTAGCAACCAGTAATCAAATTTCGTAATGAAGGAATTCTTTATTTCTTCGAACGGAGTATGAGGCTTAATAATATATCGAGTAATTAACTCGATTTTGAAGTGAAAACATGATAGGTAGTGACAATGGCAAAGCTGTGTTATTTGCTGGCGGTTGCTCTATACAGAAAAATAATAAACCTTTGTGTAATAATTTGCTGAGTTTTTCATTATTGCTTATTCCTCTAAGCTGTTTGCCTGACGAATATTCTCACCCTACGCCACTGCAAAACATCTCTATGGGAAATATCAGTGCAGTTTTGACAAGATGATCACCACTACATTAGGGATATAGTAATTCTACTATTATTATTTTATTATCCGAATCTCCGATGTTTTCATTGGCAATGACACTACGAGGCGCACACATGAAAATATAAATTGTTCGATTGCGGCATGAGTGAATGAGCGAATTTTCTAATAAATACAAATGATTTTTAGTCATTTCTGAATTATGATAAACTTTTTACTCTTCAAAGCATTTCATTGAAAGTTGGACGCTGATTCCGAATTCAGGGATTTGTGGGGAGGTCGTGTGTTCGAGTCTCTCCGCAGGGGCATGGTATCGTGCGTCCAGGAATCAGCCCCCCCCCCCATCTCCGACCATCGATGGTGATCGATCCTCCCTCCATCCTCCCTCAGCTGATGACAGTCGATCCAAAATCCAACCTGAAATGGTTGTTTACGTACTTTACTTTTTTACTTTTCTTGGCAACGTTATTCATCATTTCATGTTGAGAAAAAACCGCTCATCTATAGTAGAGCGGTTCTACCTCCAATTTGTTCGACCAGTCCCCAAACTGAGCCGTTTTCTGTTTCGGTCCCAAGCTGTTATTCCTCCACACGGCAGAACTGCTTGGGGGCTGGTCGAACAGCTCAGCTATACAGGGTGTCCCATAAGTTATCCACCAAACTTCAGGAGTAGTTTCTACAACTAATTTGCATCAAAAACTGCCTCCTGGAAATTTTTAAATCCGAATTTTTCGACTTTTAAGATTATTTTCGTGTTTTTGACATGACACCATTAAAACGGTCAAAACTCTCTTAAATTACACTCAAAAATAAAAATGGAGTATAGATGAGTATAGATAGATAGTCGTTGACCAGTCGAGAAAATTGAACGCTAGAGTAGTATTACCTCAAACCTAAGAATTTTTCAATTTCCATTTTCAATTTTTATTTAGATTTTGACGATTTATCCACATTAAAACAAGTTATTTGCCAGAGGAGCTTTAAAGCTTAGAAACTGCTCCATTTTATCAGATTTTCAACGGTATAATAAAAAAAATTACAATCGAATTTGAGGGAGAAATTCATGTTTGAACGCGGAAAAACGTGTATTTTTTTTCAACGAAATTGACGGGGAGACACGATGTTTTGGAGAAGACGCGATGGTTTTTAACCCTTAATTTCCCACTTCTTTTTTCGGATTTTTAAATCAAATTTGGATATGTTTTGACAAGTGAGTTGAATATTTGAGCAGATGATTGCTAAAAGGCTCTATTACAGTGTGTCAGCTCAAGAATGATCTTTCCTAGGGCCACACTAGCGTTATCTGCGGGAGCAGAATCTGTCTATGAACCCATTTTTTTAAAAGAAAAAGAAGACTTGGAAAGATCCTTGGTGGGATGTTGGTGTCAGTTATTTCTCATAAACAAAATAACCATGGAATAAGGTGGGAAAGGTTCACTTCATTGGGGGATTTGTGCTGCCTCAGACAGTGGCGCCATCTCTGATGAGGAAACCGAACCAATAGCCTACAAGGTGAGAAATGATGCCCTATTACAGTCAGTCAACTCGATAATTTTTTAGTTTTTTCTTTGAGTTATTTTGTTTTACTATTACGTTTTCTTAGACAATCAATAGATGGAGTATCAACATAGCCAACGGCTATCAGTTTTGGTTTAGAAGTGGATAAACTATTCCAGGTAAAAATTGGACTTCCTAAAAGATACCTCGGGATATTAAGGGTTAAGTGAAAAAAAAAATCAAATATAGACTTTCTACAAGTAAGATTTTTAATTTTAAGACTTTTAAAATAATAATTATGTAAATAAGTGATTAAAATTCTTCTCTCAAAGAAATTGTGGTAGGCAGTGTTTAGTATTAGCTGGTGTTAAGTTGTAAAGTTGTAAGTAAATGTTGATTTTTTCCAAATAGTATTTTTTGTTGGTTTCTTTGTCAATAAAACATGATTTGTTTTATGTATACCTACTGCGTTTGGAGTATTGTTTTCAGCCCAGTCCCCAATCACAGACAAGCATTTGGTACTATATTTAGGGCTTGTGCGTATTTTTCGTCATTTCCCTAATAATGACGAAAAGGTTGAATTTGACTTGGAAAAGGTTGGATTCGACTTGGAAAAAGTTGAATTTGACTTGGAAAAGATTGAATTTGACTTGGAAATGCTATATCGATTGCCAATAAAAATTGTAGGTACTTTCGAAGATTTGCCATGATTTGAACTCTTGAAGTAACTAACCAAACATTTCTCAGTGACCATAAAGGGCAAGGAAAGCCGTTTGGGATGAGAGGCAATGGTAAATTTCCTTAATCAGCCCGGGGAAGGTTATTGTGAGGCTGCAGTTAGGGCTCTACGTGCCAGCCTGCCCCTCTGATTACCGCCATTACCTCCTCCAAAGAAGCTTCAGCCTAATTGCGAACCCTCCCGGAATTATTTTCATAGGTTTTCCCCTCTCTTCCACCAGAGGCTTCGCATTGCGGGAAATTGGCGCTGGAGGAAACGGAGGGAAGGGCGAGATTATGAGGAGATTTCCGGTAACGCTTTTCGAAAAATGCTGCGAATTATTACACAACGGTTCAGTATTTTTCTGTGAACCTGTCTGCTAAGAACACAGTTTTCCCATTGATAGTACCTGCGAACCATATTACCTCGCAGAGTTTATTTTGACTGAAAATTCTCAACAAAATAAAAATAGTTATCCGAAAGTTGTAGGTACCTTCAATTTCGATTCTTAGTGAGCACAAGTGAGTGTTAGAAAATTGTATTCGGACAATTGAAAAAAAATATTGCATTTGATCATCTGAAATTCAGCTCACATACGTCTGCGACCGTTCACGTGCAATTCACAATCGTGTTTCTGACTAACTATTCGTCCCATACAGAGTAACTGAGACAACATTGAACTACCTTCTAAGGACCAGAGGCAGGTTGGGCGGGAAGAGAGGATATGGGTCCCCAACAGTCCCAACACGCTAGAGAACCAAAGCCCACCCCTAGCTGGCGCCCACTTGTTCTGATAAATTTCACACTAAACGCGCATTTTACTATTTTTGATCACCACTCGTTTTTAGAAATTGAAGACTACTCTAAATTTATGAAAAAATGTCAAGAACATTCACGAATTAGAAAAATATTTGTCACCATTTGGCAAACGGTCGCTCCCATAGAGCTCTGGTGGTGTCAGAATCGTTGCTCGTATTTCAAGTAAATGAAAAAAAAAACGTCGGCCAAGTGGGTGTGGCACATAGCTTCCTCGTATCCATAACCCGATTGTATAGATGATCCGATGCATAGCAGTTAATCTCAAAACATCAAAACAAGTTAATCTGTAACATCCCTGAAAATTTCATTGAAATCGGATGGAAAATGTAGAAGTTATGGCCGTTACAAGGAATTCACGTTTGCGCATGCGCAGTGGCTACTATCAGTCCGAAGGTGATGATTTTCATAGGGGACCATCTAAATACTAATCTGTAACATCCCTGAAAATTCAATTGAAATCGGATAGAAAATGTAGAAATTATGGACGTTATTTTTTTTTTTTTTTTTTTTAAGTAACTCCCCTCAAAGACAAAATGTCTTTTTTGACGGAGGGGGCACGCCATAAATAAAAATAAATAAATAAATAAAAAAAAATAATGGGGAGGACGCCCAGGACTCACCCGACGCCGGCCCTAGGGATGAGGGAAGATGAGGAAGGTGGGGGTGGGAGAGAGGGATGAAGGGAAGTGCCTCTATAAAACGACCACCAGTTCAAATATGAGCCGAGCAGGACACGGGTGGTGATACCACGGAGTACGCCTACTGAGATGCCCAACTCACGCAACTCCGTGGCACTTTTCCCGCACCACACCCCGCGCCATGATAAGGTTGCAGCCATCACCCTGATGTTGTTGGGTGCCACTCCTTTTAGCTCAGACACCGCTTGCCGTAAATCATTTCTATCATACTTTCTTATCTTAGCCCGCCAAGTCTGCTCCATGTCCAAGCTGCCATTGACAACTTGGACATCCAGGATAATGCAAGACTGGTCGGGCTTGACGGCAACGATGTCAGGCTTCTTACCCTGGTCACTTGGCATGTGATACAATCTCTCCCTCTCAACATCCCAGCCGCTAGATGACAAAGCACCTGCTATCTGCTTGGCGACCGCATCATGACGTAAAATGCGGCCCCCATGAGTCCGAGGACATTGCTGCACTACATGATACAGATGTTCATTTCCACTCCGACAGGCGCGGCAAAGGGGTAGAGTAAAAGAAAAAAAAGGAAATTCACGTTTGCGCATGCGCAGTAGCTACTATTAGTCCGAAGGTGGTGATCTTCATTGGGGACCATCTACAACCTAATCTGCAAAATCCATGAAAATTTCATCGAAATCGGGTAGAAAAAGTGGAAGTTATGGCCATTACAAGGAAATTCACGTTTGCGCATGCGCAGTGGCTACTATCGGTCCGAAGGTGATGATTTTCATAGGGAACCGTCTACACACCAACCCGCACAATCCCTCAAAATTTCATTGAAATCAGATGGAAAATGTGGAAGTTATGGCCGTTACAAGGAATTCACGTTTGCGCATGCGCAGTCGCTTCTATCAGTCCGGGGATGATGATTTTCATAGGGGACCGTCTACACCCCAACCCGCACAATCCCTGAAAATTTCATTGAAATCGGACAATAACTTCGTATAGTTATGCGCGTTACAAGGAATTCATGACAGACAGACAGACACACAGACAGACAGACACGGAACCAAAATTGTTCAGAAAGGTCTAAAACGCAAAACGCGAGTGGAAATTTTGATTTTGGAGAACTTTTTTTTTCGTCCTTGAAAAGTGAAAACAAAGCTTCCGCTACCTTGGTAGACTCGGAAGCAATAGTAGCTTTATATTGTCGAAATAAAGCGTTTTGAAAATGTTTTCTCCCACTTTTACACCTGAGAAGTGACTGGAACTAATCATAAGCTTAGGGGGATAACTAGACCCCAAATGGAGCCCTTATACTAAATTTCATCAAAATTGTTCCATGGGAACTGGGCAAACTGCCCCAAACGGAGAATTTTGAATTCGACATACCTTGAAACGTATATCTTCAAATTTGAGGTGGGGGTACGCTTTTTTTTCTTGTTCGATTTCAAAGCTTCATTATTGAAAATAACTAACTGAAATTGATAGATTGAATGGAAATTACCTGTCAAAGTTGAGGAACAGTTATGTTCTAGTGGCTGTGCAAAACTATGCTTCCGTACGCGGTACTTCCCTAATTTTCTATGTATCGAAATATGTAACATTTTGAGTTAAAGCCCCATTATTTGGGGTATACTTGTACCGCTAAGCATGAGTTACACTTCGAAGGTGTCTAAAATGAGAAATTAAACGGAAAATATTCCCAATGTATGGATGCCAATAACTGGGGACACGACCGTTAGTCAAAATCCAATCAACGTTGCCAATTAAATTAATAAAAAAACAAATAAAATTATAAAATTAGGGTTTCCGAACATCATGGTTTTATCTGAAATTTAAGTTTTTAATTCGATGTAAATATTCTTAATCTAATTTAAAATACACTATCTTACGTAATTCTTATGAAGAATCATGACTTTTGAAGTTTTTGATAATAAAAATTGAAGCAACGATGCTAGTAGTATTTGTCAGGTATCTTGGTTCAGAGTGGTTTACTGGTGATTGCCACCTTTTAGCTCCAGTTACCGTCACTCGATGTCCTTCCACTGAAGTGTCCCTCACTTATACGTATTACACGTTAAAATCGGTAACCCCAAGACGATAAATGGTGCTCTTCCCTGATGATCATTGGGCATTTCGAAAGCAAAATTGAAATTGCCGTGACATTAAGAGAAAAACCTTCTTTAAGTGTCTGTTGTTTTCACGACACAAATAAGAATAATAATTCATTTTTCCTCAAAAAGTCGAAGTATGTATGTATCCTAAAATTTTTTTTTCGGCAGGCAGGTGAGAAAATCTTCAAGTCCATAGGTGGAGTTGGATCTCGTAGGATACCTGGAAGGGTCCACGTCTTCAGGTTATATGTTGGATTCAAACCCACTTTAAAAAAAACACCTCCTTTTTTCCCACCTTGAAACTCAGCCCGGAACCGTTTAACACATTACTTCGGGCTGAGTCCTGGGGCGTTTAATCTGTTCTGGGTGAGGGGGTGGTCCAGATGCTTCCTCCTCTCTCTTTCTCCTCCTAATAGTATCTTCCTTGTCAGGATGCTTCCTGTGTACTCTTCCACAGCAGACCAGCTCCTTTCACCTTCCAGCATCCTGCTGACAACTGCCTCTGATGTTGAACTCAATGTATCCTAAGCTTAGAGTGTGTGGATTGGAAATAGTTCAGAAACTGTAATACTATTTACCCAGTAGGTTGAAAATATTATCAGCCCCAGAAGATATTGGTGAAATATGAAACCTGGCGATCACTGGTGCCTCATCACAATTATTTTGTTGTATTATTAGTATTACTTGGACCAATATTTAATTGTTATTTTGTACCTATTGGATCCAGCTTTTTCAACAAAAAACGTCTAATATAACTTAATTGGAACCAATATTAACCGCTAGGAATATACCAACCAGTTTGACACTCCCCCCCCCCTCCATACATAACAGCAAAATAGAGGTACATAACAGCAAAAATTTACATTTACTATAGAAAAAAAAACTAAAAAATGTGCTATTTTTTTAGTACACACACAATTCTAGAGGAGATGCGCTCCCCTATAAGTACGTGTATACAGTTAGGGGCTGAAACAGGTTGAGGGGTCCGAAAACGACTGACCGATTGTCTTTGGCAGCGAAAGCGCATATCAGATGAAGAAGGGCGACTTGCCCTGAGGGCACAGTAGAGCAACCTTTTCAGCTGCCCCCTTCTGATAGATGAGCCTCTCATTTCTAACCATCATGATATCCTACGAGATGTGAATAATAACGAATTTCGTATAAACCTGTTTGGTGTGCAACGATTTCAATTTGGATTTAGTACCAGAGGGGACCGGAATTTCAGCAACAGTTATCACACCTCTGACTTTTATTATATCATATAAACGATCATAATATCTCATATATCATAATATCATATATCATAATAAACGCTCCCAATATCTCTGACAATTACATGATAATCGAGTCATGGTCAGGTTATGGGGCTGCCTGAAGACCTCGAATGTCACAATATTCAATTAATTTTTTAGTATGATGGGGTGCTCGGGAGCAGAAATGTTGAATGCAACCTCAAATCCTGATTTGTTACCGTTGACAGCTCTATTCATTCAATTAAAAGTCCAATAAAAACTTTCATGCAAAATGAATTAACGAGCGAATTTTCGAAGAAATCTTTCAGTTGAAGGTATGGTTAAGAATCCCATGAAACAGCGGTTTTGGCGGTATATAATCTATGCATAGATTTGGGGCTTTTCAACTAATGGTGAACGAGTTTTCTACGAACGATGAAGTTTCGTAGCAACGACTCGGTCGTAAGCGGAAATCATCAGAATTAACGCTTGTGGTTTATTATTTTTCTAAACGCTTCTTTCGTTTATTTACTGGAGTGAAGACATAAAATGTCGACAAATACACCAATTTCGATTTATTATTTTCAATACCAAACCGTTAAAAACAAGCCAGAATTTTTTTTTTCGTATTTGAATGAAAATTTTTTTAATTTCAAAAACAGAAAGTCGAAAAAAATTATTTTTTAACTCGTTGGTCCATAGTGTAACGAGGAGAGCTTTGACGGAATTTTATTCCAGCAAACATGAACCCTCTCATAGAAATTATTCTTAGACAAATGGGTATAGTCTACGGGGTTTCCTTTGATTTTTTTCGGCAGGCAGGTAAGACAATTTTGGTTTATTATTTTCAATAATGGACCTTTGGAATCGACCAAGAAGAAAAAAATTAACACCCCCTCAAAATTTGATGGTTTACGTTTCAAGGTACGTAGAATCCAAAAATCGAATAAAAATTTGGCCGTCCGTCCGCCGTCCGCCGTACGCCGTACGCGGCACTTTTGCCACTTAGCATTGACCGATTTTGATGAAATTTGGTATGTAGGCTCCATTTGGGGTCTAGTTGTGCCCCGAAGATTTTGGTTGATGTAGGTCACTTCTAAGGGTTCCAAAATCAATTTTGAAATTTTGAAAACGCCCTAACTCAAAAAATTTTGATATAAAGGTATTGTTTTTCCTTCAATTTAAGATTCTATAGAATTTTTAGAATTTTTGAGACCACGCGGAGCTCTGTAGGTCTAACCGTTCGCTCCCTACGAAAATTTAAGGGTTTATATTGAAATATATATATGTAAAAATCAAAACACGATTGTGAATCGCTTTTTTTTTTTTTCTTTATTAAGGCGCATGCAACCTTTGAGTGGTCATTGGCGCCAAATTAAATGGTTACAACAAATAATTGATTAACAATTGAGAAAGTGAGAAAAACAAAAGCTATCAAAGTTTATAGAATAGTGATAAAGTTCTCAATTTATCGAAAACAACGTCCAACCATGGTGAATTGTTGCCCAGGAGCTCTTCTAAATTTTTCGGAGTTTCGGGTGGGAGGTTGTTAAAAATTTGGCAATCAAAAGAGGCCAAATCTCCAGGCCAATCAAGAGAATCGCAAAAGAGGCCTAATCTCCGATCAAATTAGAGCTGACCGAAATGCAACCAATGGTTGGTGATTTTGATTTTTTTTACTTTTTTTTTTGATTTTTTTTTCTTCTCTTTATATTGGATGGTTGGTGATTTTGTAGACGAGTGATCTATATAGAAAAAAAAAAAAAACCATTGTGTAATAATTTGCTGCGTTTTTAAGATCGACAGGTGGAATAGGTTCTCGTAAGACGGGTAAACCCACAAAATATATTATTATTTTATTTTCATCCCTGTCCCATGCGATGCGTCCATATTCAGTATTTTATTATTCTAGCACTTAATCGTAGGTGTTCTGTTTCCATCAATCAATCATTTATCGAGATGGCCCAAAATAACAAGAGTAAGGGAAAGTCTGGAGAAGAAGAAACTTTCAGAGAATTTTGTGAAAATCGTCAGAATTCAGGGAAACCACGAAATACCTTTATAGGTAGTTGCATTCAATGTAATCAAGTCTGAAAAATTTACATAAATAATGAAATAATGGAAATTTGAAATATTGAACTGTGAATCGAATCATTACGGCCGATCTTCTCAAGCAATACGTACCTAAGAAGTTTTGCATATGGAATTCTTCTAGAATACAAAACATTCTATAACAGTTTTCTTTTCGTCACAATTCAATAAGGCAGGCAAACTGAGGCACAAAGCTACATCGTATCCATAACCCGGATGTTGATGATCCGATGAATCGTAGGTAATCTCAATCTCCGAACATCAATCTCTAATTACCTTCCACTACCCTCATGGGGGGCCATCTACAAGTCAATTCGCTCAATCCCTCAAAATTTCATTAGAATCGGGTGGGAAATGCAGAAGTTATAGCTGCTTCAAGAATTATACGTTTTCGCAAGGGCAGGAGCTACTATCAATCCGGGAGCCATGATTTTCATAGGGGACCATCCACACGCCAACCCACTCAATCCATGAGAATTTCATCAAATTCGGATACAAATTTAAAGGTTATGGCTGTTACAAGTATTTCACACTAACTCATGCGTAGAGACTACAATGGATCCTGTGATGATGATTTTCATAGGGGATCATCTAGGAGCTAATCCACACAGTACCCAGGGTAAAGGCAGACTTGGACCAATAATTGACATAAAAAGTTGTCTATTTGACTAATTACGGTATAATTTAATCTACGCAAAATTTTGTCCTCTTTAATTTACTACTGAGGCGTTTTTCTCAAAATATGGACGGTTTTTGAGTTTTAAGCAAAAACGCTGCAAATTATTGCACAACGGTTTATTATTTTTATATAGATCACTCGTCTACAAAATCACCAACCATCCAATATGAAGAGAAAAAAAAAATAAATAAATTAAAAAAATAAAAAATAAAAAAAAAAAGTAAACATTACCAACCATCGATTGCATTTCGGTCAGCTCTAATTTGAACGGAGATTAGGCCTCTTTTACGATTCACACTCGTGTTTTGATTTATATATATATATATTTCAATTTAAACCCTTAAATTTTCGTAGGGAGCGAACGGTTTGTCCTACAGAGCTCCGCGTGGTCTCAAAAAATTCTAAAGATTCTATAGAATCTTAATTTCAAGGAAAAACAATACCTTTATATCGAAATTTTTTGAGTTAGGGCGTTTTCAAAATTTCAAAATTGATTTTGGAACCCTTAGGAGTGACCTACATCAACCAAAAGCTCCGGGACTCAACTAGACCCCAAATGGAGCCCACATACAAAATTTCATCAAAATCGGCCAATGCTAAGTGGCAAAAGTGCCGCGTACGGCGTACGGCGGACGGACGGCCAAATTTTTATTCGATTTTTGGATTCTACGTACCTTGAAACGTAAACCATCAAATTTTGAGGGGGTGTTAAATTTTTTTTTCTTGGTCGATTCCAAAGGTTCATTATTGAAAATAATAAACCAAAACGCTGCAAATTAATATAGAAAGGTTTATTATTTTTCTGTATAGATCACTCGCCTGCAAAAAACACAGCTTTACAATTGTCACTGCCTACCAACCATATTTTCGCTTCAGAATAAAGTTTATTTGGTTGCCCTAATTATTAGGAAATATGATTACTGGTTGCTAAGGAGGCAAAACATTACAACTTGATCACATTTCAATCGGCTGAAATTTGAACGGAGATTAGGCCTCTTTTGCGATTCACACTCTTATTCGATTCTAAAAATGCAATACTATTTTAAATTTATGGAAAAACAATACCTTTATATTGAAAGTTTTTGAGCTTGGGCGTTTTGAAAATGTCACCCCTTATTCTTCAACCCTCAGAAGTGACTGACATCAACCAAAAGCTTCGAGGTGCAACTAGACCCCAAATAGAGCCTACATACCAAATTTCATTAAAATCGGTCCATGGTAACTAAGGAAAGTGCCGCGTTTGGCGTACGGTGGACGGACGGAAAAATTTTGGTTTATTATTTTCAATGATGAATCATTTGAATCGAGCAAGAAAATAAATAAACAACACCCCAAAAAAAAAAAAATGAAACGCAAACATACAAATTTTGAGGGGGTTAAAAAAAATTCTTGGTCGATTCCAAAGGCTAATCATCGAAAATAATAAACCAAAACTCGAAAAATCCTAAAATTTCGAGGTCTTTTGGCAGCCATAATTTGTGCTGGTGAAAATTTTGAGCGCACTCTTCAAATACACGTTATTAGGGCTTAAATAAACCATTTTAATCCCGTCTTTTTAAGGTCAAAATGACCTGCAAAGTCGAGTATTAGGCCTTTCTGCATTAACGTGTGTCGATTTTTATTGGTTCAGCACCAGAATATTACTCGATAAATCCAGGAAATAGGTCTTCAACTATAATGTCCTGTCGCCTGTAAATCAGTGGCGATTTTCAAAAATCAGCTGTCAAACACTGATGTAAAAACCAAGTTAGGAAAATGCAAAATTTGCATTTAATATTTAATATTAGCCTTATACGAAGTTTGTAGAGATTCCAAGATATTGGTAGAATACTGCGATCTCAGATTTTGAAAAAAAATTAATAAATTCAACAATGAAGGGAAAAGAGAGCCATCTGTGAGCTTCCAAAGTCAGAACTTTCCTTGAGGCGTCAATCACTGGTACCTTTACCCTACCTGAAAGTTCATCGAAATCTAACTAAATTCGTATAAGTTTGCCAGTTACAAGGATTTCATGACAGACAAAAACCAAACCAAAATTGTTCAAGATGGCCTAAAACTTAAAAACCCTGAGTAAAAATTTTGTTAAAATTTTTCAACTTTGAAAAGTTAAATCTGCTTCCTCCACAAGCAAAATGTTTTTTTTTTTTTTTTTTTTTTTAAACTTCATGTTAAATGGCACAGAAAGCTCAAATAATCTCTTCCAATGGATCGTTTATGGCGCTGACGGGAACTCTTTTGATGTTCGTTTCAGTTCCGGTTTTTGCCAACGGACAACATATCTAATGAATCGGGCTGAAACAATGACAAGTCCGTTGATGAGGAAGACGCGGAAATTTTCCCATGAGTCGGACGCTCAGACCGGGAAGGGGTCAGCTCAAATTAAAAATGTTTTTCTCCTTAGACAAAGCGAAGATGAGACAAAAGTCCGAACCGGTTCTGACCCTTGGCTGCCCCACGGAGATCCACTTGTTTACCGCGGTGATACGCGAAGGGTGGAGATCGCGGTATGGACGGCCCTTCGAGGTGGACACTCGAGTTCCCAGGCGTCTTTCTGTTGTCTTTGACGGTCATTAGGGGCGACCCCGAAGGGGTGAAAACCTGTTTTGGAGTTGACATCCCTTCGTTTTTCCACGAGGATGCTAGGAAGGGCTATTTCTCAGGGCCACTTACCGGATAGTTGGCGAGCTCGTCTTCATTTTACGTCCGACGACGGGACAGCTTGGGATTCTCATCCAACGGTTTTCTGAGACGTCTTCAACGAATTTACCTGTTGCATTTTGCAAGAACAAAACCACTTGTGACAGCTCGACCATGTATGGAATTTCAGGCATTCCAGAGTTAAGCAATTCATAGGGGACCAACTAAACCCAATTCCTGAGAATTTCTTAAAATTGGGTGGAAACTGTGAATGTTATGTTTTTTATATGAATTTCGGGCTTTCCGGAGTGATGCAATTCATAGGGGACCATCTAAAACCTGAAAATTTCATAAAATTAGGTGGTAACTGTTGAAGTTATCATTGTTATATGAATTTCAGGCTTTCCAGAGTGAGTCAATTCATAGGGGACCATCTGAACCCAATCACTGAGAATTTCATAAAATTGGGTGGAAACTGTTGAAGTTATCATTGTTATATGAATATCAGGCTTTCCAGAGTGAGTCAATTCATAGGGGACATCTGAACCCAATCACTGAGAATTTCATGAGATTGGGTGGAAACTGTGAATGTTATGATTTTTTATATGAATTTCAGGCTTTCCAGAGTGATGCAATCCATAGGAGACCATCTAAACCCTGAAAATTTCAGAAAATTGGGTGGTAACTGTTGAAGTTATCATTGTTATATGAATTTCAGGCTTTCCAGAGTGAGGCATTTCATAGGGGACCATCTAAACCCAATCCCTGAGAATTTCATAAAATTGGGTGGAAACTTTGAAAGTTATGATTTTTATATGAATTTCAGGCTTTCCAGAGAGAGGCAATTCATAGGGGACCACCTAAACCCAATCCCTGAGAATTTCATAAAATTGGGTCGAAACTGTGAAAGTTATGATTTTTTATATGAATTTCAGGCTTTCCAGAGTGAGGCAATTTTTAGGGGACCATCTAAACCCAATCCCAGAGAATTTCATAAAATTGGGTGGAAACTGTTGAAGTTATTATTGTTATATGAATGGCTTCCCGGAGGGATGCAATTCATAGAGGACCATCTATCACGTCCAAACCCCGAGAATTTCATCAAAATTAAATGTAAAAACTGTTGAAGCACTGATTGTTACATGAATTTCATGCCATCATTCCGGATCGGTGCGATTCATAGGGGATCACCTAAGCCCGATCCCTGAGAATTTTATAATATTGGGTGGAAACTGTGAAAGTTGTGATTTTTATATGAATTTCAGGCTTTCTAGAGTGAGGCAATTCATAAGGGACCATCTAAACCCAATCCCTGAGAATTTCATAAAATTGGGTGGAAAGTTATGATTTTTATATGAATTTCAGAGTTTCCAGAGTGAGGCAATCCATAGGGGACCATCTAAACCCAATCACTGAGAATTTCATAAAATTGGGTGGAAAGTTGTGATTTTTATATGAATTTCAGACTTTCCAGAGTGAGGCAATTCATAGGAGACCATCTAAACCCAATCCCTGAGAATTTCATAAAATTGGGTGGAAACTGTGGAAGGTGGAAAGTTATCATTGTTATATGAATTTCGGGGTTTCCGGCGTGATGCAATTCATAGAGGACCATCTATCCCACATCACATCCAAACCCCGAAAATTTCATCAAAATTAAATGCTATAACTGTGAAGCACTGGTTGTTACATGAATTTCATGCCATCATTCCGGGTCGGTGCAATTCATGGGGGGTCATCCAGGCCCAATCCTTTCAATTCTCCGTGAATTTAATCAAAATTGGATAGAAATGTTGTCGATATAGTGATGTGATTTAAGGATATTCATTCCTGGGCCGTACAATTCACATAGGACCATCCTGACCCCCCCCCCCTCCAACTCTGAGAATGTCATCAAAATTGAATGTTGTTACCCCTGATCGAGAACCGGGAGCTATAAATCAATAGTCGAATTTCCGTCGGACCCTCTTTTTGAGGGGATGTTTGTCAAAATTGGTTTTCGTATTACCGAATTTTTTAGTAAAATAAATCGTGCTATTGAAGTTCAAAACATAAAGTACTTGGTCAAATTTTCGTTAATTAGGTACCTTCGTGAAAGTCCAATTTTGACCTTCCTTGAAGTTTAACATTCTTCAAAATACCTAATTATATTTAAAGTAATAAATGTACCAAAAAAATGGTAATATTTTCTTCGTCTATATTTATCAAAATAATTATAAGATTGGATTATTGGTCAAGATTTTTGGATCGTAATTAAGGGTGAAATTTTGAAGAATGGGATCAAAATTCTTCTGGAGTGTAAGAAGGACCCACTTTATCTCAAACTTACTGAAATGTGTGGTGTCGTTGGAAAAAATAAAAACTTTTCCATCGGTCCGCCGTAGTTACCATGGACCGATTTTGATGAAATGCAATTAGCAAACTGAATTAAACCTTTCGCAAACTGAATTAAACTTTTCGCAATTTGATTTAAACTTTTTACAAACTGAATTAAACCTTTCACAATTAGAATTCAACTTTTCTCAAACTGAATTAACCCTTTCACAATTGGAATTAAACCTTTCATAAAATTAATCCTCTGCGCCAAACATGATCAGAGGACATACCAGTGAGTGAAGTCCCCAAAACAACACCTTATCTGTGGACGGTCAATGTCTTCCCTGTGGATGGTCAATTACTCCCCTGTGGACTGGCAAACTTTTGTTGACCTTCACTGTGTAGAATCACCCTTCCCTTCCCGTCAACATTCTCGTCATAAAAGTGTTCGTAGGTTTTTCCTCTTTTTTTTTGGTTCTGTGAGGAACATTGTTGTGGTGATGAGCGACAGCGATTCAAATATTACTTCAGTGAGTATTGCTGAATATATTGAGTATTGCTGAACGGTCGAATTCCTTGAAAATCCCGTTGAAAATGGACATGTATCTCGTACTTCCTGCTGCAGCTTCAGGCCAACCCCTCCACTGACCTTCCTCTTTCTTGAAAAATCGGACTATTCATGTGATAGTTTACTTTAGAACATTGATTTATGTATGGATAGTTTAACGTACTTATTTATTTATTAAAAATGTATTAAATTGTTTGTTTATTGCTAAAAGTTTAATTCAGTATGCGAAATGTTTAATTCTATTTGTGAAAGGGTTAATTCTAATTGCGAAAGGTTTAATTCAGTATGCGAAATGTTTGATTCTATTTGTGAAAGGGTTAATTCTAATTGCGAAAAGTTTAATTCAGTATGCGAAATGTTTAATTATATTTGCGAAAGGATTAATTCATTTTGTGAAAGGATTAATTCAGTTTGCTGAAGGTTTAATTCAGTTTGCTAATGCTATAAATGGGCTCCATTCGGGGTCTAGTTGTGCCGCCAAGCTTGATGTCAGTCACTTTTAATGGGTAATAATTAAGGCTTGAAATTTCCTAGCTCAAAAACTCTCGATATAAAGGTATAGTTTTTTCACAAATTTTAAATAGTATTGAATTTTTAGAATTTTTAGAGACCACGCGGAGCTAAGTAGGACAAACCGTTCGATCCCTACGAGAACCTGAGGGTTGGACTTACGATAAATCAGAAACACGAGTGTGAATCGCAAGATATGCCTCATTTCCGTTCAAATTTTAGCTGAGCAAAATACGATCGCTGTTCGTTTTTTCGAGTCGTACTCAGTTTTACGTCCTTGGCAACCAGTAATAAAATTTCTGAATGAAGGAATTCTTTATTTCTTCGAACGGTGTAGAAGCTTTCATTTCATCTAAATAAACTCCATTATGAAGCGAAAACTTAGTTGGTAGGAAGTGACACTGGCAAAGCCATGTTCTTTGCTGGCGAGTGATCTGTATAGAAAAATAATAAACCTTTGTGTAATAATTTGCAGCGTTTTATTAACGATGAAAAGTGAAAACAATTCTATTATCACCTCGGTAGACTCGGAAGACAAATTTTCAACGAAACAGACAAAATCTGCACAGGAAGTACGTTGTGAACTACTACTCTACATTTTAGGTTAAGAATGAGTAGGTAAGTAAAGTCGAATTTGAGGGATTTCGATTGTTTTCTTTAAGCTGATTGTAATTTTTTATAGGATTATAAATCATAAATGAGTTTTTGTCGAGGAGCTTGCCCAGTCTGAATCAGTTCCGGGGCTAATGAGACGACAATAGACGAACGCGACAGGGCGTCCGCACGAAAAGAACGATTGACGAGCAACAACGAACAGCAACAACAACAAAAGATGAACTGGATCTTTGTTTTGGAGACATTAAAGATTCTTCACACCCACCCATGTTAAGCTCATCTCTGCTCGAACGTTCTCATTTTTCTTCCGTCCATCATTTCGGTAAAAACCTTTTTTCGTGATAACGTGAAAAATCGGGATTTTTTTCCTTCTCCCACGAGAGTTTCGGGGTGCCCTCCATCATCAGGTACATGGGTAACAATGGGTATTACATGGGTAACAATGGTTATCCGTGGGTTCCCATACGGCTGGTCATTCCGCCCCCGAGGCAGTCGACGGTCCCCTTCACGGTGGATAGCTAATTATCTTTCAGTCTCTTTTAATATTTCTCAGTTGCACTTTTTTCTCGGCAGGTTCGTACAATCGTATTTCGTAATTCCGCCTTCGCTTCGGGTTTTTTCTATACTTTTTGAACGCGATTGTTGAAGAGCTCGGCGTTTCACAACTAGAAATGTGATTTTTAAGGGGCAACGAACCGTTGAAATGAGCGGTTACTGAGGGCGCCCCTTCGCATTGGGCTCAGCGCCTGGTTGTTCTTCATTTCTCAATTTCAAAGGCCTCAGTGAGAGATTTCCACAAAGGTGAGATATGCGGGGTATCCGATGAGAGGAAGTGAGTCTCGGATTTTTGCGCACGTCATCCTTACTTTCCTGTGTTTTGACAGTGGAGGCCTCGAACTTGCCACAGTAAGCTAGTCTCCAACTTCCCTTAGTGGGTTAGGCCCCAAACTTCTCTCACTGGGCTCACAATATCCCTGGAATGGCGAATTCCTCAAATTTTCTCTTAGTGCTGAGCCACATCGTCCCTCAATGAGCCTGACACAAACTTTCCTGAGTGGGCTAGACCTCAACTACCCACAGTGAGATGGGCCCTTCCTTCAGTGGGTTAGGCCCCAACATCCCTACAGAGGAACCCCGACTTCCTTACTTTCTCATTGGACTAAATCCCACTTCCCTCAATTGACTCACAGTGGACTAGAGAACCCCAACTTCCCTCACTTGACTGAACCCCAACTTCCCTCAATGGACTACACCCAACTTCGTCAAATTGACTAAACCCCAACTTCCCTTAGTGAGCCAGACCCCAAACTTCCCACCGTGGACTAGAGAACCCTATCTTCCCCCAGTTGACCAGACCCCAACTTCCCTCGATGGACTAGACCCCCAACGTCCCTCAGTGGAATAGAGAACCCCAATTTCCCTCAATGGACTACACCCCCAACTTTATCCAGTGGACTAGAAAACTCCAACTTTCCCAGTTGACTAAAACTCCAACTTCCCTCAATTGACTAGACACATAACATCCCTCAATTGACTAGACCCCAACTTCCCTTAGTGAGCCAGACCCCTTACTTCCATTAGTTGACTAGACCCCAACTTCCCTCATTGGACTAGAGACCCCAACTTCCCACAGTGGACTAAAGAACCCCAACTCCCCCCAGTTGACTAGACCCCAACTTCCCCAGGTTGAATAAACCCCAACATCCCTCAGGTAACTAGACCACACTTTCCCAGGTTGACTAGACCCCAATTTCCCAAACTTGTTTCATTTGACTAGACTAGAGTGGGCCGGACCCCAAATTTCCCAACGTAGACTGGAGAACCCTAACTTCCCTCAGTTGACTAGGCCCCAAATCCCCCAAGTTGACTACCTCCAAAGTTCCCTCAAGCGACTAAACCCCCAACTTCTTTCAATTGACTAAGCCCCAACTTCCCTTAGTGACCCAGACACCTTACTCCCCTCCTTAAAATAGAGAACCCCAACTTCCCCCAGCTGACTAGGCCACAAATTTCCTCAGTGGGCTAGACGTCGAACTTCCCTCAATCGACTAGACCCCCAACTTCCTTCAGTGGTCTAGAAAACCCCAACTTTCCAGGTTGACTACACCCCAACTTTCCTCAATCGGCTAAACCCCCAACTTCTCTCAATTGACTAGACCCCAACTTCCCTTAGTGAGCCAGACCCCTTACTTCGCTTAGTTGACTAGACTCCAACTTTCCTCAATCGGCTAAACCCACAACTTTTCTCAATTGACTAAACCCCAACTTTCCTTAGTGAGCCAGAACCCTTACATAGCTTAGTTGACTACACCCCAACTTTCCTCAATCGGCTAAACCCCCTATTTCTCTCAATTGACTAAACCCCAACTTCCCTTAGTGAGCCAGAACCCTTACTTAGCTTAGTTGACTACACCCCAACTTTCCTCAATCGGCTAAACCCCCTATTTCTCTCAATTGACTAAACCCCAACTTCCCTTAGTGAGCCAGACCCATTACTTCGCTTAGTTGAATAGACCCCAACTTCCCTCAGTGCTCTAGACATCTAACTTCCCTCAATTGACTAAACCCCAACTTCCCTCAGTTGACCAGAACTCCAACTTCCCTGAGCGAGTGATAAGTGTGTAGCTTTTTCCAACAAGTAAAGTTTCACCTACGTTCACCTACCATAAAACCCTATTTATCAAACTTTTGGCCGAAAGGGAAAAACTTCAACAAAAATCGATAATCAACATCAATCAAATTCGATATAAAATAATTTTGAAGAAAGAAAAACTGGAAAATTTTCCATACCGTATTTTGTAACCAAAACTAGATTGTCCTACAGAGCTCTGCATGGTCTCTAAAAATTCTAAAAATTCAATCTTAAATTGTAAAAAAATAAACAATATCTTTATTGCGATAGTTTTTGAGCTAGGGCAGTCTTGAGCATTTCAACCCTTATTTTTCTCCCCTTAGACTGACGGATTTTTTTTTCTTTTTAATTCGATTTTCTGATTCTACGTGTTTTGAAACGTAAAACATCACATTTTGAGGGGGAGTTGAAAATTTTTTTTCTTGCTCGATTCCAATGGTTTATTATTCAAAATAATAAAATAAAAATAAATTGTGATTTATTATGTTTAAAAAAAATCCCTCAGAGGTTTCAAATTAAGAATTTTTGAAGTTTCATTCAAAATTGTGTTCAAAATGCGCACACGGAATGCTAAAATACTCTTCAAGTACCTTCAGTAGTTCAAACATTCCTGAAAATTAGGTAGAATTGTTCATAAACATTTCACGTGCCCTACCATCGGTAGTGAGGCAGCAAAAGTGAGCTCAATTTGGGAAATGAGTCGAGGAAATTCCGTTTTCCTCGGCAACTGTTTTAATTACGGGAGAAAACTACGATTGAGGCGAGTTGAGTTGGATCAACAATAATTAGAAGTTGTGGCGAAGAAAGCTCTGGGCGGTGGTGAAACGGGCGGTGAAACGGGAGGGAAAGGGAAGTGGTGAAACGGGAGGGGATCTTAATCCATCAGGGAGGGCGACCGTGTGTGCTTTGGTAGTTTAGCGAAAGAGGAGGAAAGGAGGAGGAAGGAGGGAGGAAAACAGGGAAAAAAGGGAAAAGAAAAGAGACAGAAAGCACAATTAAGGTCCGGTGTGTTGGCCAGTGTTAATCAACTTGGCAATATTGATTGGGAGGAGGAGGTAGGAGGGAAGAGAAAGCTCGAAGAGAAAGAGAAAGACGAGGGAAACGGGGAAATGTTCCCGGGGTGTTCTAATTGCCGTGTTCCCCGCCCGAACACGTCTCATCGCGGTGCAAACAGACAACAAAAAGTACACAGGTAATTACAGGCACTTAGCCAACTTTTCGGAACACCCTGTTCCAACGCCCTCTTTGTTCCAACTGCCGCGGGAACCATAACAATTTTTCGTCCAGTTTTTCAATTTACTCTTTCTTCCACTTTCGTAAGGAGGGAGAAACTCATTTTCCAGAGCAAACCGCATTACCGACATCGCCCTTCACCTTCATTATCGGGACATCATGTCCGGACATTAAGGACGAAAAGTTGGTCGGGGAGAAATTAAAGTTGTCTCTCGTCCTCTCTCTCGCGCTCGCTGCGCTTCCTATTTCCATCTCGCTCGCTCGTAGGGGACGCTCCTCTTCGCCCAGAAAGGCGTTCCAACGAGGGAGAAAACTTCGTTACCCAGTGTCTGGTCATAGTTGCTCTTTTATTTCTCCGATGCCAATAAGTGGGGCTCTTAATGCGTAGTCACCATTGCACCAGTAATCGCCTCCATGACAGGAGTAGTTCTCAGATATTTGGTTACAACCCCAATTTTATTATCGATTATCTTACAATAATTTCCCAACTTTTGAAACACCTACGTATCTAAAAAAACGAAATTAAAAATTCAAAAATTGTAAAAAACTATATTTTTCAAAAATTAAAAGAAAAGGATAATTTATAGGAATGTTTAAAGAAAATTCGTTGTGGAACCTCTCCACTACAATCTATACCATAAGACAGACCCAAATTCCAAATCGTTCATTTGGGTCATTTCTGATCGAAAGTGAGTCAGTAAAATTTTCAATCGAACTTCAAATTCCTGGATCGCTCGCTTATTCCTTCGATGCCAATAAGTGGGGCTGCATAGTCGCCATTGCACCAGTAATCGCCTCTACGACAGCAGTTACTCTCAGATTATTATTATACCCAATTTTATTATCGATCATCTTGAAATAATTTTCCAACTTTTGAAAGACCTACGTATCTAAAAAAAACGAAATTAAAAATTCAAAAATTGTAAAAAATTATATTTTTCAAAAATTAAAAAAAAGGACAATTTATAGGAATTTTTAAAGAAAAATCGTTTTGGAACCTCTCCACTACAATCTATAACACACAACAGAAACTACATAAGTCGTTTATTTGGGTCATTTCTGATCGAATGTGAGTCAGTAAAATTTTCATTTGAACTTTGAATTCCTGGATCGTTCACTTATAACTTCGATGCCAATAAGTGGGGCTCTTAATGCGTAGTCACCATTGCACCAGTAATCGCCTCCACGACAGGAGTAGTTCTCAGATATTTGGTTACAACCCCAATTTTATTATCGATTATCTTAAAATAATTTCCCAACTTTTGAAACAACTAAGTATCTAAAAAAACGAAATTAAAAATTCAAAAATTGTAAAAAACTATATTTTTCAAAAATAAAAAAAAAAGATAATTTATAGGAATTTTTAAAGAAAATTCGTTTTGGAACCTCTCCACTACAATCTATAACATACAACAGAAACTACATAAGTCGTTTATTTGGGTCATTTCTGATCGAAAGTGAGTCAGTAAAATTTTCATTTTAACTTCGAATTCCTGGATCGTTCACTTATTCCTTCGATGCCAATAAGTGGGGCTCTTAATGCGTAGTCACCATTGCACCAGTAATCGCCTCCACGACAGAAGTTACTCCCAGATTATTTGGTTAAACCCCATTTTTATTATCGATCATCTTGAAATAATTTTCCAACTCTTGAAACACCTACGTACTTATTTAAAAAGAACAAATTTAAAAATTCAAAAATTAAAAACAACTAGGATTTTCAAAATTTGTTTAAAAAATGGATAGGTAGGTAATTTATAGGAATTTTCAAAGAAAAGTTGTTTTGGAACCCTTTCCACTACAATCTGTATCTGGTCATTTCTGATTGAAAGTTAGTCAGTAAAAATTTCATTTGAACTTCGAATTCCTGGATCGCTCACCATAAGTGGGGCTCTTAATGCATAGTCACCATTGCACCAGTAATCGCCTTCGCGACAGGAGTAGCTCTCTTATGCTATCTAATCATTACATTTTCGATCTGACATTATTACATGAAACCCCAATTATCGACCAATTTACAACAATTTTTTTAATTTCTGAATTCTAACAAAAATCGTAGCTGAAATTTTCAAAAAAAATGTAAAACTTGTAAAAAATTTTCCAGGAAATTCGTTTTTTAACATTTCTAAAATCATTCTCGAAAATTAATCACGAAACTTAAACTCGTTTATTTGGGTCATTTCTAATTGAATTACTGTGCGTAAATTATCATAAAATTCGCTTATTTTCGTAGTTTTATCGAATTTTAAGTTCCTGGATCTTAATCCTTCGACTACTTTCCCTACATAATCTTTCGATGCCAATAAGTGGGGCTCTTTATTTGTAGTCACCATTGCACCAGTGATCGCCTTCGCAAAAGGAGTAGCTCTCAGATATTATGCCATCTTACCATTACATTTTCAACCTGACATTAGTTTAAACCCCAATTATCGACCAATTTATATGTGGGCGCGGGAAACTGGATAGTTTCTACCGATTCCGCCAAGCCTGAGTGCAGCACCTACTTACTTCTCCATGGAGTTTCGTATAGCAACCATGGACAACAGACGAGGACAGTTAGCAGGAGAAGTCAAGAAAGAAGTTATTATTATGAACGGAAGTTCGGATGGTTGTTGATACCGAAGTATTTGATTGCTAATTATTAAACTAATCTACTCGTTGAAGTCAGTATTGTGTTTGATTATGGCAGATCTTACATCAGAAGTGGGATTCGATCTCAAGAGCTTCACGACAGACAAATGCAGCTATTTCTTCCATCAAGTTCGACGAAAAGGTATGAGGAAAATCATTAGAATCGTGAATTATTTAATGATGAATCTTAACCCCAAAATATTGGATCGTGGGAAGAATTCGCTTGTGAACAGATGTGTTTATTGCAAGGAGTTTTCGATGAGGAACTATCCAGTTTCCCGCGCCCACATATGATAATTTTCAGATTTCTGAATCCCAACGTTACCACTGAAACTTACAAAACAAGAGAAAATATGTAGAATTTATAAGAATTTCTCAAGGACATTTGTTTATAAACCCATTCTCTGAAGTTCATCACAGAAATCACAAAAATCTTTTGTTTGGGTCTTTTACTTCATGGAAATCGGTTTTTGAAATGTTGTATGGGATGGGTTCCGCGGGAAGGATGAACGATTTGGGGAGAGTCCAGCACCTCATCGATTTTCCAAAGAAAAAATAGAAAAAAAAAGACATTTTCCGTTCAGAAAATCACAAAAAACTCTCACTGTTGTCGCTTGAACAAAATAAAGTCTTTTCTCAGCGGAATTAATCTTCCCCGGTCGCCTCCTTATCAGCCATCTTCACTCTGAGATGGTCATTGAGATGGAAATACGAATCGTGTCCGGACTGAATCCGACCAACTTAAACGTCCCCCCGCCAGAGTTCGCGCCGGTCGAGGGTTTTTCCTGGGGGTCATTTTCAGAGGGTGACTTCTGGAATTACTGTTGCGTGCCTCTGAATAAATAACCCTTTACAAATTAATCCTACCCTCTTCTAAGGGTCCCCTATTTATTCTTTTTTTTCTTCGTTGACTCTAATTACCGACCGGCTAGATGGGGTTTTTCGTAAATGGGGCAGCCGGAATGGGCTTCCTCAGATTGTAAGAAAAGAGTTGGAATTCGTATCGATCGCATTCTAAGAATCACGTACATAAGTAATGGGGAATCAGAGGGCTGATGATGCAGATTGAGAAAATCATCTCAGGATGATTTAAAATTTGTGTGACATGATTTAAAATCATGGAGTGACAGCATCTGGAAATTTTAAACAACTCAAAGCCCCGTGGGGACGACCCGATGTGTCTCTAAGGTTCTAGAAGATCAGAAGTCTCTTAAGTGTGTCTCTTAAGGTTCATCAGAAGGAAGATCTTCATCATCTTAAGGAAGATCAGAAGTGTCTCTTAAGGTTTTAGAAGATCAGAAGTCTCATTCATGAAGGAATATTTTATATTTAAAGTTTGAAAAAAATTGGTTCCTCTCCAGGCTAGATAGCGCAGGCGAATGGGGGGTGCGCCTTGATTTTTTTTAGATTTTTAATCGAAAGTAGACTTTATCCTGAGAATATTGGCACCAACCGCGACCTTCTAGCGTGAGTAGATCTGTTTCTATGATTTTTCAAAGTTTCGACCGTTTATGACGTCACGCGCCCCTCTCGCCTGGGCGGGACCCCCCAGCCCACTGTGACGTCATAAACGGTCGAAACTTAAAAAAATCATAGGAAAAGATTTACACACGCTAGAAGGTCGTGGTTGGTACCAAAATTCTCAGAATGAGGACTACCTTAGATTAAAAATAACAATAAAATGTTTTTCCCACCCAGGCGCACACCCTATTAGACCAAAAATGGGCAAATAGGAGAAATAATTCATAGTAAAGAAATTCCTTCACCAGCGTCTTTCTTTACACTTGGTTAATCCTGCCTCAAAAGTCCCCTATGGTGGGGGGTGAGCTCGAGGAGGGGGGGGGTGAATTTTCTCCTATTTTTTCGACTTTTTTTCGTTTTTTTTGCATATCACTCCAAAAGTAAGCGTTCTAGCGGATTTTTCACTATTATCAGAATTAAAGTACATAAAATTTCCTACAATTTGCATTACTGACTTGAGTCTTTACGATAACGCCTTCCGCCGCTAGAGCGCGTTGAAAAGTAGGTGTCATTTTAAAAAATCAGCGAAAAGATCTTTTTATGGTCTTTTTACTCAGGAATCATTCTCATAATATCTCATCATAATGACTTAAGAAGGTTTCATGCAGGTATTTTTTTTTTGTTTTTCACTTACATCCTGAAAAGTATATCAATATCACATGTTATCATTTTATTTGGTCTCTTATTCTTGCTTCCGAGTCTACCAAGGTAGCGGAAGCTTTGTTTTCACTTTTCAAGGTCGGAAAAAAAAAGTTCTCCAAAATCAAAATTTTCACTCGCGTTTTGCGTTTTAGACCTTTCTGAACAATTTTGGTTCAGTGTCTGTGTGTCTGTGTGTCTGTCTGTCTGTCTGTCTGTCTGTCTGTCATGAATTCCTTGTAACGCGCATAACTATACGAAGTTATTGTCCGATTTCGATGAAATTTTCAGGGATTGTGCGGGTTGGTGTGTAGACGGTCCCCTATGAAAATCATCATCCCCGGACTGATAGAAGCGACTGCGCATGCGCAAACGTGAATTCCTTGTAACGGCCATAAATTCTACATTTTTCATTCGATTTCAATGAAATTTGCAGGGATTGTGTGAGTTGGTGTGTAGACGGTCCCCTATGAAAATCACCGACCTCGGACTGATAGTAGCCACTGCGCATGCGCAAACGTGAATTCCTTGTAACGGCCATAACTTCTACATTTTCCATCCGATTTCAATGAAATTTTCAGGGATGTTACAGATTAGTATTTAGATGGTCCCCTATGAAAATCACCACCTTCGGATTGATAGTAACCACTGCGCATGCGCAAACGTGAATTCCTTGTAACGGCAATAACTTCCATATTTTCCATCCGATTTCAATGAAATTTTCAGGGATGTTACAGATTAACTTGTTTTGATGTTTTGATATTAACTACTATGCATCGGATCGTCTATACAATCGGGTTATGGATACGAGGAAGCTATGTGCCACACCCACTTGGCAGACGTTTTTCTCTTCATTTTTGGGGCCTATAGTTCACTATCTGTAGAAAAACAGAAAAAAATACCTACATGAAACTTTCTTAAGTCATTGTCCGAGCATTACTGATGTTCGGAAAACAAATCATGTATTACAGGATGTCATCAGGCTTAATACGAATGATTCCAGAGTAAAAAGACCATAAAAAGATGTTTTTGATGATTTTTTAAAATGACACCTAGTAGAGAGTTAAGTCAGTAAGTATTTTCATTTAGGAGGCCATGATTTTCATAGGGGACCATCTCCACCCCGAATTGCATAATTCCCGAAAATTTCATCAAAATCAGATGGAAAATGTAGAAGTTATGGCAGTGACAAGGAAATGCAAATTTGCGCATGTGCCGTGGGTACGATCGACTGGGGACAATCTCGAGCTCACCCCCACCATAGGGGACTTTTGAGGTATGATTTACCACGTATGAAAGAAGAGCCTGGTGAAGAGATTTCTTCACTATGAATTACCTAGTTCTTCTATTTTCTGTAATTCGTCTGGGCTAAGAGGAAAATATAACAACACGACCAGGAGTAACTATCTAAAGATTCATTGCTTTCGTTTGTGGGTGTGGAGTCGATTCCCGCTAAGTAGGTACAGGGTACGCGCAGTAGGCGCTATCTTATCTCTGAAAGGCCAACTCGGTCAAGTCGAACGTTGAGAGCTGCATGAAGCCTTGCGAGTATCTCTGGAATTGCATTTATCCATTGCAACTTTATCTTAACCTCGTATTTAAAACGGTCACAGAGTCGAAAGGTTGTCAGAGACTCACCAATACGGAAAGAACTGATGTTTCAACAGTTTGCCAAATACGATGTATTTGTAGGGATTCTTCATTCGATGGATTAAATGTGATTCTACTTTTCAGAAATTGTCAAAACTAGTTGGTTTACTCGAGGGACAAGATAACTTCAATGGCTTGATTTAACCCTCAATTGACTGAAAAGTCGAAAAAGAAGGTCGAAATCATCGAAACTAGTTGGTTTACTCGAGAGACAAGACAACTTCAACGGCTTGTTTTCATCCTCGATTGACTGAAAAAGTCGAGAAAAATGGTCGAAATCATCGAAATTAGTTGGTTTACCCGAGAGACAAGACATCATCAAAGGCTTGTTTTCACCTTAGATTGACTGACAAAGTCGAGAAAGAAGGTCAAAAATCATCGAAAGTTGTTGGTCTACTCGAGAGATAAGACATCTTCAAAGGCTTGATTTCACCTTAGACTGACTGATAAAGTCGAGAAACAAGATCGAAATCATCGAAACTAAATCAAGCCTTTGAAGATGTCTTTCCAGTAAACCAACTAATTTCGATGATTTCGACCTTGTTTCTCAACTTTTTATGTCAATCTGATGTGAAATTAAGGCTTTGAAGATGTCTTGTCTCTCGAGTAAACCAAATAGTTCCGATGATTTCGACCTTGTCTCTCGTCTTTGTCAGTCAATATAAGGTGAAATCAAGCCTTTGAAGATGTCTTGTGTCTCGAGTAAACCTACTGGTTTCGACCTTGTTCCTCGTAATTTTAAGACAATCTAAGCTGGAAACAAGCCTCTGAAGTTGTCTTATCTCTCGAGTAAACCAACTAGTTTCGATGTTTTCGACCATCTTTCTCGAATCTTTCAGTCAATCTAAGGTGAAATCAAGCCTTTGAAGTTGTCTTATCTCTCGAGTAAACCAACTAGTTTCGATGTTTTCGACCATCTTTCTCGAATCTTTCAGTCAATCTAAGCTGGAAACAAGCCTTTGAAGTTGTCTTATCTCTCGAGTAAACCAACTAGTTTCGATGTTTTCGACCATCTTTCTCGAATCTTTCAGTCAATCTAAGGTGAAATCAAGCCTTTGAAGTTGTCTTATCTCTCGAGTAAACCAACTAGTTTCGATGTTTTCGACCATCTTTCTCGAATCTTTCAGTCAATCTATGGTGAAATCAAGCCTTTGAAGTTGTCTTATCTCTCGAGTCAACCAACTAGTTTCGATGTTTTCTACCAACTTTCTCGAATCTTTCAGTCAATCTAAGGTGAAATCAAGCCTTTGAAGTTGTCTTATCTCTCGAGTAAACCAACTAGTTTCGATGTTTTCGACCATCTTTCTCGACTTTTTCGGTCAATCTAAGGTGAAAACAAGCCTTTGAAGTTGTCTTATCTCTCGAGTCAACCAACTAGTTTCGATGTTTTCGACCATCTTTCTCGACTTTTTCAGTCAATCTAAGGTGAAAACAAGCCTTTGAAGTTGTCTTATCTCTCAAGTCAACCAACTAGTTTACATGATTTCGACCTTGTTTCCCAACTTTTTCTGTCTATCTAAGGTGAAATCAAGCCTTTGAAGATGTCTTATCTCTCGAGTAAACCAACTAGTTTCGATGTTTTCGACCATCTTTCTCGACTTTTTCAGTCAATCTAAGGTGAAAACAAGCCTTTGAAGTTGTCATGTCTCTCGAGTAAACCAACTAGTTTCGATGATTTCGACCATCTTTCTCGACTTGATCAGTCAATCTTAGGTGAATTCAAGCCTTTGAAGTTGTTCTGTCTCGAAATTTTCAGTCCGGCTGAGACATATGTGTACTAAATCAGCCCATCGCGATGCTCAGTGTTACTATAAGCTCAATTTCCATCTCAGTCGATCTGGGCACTGAACGTTGGTGACTTCCTCTTCTAATGGCCTCTTCAGGAGGCATACCTAACCTATTTACATTTGGTATTCTTCGTCTTAGCTGTTCTATTTATGAATATCTAAGATCGAGATTACCGAAGAGGTCAATGTCTGACCCAGATGATCGAGAAGCTGAAAAATAAGGGCTTTCACCATACAGACCCACCTTTACTACTGATAGATCTCTCTGAATATTATAATCAACTCACATCTTCCTTCGACTCAACCGGCTCATTCTTTAAATCAGCTGATCTGAGTGCTCAATTCCTTACTCCTTTAAAAACATCCAGAAATACCCACCTTCAGATCTTAAAGGGGTCTCAGTCGGTCGAGGGGTTTCTCGTTCCGGGTTATTATTTCACGGAATCAAAGGACCAAAAACATAAAAAATCGTAACTAAAATTTAAATTTGTAAAGGATTTCAGAAATTCATTCAAAAACGCTGCAAATTATTACACAATGGTTTATTATTTTTTATTTTTCTATGTAGATCACTCGTCTGCAAAGTCACCAACCATCCAACATGAAGAAAAACATCGTTTGCATTTCGGTCAGCTTTAATTTGAACGGAGATTAGGCCTCTTTTGCGATTCACACTCGTGTTTCTGATTTATCGTACGTCCAAACTTTAAATTCTCGTAGTGAGCGAACGGTTTGTCCTACAGAGCTCCGGGTGGTCTCAAAAAATTCTAAAAATTCTATAGAATCTTAAATTGAAGGAAAAACAATACCTTTATATCGAAATTTTTTGAGTTAGGGCGTTTTCAAAATTTCAAAATTGATTTTGGAACCCTTAGAAGTGACCTACAGCAACCAAAATGTTCGGGGTACAACTAGACCCCAGATGGAGCCTACATACCAAATTTCATCAAAATCGGTCAATGCTAAGTGGCAAAAGTGCCGCGTACGGCGGACGGCGGATGGACGGCCAAATTTTTATTCAATTTTTGGATTCTAGGTACCTTGAAACGTAAACCATCAAATTTTGAGGGGGTGTTAAATTTTTTTTTCTTGGTCGATTCCAAAGGTTCATTATTGAAAATAATAAACCAAAAGTGCACGGCCATAGGGAATCTAAAAACTGAATTATTGCCCCTGGAATCATCAAAATTGATCAATAATTGCCAGAGAAAAATGGGGAAAACCGTTAATTCAGGTATGTTTTTCCCATAAAATGTAGCTAACCTTGAAATTTTCAAGGATTTCAGAAATTCATTAGTGCATGGGCGTTGAGGATATAAAAACCGAAATATTGCCGCTGGAATCATCAAAATCGAACAATAATTGCCAGAGAAATATGGGAAAAACAAGGAAAAACCGTTTATTCAGTAGTTTTCCCGTTTTTCTTTGGCAATTATTGTTCGATTTAGATGATTCCAGCGGCAATATATCAGTTTGTCTATTCCCTAGGGCCGTGCACTAATGCGCCTTCAATTTCGTGAAATACTAAGAACGAACTGTGACCGACTAAGAGGGTTGAGAAGTAACTCCATAGTATCAGTTCAGTCCAGGCATTAAACTTCCTTGAAGATTTCTTGTTCGAGATATGATTTTTCGTGAGAAGTACACACCTGCAGATCCGGTTCATTCCTCATTGAATAGGATGAGCAATCGCTCGGACCCTCGAAAAAACCATTTAAAGGAAAAAGACACCTTTGGAAGGGGTTGATCCAAACAACGGTGTAGTTAGGGTAGTGGTGGGTAGGAAGGTGTACGCACTAAGGGCTCATCTACGTAACAGAAGGGCCCAAGGAGTCCCTTCTCCTCGCTTTGCAAGATAATGGCACCAAGTGGTCACCCTTCTGTCCACAACCGGTTTCCTCATCTTTGTCTCGATTCCTCCTTCAGTCTTCTTCAACCCTTATTTTTCTGCTCTTTTGTCTAAATATTTTTAATTTGGCCGGACACCGTCCATGGGAACTCCGAGGGTCTTGGGAGCATCAGGGACACGGATTTTCTGAATTAGTTATCACCGGGATGGCAACGGATGCGAAAGACAGGCCCTTGTGAGGGTTTTATTAAGTGCTTCCTCCTTTTCTTGGTGATGGGAACCATCCGTTGCTGTCGAGATCGTTTTACATTAAGAAGGAATGATAATTGTCCTTATTGAAATCAACATACGCGCCTGACCATTTGATTCAATTGTTTTACGACGGGCGAGAAACCGGGTTGCCAAGAGGGTGGACAGTAACTCATCTTCACATGAGAACATTCAAATTTAGTCTAAATTTCTACAAAATAATTAATGGACGGTGGCTCGAATTGATGCCTAAAAATTTAAGGGAAGTAGTCCAAAAAAGTCAAGAAAATCGATTTTTCCATTCTTATTTTTTGGTAAAAATACATACTATTCTGAACAGTTTGGTAAAAATACAATTCAATACGGATGACAGGTTGATGAGTAAAAATTTTTTGAAAATTTTTAGTAGAGGAAATGAAAAATATCGAGAAGTTGTTGACAAAACCTGGTTATTGATAACCCTCTTGAAGTACATGGATTCATGGATACTAGAACGTATAGGCACTGAACATGGAACTAAAAGAAATACTGAAAGTTCCACAATGGGATGTGGTTTTGTTGCACAAAACCACACAAAATCAAGATCAGAACAAGTATGCGGGAGCGTAACCTGCAGTCAGAAAAACGGCTTTCCTGAAGTCATTTTTCGGCGGACAAATGTTCCTTTTTATCGGTAACTACTCGACCAATTTCGTTCTATTTTTTTACAAGATACTCACGAGATTTTCTAGAGATGGAGCCAGTAAAAATTTCGTTTGTAGCTCTCATCTCGGGTTCACAGATTTTTGTGTCCCAAAAAGCATGCTTAGATTGAAAGGCCACTTTTGAAGTTTCGTTTACTTGCGTTAAAAAGTCAACAAACTGTTTTTACTCAGCACCCTTGGCTCAAATGTTAGTTCATATATACGTGTGAAATTTTCGATAAGATCGGCTTAATGGTTAGTAAGAAAATAGAACATGAAAACGACCCATTTTACTACATTAAAAAATAATCTTAACTTATTTTTCAAATTTCTTCTATTGGACCGGCTTAGGCAAAATTTACAGCAGACATGCATACAGGTGTGAAGAACAATGCCTTGAAATTTCAAATAATTTAGTGCGTAATTGTGGGAATTGTGAAAGAAATACGAAAGGAAGGCGCGCGCGGGGCGCTAAAAGTGGACTACTCCCCTAAACCCTTAACTGCACACAATTTCCGATTTCCTTGAAAAAATAGAATTTCATGTATTTTGGCCCCCTGAAAACGAAAATGACAAGGAAAGGTCCCTAAATTACATAGTTTGACCGATAATCCCTAATTTATGCCCTTATCATATACGATAGAACGTGGTTAAGCAGCCGAGACGATGATTTCATATGTGATATAATGCGAGCAAAATGGTTGAAAGAAATACATGAGACCAAATAGGTTTTCTCGCATAGTGCTATTTAAAAATCACATTTATATTGCTATAAGAAAGCATAAATGCTCATTTGGAGTTTCACCTATTTAGAAACTTAGTAGGATTGTGGACAAAAATCTAGTGATATATTATACATAAGACATTTTTTCAAAGCATTTATTATGATAAGTTGTATGTATGTAATTTAAAAAAAAAGGCCTGCAGGCAGCAATAAATTTTCCTCTTATCATTGGCCAGACTATAAACAAGAATAGTTGAAGACTAAACAATAAGTAGACAATTTTTGACAAGGTTGTGACACTTCATGTGACATCTCCCACGACCACTCTAACTCCTCGCGATCGGCGACATGCATACGTACATGCATGTACATACGGTTGGGGTTTTATGTAATTAGATTCTTTTGGTTCCCTCTCTGTCCACATATGTGAAGTAGTTAGGAACCATTTCTGAAATATAGTAGGGATACCTAATGTGAAATTTATGCTGACGTCAAATAAAATTTATAAAATCATCAAAAACATAAAATAAAATTATATTTAAAAAAATATACATATATATATTTAATTTACTGTTCAATTTCTCCCTTGCGAGGGAAAAACATTAAATCATGTTTAATGTTTTTCCCTCGCAAGGGAGAAATTAGATTGCCGATCACTCAGCTGATCAGTGACCACTCAGGCGCCTTCAGCATTCTCCATTGACCCTGCTTCTCAAATTTCAGCTTCCTGCGTTCAACAGGAGAGAAAATGGCCTTGGAGCTCACTCAGCTGAGTATAAAACAACAACTAGACCCCAAATGGAGCCGATATAACGTGGTAACTAAGAAATCGGTCCGTGGTAACTAAGAAAAAAAACGTTGCAGATTTGCGTGTCGGAATTCACAGAACGACCCCCAGCCCTAAAACATTAAACATGTTAAAAAGCATCATGTGCAGCAAGTGGCTTGTATCACGTTTGAACGAAATGGTAATGCAGTGGAGAAGTCCATGTCCTATCATATATGAAATTCACCCAGGTCCTCCTCCTTCACGTTCTATCATAAGAGATATCAAAGCAAAAGCGCAGTTTCCATAAACACTGGGAACTTGATCGATTAGTTCTATTCATATTTCATTTCTACATATCTTGAGACAGCACGCAGTATTTTTTCAGCCGAAAATCTTCAAAAATGTTGTTGTAAGAGGCACAGCAAAAGAACACTTCTCACGCGTGTTGTCAACTCCTGATTTCTGCTGATTTGAAAGAGGTTATAACCTTACAGGAGGGGTTATGGATATTCTTTGATTCTTAGATCTAGCGGTAGTTGACTAAAGTAAAAAAGTCTGCCAAGTGGGTGTGGCACATAGCTTCCTCGTATCCATAACCCGATTTTATAGATGATCCGATGCATAGTAGTTAATCTCAAAACACCAGAACATCAAAACAAGATAATCTGTAACATCCTTGAAAATTTCATTTAAATCGGATGGGAAATGTAGAAGTTATGGCCGTTACAAGGAAATTCACGTTTGCGCATGCGCAGTGGCTACTATCAGTCCGAAGGTGGTGATTTTCATAGGGGATCATCTACAACCTAATCTGCATAATCCCTAAAAGATTCATCGAAATCGAGTAGAAAATGTGGACGTTAAGGCCGTTACAAGGAATTCACGTTTGCGCATGCGCAGGGGCTACTATCAGTCCAAAGGTGGTGATTTTCATAGGGCATCATCCACAACCTAATCCGCATAATCCCTGAAAATTTCATCGGAATCGAGTAGAAAATGTGGAAGTTATGGCCGTAACAAGGAATTCACGTTTGCGCATGCGCAGTCGCTTCCATCAGTTCGGGGATGATGATTTTCATAGGGGACCATCTACACACCAACCCGCACAATCCCTGGAAATTTCATTGAAATCGGACAATAACTTCGTATAGTTATGCGCGTTACAAGGAATTCATGACAGACACACAGACAGACAGACAGACACGGAACCAAAATTGTTCAGAAAGGTCTAAAACGCAAAACGCGAGTGAAAATTTTGATTTTGGAGAACTTTTTTTTTCGTCCTTGAAAAGTGAAAACAAAGCTTCCGGTACCTTGGTAGACTCGGAAGCAATACCACAAAGAGCTCGAGAAGACCACCAGAATGCTCTTGAGCCTCGTTAAAAGTTCCATATCATATAATATATGATATACCATATCATATATGATATATGATATACCATATTATGGTAGCTGGTGCAGTTAAGGGTTAATATGGCTGTCTCAAGTAGCCAATAAACTCTCTAATTGGGATTCTGAAAGTATTGATTAATCATAAATCGTATCTTCCTAGGCAGAGTTAAATATTGCAGGTTTAACATTATATACATAGTTCTGTCGTGTTTTCTGCTCCCAGGGAAAAATGTTTGTGGGCATAAATTTACTTGTGAATCTCAAAAAGAGGAAATTCGTTTCAAAATTGTAGAATATTGTGGCGATTAGAAAATTCGAAATGACAGCCTTTATTCTTTACTTATGGACGCTTCAAGTCTTCGGGACCTGTCTTCTATACTCATTGTATTAATATTGCACTTAAATTGCACTATACTTGTTTTATTATCATAGGTTTGTTAGAGTTTATGCCATTAAGTATGAATATTGTTTTTGTTTTATAGGTCCTGAAGAAGGTGTTGAATTTCCATTTAATGAAAGCTCGGCGAAGAAGGTGTTGAATTTCCAGTTGACCCCAGTCCCAATCAATTAACGTAGTCTTCTATTGCACTATAATTTTTGGAATGTTCTCCTTCAGCCTCTGCTAAGTCGTTCGAGCATTGCGAAGCGCTTCTGCTCAATAATTACCAGCACAGTATCACTCAGAGGCTTCAAAACTTGCTTGAGGACATCTTCCTGATAGTTCCCACCTTCAAGTCAAGTTTTATGAGCCCAGGCATGGATCGGAAAGAAATACTTAGGTGTCTATCTTTCTCCGAATGAATTTTTGCTTTCGGATTGGGTTTCTCCGAATAAGTTTTCGACCACTCTGGCGGCTCTCTTCGTCTTAACAAAGCGCAATCGACCGGCGCCTACTGAACAGTAATTTCTAGGTCCTTATCCCGAATAAACTCCTCATATCACAGGTTTCATCAAGCCTCACAATGAGAAATTTCACCGAATTCTGTTTGCATTTTTCCTGAATAGTTAATGGTGTGGGATAGTGAAAATCGGGTTGATTTCGGAAAATAAGTCTCCTGTTATTTTTGGGAGACAATTATCATTTATGATTTCAAAAATAACCATTCATTTTGCTCTTCAACGTGAAGCGGGAACGCTCGCTGATTGTCTGTTCAGATCGCCGTCTCCTCCCAGTGTTGCCCGTTAGTATGACGAAATTATGTTATCTAAGAAGAAAGTTATCAAACAAAAACAGTGGAAACATAATTTTCCCCATCTTGCTTTTTCTATTTTTTTCTTCAGTTTTTCGATTTCGAACTTTACTGGTTTTGTGAAATGTTGTATCTGGGGACTATAGATTTCTCGATCTCAGCGCTTCAAGCGGCCATAAATGAACTATTCCAGGATGACGTCATCCTCCCGGTTTTTTTTAAACGCTCATTTTTCTACACTGTTGTGTTTATTCGTAAATTAAAAAGTTTGTCATAGGGGGTTTTTCGAGGTGCTGAATCCGATTTTGGGGTCAAAAATAGGAAATTCCGACATGGTGAAATTCCTCATCATTTGAAAGCTTGTAACAGAGCTTATGGCAGAAGTTAGTACATATTGAGGTTACAAAATTTGTAACTATTTAATATTATTCCGTCATTAATAATCAATATAGGTTATTACTGCTTCCGGTTCCGTGTCTGTGGTGGATTCCTTGTTCCTGGCCAAAGTATACGATGAAATCATTGCTCAATTATGACGGAATTCCTAGGGTTAGTGCCTGTTTGCACGGTAGGTATCCTCATCCTAATGTTCCTTCCTTTTTCTGGAAAATTTCAGGAAGAAGGAATTTTCCTCGTTTTTCATGGTAGTTGTTATCTTGAATTAGTACTAAGTATACAAAAAGTCACGTAAAATTTCCTGAAGAAATATTGTACCAAAAGTATAAGAGTTTAAAAGTCGAAAAAATTGCTCGAAATTTGAAAATTTGCTGAAAAGTTCATGATGCATATTTAATGAAGTTTTTGGGACTTGGAATTCAAAGCGTGTACCCCTCAACTTCCTGTGGAGACAAAAGATGTGGTATACTTACGTGATTACTACCACACAAGTATACTTAGGACCGCAAAATTGGGTATAAAGTGGGTGCAATTATTGAACCATGTTTTCGAAGTTAACGTAGATAGTGAACAACATGAATTGTTGGGATACACTGTTAGGTACTTAGACAAAAGACACTTCCTGCTATAACAGGCTATCTTTTTGATACAGTGTCAAAACTCCCCGACAGCTGGTCATATAAGATTTCAAAATCAAGGCGTAATGTAACATTGTCCGAAAACTAGTCCGCTCCCCCAAGCCGAAAATGGCGCGCACCCTCTTCTGACTCAAAGACTCACCACAATTAACCCGAATTACACAACGGGCATTTCGACACCTGATTAGCATTAGTTGAGCCGAGTATTGTAGGGGAAGACCAACGGTCAAGCTGGACAACGAGGGAGCGGTGAAAAAGTTTCAACGGACCCCCCTTCTTGGAAGTATCCAACGAGGGTTCCTACGATTTGGAGGGATTTCCTTACCTACTCAACCTCGTTCGAAAGGAAAGTATTGAAATTAGCAATAATAGTAACTATTACTATTGCCGGCAAACAGTATGGATCTCAGATCAGCTTAGTGAGTGGGGAGCGATTTCTTCCCTGTTCGTTCCTGAGCGCCTGACTTGGATGAGTAGTCTCTTGAGAATCAATAGCTGTGATAGCGAGGAAGCTGGTGTACACTTGAGCTCTGAATTCTAGCGATTACCAGGCTTTCTCCACTCCTACATTAACAATTTATGTTTGGAACAAAAATACTTCATCTCTACAATCGACGGTATTGTACATAAATATTCACATCACAGCATTGATCAGCACTCAGCAGTCACGTTCATTTGGCTGTTTGGTTTCAAGGTCCAAGACCCGACCTCGGAGTGAGGGACAAGGTTGAATCACTTTTTCCCAGAAATGATGGAGGGAGGATTGTGCCCCTTCCGGTTATGCCATCAGCCGACGCTTCTCCTCCCTATGGGGTTCGAGTTCAGCTCCAAGTCCCACAGGGATCATTTGCTCAAGCCGTGGCACGCCGTCGCGTGGCCGTAGCCCTGAATGCAGACCAGATAAACGATCCTCCTGTAAGGACTCGAGTGCTCATCCACTTTGGGATAAAAAGTGGGTAACCAGCCCGAATCAGATCCTCGGCTGACTTGCCATGCCATATCCCTCACCAGGTGATAGATGCGCCAATCACCTTTAGTTGGTTTCGCTGGATATTTGCAAGTGCTGCTGCGGCCCCTAGTAATGCGCCAACATAATATTCCTTCCGGGTTGGTGTAGCCCAAAACAGGTATATGGTATATGAATATTATTAATATACCATATACCTGTATATGTATGTGGTACCATATAAACAGGTATATGGTATATGAATATTATTCATATACCATATACCTGTTTTGGGCTACACCAACCCGGAAGTGAAGTAAAGGAGTGTACTGAGTGGTCTCATTCGATTCTAAAGTTTGATACTACAATAGTGCTTCGTTGATCCGGAGGATAAGGAACCAGAGCACTGTCGGATTCTCAAAAATGTCAGATTACCGGAAAATATCGAGAAAAAACGCAGTTATCATTATCAATCAATTACAGTTATTATACAGGGTGTCTACAAAACAGCTGTAAGGAATTCAAGGGGTCGATTCCACAACTAATTTCCAACAAAAATTGTCTCCTAGAATTTTTTTTTAAACGCCTCTTTAACCGACTTTTTTCACTTTTAATTTTTTTCGTGTTTTCGACCTTACACCATTAAAACGGTCATAAATATCTTAAATTACACTCAAAAATTAAAAATAAGGATACCGTTGGAAAGAGCGTCAAATTTCCTATCTCCCTGATACCCAATAACAAATTTTCAGTTGAATTACACGAGGAATAAATCAACCTAAAAAGTGAACTTAGTAAATTTTCGAAAAATTCCCGTTTTTCAACGCCTATAAATCTCTAAACATTACCAGGTAAAGTTCTGTTGCCGGAAAGCCTAAAAACTGCGCCAGAATCTCAGCTTTCCAATGGTATAATCAAAACATATTCTACAACCGTATTTGGGGGAGAAATTCGTGTTTGAACGCGGAAAAACGTACATTTTTTCAACGAAATCGGCGTTCTGGCCTCCTGTTTCCAGAGGCCTCGCGGTCTACTGCGGCGCCGACCCACCCACTGCTGTCGTCCGACCCCTCAAATCGACTAGGCGGAGCGCCGATTTCGTTGAAAAAATGCACGTTTTTCCGCGTTCAAACACGAATTTCTCCCCTAAATACGTTTGTAAAATATGTTTTGATTATACCATTGGAAAGCTGAGATTCTGGCACAGTTTTTAGGTATTCCGGCAACAGAACTTTACTTGGTAATATTTGGAGATTTATAGGCGTTGAAAAACGGGAATTTTTCGAAAATTCACTAAGTTCACTTTTTAGGTTGCTTTATTCCTCGTGTAATTCGACTGAAAATTTGTTATTTGGTATCAGAGAGATAGGAAATTTGACGCTCTTTCCAACGGTATCCTTATTTTTAATTTTCGAGTGTAATTTAAGAGAGTTACGATGACTCGTATGACCGTTTTAATGGTGTAAGGTCGAAAACACGAAAAAAAACTTAAAAGTGAAAAAAGACGGTTAAAGAGGCGTTAAAAAAAATTCTAAGAGACACTTTTTGTTGGAAATTAGTTGTAGAATCGACCCCTTTAATTCCTTACAGCTGTTTTGTAGACACCCTGTATAGTTAATTCACGTTGTTCCTTGGAAGTATACGTCTGAAAACACTCATAAAATTTAAGACAATTTAATTGTCTTTTGCTTCACACTGTTGAGAGAAACATTGAGTACTTTTTCGTGTAATCTTCTTGAAGCTGGGACTTCATTAGCATTGACATCATTTTTCTCCGCACTTTCTATTTATTGACGTAGTAAACGAAGCGATGGCTGCATCATGAGAGAAATGTCCGCTGACACTTCTTCAACTTGTTCCTCATCCTCTTCCTCTCTTGTCGCTTCCTCTCTGCCATTTGTCGAACTCAAATTCTGCCATAAACTGGTTGTTCTCGTCATCTGCACCGATAACCCACATGGCTACGTCATCAGTTGCCTATAGATTATCCGGTGAATCCACAAGTTGTTCGTTGATCGCTTCTTGCACCAGGTTAATCTCACTTTCTTCACTGCCTTTCGGGTTCGGTTCGTCTTTTTTGTACCGATCCAGTAGTGTCATGTCCGGCCGCAGATTTTTCCAAGAGCAAATGATGAATTTCTCGTGAAGATCTTTCCAAGCATTAGCGAGTAAATAAACCACATCTTTTATTTTGAGAAAAAAAAACCCGAGTGCCGAAGAGCTGAGATGTTGGATCACCGAGGGACAACTGTATTTTAATTCTATATCAACAATATCATTTGAAGATTTTCGCAATCAATATTCTTGTCATTAGGTACTTAAGGTAGTGCTACTTCTGTACTTTCGATACAGATAATATTGACTATGTTCGTATGGTAATGTACGTCTGTATTTCCTAGAAATATGGTTGCGATGATGCAAACGATGAATTATATTGAGGATGGCTGGTGATGAGTACCGGAGTGATTTACTCACTGCCGGTTTCATCGGGAAAGTGACATCGGCTGACAAATAGGACTGTAAAGGCTCCCCGAGACTCCCACGACGTAGGTATAGTCTTTTCCAGCATCACTTCCCAATGTGGCTGGAAGGAAGGGGGGAGGAGGTTCTACGGGAATTAGAAGGGACTAAGACAGGGAACTTCTAAGTAATAGGAGAGTATTTGTCTTGGGAGGAAGTGGCCCTCGAATGGCCGAATTAGTATCATCAGTAACCACCCACTTGGGCGCCGTAGGCTGACAGAACCAATGAGCGCTTCGACTTAGCGAGCCTCAATCCTCCTTCCTGCTTGAAGAATTTTCTACTGGTGAGAAAATGGAAAACCTTCTTTGGAATCGTCACAAATGAATGATTTTCCAGTCCCCGTCCATACCGAGAAGATGAACGCTTAGGTACTGCATCATCCTGTCGCTTTCTAGTGTGAAGAGGAGTGATCTTCAAAACCCATCAATAAGTCATAAGTATACAGGATGAACACTCCTAATGTAACCTTCAAGGGATCGATTTCACAACTAATTTCTCACAAAAAGTTCCTCATACAAATTTTTTAACCCCTTGTCTTTGTGAGTATTGTAATTTTCTAACATTTGTTTCATGTTTTCGACCTTACATCAAAAGTAATTAACGTAAAGTAAAGTAAACAACCATTTTACTCGTAGGTTGGATTTTCGTCCGACTGCCATACCTGGCGTCGCGGACGTCATCAGCTGTCTTCCGAAGGGATGATGAGAATTGGTCCTGATGATTCCGCTCATAGCTTCCCACTGCCTCGCCGGCCGCCGAAAAACGGACGCTGCCAGCGATGAGCCTTGAATCCACGACTCCCGCAGAAGTCGGTCCAAAGTCCACCATCGGCAATGACGAAGCAAATGATTTCAGTAATTGATACAATTAACTTGACCTTACATCACTAAAATTACCATAAGTAAAAAAAAAAAAAAAAATCTTTGAAAAAAATTGTAAATCTTAATTTTGAAAAAACCTTAATCTTAGTCTTAATTTTGTTTAAAATCTTAATTTAATACTTACCATGATATTGTATTAAATATTTCCATAATATGGTATTAAATAATACCATAATATGGCATTAAAATTTAATACCATAATATGGTATTATTTAATAATACCATAATATGGTATTAAATATTTCTCGAAATGTTTTTTTTTTTTTTTTGGCAATAGGGAGTTGTAAAATTTAACGTTGTTCCCAACGGTGCGATTTTCCACTCTTAATATTAATAAGAGTAAAAAATCGCACCGTTTGGAAGAACGTTAAATTTTAAATCTCCCTATTGCCAAAAAAAATATATTTCGAGAAGATTTGGTGCATAGAGAAGAGCTCAAAATAAAATTTTGATATTTTTCTAAAATTTTATTTTTTTCCCTTTTTAAGCTTTCATTATGCTACACTATTTTTGAAAAACTGTACGGGAAAAACTTTCTCAGGAACTCAGCTTTTCAACGGTATAATCACAAATTTTTTTACAATCAAATTTGGGGGTGCAATTTTTGATAAAAAGTCCATTTTTTCAACGAAATGATCATCTCGGCTTGAGCCTCACCCCTTCCACACACTTATCAAAGTTACGCCTTTTCGCCTTCCACTTGAAATTTCTCAATGAATACCCTGGGTATCATCGAAATGAATGACCGCTAGAAAGTTCATGAAACGGAAAAGGTTTTGTGTTATTTGACAGTTCGTAGGCCCGCATTTCCCGACGCAGGTGTTATTCAAAATTGTCAAAACGCTAGAATTTGTCCACAATTTTTTTTTTTTTATTATAATCTGGTCGTTTTGTGGTGGAATTGTTCCATTGAAAATATACCTATCTTATAGGAAATTTCGTTCCAAAATTGTCACCCAAAGTTGTATAGAGTAGGAAGTAAAAATGTTGGAGTTTTATGAGAAAAAAAAATTCATTTTTTCTTTCAAAAATTGATAAAACGAAAAAATTGTAATTTCTTATCCTTACCTATACCCATTCTGCCGTGAGAAGGAAAAACAGCTTATCGATGAAATTCTGGGCGCCCGAAAAATGCCTCAAGGATTTTGAGCTTACCACTCCATTATTTGTCTCCAGTTTATAGTTCTGTACCTCAGAGGTCAACTATCGTATGTCCAAAATTCTCGTTTTCGAGATTTTTGTTTTGTATGTACATTCTTTCTATTGTATTTTGTATTCTATTGTATTGGTAGGCATAAACAGATTCTACAGAATTAATTTGAGCATGATAAAGTCATCAGAATGGGCCATAGGGATCAAAATAGGTGTGCCCACAACTTCTTTTGGCTCTGCTGTAAAATCGCCAAAATGTCACTTACGATAATCGACCTCTGAGGTACAGAGTTATAAGTCCACATTTTCGATCGTCTGTTAGGTTACATCCTATCGATCGTGCTCATATCGATTAAATACAAGAAACATCGATTTTACTTCGATTATTCATAGTTAAGTTCTTTCTCCCAGTTAATAACCAAAACTGTGGCAGCGATTTGGAGGAAAAACCACTTGAGCTGCTTTTCCTCCACATCTGATACAAATCAAACGAACATTACATTTGAGAAAACCACTTATAATATTAGGGAAAACCATCTCAGCTGTTCAAACAACTTCTCAAATTCAGGGAAAACATCCGATGTTACCAATGGAGTGAGGGGATTAGGAGGAAAAACCACTTGGCTGAAACGGAAAATGGCTCAGCATGAAAGATCTAGTCGAACGATTTGGAGAAAAAACAGCTTATGTATAGTTGAGTGTTTTTTCCTCCACATTAAATTACGAAAGATCAGGCCAAGGCGTGCTAACCGTAAAATATAAGCCCTTTTTCCTCCGAACGATCAAAGGCAAGCTGTTTTTCCTCCACATTAAACTACAGAATTTCTAGTTGAGCTTTTCTGACCGAATTTTTCAATTTCGCGATTTTATTATTCAAGCTGTTTTTCCTTCTCACGGCAGCATTAGTGCGAAGTCTGATGAATACACCATGTGTGTGCATACACAAAACATACAATGGACACATAAAATGAGAGCTAATTAGATAAGGCTTATGGTTAGGATGGGAATGGTTCGAGAAGAAGAAGAGTCTAAAAGGGGTATCCTAGGACTCCAAGTCAGCAGCTGCAAGGAAAATCGGAAAAACGATGAAAATTAAATGCTCCATATTGAAAATTACGCAGGTACCATATGATTGCTCAATAGTCATGATGAAGATCAAGTGCAATTCTTCGTCGAAGATTCTGTTGATACTGAAAGTGTGATGAAATATCCCAGAAGTCAAGGTGCTGTTTGGGCGAAGAAATAGTATCGAAGGGGCACTCTAGTAGCTTGATTGAGGTAGAGCTTGATGAAGATTTGCTGGCAGATTGGATGATAAGAAGGGGATTCGACAATGGAGGGCGCGATAGATAAGGTATCGTTCAGAGGTTCAGCAAAAAACGTGAACAAATACAGCTAATACTACTTCTGGTTCCACGTTGAATTGTGGGACTTGATTCTGAGGCGTACGTCGGGCTGATAAAAATGTGGAAAAATGTGCGCCTCATTCGAATCCGTCTGGCGAGGAAGAAGTGGGGAGATGATTACCGCGGTACGGTCTGCTCAGAAGAGGGGAGCAGGTCTTAATGGAAAAGTGCAATTAACTCTCAGTCAAAATGGGCTTACTTAGTCCCGACCCACACACTCGCACGTGGGACGTGTCGAAGACGCACGCACACCAAGGCGTTAATGCATGGCAGCCTTTTATACGGGCGGCTGATCACGTTCTGCGATCCGATGATGTCACTGCATCTGTCCCTGATTTACAAGCCTCTCTCTTACAGAGTTACAAGAGTTCGAATGAGTACTTTTGAAAATAATAAACCATTGTTCAGTTACGCTAGAAACAATAGTATAAAATAAATTGTAAAACTGAGCCTTAACCCCCCCCCCCTCGAAGTATATTGTGTAATAAACTCGGCGTTCTTCGCCTAAGTTTATAATTAATATTTTGAAAATTATTATCGGCTATTGAGCTGAGAGGATTTCAGATATTCATAAAACCTTGTCTAAATCACACCTACAGCATTAGTTCATGTTTCCTCCTCTAGGGGTAGTAAAACCTTTTTCCCTTGAATCACCTCTCAAAATAGGTAACTAAGCTTATCTCATATGATTCAAAGGAAAAACGCTTTATAGGTGTAAAACCACCTACAACCACCTACGCTATAGATGTGGTTTAGACGCTCGTACTTTAACTTTCTTTATCTTTATTGAAGGTCATTCATTGGCCGCAGGTGACATCAACTGATGTCACCGTGGATGTTACATGTGGAATTATCGATATTACTTTGAGCTAGTGATGAGTATCGTTACAAAAGTATCGATATTTTGTATCGATACTGTAGGTATTATATCCGAGTGTCGATATCCCAAGTATTGTTGGGTATGAGTATCGATATTTTAAAATATCGAGTATCGATACATGAAGTATCAATATCATCCAGTATTCTCAAGAAAAAAAAATTTTCAACAATTTTCATTCATTTTTCACTATCAAGAGTCCAAGCAGAGTGATTTTATCCAAGATATAAACTTATTTGTGCAACCAAAGAGTGATGATCCAAAAGCCTACCTTCTTCATTTTTTAGCCATTTATGTTGGATTTTCCGTAAGAACTGTATCGATATTCGATATTTAGAAATATCGGATCCAAAGTGTGGATATCAAAAAATATCGAATAGTGCAGTATTGATACTAAAATATCGAGTATTGGTACGAAAGTATCGATATTTTGAAAAATCGAGTATCAATATCTATCCCTACTCTGAGCTCCGTGGGTCGACACAAAAGTGTCATTTTGTAAATATTAAGAAGCCACTACACAGGACATATTATCCAAAGCAGTGAAGCGAAATATTGGGCGTCCTCTATGATAGGGAAATGGAACAATCGATTACCGACCTCCATCACATGAAATTAGTATTCATCACGACGAACTTATCGATACCTAAAAGTGCAAAGGCGCAATGTCAAAAAACCGAGTTTTGAGAAAAACGCAAACCAGTGAACATTTCTTAAATAATGGCTTATTACACTTAACTCTTTTTTGTCTTCAAAAAATTTTCAAGTTATAATCTTCAAGAAGGTCTATAATAGTTTTGATGAATTCGAGTTTTTCTGAAATAAAAAATGAAAAATGTGGAAGATGGGTGGACGCCTTTGCGCTTTAAGGAATTTAAAAACGACAACCTTGCCGAAGAGTCAGCACTCCCCACTCCCTCTACAGATCGTATTGTTTCATATTCTTACTTTTGAATTGCGCAAAAACCTTTTGGTTTATTATTTTCAATAATAAGCCTTTGGAATCGAGCAAGAAAAAAAAAATTTTAACACCCCCTCAAAATTTGATGTTTTACGTTTCAAGGTACGTAGAATCCGAAAATCGAATAAAAAAATTTCCGTCCGTCCGCCGTACGCCGTACGCCGTCCGCCGTCCGCCGTCCGCCGTCCGCCGTACGCCGTACGCGGCACTTTTCTTAGCAACACTGGACCGATTTGGTTCAAATTTGGTATATGGGCTCCATTTGGGGTCTAGTTGTGCCGCGAAGCTTTTGGTTGATGTAGGTCACTTCTAAGGGGTGAAAATTAAGGGTTGAAATTTTCAAGAGTGCCCTAGCTCGAAAACTCTCGAAATAAAGGTATCGTTTTTTCGCCAATTTTAAATAGTACAGAATTTTTAAAAATTTTTGAGACCACCCGGAGCTCTGTAGGACAAACCGTTCGGTCCCTACGAGTATTTGAAGGTTTTCCTTCGATAAAACAGAATCATCAGTGTGAATCGCAAAAGAGGTCTTATCGCCGTTCAAATTTTATCTGACTAAAATGCGATCGCTGTTCATTTCTTCGATTTGTATACAGTTTTGCCTTCTGCGTAACCAGTAATCAAATTTCCATATCAAGCTTTCTATTTTTCGAATCGAGTGTGATGCGTTTAGTTCTTTCTAATAAACTTGATTGTGAAGGTGTGAAGCCATTATAGTGTGGTAGGTAGTACCTACCAATAGATAGGTGTGGTAGGTAAAAAAAATTGGTAGGTAAAACAATGTTTGTAGGTAAAAAACGCTGCAAATCATTGCTCACTGATCAGATCACTGATCAGCTGAGTGAGCTCCGAAGCCATTTTCAATGCTATTGAATGGAAGTGCTCTTCCAGGCGTCTCCAGCATTCGAGGATATCTTCTTCACTCCTCACATCACTGATCAGCTGAGTGAGCTCGAAAGCCATTTTCAATCCTATTGAACTCAGGAGCTGAAATTTGAGAGGGAAGGTCAAGGGAGAATACAGATGGTGGTAGGTGCTATTGATGGAGAACCAGTGATCTATACAGAAGGATGATCTATACAGAAAATAATAAACCTTTGAGCAATGATTTGCAGCGTTTTTTAAATACATGCATGTATAAAAAAATTTGTTCCCTCCCATATACCTACGTGTAAATAATTCATATATTATTAAAAATCAAAGAATTCATATTATTATCAGAAATGCTTGAAATATCATGAATACGAAAAATTTGCACCAAACGGCCATCCGTAGCAGAATCACAAGATTCGCATTTTGGTTTATAATTTTCAGTAATATCAACTATTGAAATCGAGCAAGAAAAAAATGTTAATCGCACCCCTCCGAAATTTGACGTTTTACGTTTCAAGGTACGCAAAATCCAAAAATCGAATGAAAAAATAAACCAAAAAAATTCGTCCATCCTCCGTACGCGGCACTTTTCATGAAAAACCGTGGACCGATTTGGTTGAAATTTGGTATATAGGCTCCATTTGGGGTCGAGTTGCTTTTGGTTAATGTCAGTCGTTTTAAGGAGTGAAAATAAGGGTTGAAATTTTCAACCCTAGCTCGAAAACACTCGAAATAAAGGTATTGTTTTTCCGCCAATTTAAGATATTATTGAATTTTTAGAATTTTTAGAGACCACGCGGAGCTCTGTAAATAAACTCATTCGCTCCCTACGAGAACTTATGGGTTTTCCTTCGATAAAACAGAATCACCCAATAGGACTAATCTTCGTTCAAATTTTATCTGATCAAAATGCTATCGATGTGATTAGCAATTAATCCACTTATTTGACCTGTCTAAGTCTCCGATTTCTTGCAACCTTGGTTACCTAGTAAGTCCATGATGTTTTGATAATTTTCAAGAATTTTAGTGGAATGGTACCATAGGTAGCCGCCGATTAAGCTCGAACGTGGAATTTTACAGCGTCGGGCATCATTTCGACATTATTATTGTATATCGATACCTTAAAGCACAAAGAAGCTAAGTCCATCCATCTTACAAATTTCTAATGTTTTTAAATGTCAGAAAAACTCAAATTTCATCAAAACTATTATTGACCATCCTGAAGATTATAGCTTGAAAATTTCTTGAAGACATTGAAGAGTTTAGTTTAATAAGCCATTATTTTAGGAATTGTGCACTGGTGAAGACTTCTTTTTCGTTTTTCTCAAAACTCCATTTTTGGACAAAGCGCCTTTGTGCTTTAAGGTATCGATATGGTCAGTCATAATTGATTGTATCCCCTTTAAATAGGGAATAAGTACATACATCTAAACATGACCGGTGAAATCTTAACCGATTCATGTGAGTTCATGTGAGCATCTTGCAGAAAAAAGTGAATTATTATCTCAATGTGGCTCAGATAGTTGCACCTGTTCCAGTGGAATCGAGTTTAAGTTCATTTTATTGTGTTTTGGACATGAAATCAGTAAATCTAGCGTCCAAAAATGAAAGAGTTGCGTACTCAACTTACAATGGGGGATTTTTTTCATGTTTTAACCGCACAACTAAATTTATTATGACAAGTCTGAAGAGGAGAAAAAAATCTTATGAATTGAAACGGTGTTGACTTCATCCAGGTGAATAGGTACGGTGAATCGCATGTCGCATGGATGTTAAATCGACTTTTTATACGAGTTGTTTCGTATCTATCATACGAGTAAACGGGCAACGGGGGCATGCAAAATTCGTTCAAAACCCCCCCCCGACGGAGGGGATGGAAACACGTAGGACCCTTCGAAAACCTACCCAGCGTGAAAATAAAAACAAAACAGTACAGAAAAAAGAAAAATTGTGAAAAAAAACGAATAGGGGCGGCAGAAAAGTGGCAGGACAGGTTCGGTTCCGCAGAGGGATTTTATTCAAATGAAGGGTTTTGTCGGCTGCCCTTTGGCGAGTGTGAAACTATAACAGACGCATTTGCATGAACCAAGGGGCTGATAGTTCCTCACCTTGGCCCCAGATGGCAGCACTTACTGGGCGAAATATTTAGGGTACCTAAGTGTTTAGTGTGTATGAAATGAAGCAACACACGACTTTGAATCATATTTTTCTCGTAATAATCTTCGGATTTTGTAAGATACAATAATCATAGCCTGACAACGTACCTACAGGTACTACTTGTATCTCCACGTATTCAAAATCGCAATAAAATGACTGATTTTGCTGCTATTTATGTAGCAGTAGAATCTACTCTATCTAGGTATCTGATACCAATAGGTACCACTACCGTAAAACCGTCAAACTTCACCCCACCAGGGGTAACTTTACCCCAAAAAGTGAGAATCTTCAATTGTGACGTAAACGTGGTAGGACTTAGATAAAAGTTAGCTATTGTGTTTTCGTTATTCTCCACATCCCAGAGAATCGATGTGGCTTGTGATGGCGCCTTTATCCATGATATCAGCTGTTATCAGTCATAGTTTCCTGTTCAGCTGTTTTTGTCCTGTTTCTCGTGCTCCAAAATTTCTTCCAAATCAGGTGTTTGGAGTGGATTTACCAGGCAAGGCCTCATCATATCACTTTCAATATCTTATTCTGAACAAAATACACTATTCAAATTCTCAAAAAAGTGTTTTCTTAGTTATGCCTTTGTTTACCAAAAATTTGATGGTAACTTTACTCCAAAAACCGGGTATCTTTACTCCACTATGAAGGTTGGGATAAAGGTAGCCTCACTCATATTTTTCTTATTTAATCTCGAAAAATATTTGAGTTTTATAATTTTCGCAGTGTTGAATGTAAAGTTTCTAGTGTATCTCATGTCAGAAGTTAGAAATGGGGAGAAGAAATGAGAAAAAGCTTGGTACGCGCCCCTACCGAAACTTTACAACAATGATATGAACATAAACGTGCTTTGGTCTCATAAGTTGTGATTTACAATATTATTTACTCGTGGGTTAACTTTGAAATCTACCATTGCAATTCATTCGAAAGTTATCGAATGTGAAACAGACTTTTTCTGTGATTTTGTTAAGTCATTCGTTTATCGTTTATTGTCCTTCAATATTTCTTTACTCGTAGAAAGTTTTGCTCGATTACCTACATAAGTCTGTCTATACCTACTGGAAGACTGAAATTGTGATCTCTTAACCAAAAATATTGCATTTCAAGCAAATTCGTTGAAATAAATGATCATTGGAATTTATATTCTTCTTAGGTATATAACTTGTATTTTTCAAGCTAAAAAGTTCGATTTTTCAGTTTTTCATTTTTTCCTTTGCAAAAAATACTATCGTTTAAAAGCAAATTTATTTTAATTAGTGGCCGAATTGCTCGTTTTTTGCTTCCTCACCAGAACTTTGAGGGGACTCAGCTTCTGTATTATTAGTAGCTTTCTTAATCACCCTATTCCAACAGCTGGCCTCTGGATGATATCTATTATCGAAGCCTTTCCCTGCACAAATGGAGCAAGGCTTTTTAATTACGTTATTTTTCTTTTCGAAATTTTTGGAGGTGGGATTTGTATTACTGTTCTTATTAGAAGGAGAAATTTTTAAATTACTAAATTTTTGATTGGATGGAAGATCTTTATCCCCAGCCTCGTATTTTTTTAATTTATTGTGCAGCTCTTGAATATTGTTTACTGTGTTTCGATTCAAAGAATTTTGTATGTGATTCGGCAACCCTACTACGATTAAATCTAAAATAACTAACTGAGGCAAATCTCTATCTAACTCCAACAGCATCCTCTCTTTCTTAACAGCATAATCCAATAAAGAACCACTTAAATGTTTAAATAAATACGCGTACCGGATTGGCTTCCAAGAAGAGTCTGTGTAAGTGGAAACCAGTAACTCCTTCCACTGCTCCCAATCTGCAGAAATCGACAATCTTCGCTGACACACAGCAAACCAATCACTCATGCTTGGATCGAGGCAGGATTTAAAAACTTCAATCTGCTTTGTACCTGTTAGGCTGAATCTTGATGACTCCTTCTCGAAGAGTTCACACCACGCCTTCACATTGCGGTTTTTCGGCGAGAATTTCTCCACTAGGAAGTGCTCCAAAATGTCTTTCACGGACTCTGGTGGCTTGAAACGTTGAAGACATAACGCCAACTCTGCCATCTTTGGGTCGGGAGGGTGACTTTCGGTACCGACGACCACCTCTTCCAGCATCACGCCTCCGAACTCGAAGTTCTCATCTTTGTCGAGATAAGTGTCTGCGATTACCTGAGAAACAGTAACCTTGACTGACCGATACTGGCCGCGGTTCTTAATAGCATTAAGGGCTGATTTAACTGGACCCATAGCCGCCAGCGCACTATGGTATGCCGAAACCTTCTGGAAATCTTCAGGAATATGGTACCAAACATCTTCATCATAGATCCTGATTCGCTTGAGATTCACTACTGTTGTCTTCTTATCTGTTGATTCTTCGGCTGCGATGAACACTTGAAACTTCTTACTGGTCATTCTCGAACCACTTTAAAATTTTGGTTCTCTGTGAAATTCTAATTTATAAGTTCACTCTACCTAATTTGCGCAGGAGTAATTAAAACCAGTAAATCAGCAATATAATTTATTGCGATACTATAAAGGACAATTACAAAAGCGAAATTAGAATTTCAAGTAAATTCGTGAAGAGTGACACTTGTATGAGACAAACGGCAGTTGCCTTACGACTGACGAGAACGTTGGTTCGGGGCCAGTTCAATGATGCCGGAATATGAATGAGATAAACAGCGTACGGGCAAAATACAACGAGGTGTCCACTCTCGTGAGATTGTAGATTGAGAACAAAGTCCAGAATGCGATTATCAAATAATGAGAAGGCACTTCTCAATTATTACACATACTTGATATTATCAAGTATTTCTGGGGTAATGAATTCAATCCCGACTAGTAACATTGCACCACTGCCCGTTTCTGTAGCGATAACCGCGAGTTTTTCAGAGTGGAGTAAAGATAGACGCACTCGTAGGTAACTGCACTCCAACATTTAAACAATTAAATAGGGGGGTTACAATTATCTGATCAATGAGCTCGACCACTCAAAATGTTCAGGAAGCCCTGAAGATCAATTCACTTATTAAAAAAATCAATTTAACCCATTTCGAGTGGGGAGAAACTGTATTTGGAAATGTTTTGTAGTAAATGTTGGGGTAAAGTTTGACGGTTTTACGGTACTATAACAGTTTACGTAATATTGAAGTAGACATTTTTTTTGATCAACTCCAATGGTGTGCGATGAAAAAACCTAACAAAACTTCTACTTAGAGCCTTCGGCAAAAATTACAAAACTCTCAAAATTCTGGTATTATTTATTAAAGTTCATAATATTTGCGTTATTGAATGTACTTGTTGACATTTTATGTCTTTACTTTGGCACATAAACGGAAAAAGCGTAAACAAAATGCGTTACGGTTGGTTTTCTGATGATTTCCGCTTACAACAGAGTCTTTGCTATGGAACTACATCTTCGTCATTCGTGTTCGTAGAAAAGTCGTTCACCATTCGTTGGAAAGCCCCAAGTTTATTTATAAATAATTTATAAATAAACTTGGGGCTTTCCAATATATATCCATATATAATTCCATATATAATTCCAATATATAATTATTATATACTGCCAAAACCGCTGTAATTATGGACGAAACTGAGATATACCCCTGGGTTAAAAAAAAGACGTCTGCCAAGTTGGGTGGGCAGTATAGCTTCCTCACTCATTGTAACATGGACGTATAGAATCAGTTGGCGAAAAAATTATGATTCAAAGAGTTATTGAATACCAAAATATTGGCGATAATATGCGGGATAGGGTTGCAGGTATTAATGTTTATAATATTTTTATAATTTTTATAAGGTATTATAGTTTATAATATTTTGTATTTTCAACGTAGAATTGTATTTAGCGGTCCACCGTCTAGGACCTAAACCACACAATCCCTGAAAATTTCATCGAAATTGGTTGAATAGTTGCGGAGTATTGGTTGTAACAATAAATTTAAAGTTCGCGCATGCGCAGCGGCTATTGCTTGACCAATTTGATTGAAACTTACAGGGTGTCTCTTAGAAGTTAGTCCCTAACTAACCTCCAAATTTGAGCAAAATCGGTTCATTAGAAACCGAGAAACCGAGGTTCCAGGAAATTCACGTTTGCGCATGCGTACTCGCTCCTATTGGTTCGAAGGTGCTGAAATTGATAGGGAACCGTCTAGTACCTAACCCGCACAATCCCTGAAAATTTCATCAAAATCGGACCACAGGTTAGTATAGTTTTGCCCGGGACAAGGATTGACCACAGACAGACCGACAGACAGACAGACCGACAGACAGACAGACACGGAACCAAAATTGTTTGGGAAGCTCTAAAACGCAAAAAGCAAGTGGAAATTTTGATTTTGGAGGAGATTTTTTTTTTCACTTCTTGCACGAATACAAAGCTTCCCTACCTTCGGTAGTGAGGAAGCAAAACCGTAAACAACTTTCGTGGTAAGAGTTTGTTACCCGTCAACAAACAATGATAAATTATTGAGAAAGCATATTATTATAAGTAGCGAAGGTAGCGGGAAAAAGTAAAGACATAAAATGCCCCAATGTGTTGCAGACTCGTATGTAAGCGTGTATAATGTTTCTTAATGAAGTTTCCATCAATTATGCATTTTATAAATATTTTGACATTTTATGGCTTCACTTTGGCACATAAATAAATAAATAAATGAATAAATATATTTTTTTTTTAATTTGTAGCAGCCATAAGGCGATTCAAATGTCAGTAACATTACAAGATTTGAAAAAACAGAGATGTACAAATAAATAAATAGAGAGAGAAAGGAGTCTGTCGCAGTGGCACATAGAATCAAAACAGCTTCAACTGGGAAAATCTTTCACGTCATAAAGCTCAGCATGTATGAGCAACTTTTTGAGTTCTTTCTTGAAAGGTCCAGCAAAAAAATCACGCAAGTTGACAGGCAAACGAACCCCGGTCTTGAGGGGATTTGACCTCATCGAGGCCTCCAATCTAACAAGATGCGGCCGCAACTTTCCAGCATCTCGAGTGGAATAATCGTGGACATCCGAGCCTCAGTTGACCTAGTCCAAATTTCGGTGGACATACACAAGACTGGCAAGAGCATACAGACTAGGTCGAGTCATCACACCCAGATCTCTGAAATGGCCTCTACAGCTCTCGAGGTAACCTAGGTGCTAAATAAAAAATATTGAAAATAATAAACCGAAAGCGTTAAGACAATTGTTTACTACATCCATTAATTACACTAATGAAGGTAGATTACATAGATGAAGATAGACCCCAAGCGTGATGCATGTTTTTTCATTAATTTTCGACGCTGAATCCTGAGGTGGTAGGTGTTTTTGGATTTCCATCCTTAAGAGTTACGACGCAATTTTAATTAGTTCAGGTGGCTAACTCTACCCCTAAATTACTAGGTAGGTAACTTATTAATTAAAATTGCATTGTAACTCATAAGGATGGAAAAAGAGCGGTGTCCTAGTTAACCCTTACCTTAACCACTTACTTTTCGGCCACCGTATAGAAAAATTCCAGTTAGATCCAAAAATACATAGGATTACCATCCAAAAATACCATCACGTGATTTAGCGTCGAAAATCAATGAAAAACCATGTATCATTGGGTAGAATGCGAGTGAGTACCGAAATTCCTCTGATCCACTACACAACTACAAAGGCTCTCGATGAACTCTAGAGATAAATCACTGAAAATCACACACTCTCGTAATTACGCGGGAAACGACAATATATTTACACCTCGTTGTGCCTTTTCGAAGACCAGTAGCTTAAAGATCCTTATCGTTGGACGAGACTAATGTTTTAATTGCCCGCTCGACTTCTGCTCAACTAACCGTCACGCCTTTTCCCATACAAATTACCCCCCAAAACACCTTCCCATCTTGATAATTGCCCTGCGAGAATGCAACTCTTTAGGTAATATCCCATCTGGGGCGATTAATCCACGACACCCCCTTTATTACTAATTGCGACGAGTAGGTAATCCTGGAGAAGACTGAAAAAAAGGGGGAAAAACATTCAAAACTTGACAGGAAGTCGGCGAAGAAACAGGTGTAATTGCATGGTAATTTTTTAATTGGGTTCAATTTGTCTGTGACAAGGCTTTTCAATGTTTAATTGTTTAGGTGGCAGTGAGGCTACCTGGTTTTCTCTGGTTGGACGCTCCTCTGTTAGCCTGTGCTTGCCACCTGGCACTCGCCTCGGATGCATCTATTGTTCTTGCAGAGCCTTCAATTAACGTCCTGTCAGGCTTTCGATGGCGTTTTGACATCCTTTTATGAAAGACTGAGAGCATTCGGCGGAAAGAAGGGGAAAAACCTTCAAAGTGGGTTTGGCACGTAGCTTCCCTTCTCGTCATCGTTGGTCAGACCAACGTCAACGCACTAGAATGGAATTCTATGATGGGTGATTCGATGAGGTCAAACCCACATCTCACTATTTCTTAAAAATCGCCCGATCTCTTCAAGACCAATAACTTAGGTGCGAATAACTTAAGTAGAAGAACCTTTTCGAAAATGAATTAAAGCTTTCAGAAGTGCAAATATTTATATCTGTATTCCAAGAATTACGGACCCGAATCACCTTCTAGTTATGAGGGCAATGAGGGCAGAAGTTTACTTTTTTTTTGTGTAGATCATTCACCTGTAAAGAACATGGCTTTACCATTGCCACTACCTACCAACCATATTTTCAGTGGCATCTCATCCAGGCAAACATAGCAAACACTGTTTGCCTTACTACAAATAAGCAAAATAAAAACAAGTGGGTGTGGCACATAGCTTCCTCGTATCCATAACCCGATTATATAGATGATCCGATGCATAGTAGCTCAAAACACCAATCTCTAAGTACCTTCCACTACCCTCATAGGGAACCATCTACACGCTAATCTGGACAATCCTGGAAAATGTCATCAAATTCGGATGAAAAACTAAGTGAGTAGATGTATATGATTGGATCAAAAAAAGACTTAGCCTCGGCTGGGATTCGAACCCGCGACCCCTGGGGGACAGTTGAAATCATGGCTGTTACAAGGAATTCACGTTTGCGCATGCGCAGTCGCTTCTATCAGTCCAGGGATGATGAGTTTCATAGGGGACTATCTACAACATAATCCGCATAATCCCTGAAAATTTCATCGAAATCGGGTGGAAATGTGGAAGTTATGGCCGTTACAAGGAAATCACGTTTGCGCATGCGCACTGGCTACTATCAATCCGAAGGTGGTGATTTTCATAGGGGACCATCCAAATACTAATCTGTAACATCCCTGAAAACTTCATTGAAATCGGATGGAAAATGTTGAAGTTATGGCCGTTACAAGGAATTCACGTTTGCGCATGCGCAGTCGCTTCTATCAGTCCGGGGATGATGATTTTCATAGGGGACCGTCTACACACCAACCCGCACAATCCCTGAAAATTTCATCGAAATCAGACAATAACTTCGTATAGTTATGCGCGTTACAAGGAATTCATGACAGACAGACAGACAGACAGACCAAAATTGTTCAGAAAGGTCTAAAACGCGAGTGGAAATTTTGATTTTGGAGAACTTTTTTCTTTCGTCCTTGAAAAGTGAAAACAAAGCTTCCGCTACCTTGGTAGACTCGGAAGCAAAATTAGTTGTTGTTGAGATTCTCCTATATTTTAATTTTTTGCAAGTAATATTCAGTCGATTTTGGAAAACTTTTATAATATTCATAGGGATTATTTAATTATCATCAAGGAAGTTAGATTAAATAGGAGAATGGAATAAGGAAGTACGTATTTTGCCATGGATACTAGCCCGCAATACACCAGAGAGTTGAAAAGGTTGGTAACTACAACAGATAGCGGATGATATGCAAACTAGCGCCGGGCCCAGCGGTGCAAGAAAAGCAGTTCAAAAACGCTGCAAATTATTACACAATGGTTTATTATTTTTCTATATAGATCACTCGTCTAAAAAATCACCAACCATCCAATATGAAGGAAAAAAAAAAATAAATAAAAAATAAAAAATAAATAAATAAAAAAGAAAATAAAATAAAAAAAAATTCATAAAAAATAAATGAAAATCACCAACTATCGATCGCATTTCGGTCAGCTCTAATTTGAACGGAAATTAGGCCTCTTTTGCGATTCACACTCGTGTTTTGATTTATATATATATATATATTTCAATATAAACCCTTAAATTTTCGTAGGGAGCGAACGGTTTGTCCTACAGAGCTCCGCGTGGTCTCAAAAAATTCTAAAAATTCTATAGAATCCTAAATTGAAGGAAAAACAATACCTTTAAATCGAAATTTTTTGAGTTAGGGCGTTTTCAAAATTTCAAAATTGATTTTGGAACCCTTAGAAGTGACCTACATCAACCAAAAGCTTCGGGGCACAACTAGACCCCAAATGGAGCCTACATACCAAATTTCATCAAAATTGGTCAATGCTAAGTGGCAAAAGTGCCGCGTACGGCGGACGGACGGCCAAATTTTTATTCGATTTTTGGATTCTACGTACCATGAAACGTAAACCATCAAATTTTGAGGGGGTGTTGAAAATTTTTTTTTCTTGGTCGATTCCAAAGGTTCATTATTGAAAATAATAAACCAAAAATGAATTTTTCGGGTGACAGACGACGACCGGTGGGGTGGCGGGGGGTTATCGCTGTGTCAAGTATTAAAATACCCCCCACTACCACACCATCAGCCATGGCAAACAATCGAGAAACTGTTTTGTGACCTTGAATGGAGAGAAACTTGGAAGGTAAGCCATGGATACTATAGCCCTCGCATGGCAAAACATATCATATCCATCCACCCACATTATCTCAAGGATGGGAAGCAGTTCGTTTTTTCGCCGCCGCAAATAGCATCTGTTTGACATTGACTGGTGTCCCGTTCCCGATTTTACTGTATTTTACTGTACCTAATCGTTTTTCTTGTTGATAGACACTTGGAAATAATTGCATAACATTGTAGAATGAAGATTTCACATCTTATTAGGTCTAAATTCAGAGTCTCCCTTTTTGGTTTATTATTTTCAATAATGAACCTTTGGAATCGAACAAGAAAAAAAAATTTAACACCCCCTCAAAATTTTATGGTTTACGTTTCAAGGTACGTAGAATCCAAAAATCGAATAAAAATTTGGCCGTCCGTCCGCCATACGCCGTACGCGGCACTTTTGCCACTTAGCATTGATCGATTTTGATGAAATTTGGTATGTAGGCTCCATTTGGGGTCTAGTTGTGCCCCGAAGCTTTTGGTTGATGTAGGTCACTCCTAAGGGTTCCAAAATCAATTTTGAAATTTTGAAAACGCCCTAACTCAAAAAATTTTGATATAAAGGTATTGTTTTTCCTTCAATTTAAGATTCTATGGAATTTTTAGAATTTTTTGAGACCACGCGGAGCTCTGTAGGACAAACCGTTCGCTCCCTACGAAAATTTAAGGGTTTATATTGAAATATATATATATATATATATGAATCAAAACACGAGTGTGAATCGCAAAAGAGGCCTAATCTCCGTTCAAATTAGAGCTGACCGAAATGCGATCGATGGTTGGTGATTTTGATTTTTTTTTTTTGATTTTTTTCTTCTTTTCTTCTTTTTCTTTTTTTTCTACAAAATCACCAACCATCCAATATGAAGAGAAAACTCTTCATATTGGATGGTTGGTGATTTTGTAGACGAGTGATCTATATAAAAATAATAAACCGTTGTGTAATAATTTGCAGCGTTTTTGGTTTACTATTTCAATTTTTTTAGTGTTAAAAATTTTTTTCTTCGTCGATTCTAAAGGTCTACTATTGAAAATAATAAACCAAAACATGTTCAATTTCTTCCGATTTTCCAAAAAATTGAACGTTTTAGAGCGTAACTTTAAAAACAATGTATCCAAAACATCGAAATTAGCACATACCGCATTTTCGACATTTTTACTCATAGGTTGCCCCTCTGAGTAGCACCACAATGAGAAATTTCATCTGAAATCATTCAAATGGACGAATGAGATTTACCAAAAGACAGATTTCCAAATATCTAGAAACTGAAAATGACATCGGAACAGCCGTAGTATTTCTCCTCGAGCAGCTCTCACTAATACTCAAGGTGTCTGAAGGACTTGAAAATTCTTCGATAACATACGACCACTTTGTTCTTCGAGATGTTTATTTGGGACTCGGCTGTAAAGGGGAGGATCGTTGCACTGTGTACGCCCCTAATTTAGTTGGCGTTCTATGACATCGTAAGGTCGCTCGAAGACAGGGCGAACTGACTGTTCCAAATGCATTCCAAACAAATTTACGACGAGCGGCCCGCCGTCTCTAATTTTAAAAGTTCATTTTGTAAAAGCGTGGGGTTCGTCGGAATTTCACTTGTAGAACTGACCAAGACAACATCTTCGTCATATTTATTTCGGTTCTAAGGCGTTTCGATTGGCGATTTGATTGAGAAAGCTAATTTTGGTTAGAAATTAATCTCTTCAATCGAATGGAAAGTATAGCTTCCTTACAATCAATGTCATGGTCATTATGTGAATGGTTAATGGACATGATGCTAAAACGTTCGTACTCACGAAAACACATTTACAGGGTGTTTCATAAGCAACGGACTACCGTTTCTACTTTCGTTATTTGTGTGAAAATCAAAAAACTTGTCGAAGTAATCTCCCCTTATTTTTTGCAAATAATTCGAATATCACATTTTCACCCGTCGCGCATGAGCGCAAATGCGCGCAGTGCGGCAACTTTGTTTTTTTTTTTAAACGAAACCCGCCATTTTGGTTTATTATTTTCAATAATGAACCTTTGGAATCGACCAAGAAAAAAAAATTTCAACACCCCCTCAAAATTTGATGGTTTACGTTCCAAGGTACGTAGAATCCAAAAACCGAATAAAAATTTGGCCGTCCGTCCGCCGTACGCCGTACGCGGCACTTTTGCCACTTAGCATTGACCGATTTTGATGTAATTTGGTATGTAGGCTCCATTTGGGGTCTAGTTGTGCCGCGAAGCTTTTGGTTGATGTAGGTCACTCCTAAGGGTTCCAAAATCAATTTTGAAATTTTGAAAACGCCCTAACTCAAAAAATTTCGATATAAAGGTATTGTTTTTCCTTCAATTTAGGATTCTATGGAATTTTTAGAATTTTTTGAGACCACGCGGAGCTCTGTAGGACAAACCGTTCGCTCCCTACGAAAATTTAAGGGTTTATATTGAAATATATATATATATAAATCAAAACACGAGTGTGAGTCGCAAAAGAGGCCTAATCTCCATTCAAATTTTAGCTGACCGAAATGCAATCAATAGTTGGTGATTTTGATTTTTTTTATTTAAAAAAAAAATTTTTTTTGATTTTTTTTTTTTTGATTTTTTTTTTCTTTTTTTTTTCTTCATATTTGATGGTTGGTGATTTTGTAGACGAGTGATCTATATAAAAATAATAAACCGTTGTGTAATAATTTGCAGCGTTTTTTGTTACAGATTCAGATTCTACGTCAAATTTTATGAACATTTTACATAACTTTTTCCTTAGCACGCGCAACCTGCTCATCGATGCGCAGCCCAGGGATTGTGCCACAATTGAGATGAAGCTTGACCTCAACTGTGGCACATCACTTAGCACTGTTTTTTTCGCTGAATCTCGTGGTGATATCCCTTTCTTGATTCGGTTTCATTTAACCGAATTTACAGCACAAAAAGTCGCTTTTTGAGGAGTAAATCATCGATTTTCCGTGCAATCTTTTCCGAGTATCGTTTACTTCACGAATTATTTCTCCTCTGACACAATTAAAGAGCTGGGCCGAAAAGGAGTGCGTGTTCCTTTTTTGAATTTTACAGGAGAGCCAAAAAACGAATCTCAATCATGCGGTCACGAATTCACAAGCTAAATCGAACATGTACCCCTGTTCCATCAGATTTCCCACAAGCTAATAATATATTAATACGTACCGTTTAATAATATAAGAAAGCTTTCTATTTGTGGCGCAGTTACACATTATAGCATTTACGAATTTATTTCAACCCTTTAGGTACAAAATAATGTAAACCCTTTACAAAATTATTTCAACCTTTTACAAATAAAGGTGAAAAGGGTTTCAATAATTTTGTGAAGGTTTTGAATAAATTTCTAAAAGGTTGAAATAATTTTGTAAAGGTTTGAAATAAATTTGTAAATGCTATATGTCTTTATAATTTCTATCTGAAGGACGTTCCCTAAAATTCATAATTTTTCCAAACAATAAATTTTCATTTTTTATAAGTAAACGTTTTATAAGTTTATAAATTCTATAAAAATTCTAATGAAAACCGACTTTGAAGAACGAAAAACACAAACGTTTGATAGCTTAGAATTGCGAGAAGAAAACAGGCGGTCGTCGGGTTTTGAGTAACTCATCGGGTGATCGTCCTAGCAACGGGAACATGTAACCCTATTCGTCTATTGCAGGCGTCACATTTTCACTTGCTCTCATCGCAAAAAAACAACCATGAAGTTTAAAATATCGATATTTTATTCTATAATCGTGTAGAGGAAACCTGAAGCTTCAATTTGACGGGAACATTTTTTTCGTAAAAAGTGACATGTAGGTCACCCTTTTCCTACCCCTTTTCGGCCCAGCTCTTCAATTTTATAAATTTTCAAGTTTTTTACACTTCATCGAGACTGATTCATTTCCCTTCATGAGAAAATCGACGATTTCCACCTCAAAAAGTGATTGTTTCGGGTGTAAAAGCGGTAAAATTAAATCAAATCAAGAAAGAGATATCACCACGATATTCAGGGTAGAAAAACAGTGCTAAGTGATGTGCCACAGTTGAGGTCTTCAGCTCAATTGTGGCACAATCCTTGGGTGCGCGCGTGAGAAAAAAAAAGTTATCGAAGTAAAACATTCATAAAATTTGACGTAGCATCCGAATCTGCAATAAAAATGGGGAGTTTCAATGTAAAAAAAAACAAAAAACAAAGTTGGTGCACACTGCGCGCATGCGCGACGCGCGAACATAGACATTGTTCGAATTCTTTGCAAATAATATGAGGGGAAGTTACTTCGACAAGTGTTTTGATTTTCACACAAATAACGGAAATAGAAAGGGTGGTCCGTTACTTATTAAACACCCTGTATTAATAATAAAATGTCCAAATTTTCTGACATGAAACGTGAACCTTACAATCAAGTTGATGGTTTCTTAGGTGTTAGAAACATCAACGCAACTAACGATTCTTCGTAACTTCACTCCTAAAATGAAGATATCAGAGAAAGAGGGTGTTACTAATGCTACAGAAACCTGATTCCGAGCAATTTTGACTTAAGTCTTTTTTCTTTTTGTTACAAGGTAGGTAAAACACTGCTAAAAACCGGCTTTTACCAGGGTATTCCAAGACAGCTTACGTTACCTGAAAATCCTAACATATCCGCTAAAAATTCAAGGCATCACGCATGGGGACTCCGTTTTCAACTCAACCTCTCGCTACTCAAACTTAATTGGTCGAACTAAAAAAAAGCGATAGAGAAGAGGCCACACGGCTTAAAAACCTCTCCATTGTGTTTCTGCTTTGCTGCAAATAGGTAACGTTTAATTGGATGGAAAATTCGGTTTCCGTGTCCGCGGTGATTTTTCGAGCACGGAATCCAATGCGATTTTCAGTTCTGTCCGAGGGCTTCTCATGTGGGAGGATGAGAAGCGGAATTAGCGGAGGGAGACAAATTGTCGTGGACGATTCGACGATGGGAGAATTAGAGATAATTGATCATTAACATAATTTTCGTGTATTATACGCGAAGGAAAAACAGTATGAATGGAGTCTTGTTTCTGGAAGGACTTTTTTAAAAGAAGCGACGGTCGTTTTGGGCCAATTTTCGGCGTAATTTGGCTGTTAATTTCGGATTGTTGGCGTAACTGTGTTTACTGCACGCGTGGGCCGTCATGGTGATGGAAGAAATTACACAATCACGGTTCGGTTGTGAAGAGGTTCAAGTACAGCGTTTCAAATTGGAGCTACTACAATATAGCTGAAATGCCCTGATTTTGTGCTCAGGAAGAATTAAGACTCTTCCATTATTTCAAATTGAGCCATGAAGTAATGAATCTTTCTAGCTAAACACATAGGACTCAGAATGAAATGATAACTGCGATTAGCACTCTGACGACTGGCAGGGCATCCAAACTGGATAATATCGATGTAGAAACTTATCCTGAATCTGTTGCCAATGCACTGTTCCTCGTGACGATTCGATGTACCTTTCGATGCGATATTTAACATCGAAATAATATCGGAAGACAGTATCGATATCGGTAAAATATCGGAAGAAAAATATCGATATCACTAATATCGATAGAATATCGAAACAAAAATATTGATGTAACTTTGTCTCTGATTTTTTATTTTGCATCTTTTTTTCATCATTATCAGTGATATCGATAGAATATTTTTAAAAAATACTGATTTCACTGATATCGAATATGTTTTTGCATCTTTTTTTTACGAAAATATCGATGTGACATTGTCACTGATATCTAATGTTTTTGCGTCTTTTTTTAATCAATATCAGTGATATTGATAGAATATTGAAAGAAAAATACTGATTTCTCTGATATCGAATATGTTTTTGCATCTTTTTTAAAAAATCAATATCAGTGATATCGATAGAATATCGAAAGAAAAATACTGAAATCGAATATGTTTTGTCATCTTTTTTAATCAATATCAGTGATTAACATAAATTATCGAAAGAAGAATATCGATTTCACTGATATCGAATGTGTTTTTGCATAAATTTATCGATTAGGAGAAATTGATATATTACAGTAGGAAGGAATGTAACCATCACAAACGGTAATTTTTTTCTTTCGATATCAATATCTTTCTTTCGATATTCGATAATATCGCAAGAAAAATATCGATACAAATATCGGAAATATCGAAACAAAATATCGATATCAATAAATATCGAAAGTATCGAATCGTCACTAACAGTTCCCTAACAATAGCTGTTTGTGGGATCTGGCGGGGTCTGGAGATCGACCTGGGTAACCTCTCCTCATTAGCGCTATCTTGTGTTTTTCACGATCACTAGCACTCGGTTAGTTTCGTTATCACGTTACCAAATTATCACATTAGGTACCAATAAAAATTTGTTCTTGTCGTTTAATCTAGGCATCGCATTATGTGCGAGTAAACAAGACTTTATTCTTTACATTTGATTCCATGATATCTTACCTCAAATTTTGAAGGTAGGACCTTACTTATCTTGTGAAGAATCAATAATATGGGTAATAATTATCGCCTCACTGCGCGATAAATAAGTGGACTTTTCAAGCGAGCCATTCTAACAGTGTCGTTTTTCAAGTAAGTGTCTTGAATTTCTCCTTTTTTTCAAGGTAAATGTCGTGGTGTTAACCCTAGTTGGACCATAGTAAAACTCTTCAGGTGTCCCAAAGTGTCACCGGAGTAACCATAATAAAATTGCAATTTAAAATTTAATGGATAGCAGAATTTGTTTAGGGCTACTGAATCCTGAAAATGGAGTTATGACCAAAAATTTCTGAAGAAATTTCTTCAGTTTTTTTTCTTTTTTCTATTTATAGAAGAAACATTTTTCAAAATTTTTGTCTTATCATTTTTTTTTACTTTTAATAACTTACAAAAATTTCAGCTCAATCCACTAGGTAATTCTTAAATTTCAATGTAAATCTATTTAGTCTGTTGACACCTTGGGACAGTAGTGAAATTGCTAAGACTTTTTCGGTGACACTAGTGACAACATGGTCCAATTGGGGTTGAAAATGTTCATCTGATTACCCTAACATCTAGAGCCAGCTTACCTGAACAATGAGAATTTTTTGAAAGGTACGTAGGAAGGAAGCTCCTACTACTGAAAGATTTTGTTAACTACCCCGTTGTTTACAGCCTTTTTCTGGGCTACGCCTCATGTTTTGAGTTGAAGTTGAATACAATGCAATACGTGAATCAGTTCAAACCATGGAGCTACGGAAGGGAGAATCGATTGGAAACGCTAACGGCCAGAAGCATAGGTGATTATTACATATACAGGAAATTAATTACCTGAAGTATTATTTCGTACATTATGTTCCGTCAATAGATCACAGAATACTGAGAACTCCGTGGACTCCAGGTATTCCGTAGATCCGTGGAATTAGTAGGTCTTTCCACCTGAAAAATGCAAGGTAGCGCTAGTGTGTGTGTGTGTGTGTGTGTGTGAGGGGGGGGGGTTTACCCAGGTCGATGTCTATCAGTAAGATCATCAATGGTTTATCTTGAACATGATGTCATACTAGAGAGCCACCACTAGAGAGCAAAATTCGCCCTTTGCTGCACGACTTTCTTCTCGTCATAAAGCAGTCTTGTGAATAACCCCTTTCTTTTTTGCCAAGCTTTCGACATGGTAGAAGGGAAAGACTCTGGATGGGCAAAGAAAATCAGGGGTGCCTGAAAGGATCATAAAGCTGCTCCGGTATAAATAATGGGTATGCCTCGATGGTAAGACGTGAACATATGCTGACAGACGTAGGACATGCTGACGGATTGGATATCCACCAACATAGGCGTTAGGCAGGGATGTCTACCATCACTTCTTCTGTTTATTTTCCCCTTGCAAGAAGTTATGAGACGTACACAGGTGGAGAAGCAGGAGAATACAGTGCGGAGTCACCAATAGGCTCGAATACCTTGAGTATGCAGATGAAGTCATTCTTTTTGTCCATCCATTCTCGGATTCCAAGGACCAGTAAATGATCTGGCAGCTACTCGGAAAAATTAAGCCCTAATGATAATTAGGTCTTTGGAAATGCGGCTGAATGCATCCGATGAATACCATTTGTAATTGATATAAGAACAACGCCTTTGTACTAAGAGCTTTCGAGCTGGAGCATTTTAAACATTGAATCCCTAGGATTACAATTTTATTTTGCTCTATTTTTAAGGCTCATTATGCGTGATCTATTATAATAAATCTGTTACGAGTTTTTAGGCTCGTAAACGATCTTATAATTTACCTAGTTTTTGGAATTTAATAGGGTCAGTTTTGTGAATTTATGATGATTAAAAATGGTGCCTTTTCGTAGAGACGGATCTGAAAGACTCGGCAGGGAGCAAAATTTTGTTAGTGAATTTTGTTAACTCATTCAGCGAGACGGAACTGCCGTACTTGGTTAAGGGATGACAACTTTTCAGCGAGACGGATCTGCCAAGCAAGGAGGGAGAGAGGTATTCCTAGGAGGGTGTTGCCCGATTCTCGTGTGCTATCCGGTTCCTGATACCCGTGCTTTGTTGTGGAGGAATGTACACGAGTTATTACAAAATAGTGGTGAGAATCATAACAAAATCAAAATCGTTAGATCTTGATGACATTTTTCAACCCCGAATTACCACCTATACTCTTGCCTTTATTTAAAGAGCTCTGGGATTTTTGAAGGCCCCGAAGGTTCGGCATCGCTGCAAGAATCCGAGCCCCAGCGGAAGGTCGAGGTATACCTGCGCGACCCCTCCGCCCGTGAACCCCCCCAACAGTTTACCCTCTTCTGCAAATGCACACTTGATTCACAAATTATTTCGATCATCCCATCACCAAAATTGTGATCAGCGAGAAAAATTTAACATATTGAGTATAAACTCGAGGCAGGTACGATTAAAAAAGAGTGATGAGGAACATTCAAGTATATTGTCTTACAGCAGAGATTTTTAACCTACCTATATCTTGATTCCAGGTATTTCCCAAATATAAGTTATACATTTAATAATAATTTTTTCTGAGCTTTGTTTACCGTATTATTGTTACAGGAAGAGGGATGATGGGTTTTGACCACGAAGGGTTGTGACCGCCAAGGGTTGAGACCCCAAGGTGAGCACCTTGCAACGTTGCCACCTCTTGGCAGGGAAGGGGTTTTGGAACCCGCGGTCCAGAGCTCTTTAAATAAAGGCAAGAGTATAGAGCTCTGAATTCATGAGGATGAACCATCGTTATACGAGCGTTGATTGGGAAATTCATTAGAATTACACGCGGCTCCCAACGTACATAGCCCTCATACGGTTACAACTATCATCTTCATAATAAACCGTTGTGTAATAACATCCAGTTTTTTTTTTTTTTTTTTAATAAGTATATATATGAAAAGGGAAGAGAACTATGAACGAAAATTCTTCATGTTGTCTTCTGGTCAATGGAATTGCACCTTACACGACCAGTGTTCGGGAGACAAAATTTCAATAAAACACCCACTCGTCCCGTCTTTAAGAAGAGAACATTCTCATAGGGAACTAAATTTAGATCACTTACTCCAAGAAGGAGGGGAAAGGGGTTTTTAGCCGCACTGTAAACATGCCACGTCGCTCCCAGCCTGTGATTTATAGTTTACAACTCGGATGTAATTATTTTGGGAAGCCACATTCGAGCTTCTCCCTCCACTGAAATGCTCTCCGGATTATATGCGGTGTCTTATCATTTTTTCGAAGTTTGATGTTGATTGGCGTCTGTGAGCTTCTCTCATTTTTTTAAAAGTGTTCTCCTCTGATCTATTTTTTCCGGTCTTTTCGTCTCGATCGATGATTCACCCATTTCTCGCCTCACCGCTTCATCGGAGTTGTTATTTTGGGAGGCGGCCAGTTTCTGATAATGCGCGTTCTTTTGAATCAACGGTCATAAATGAACTGCGTAATGTCAATTATATAGCACTCATTTTAAGGTACTAGAATTAATTGGATTTTATTGAAGATGCCTTCTATGTACTGTTCCTGATGTCTACCAAGATTTTATGTTTGATAAAGAGTGGGAGATTCTGGATAGTAGGGAAAATGAGAGAGGATAGAAAGATCAGGTGTGTCAAAAGTGGTTGGGAGGAACCCTTGTGGATGGGAGAAGACAGTCGGATCAGCTGTTTGAGAGGATTGAAATGATTTGCACCCTACAGATATCACAGCTACAGAAAGGAAACTGCAAAGTTCATACACCAGTTGAACATAAAAGTAAATCCTATCATCTAGGATACTTCTTAGCAATAAGTTCACTTTCATGAGCAATATCTGATTGAGAACATTTATTGGACGTATCAACCTTACCTAAACAGCTCGATGGTCCAGAAATAAATTCTCTGGGAAACATGCTGCATCCTACCAAACTCTAAACCCTTTTTGAAGAGTTTGATTCCAGGAGGTACTATATCTATTTTGGTGAGGAAAACGCGAAAAAACATAGCGACCTAAAAAACGTGCTAAAAACCAATGATGTTATTTTTTATATATTTCTAAATAATAATAAATATTTTTGTAAAAAAAGGTGAATAAGTTCAGAGTTTAAAATAATTTTCAACGAGATTTAAAATATCAGATTTATGTATATACCTAGTACTTTTTGAAAACAAACGAAGTGGATAAAGTACTTTTTGAAACAAAACGGATAAGAGACCGCCATTGTGCTGGATATACCTAGCACCTTTTGAAATTAAACGGAATATTCACCCTCGTTTTTCGAGGGAATAGATTATCTTTTGCTCCAAAACGATTGCATTTTTGTGAAGAACTACCCCTTTTGAAACTCTGGGAAAGTGTTAACTCAATTTCGATAAAAATGGTCTTTAGTATCTTTTGGAATCGAACCCCTCAATTTTACCTTACCAGAGTGAGTCAATGTACAAATACCAAAATTTTTACAAACCTCGTTAACGTACAAACATCATTAAAATTCTGGGTGCCTTCATCAGAAAATTTGAATACAGGTTGCTAAGGACGCTAAACTGAGCACAACTCGAAGAAGCGAACAGCGAAAATTTCAACGGAGATTTCACACTCGTGTTTTTGACTTATCGATAGACCAACATTTACACTCTCATAGGGAATAAACGGTTGGTCCTACAAAGCTCTGGATGGTCTCATTCGATTCTAAAAGTTCACTACTAATTTAACCTTATGTCGGTTGCGCCTTCTCACACGCAAAGTAGGTCGCGCTGCTGGGTTTACACCGCAGTCATTCTCGTTGCGTATTTTGCTCAAAATTGGAAAATTAGGCAATCTGCGAGACAAACTGAGTTATGCTTGCTTCAGTTAACATTTTTATTCATACAATGATTGGAAAATATTGGAGTGAATATGTAAACTTGAACAAAACAATAAAACCTCAAAAAGTCTCGTCGCTCAGATGTTCAAACACCGCTAGGTACTCGGCGCTTTCAGGTGTCGTTCAGAGTAGCAATTTTTTCGTCGCTCACAAGGTGGCGACGTATTTGCAACTTAGAGAGTGGGATCCTAAACAATAAATACAGTTGGGCGAATTTTCGAAAATTTGGTCAAAGGGCAATCTTTTTTTCCGAGTGCGGTGTAAACACCGCAGGCGCGACCGACGAATGGTTAAATTGAAGAAATCAATATCTTAATATCGAAATTTTTTGAGCTAGGGCAACATGAAAATTTTAACCCTTACAAGTGACCTACACCAAACAAAATCTTGGGGGCATAACTAGACCCCAAATGGAGCATATGCACCATATTTCATCAAAATCGGTCTATGGTAACTAAGGAAAGTGCCGCGTACGGCGAACGGAAGGCCAAATTTTCATTAAATTTTTGGATTCCACATACTTTGAAAAGTAAAACCAACAAACTTATCCTAATTCTGATTATTGGTGACAGAGCCAGTAACTCAGATCAGCAATGTTCTTATGAACAATATCCATTTTGCCAATGGAGTGCACCTTTCCACTGACGAGTCTTACATTCTAGTAGCTGAAACTCAACGGGCAAGGATACACAGGTAATTTAGTGGAATAGCGAAATGGTAAAACACGTATCCGATTTTGGTTCAACTGATAGTGAAGATCAGAAAATTCTCACAGGTGTACAGTAATTCTCATAGATATACTACTACCCTTGGCACAAGAAACCTCGAATAATTAGAACTAATGTAACTAGGGACTACCAACTAAGGTATCTTCTAAGACAGAAAAACGAAGATGCCTTCCTATCTACTCCCCGTCGCAGAAATTAAGCTGGACTTTTCAATGGGGTCAATCAACCCAACAATGGACTGTCCAAACTACCATCATCTGTAGGCTATCCCACACAAGCCCTGAAATTCATCAAAATTGGACCATAATTTCCATAATAAGGATTAGCATTTTTTTTCTTGGTCGATTCAAAAGGTTCATTTTCGAAAATAATAAACCAAAATACTAAATCATTCTTAGTTGTAACGTGCATAGAAGTCCTGAAGGCATCGACAAAGTTTCTTCCCTAAAATTAGCATCTCGATTGTCGATCCTGGATTTTCAGGTTGTCACTGACCTAGTGGGCTAAAATAAACAAATATGCAAGATAACATTTTGGTTTTTGAGATTTTTTTTTTTTCATCTTTCAAAAGTGAAAAGAATGTTTCCCCTATCTTGATAGACTCGGAAGCAAAATCATCTTCGAGATTACAACGTGCCTACCTGCCCACCTTGAACGTATCTACCATATCACACCCAACCTATCACTATCTTACCGGGAATCTGATTTGGGGAAAGGTAGCAGCTCCCCTCGATCACGTTCAATCCACGATATCTCTAATTACCCAATTAAGAGTCGAGTGCGCCGCACGTGGTCTGCCGTTATCTGCCCCATCTCGGCCGTTAAGTTTAGTTAACCCTTACGGCGTTAAATTAACCCTTACCGCCCTCAACCTCCTCAGGAATTATTAAAAGAACATCAAGTGACCTAATCTAAAATCTAAAGGCGCGTGCTGGTTATTTACTTCACGCCAACCACATGTTTCTGATCAGGTGGCGGTTTCCTGTTTTTCGGAAATGGGTCTTTGTCGAGGAGACTACCAAACTGGGAACTTTTCAGGAAGTTTACTGATATTGAAGATTTACCTGACATCGCAACTATCGCGAAGGGTTTGCAATGACGAGAAGGGTATCGGAAAGTTATTTTCAGTATAAATTTTTCAAATTACTAGATCTAAATGTGGGTTGTGTGGCCCAAAATGACAGCACTACACCTGCTCCATCACAGATCCAAACCTCCGAAGGAAGTGTTGAAACTGGGACATCGATATCGATAATATCGAAACATCGGTGTTTTGCTCGTAATATCGATGTTTTTACATCGATGTTTTACATTCAATGTTTTTCAAACATCGATGTTTCGGTCCGATGATATCGATATGTCGAGGAGATGGTTTGACAACATCGTTTGACAAATTTGACCTTCTAGGTACAGCAAGGGAACCAGACAAAATTCGATTTCAGACCAGATAACTTCATTGAATTTTCTTGGAATTTGAAGAACACCTCCTAACTTTCAGTCATCACTTTATGTAACAGGATAATTACTGGAAAACAATAGAAAAAAGTCTCTTAATGCTTGAACCAATCATTGAAATGGGGAAAAAATGGGATATCGAAATGAAGTGCATATAAATCGGATAATTTATCACGAATGAAAAACGTCTGCCAAGTGGGTGTGGCACATAGCTTCCTCGTACCCATAACCCGATTATATAGATGGTCCGATGCATAGTAGTTAATCTCAAAGCACCAATCTCTAAGTACCTTTTACTACCCTCACAGGGGACCATCTACGCGCTAATCTGTAACATCCCTGAAAATTTCATTGAAATCGGATGGAGAATGTAGAAGTTATGGCCGTTACAAGGAATTCACGTTTGCGCATGCGCAGCAGCTACTATCAGTCCGGGGGTGATGATCTTCATAGGGGACCATTTAAATACTGATGTATAACATTCCTGAAAATTTCATTGAAATCGGATGGAGAATGTAGAAGTTACGGCTGTTACAAGAAATTCACGTTTGCGCATGCGCAGTCGCTTCTATCAGTCCGAGGATGATGATTTTCATAGGGGACCGTCTACACAACAACCCGCACAATCCCTGAAAATTTCATCGAAATCGGAAAATAACTTCGTATAGTTATGCGCGTTACAAGGAATTCATGACAGACGGACAGACACACAGACAGACAGACACAGACACACAGACACACGGACACACAGACACGGAACCAAAATTGTTCAGAAAGGTCTAAAACGCAAAACGCGAGTGAAAATTTTGATTTTGGAGAACTTTTTTTTTTCCGTCCTTGAAAAGTGAAAACAAAGCTTGCTTTCCGACAAAGGTTGCTTCCGCTACCTTGGTAGACTCGGAAGCAAAATTATAATGGAGTAGGTTATCTAGTAAAATAAAATCACGTTAAAAGAAAACATATCCAATTCGTATGAATGGAGGAAGAGCAGCCTCATCAGGTTTTTTCCTTGACTCTAATTAGTTGACAAATTAATTAAGTTTCCCGCTTTTTAAAAACATCGATTTTGCTTCCGAGTCTACCAAGGTAGCGGAAGCTTTGTTTTCACTTTTCAAGGATGAAAAAAAAAAGTTCTCCAAAATCAAAATTTTCACTCGCGTTTTGCGTTTTAGACCTTTCTGAACAATTTTGGTTCCGTGTCTGTGTGTCTGTGTGTCTGTCTGTCTGTCTGTCATGAATTCCTTGTAACGCGCATAACAATACGAAGTTACTGTCCGATTTCGATGAAATTTTCAGGGATCGTGCGGGTTGGTGTGTAGACAGTCCCCTATGAAAATCATCATCCCCGGACTGATAGAAGCGACTGCGCATGCGCAAACGTGAATTCCTTGTAACGGCCATACCGTCTACATTTTCCATCCGATTTCGATGAAATTTTCAGGAATCGTGCGGGTTGGTGTGTAGACAGTCCCCTATGAAAATCATCATCCCCGGACTGATAGAAACGACTGCGCATGCGCAAACGTGAATTCCTTGTAACGGCCATAACTTCTACATTTCCCATCCGATTCCAATGAAATTTTCAGGGATCGTGCAAGTTGGTGTGTAGACGGTCCCCTATGAAAATCATCACCTTCGGACTGATAGTAACCACTGCGCATGCGCAAACGTGAATTTCCTTGTAACGGCCATAACTTCCATTTTTCTACCCGATTTCGATGAAATTTTCAGGGATCGTGCGGGTTGGTGTGTAGACGGTCCCCTATGAAAATCATCATCCCCGGACTGATAGAAACGACTGCGCATGCGCAAACGTGAATTCCTTGTAACGGCCATAACTTCTACATTTCCCATCCGATTCCAATGAAATTTTCAGGGATCGTGCAAGTTGGTGTGTAGACGGTCCCCTATGAAAATCATCACCTTCGGACTGATAGTAACCACTGCGCATGCGCAAACGTGAATTTCCTTGTAACGGCCATAACTTCCACTTTTTCTACCCGATTTCGATGAAATTTTCAGGGATTATGCGGATTAGGTTGTAGATGGTCCCCAATGAAGATACCTTCGGACTGATAGTACCCACTGCGCATGCGCAAACGTGCATGATGATGCATCGGATCATCTATACAATCGGGTTATGGATACCAGGAAGCTATGTGCCACACCCACTTGGCAGACGTTTTTTACCTTACGATGATATCGACATCGATGTTTTTCATACGATGTTTCATCGACATCGATGTTTTTCATACGATGTTTCATCGATATCGATGTTTCTATGAAATATCGACATCGACATCGATGTTTTCCGTTCGATGTCCCATCCCTAGTTGGAACCCTTCCTATAACTGGTTATGTTGCCTGGTAAGTTTAAAATCAGGCATTGTGTACAATGCCTAGGTAATGTATAGAATGCCCGAATGGCTCAGGCAAATATAAAAGAAATCTCATTCTATACTTTACCTACTCATTGTATAGAATGCCTGATCGTGCACTCGGCAAAGTGTGATTTGAAAGGGATTGTTAAGGATCGGACAATCAATAGGTAGTGGCCAGGGGTTTGTTAGACGTTCGTGCGAGACCAGGTGCCAAACCAAAAACGCTGCAAATTATTACACAATGGTTTATTATTTTTCTATATAGATCACTCGTCTACAAAATCACCAACCATCCAATATGAAGAAAAAAAAAATCGAAAAAAAAAAAAAATCAAAATCACCAATCATCGATTGCATTTCGGTCAGCTCTAATTTGAACGGAGATTGACCTCTTTTGCGTTCACACTCGTGTTTTGAATTATATATATATATATTTCAATATAAACCCTTGAATTTTCGTAGGGAGCGAACGGTTTGTCTTACAGAGCTCCGCGTGGTCTCAAAAAATTCTAAAAATTCTATAGAATCTTAAATTGAAGGAAAAACAATACCTTTATATCAGAATTTTTTGAGTTAGGGCGTTTTCAAAATTTCAAAATTGATTTTGGAACCCTTAGAAGTGACCTACATCAACCAAAAGCTTCGGGGCACAACTAGATCCCAAATGGAGCCTACATACCAAATTTCATCAAAATCGGTCAATGCTAAGTGGCAAAAGTGCCGCGTGCGGCGGACGGACGGCCAAATTTGTATTCAATTTTTGGATTCTACGTATCTTGAAACGTAAACCATCAAATTTTGAGGGGGTGTTAAATTTTTTTTTCTTGGTCGATCCAAAGGTTCATTATTGAAAATAACAAACCAAAATGTCAGTGCGTAAATAAAGGACTTCAATGCAATTCTAAGTTGCACGGATCACTTTCTTGCTGGAATAAGTAAGCGTTTGCATGTTATATTCCATATTGATTGAGACCCTCAACTGATGCCTCAACTGCGCAAGATGTGCAACACTGAAGATACTGCCTTCATAACCAACAGCAAAATTTGCTTTAATCAGTGTTTTTCTTTTCATTACCCAAAGCAATTTGTGGTTTCAAATAGAGTCCTCTTTTGCATTATGCAAATATACATCTAGACCCAATCACATTTACCCTATTGTCTCCGAGTCTGCCAAAATAGTGGAAGCATTGATTTCGCTTTTCAAGGGTAAAAAGTCCATTCATGCAGAATGAATTAATGAGCGAATTTTCAAAGAAATCTTTCAGTTGAAAGTTTGGTTAAGAAAAGGAACAATGGTGTTGCAATTTCTTTTAGAATTTTTTTTATACGATTCTTGGTTTTTTCGATTTTTAGTATAGCATACCAACATACTGTATACACCGGGTATGCTTTGAAGATGTTAGGAGTCCATATTCATGTTCTACTCGTCTCCACGAACTCATAGAGTACCCACTCGGCTATTGTTGTTTTCTTTCGATTTTCAGTATACCCACCATACCAACATACTGTATGCACCGGGTATGCTTTGAAGATGTTAGGAGTCCATATTCATGTTCTACTCGTCTCCACGAACTCATAGAGTACCCACTCGGCTATTGTTGTTTTCTTTCGATTTTCAGTACACCTACCATACCAGCATACTGTATGCCCTGGGTATGCTTTGAAGATGTTAGGAGTCCATATTCATGTTCTGCTCGTCTCCACGAACTCATAGAGTACCCACTCGGCTATTGCTTTTTTTTTCGATTTCCAGTATACCACACCAACATACTGTATGCACTGGGTAAGCTTTGAAGATCTTAAGAGTCCATATTCATGTTCTACTCGTCTCCACGAACTCATAGAGTACCGACACGGCTACTGCATTTCTGGGTACAACGAATATACGCTCGTATTCGTTGTATATATAAATAAATACATACTTTTCTTAATTTTGGACAATTTTCATTTTTTTAAACGCATTGATATCAGAAATTTTGTGCTAAATCCGAATATGCCATATATTACCATGAAACTGGTAAATCCCGTTTTTTGGGCTTTTTCTATAATTTGGACCACTTTAGATTGTCCAAAATTTCTTGCTAACGAACTTGACCTATTGTTTGTTGTTACAAACATTTTGGCGAAAAGTAAAAAAAAAAATTCTAAATAATTACTCAAGTTATCGTGACACGATGTGTGATAATGACACACATAATACCTACCTATATATTATAATATAATATATATATATTATATATCTAATAGATGTATATTATATATCTATACATATACATATTCAAATGATTTTTGGAAAAACTTCAGGGATCGTTTCAGAATGTTCCAAAACGGATTTCAGTGTAAAATTTTTTTCGAAAAAGTCCATTCTACAAATTTTGAGGCCATTGCAATAGCTTCATTTTCCTTGAAAATTCGCTGAAATGCTGCAAATTATTACACAAAGGTATATTATTTTTCTATATAGATCACTAGTCTGCAAAGAACACGGCTTTCCCATTGTCACCAACTACCGACCCTAGATACTACCTACCCACCACATTCCTACTTGACAATCGAGTTTATTTGGAAGAAATAAACGCTTCACATTCAGTTCGAAGAAACAGGAATTATTAGAAATTTTTATTATGCCCTAATTATTATGAAATTCGATTACTGGTTGCTAAGGACGTAGAATACAACTCGAAGAAATGATAAACGATCGGATTTTGGTCAGCTAAAATTTGAACGGAGATTAGGCCTGTTTTCCGATTCACGATTGTGTTTCTGATTTATCGAAAGTCCGACCCTCAAGTTGTAGTAGGGAGCGAACGGTTTGTCTTACAGATAGGGATGGCAACGATACATCAATATAATATATTGTATGTAATCAATGTAATATATCTATATATTTCATATTATGAAATATATAGATATATTACGTTTGATATATCGATGTATTTATATCGATACAGAGAACCGATATTATCGTTCAATATCGGTACATTTTCCGATATATCGCGACTTGTTTTCAACAAGTAAAAATTAAATATTAAAATGAATAGATGAGAAGGGACGCCTGTACCTGTAATCAAGTAATTTTATTCCAAATTTTGTAAGTACCTACGTGATGGGTTGATTTCAGACTGTTGACTTCATCTCAAACATGATGGTTTACACCTACCTATTTGACTTGAGCCAAAAGTAATGGAGGCGCGTTCAGATTAAAACTGCCTAATACTTCTACGAGTTGAAGCAATTTATAAAGTAATGAAACATTGCTATGGCGAGGGAATCTATGATTTTTTATAATATAAAAAACAATATTATTATGCTTTAGAACCCCTGTTTTCCCCAAATTTGCAACCCCAAAAACCCTTTGCTGCTGACGTATTGCTCTGACAACCATGACATTTTTGCACTTTCTCAACTAGATATGATAATTTCAATAATTCATACCCAGTAACTTTTTAAAGCAGGTTAAACTCTTACTTCGACCGTTTTTCTTAGGCCCACTTTCACCAAAACTTTGAAACACGTTTAAACCAAAAGAGGCGAGATAAGATAAGAGGTAACCGCCGTTAAGCCATCCACGTCTTTCACCAGAGCGATTTACGAGTTTAAACGCCATCTCGGGGGGTTCACGTTTAAACGGTCGAAAATCGCCCAAATAAACTAGTTAATCTCCGTTAAATTCATATTCAATATGGCCGCGCACTGATACCAAGTGATATTAGTTTTTTATTTGACGTGTTGTTGTTTCTCGAGTGTTGACCAAATGAATTTGCCATTGCAAATTATTTTCGACAAATGATTTTGGACTGTAATATACAAGATTTCCTTCCCACGAGCTCCGCCAAAATTAGTTTTTCTGTGGCCGTAAAATTGGGGGCTCTCTTCTTTGTATCCATCTGCAATAATTTAAAATATCGAAGTATTTTTACATGCCTACTGTCAACAACAAGGCGGCAGTCATTGTGTTTCACTAGGATTCATCATGATTCAAGTAATGCGCTCGTAGCAGCTCAATGTGATGATGCTTAACAAAGGTAATAAAAAGAAGTATTACTTACCACAAACCGGAGCAAGAAAAAAGAAATAAAAACTCGGCGCTTTGCGCCTCGGCGGGGGCTCCGCCCCCCTGCACCCCCCGGTTTATTTCTTTTTCCATACTCTGTATGAAATCATAGGAACACAGAATGTGTTTTTGCGATGCTAGTCATCCGTTAAATAAAAAACAACAATAATAAATGTGGAGTCTTTGGCAATAATAAAATAAATAATTGTTAGACATTTAATTTGGTCTAAAACCCTATAAATATTATATAAATAGATATGTAACCTCAAGAAAAATACTATATAAATTGAGAGCTTTCCAACGAATGGTGAACAATTTCTGTGCAATGAACACTGCGGGAATTCTATTTCCTTACCAACGGCTTGGTTGCACGTGAAAATCATTATAAAAGGCGCGTAACGGTTTTTTCTTTCGCTTTTTCGTGACGATTTTTTTTCGGTAGGTCATCGCAAAAACACATTCTGTGTTAATATCCGGAAAAACTCCACCAAAATCACTGCCCGCGGGTGCGAAAAAAACTCCACAACAATCGAAGATCAGGCCTCTCTTCAAGATAAGAGGCAGGAATCTACTGATAACAAGCGCGGTGGTGGTTATTGTTCAACGCTTCTATTGTCTCAACACGTCTTGATGTCCAATTTTCATTGTCCAATGTTCATTCCGCTCAACATTTGAAGATTAACTAAACTCCGTTGTTTGTAACGGAGTTTAACGATGGTATCAGTTGGTGAAAGACGCCCGCCCTGTCGCCCGGTTTAACTGTCTCGGTTAACTATAAATGAGTTCAGCTAAACGTCGTTAGAACAATCTTTGGTGAAAGTGGGCCTTAGTAGATCTTCCGACGTATCGACATATTTCTTCCAAAATGATGTTTGTATTGCTTTACAACGTTTTAACTCACGTATCTACTTCAACAAGTTTTTTCAAGTTAGATCTTCCGATATATCGAATTATCGATATATTTTCTCCGATATATCGTAGGTATCGATATCTCATTGACGATATATCACTTGACCAGTATATCGATATATTTCATTCGATATGCCATCCCTACTTACAGAGCCTTACAGGTGGTCTCTAAAAATTCCATACTATTTAGAATTGGCGAAAAAACAAAACCTTTGTATCGAGAGTTTTCGAACTAGGGCACTAATGAACATTTAAACCCTTAATTATCATCCTTCAGAAGTGACTGACATCAACCAAAAGCTTCGAGGCACAACTAGACAATGGAGCCCATATAGGTACCAAAAAAATTTTTTTTTAAGAAATTTTTTAAAAACCGATTTTTGGAGTCTACGTACCTTGAAACGTAAACCATCAAATTTTGAGGGGGTTAAAAAAAATTTCTTGTTCGATTCCAATGGTTCATTATTGAAAATAATAATAAACCAAAAATGTTCTCCAAAATCAAATTGTTCACTCGCGTTAAACTTTTTACACCTTCTTGAACAATTTTAATTCCGTGTCTATCTATCTGTGTATGTGTCTGTTAGTCAAGAGATCCTTGTAACTGGTTAAACTATACTTCTGGAGTTCTTGGTCAACAAACGCGGAAATAATGACGAGAGTCCGCATACGACAAGTGTTAGTCGATGTTGGTCGACGCTCGCGCAGAGTGGAAGCTGCTAAGTATGAGAAGGACTACAGAACCATGAACACAAATAACAACACTTCGTACCAACTATGGGAATAATATTCAAAAGAACTTCCAAGACATCCCATAAAGATGCGAGGCTCTGGAGTCCTGACTGGGAACAATCGTTCGCCGGGAGGGAGTTCGTGACCTGGCGGCGTCAGGTGTGGATTATATCTTTAATTTATGGGGCTTTAATTAAAAGTTATGCCTACAACCCCCACAGCGTTTTATTTACGGTCTCGGCTTAATAGCTCCTAATTGTTATAATTTCTTTTTTTCACTCCCCGGTCGTAATGAGGAGAGTGGAATAAACTAGAGATCTGCATGTCTTCAAAGGTTAGGAGTGATCTCTTTTCATTTACAGAGATATCGTTCGTAGAAGCAACCACGTGATTATAAAGATGAATCACTAAAATATCTAAAATAAGAACTAAACCGAGTAGAACTATAATTAGAAACTGAAAATTAGGACGGGCAAACTCGACAAATCGATCAAGGAAAATTTACCTAATTGTGAATGTTATCAGTCATATACCTAGCACCCTCCAAGAGTAACTGGCAAAATCCTAAAATCTTCATGTCTTGGATTCAGTCAATAATTTAGGGTCGTTTAGAGGCTTCAACTGGTTCAAACTATGAAAATTTGACCTCACGCGTCTTCACGTTACCCGCATGTGATACCGTTGATGTTGAAGGACCTAAAATTTTGATTTACTGCTTGAATACCAAGTTTTTCTACATTCGTCAGTGTAGAAGCAATGAGTTGGTCCAAATAGCTCTAACATTCTGATATTGGAGGACCTACAATTTTGAATTAATGCTCGAATGTAAAATTTTCCTTATCTTTGTTAGTCTAGGAAGCAATACGTTTGTCCGAATTGCTTTTTAATATCGAAATTCCAAAAATTTGATGTTGAAGGACCTACAATTTTGAATTACCGCTCGAATACCAAGTTTTCATACCTTCGTTAGCGCAGAAGCAATACGTTTGTCCAAATAACTTTGAAACTCGAAATCCCAAAAAATTTGATGGAGGAACTACAATTTTGAATCAATGCTCGAATTGTCAAATTTCCATATCTTTGTTAGTGTAGGAAGCAATACGTTTGTACAAATTGCTTTTTAATCTCAAAATTCCAAAAATTTGATGTTGAAGGACCTACAATTTTGAATTACTGCTTGAATACCAAGTTTTCCTACCTTCGTTAGTGCAGAAGCAATACGTTTGTCCGAATAACTTTGAAACTCGAAATCCCAAAAAATTTGATGTGGGACCTACAATTTTGAATTAATGCTCGAATGTCAAATTTCCTTATCTTTGTTAGTGTAGGAAGCAATACGTTTGTCCGAATTGCTTTTTAATCTCAAAATTCCGAAAAATTTGATGTTGAAGGACCTGCAATTTTGAATTACTGCTCGAATATCAAGTTTTCCTACCTTCGTTAGTGCAGAAGCAATACGTTTGTCCGAATAACTTTGAAACTCGAAATCCCAAAAAATTTGATGGAGGACCTACAATTTTGAATTAATGCTCGAATGTCAAATTTCCTCATCTTCGTTAGTGTAGGAAGCAATAAGTTTGTACAAATTGCTTTTTAATCTCAAAATTCCAAAAATTTGATGTTGAAGGACCTACAATTTTGAATTACCGCTCAAATACCAAGTTTTCCTACCTTCGTTAGTGCAGAAGCAATACGTTTGTCCAAATAACTTTGAAACTCGAAATCCCAAAAAAATTGATGGAGGACCTACAATTTTGAATTAATGCTCAAATGTCAAATTTCCTTATCTTTGTTAGTGTAGGAAGCAATACGTTTGGCCGAATTGCTTTTTAATTTCGAAATTCCAAAAATTTGATGTTGAAGGACCTACAATTTTGAATTACTGCTCGAATACCAAGTTTTCCCACCTTCGTTAGTGCAGAAGCAATACGTTTGTCCAAATAACTTTGAAACTCGAAATCCCAAAAAATTTGATGGAGGACCTACAATTTTGAATTAATGCTCGAATGTCAAATTTCCTTATCTTTGTTAGTGTAGGAAGCAATACGTTTGTCCAAATTGCTTTTTAATCTCGAAATTCCAAAAATTTGATGTTGAAGGACCTACGATTTTGAATTACCGCTCGAATACCAAGTTTTCCTACCTTCGTTAGTGCAGAAGCAATACGTTTGTCCAAATAACTTTGAAACTCGAAATCCCAAAAAATTTGATGTGGGACCTACAATTTTGAATTAATGCTCGAATGTCAAATTTCCTTATCTTTGTTAGTGTAGGAAGCAATAAATTTGTCCGATTTGCTTTTTAATCTCGAAATTCCAAAAATGTGATGTTGAAGGACCTACAATTTTGAATTACTGCTCGAATACCAAGTTTTCCTACCTTCGTTAGTGCAGAAGCAATACGTTTGTCCAAATAACTTTGAAACTCGAAATCCCAAAAAATTTGATGGAGGACCTACAATTTTGAATTAATGCTCGAATGTCAAATTTCCTTATCTTTGTTAGTGTAGGAAGCAATACGTTTGTCCGATTTACTTTTTAATCTCGAAATTCCAAAAATTTGATGTTGAAGGACCTACAATTTTGAATTACTGCTTGAATACCAAGTTGTCCTACCTTCGTTAGTGCAGAAGCAATACGTTTGTCCAAATAACTTTGAAACTCGAAATCCCAAAAAATTTGATGGAGGTCCTACAATTTTGATTTATTGCTCTCGTATCAAGCTTCCATACCTTCGGTAGCGAGGAAGCATTGCGTTTATCCAAATACCTTTAAATTCAAAATTCCAAGAATTCTGATGTTTGAGGACTTACCAACAATTTTGAATTACTGCTCGAATATCGAGCTTTCTTATCTTCGGGAGTGAGGAAGCAATGAATTTAATATTGTGGAACAATAAAGAGAAATACTCCAGCTCTACGATCGACATCCCCGGTGACTAATTCCCAGCCACGTCGGCCTAATGATATAATTTTATGAGAGTTCGTACCTTATTCCCTCTAATTCGACCACCGGAAGTTGAAAACCGTCGTTTCCACCCGAAAAAATGTATAAACCCATCAATTTGGCTCAGCGACTACCCGCGGCCTTCTTTCATATTTGATATTTCCCCCGCAGTCAACAAAAAGCCTATAATCATCGAAAAGACCCGACGTAATTATCGCAACAAACGCGTATAAATGGAGCAATATTATTTCTCTAGCTGTGCATAACGTTTTAACTATAGTGTTTGTGCTGCATATTTTATAGACGACAGTAAGAGTAAGCACCTACCCACAACTATCGAGGAGAATTATATCACTTACGCGTAGTACTTCATCAATAATTCAGTTGTTAATTACCATGATTTTATTACAGTAGCAATTTGGGTGTGTGTACCTTCTACGTAGATCGAAAATTATTGATATAGTCGACCTTTAGTCGTCCGAGTCGACCAATCCAGCGGCACCATTCACAAAAATCTCTTGAGAGTACGTTGTGTAGACAAATGTCACAGAGGTTTTATCTTTTGAGTTGCGCGTATAAGAGACTTGAGTGCAGGAAGAGTCTATTTAGAAATGCGCGTTGGTGTCTCATTACTGTATTTTGTACTGTCTCATTATAAAAATTCTGTATTCCAACTTATTTTTCATATTTTTACCTTACAGAAATGCCAAAGCCCCCTCAATACAACGATAAACTCTATTGAAGGCAATAGAACTGTTATGTGTCTTCACAGCAATAAAGAAGAAGGGAGTGACAAAGACGATCACATTTTCAACACTTCTTCCGATAATGACACATGTGATAATATCATAATATAATAATAATAATAATAATAATAATAATAATAATAATAATATATAATATATCATATAATCATATAATAGTAATAATAATAGTAATAATAATAATAATAATAATAATAATAATAATAATAATAATAATAATAATAATAATAATAATAATAATAATAATATAATCATGATAATATGTAATAATATTATTATGTCTATAGCAGATCTTTTGAAATCATGTTCTTCAGCAATGAAAAGTTAGAATGCAATCAGAAGCTGGGACGCTGAAGATTTATAGTTTATGTAATCCAATTTTGCGAGAACTTTATATTGAGATTTTAATTCAAGTTTTCATTCAGGCTTCACGAATAGTTTCATTTGTTGATAAAATATTTTTTCCGTTATCCGAAACCTTAACTATGTTTTTATTAGGCAGGTACTTTGTTGTTTTCCTCTTATTGATAGAACAAAACGGTGCTAAAACATTCTTTTCTACACAAAGGGGCCTCATTTCAAGGTATCCCATAGCTGAATTGAAATGTCCCGTAATAGAATGATGTGTCCCATCACTATATTTTTCAACCTTTCACTGGGATATGTACATAAGACGCATGTATTATGCCGGAAATGAAAAAAATCATAGTTGGTTGTTTAGAGAAGATCCTGGGGAATATCTTTAAATATTCAGAAACCTTGAAAAGTTGAAAATAACATACAAAATGAGTTTGAAATGCATGAAAGTCCTTAACCGGTCCATTACTGTATGGTTTACCTACGTAAGCTGAATTTGGACTATCTCAAAGAAAAATATATATTAAAAATGAATGAATTTATTACAGTTTTACATTTCATAAAAATGTTTACAAATGTTCACATGTTATTATATTATATTCTGATAAAACTCTTCACAAAAAAATCTTCACGTTCTGCACATCAACTTAGCCGTTTTGCACTGGCTTTGAAGGCAAACAAACCATTTTCTACTACCATGGACCAAATCTCGACTTTCAAAAATTCTACTTGTAAGGTTTTTTGCGTTTTCGCCCCACTGTGCAAAGCTCCAGTGTACCTACTATGATATTTGATGTCAAATCATGTTTTACAGTGTTTTGAACTCATTTCTTGTTAATGTAGTGAGCCGGGAGGTAGGTGATTCTTTGGAGCATCACCTTGAGCGCCACCAGTAGCGAACAAAGAAATGTTTCCGTGAGTATCGGATAATAATTATAGCGTTTCTCGTCACCTGCCACCACGTCCGTGACGATAGACAGTGGGAGGGCCGATCCTCCAGTTCACGGTTTAACTAGAAAACAGAAAACCCGTGGGTGATTGGAACGAGGTATCCTTTTAATTTGTTTTTCCCAAAAAACGGAAGGTTCTTCTACTGTAGGAAGGGATGTTAAATGAGGCAGAGGCCCCTCTTCCATTATTAACCAAACTATTGCGGGGAAACATTTTGTTCGGCGATTGTAAATAATGAGTTGAGTGTGTAGCCGTCCGTGAAAGACCCAATTACAGTTGTGAGGCATAACCGATAAAATAACAGACTCGAGGGAGAAAACAAGATGTTTTTCACCTCGAATAACGTTATGAACAAGAGAAGATTGAAAAATTTACAACTGATTTCAAGCTGCTTTATGGCGCCGTTGAAACGTCTCTTCAAATTAGTGTATGTGTTGTAATGTCATGAAATGTTGAGTTGTCGTGAAATCATCTCAGCGTCGTGATTTTTCGCAAATAGGGGTGAATTTAACATGTTTTTGCATCTATGGAGGTAGAAAAGCAATGTACCTGCTCGCTTAGAAGGTAAACAGTGCAAGTTGGGTAGACAGCGTTCCTCCCATGGAATATCTGGACATGCAGAAACGGCGTTGAAATCATTTGATGCAATGTTGTTCCCTGAGCAGCAATTCTGCTTGATTTTCCTGATCGGATCGTGATAATAATTATAATAATATTAATATCAAAATAATATACATAGTAGGGAACTCATCTCCCATACAAACGGAGCTGGAGCCGAGGCAACCACGACCCCACCCGGGCCCGCCCACCATGGTGGTGTCCTGTATCACAGCACAAACCAGCACTTCAAACAGAGGCTCCTGGCCAGCCCCAGACTCGCAACCATCCACCAAGGAAACCTCCCCAGACGAGGCCAAGGCCGCCCAATATCAACGATATCAGAGTGAAAGCTAAAATTCAACATACACGATAAAACCAATAAGCAACACTCTTGGACCCAGCCTCAAAATGCTCTCCAAAAGTGGGCAAAATCTTATATTCGTACGAAGTGGGAAATTGATGCTCGAAGAACATAACACTTGCGTACGTCGCAGGTGTGATTTTTTTATTGAATTTTGAAAAATTATGATCAGTTTTATTAAAAAACTTGGAAAACTAAGGGAATTTTTATGGGGGGAATTGCGGGACACCCAGTTTTTAGTATTCCTTTCTTCATCGGCAATTCCGCATATTCTCGATGTCAGGATGAACATATCACCGCGATATTCGCTCAGATTTGCAGCTGGCCTCATAAACATCGTCCCACTTCTCAATAATAGACCCCACTACAAGAGCCCCACCGCCCAAAATGCATTAAATGCCTAATTTCGACATCTCGCCTTTAGTTTTATGAGCTCAGCCTCCCCGGTCCCGATAATATGACCCCGACTCTTCCCCTTCTCTTTCCCCACCTGCCTTAAAAACGGATCTATTTCAGATGAGGTTCAGTCATAAAAACCGACCTACCAGTCAGGGTTGGAGAATGGCGTCTATATTTACACTTTTCTGTTGAAGCACCTTAACCTGGTCCGGGGGGGGGGGGGGGGGGGGCAGTCGTTTTTCGAACAACGTCAAACGTTTACTCAACCGAGAGGGGTCCAGGAGTCCCGTGTGATTTGTGGGGCGTCTCATTTTAGATCCGAGCTGGGACCTTCCAAGGTGTTACAGAGCTTGAAAGGGGTTCTTCGTGGATTTACAATGTTTGCCCAGAGATGAAGGCACCGGAGGAAAAGCGTCCTGTCTGAAAACCTGCTATGTGATGAATGAGAGATATTAATCTCCGAGATGGTTCCCAATGATTTTGTTAAAGTTGTCGTTGAACGTACCGAAATTTACCTGATTAGGTACCAATGGTAAAATTCATTTCATTGTCACTTACTCAGTGGAGTTGGCTCTTACCTGGGTTTGAAATATCTTATCTTAATTTCAAAAATCTAATTTTCTGTTTCATTTAACTATACTATACATAATATGTGTTGTACATAATATGTATATCAATATTATTGATGCATGCATTCCAGGGGACGTCCCATTCGATTCAATTCAATATTTTTTGTTGTTGTTATCATACCATAAGTATAGAACAATCGTCAAAATGTAGTAAGTTATTATCTAATAGTTTGAGGAATTTATCATGACGTGAAGTAGCATTTAACACTGTGAGAAAAAAATAATAATAATAATAAAAAGACGTGAAGGAACTTAGGTGATCGGTCTGTCTGGGAACTAACGTATGTGTGGAACGCCACCGCGCCGGCCGGGGCGTCCCGACCGTCCCGGACCCACCCACCATGGCGGCTCCCGGGGCTACCAATCAATTTCTGGAGAGGCAGCCCTGACGAACAGCGTGGTCTACCATAGAGGCAGACCACCCATTCCCAAGAAGCACCAAGGGGGCCGCCCCCAGGCCGGCCAGGAACCCCGGACCAACTCCCAAAAGCATTTATCACAGCGGCTACACACACACATATAAACACAATCACGGTCATTCCCAATAACACAGACGAGGTATAAAAATCACAGTCAGTCTAAGATCATAGGTTGATTATAACTAGATAACTGAACATGAAATGATAAAAATTTTAGCAAGCGAGAGTAGGTATGATATACCTACTAGGTATATTATCTGCTGCTCGAAAAAAAGATAAGAATAATACCTAACAATATTTTGAATAAATAACAGTTGAAACATAACGGATAATATTATCGATAAGTATTAGGTCAATTCAAATCAGTTGGTAAGCGATGAAACACGCATTTTCATTTACCTGCCTTCTGCACAAAACTGTTTTATTCAATGTATTGTGAAGAAACACAACACAAACGAGACAATCAACAAGTATATTGAACCTTATTTCAATTCACAAACACAACAACCAACTTTTCTATCCGGTCAACAACTAACAAAACTCGAATCAAACATGTGTGCAGGGATCAGTGTAGTTGCCTACCACTACACTGCCCCCCTCTTGTCATTAAGACCTGTCCTCAGGTCGTAGATAGGCCTTCCTCAAGCGATTGGCATGTAGACGACGTACCTTCTTGCCCATTCTCACGTCAAAAAGAACGTCATTGTAGCGTTTCTTGATAACCCAAGGTCCGGTCCACATTGGTTGTAGCTTTGGGGAGAGTCCTCTAGTTCGCCTTGGTTCGTAAACCCATACCCAGTCACCTTCCTTAAACTGTGGCATCTTTGATCGTCGGTCGTACGTCTCTTTCTGAGTGCGCATCTTCAGCTGAGCTTCTTCCTTAGCAAACTTTCTGACCTCGTCGAGTTGTTCCCGTAGTTTCAAGGCGTACGAAGTATTTAAAACTTTTGGTTGACATGGAGGACGAACCAGATTTTCGGGTAAGTGAAGATCTCTGCCATATATTATTTGCGCCGGGGAGAATCCTGTGGTACTATGCGGGGTTGAACGGTATGCCAGTAGGAATAGGGGGATCTTTTCATCCCAGTCTCTCTGGTTATCACCCACAAACATAGCAATGTGCTTAGTTAATGATCGATTTAGCCTTTCAACTAACCCCGCCGATTGAGGGTGTAATGCTGTGGAACGGGTTCGATGCATTCCCAGGATATATCCAACTTCCTTTAACAAGATTGCCTCAAAGTTTCGCCCTTGATCTGTGTGGATCTCGAAAGGAATTCCCGTGCGGCTAAAAACTTGCTCCACTAGTGCTGAGGCAATTGTTGACGCCTCTTGATTAGGCACCGCTATGGCTTCTGGCCATTTAGAGAAATAATCGGCAGCCACAAGTACATACCTATTCCCTCTGTCTGTAATTGGAAATGGACCGAGAATATCTATCCCAACTCTCTCGAAAGGTGCTCCCACAGTCATTTGCTGAAGGGGTGCTGGGATGGTGCGACCCGGTCCTTTGAATTTCCTGCAAACTTGACACGTTTTACACCACGATCGAATATCGGTTGTCATACCAGGCCAAAAATAGGTCTGCCGTACTCTTGCCAGTGACTTCCAGAATCCGAAATGTCCCCCCGTAGGTTTATCATGGCACAAAGTCAGTACTGTCTTGATCCCACTTTGAGGAACAACCAACTGTTTTCTTTTCGTGCCACCTTTTTCTACCCATAAATGATACAGCTTCCCATTGTGCACTTCTAGGGAGTCCCAACGATTAACCAATTGCCGAGCTTTTGGGTCTGCATCAATTAGCTCTTCATGGTTTGGTCGACTTCCATTCAATTTCCAATTGACGACTTGTTCCACTATAGGATCCCTTTGGAAACTGACATCTTGAGGTAGCAGCTCGACCACATGTACTTCCGGAACGTGGTCTTTTTGCTCTCTACGTCTGCAGAAATTACAATTACCTCCACAAGGGCGACGAGACAAACCATCGGCGTTAGCATGTTTTGTACCAGCACGATGGACTATCTGAAAGTTGTAGCTCTGCAATCTCTCAAGCCAACGTGCTAGTTGTCCTTCTGGCTGATGGAATGAGGTAAGCCACGTGAGGGCAGCATGGTCAGTCCTCATGCAGAATGGTTTACCATACAGGTATTGATGAAAATGGCTTACACTGCGTACGACTGCCAACAATTCACGTCGTGTTGCGCAATAATTCTTTTCTTGTCTGCTCAAGGTTTGACTGAAATAGGCGATTGCGTGTTCATTCCCATCATGTTTCTGTGACAAAACAGCTCCAACTGCATGAGCGCTTGCATCACAATCTAATAGGAATGGTTTGGATAAATCTGGAAAAGCTAAAATTGGGGCTGAGATCATAGCCTTCTTCAGTTGGTGGAAACTGTTTCTGCTGCACTCACTCCACTCAAATGGAACCTCAGCTTGCGTCAAGTAAGTCAAAGGTTTTGCCAAGTCAGCGAAATTCTTCACAAATCTTCTGTAGTACGAACAGAAACCAAGAAAGCTGCGTACTTCCTTTTTATCACGGGGAACTGGCCATTCGCTAACTGCTTTGGTTTTATCAGGGTCTGTATGCACTCCCTTTTCGGAAATTACATGCCCCAAATACTTCGTTTCTTTCTTGAAGAAGTTGCATTTTTTAGCGTTAACTTGAAGATTTGCTTTTTGTAGACATTGGAGAACCTTTTCAAGTTTTTCAAGGACAATGTCAAAATTTGGCCCATGAATAATTAAATCGTCTAGGTAAACCAAAGCGAGATCTTGGGGTACTACTGCTTCCATTAATCTTTGAAAGGTTGCTGGTGCATTGGTCAATCCGAATGGCATAACCTTGAACTGCCATAGTCCCTTTCCATAAATGGTAAATGCCGTTTTCTCCTTATCTTCAGGTTTCATCTCCACCTGCCAGTACCCGCTTTTCAAATCCAGCAAGCAGAACCAAGCAGACCCACCCAAAGCATCTAGCAAGTCTTGGATGCATGGCAGCGCATATGAATCTTTTTTTGTCATTTGGTTGAGTCTCCTGTAGTCGATGCAAAATCTTGTAGATCCATCTTTTTTTGGTACTAGTACTACTGGTGAGGCCCAAGGACTTTTAGAGGGCTCTATTACATCTTGCTCCAACATTTCACGGATCAGAGTACCAATGTGTTCGTTTTGTGAGAAAGGTACACGTCTTGGTGCTTGTTTCAGAGGACGAGCATCCCCAGTATCAATAGCATGTTGAACAAGGTGAGTGCGACCCACCAACTTTCCTTCAGATGCAAAAACCGAACTGCACCTCTGGAATAAACCAACCAACTTATTCCATTCAAGAGAATCAGGGGTTAAATCTGATTGCAACAATGCATTACGTGTCCATTCCGGTAAACATGACTGTGATTCTGCAGTTACTTTAGTCTGGAATACCTGGGGACCCTCAAGGAGCATTGGCTTATATGATGATCTTGTGATACTTTGGATTTGGAACGCTTGTTCTGCACACTGCCATCGTCTCTTCAGTGGTACCTCGATGCCATCCATTCTCAAACTCAGTCGAGCCAAATTGACACAAGCTTTTACTCGCCGCAAAAAATCCAAACCCATGATTGCTTTGTCACGTATTCTAGCCACAAGAAAAGGGTGTCTCAATTCCCTCTCCCCCACTTGTACCAATACAGAACACTCTCCTTCAACATTTATTTCTTGACCTGATGCAGTATGAAGGTAACTGTATTGGGAAGATTGCAAGGTTAAACAATTCTTCTTGGCCACATCTGGTCGAAGGATCGACACTGTGGCTCCTGTGTCAACGAGCAGGAAGCAACCATATTTTCCCACCTTAGCTTCAACGAATAACGCTTCTCCTTTTGTTCGTGCAGTTTTTATGAACGCGTTCTTACATTCTTGTCGCAGGCCGATTGTTTCAGGAGCCTGGGGGTGGCCAAATTCCAAGGCTCTTTTCAGTTTCCCGACTCTCCGGTTTTCTTATTGGATGGACAATTTGAGCGCAAGTGACCTTTCTGATTACACCCCCAACACTCTGGTTCAGATATGGATAAGTCCCTACCATAGCTTTGTCCCTCCATCAATTGAGCTCTTGTTAGAGCATCTTGTAAAGTCTTAGGCGCATAACAGGAGAGGATTTTCTTCGCTTCTTGATCTCGTAGACCTCTAAGAAAAGCATGTAAGGCCACTTCATCTCTGCACCGCTCTGGCCAGTCGGGTGTTGCAAGCCTGACGATTCGTTCTATGTCCATAGCATACTCTGCTAGAGACTCTCGTGGTCGCTGTGCTTTAGACTGCAATTCACTTTGCCACTTGAGTGATAAATGCTGCTGACCAAACCTTAGTTTCAGAACAGAACTTAGGCTGATGAAATCCATCCTTTCTTCAGGTGGCACCATCGCCAGTACGACACCAAGAGCTGACCCTCGAAGAGCACTGGCGAGTTTTTGGCCTTTACGCTCAATCGACCAACCGTTCGCTGCAGCTACTATGTCGAGGTGACCAGCATAGTCCTCCCAGGATGTTTTCCCCTCATAAACCATTAGAGAGCCTTCGTGAGAAATTGGTTTTTGTCTCAAACTTGTTATTTGTTGTTGAACTTCTAACAAGCTTTCAGAGACATTAGCTTCAAACAGTGGAGTTGTTGATGTTGAGGGAACTGGTTGCGCTAAGATAAATTGTCTCAACTCCATGTTTTCTCTTTCCAGTTGGCTTATTCTTTCTTTGAATTCTTCCAATTGTTGCTGGATGGAAGAACGGTCGGCGTTAATACTTGGGTCTTGATCGTTCGAGACCACCGTTGAAATTTCTCCTTCGTCAACCATAGCATGTTGACGGGTCGAGATGGTTCGCCTTGCTGCTTGTCGGCGGTTCGACATTTTTTTCTGATCCCGGACGGGCCCCCAAATGTGAAGAAACACAACACAAACGAGACAATCAACAAGTATATTGAACCTTATTTCAATTCACAAACACAACAACCAACTTTTCTATCCGGTCAACAACTAACAAAACTCGAATCAAACATGTGTGCAGGGATCAGTGTAGTTGCCTACCACTACAGAATGTATCTTATTTCGTTAGTATTTTTAGTAGGAAACAGTGGACTTTGAACAGCATTTTAAAAGCCATGATCTACGATACCCAACATGCGAATTCGAGCATACCCTCCCCCCCCCCTCAACACAACCAATGGTGCTATACAAAACTCAAGAACATTGATATTGTACATAAGGAGGAACCGCGCTTTCAAGAAAACGATCTGTTTTGGTATTTCCGACCTAGGCGTAGAGTAGGGGTTTGCCCCAAACTCCAGTCCCCATGGGTTGGCCCATGCAGAGTGGTAAAAAAATTGATGTTGTTTACCGTATATGTCTACCGAGAGGACGCAGAACCGTAGTCCATGCTGATCTTCTGGTGATATTCCGCAACGCTGGAGAAGGGGAGGGGGATGATGCTAGGGAGTCCCTAACTGTCGGTTAGTTGCAACAGGTGATTAATGTTTATTATGAAATATTGGTTTCCAATAAAAAGATTGAGTTCGTGTTTTGTGTCTAATTAGTTAGGTCGTCTAATTAGTTATCATCGTAAAATCTATCTCGGCAATTCCCATTTAAATTCGTATTATCTTACCAATATTAATCCAAGACAGAGCAACATCTCATACCTGTAGGAAGTCTTTAGTTCTTTGGCGAACAAGACATGGAAGTTAGTATTTCTACCTGTTTACCTGCTTGGGACTCCCACCTTCCTTGTCTTCTCCTGGTTGATTCAATCCTTTCTAATTATCTAATTCAGTAATATTTCAATTAACAACCAACAGCCTCTTCGGCTAATCAATATTTTCATGAGCTCATGATTATCTAAGGGTAGATTTACATATACATACGGGCTGGACATGGTTTTGTCAAATGTTGGATTAACTCTTTAAAAAATAAAATTCAATCAACTAAATTTTGTGATAATCAGCAATTACGCTACCTTTTTCTGGTTCAGATAAACTCAGCTCACTTTGAAATGTTAAAATCGGTCAAACGACAGCTGAAATAAATCGATAAAACTATTTGCGCCTTCCCTATCACTTGCACACTTCTCATTCCATGAGGGCTTAAGCCTTTATATAGATCAGTATAATTTTCAAAAAGAGAATCACTGTCTCTCAGCGGGAAATTGTAATTTTTTAGTTAATCGTTAGAAGAATGGTTGAAAGGAGGTCTACTGGAAATGTCTCACAATAACTGATCCTATTATGAATGGACCTCTTGGAACGAGTAGAAACATAAATTTGATTCATCATCAGTAATGAACCTTCGGAATCAAGCAAGAATTTTAATTTGGATTTTTAATTACAATTTCCCTCAAATTTGATGGTTTACGTTTCAACGTACGTAGAATCCACAAATCTTCCGTCCGCTGTCCGCCGTATTTGGCCCTTTCCCTAGTGACCATGGACCGATTTTTATGGAATTTTTTGAAGATTATGGGCACATTTTGGGGTATAGTTGTGCCTCGAAGCTTTGGGATACTGTCAGAAAGCTCTAAGGTGTGAAAAATAAGGGTTGTAATTTCGAAATTTCTCGGTATGATGATATTGCTACTTTACCAATTAGAAGTAGAATTGAATTTTTAGAATCAACTGAGACCACCCAGAGCCCCCAATTGGAGCACACAAACCGGATTTCATTAATGTTGGTCAAGGTTGTGGTAGAAGTGATTAAATTTTGGATTCTGCGTACCTTCAAAATATGGAAACATTAAATTTTGAGAGGGATTAAAATTAGTATTTTTCTCCGCCATTCCAAAAGTTCATTCGTGGCCTTTTCTCTTCTTCTGTTCAACAAGAGAGTTTCCAGATTATTGGTGTCCACCAGTCGACATAAGCAAGTCCTAATTTCTTCTATTTTAGATTCAATTAATGGACTCAGCCACATTCATTGATGTTTGCCAATCATTGTATGGAAAACCCCTCCATTCTCATTTCCATATTATCCGATTCCAACAATAGATTCCGCCACAATTATAGAAGCCTATCACTGTCTTCAATTCCTTTGATAGCGATTCGCCATCGTATTCATCTGTGGCGTTGTAAATTGAATAAGTCGTCACATACAAAACATGAAGACGTTCGTGTAGTTCGTGGAGACGATTATAACATGAATATGGACTCCTAACATCTTCAAAGCATACCCTGTGCATGCAGTATGTTGGTAAGGTATGTATACTGAAAAGCGACAAAAACCAAGAATAGGGTTTAAAAAATTTCTAAAAGAAATTGCAACGCCATTGTTTCTTTTCTTGACCATACCTTCAACTGAAAGATTTCTTTGAAAATTCGCTCATTAACTCATGCTGCATGAATGGACTTTTTATTTACAAATAAGTTTTCCTTTTGGCTCTTCTGTGGGTTTCAGTGAGTCCTCCTCCATCTTCAAGGGAAGACTGAGCCTAATGAACCATCAGAAAAGTCTATTTCAACTGGACCCGGGGAAAACACTGGAAGGCGAGTGCCGTGTGAAGGGCACATTGCAGGCATCTTCATTAGAAAAGGGACCCCTCGCGTGAGGCCAAGTAGTTGCGCCCCTAATGAACGGAGTAACTAATGCCCCCCCTCTACGTCACCTTCATAACGTCCGTCCCGGTATTAAGGAGAAAGAATATCATGTCGAGGACTGTGAAGGGTGGGGGGTCTCTAACTATAGCCATCTAATGAACTAAATTAAGATCAATAGCTTCACAAAAAGGGGCACGGGGAAAACTCCTTGATGAAAAACCGATATTGTCTTCATTAGAGTTCATTAGCCCCTTTTGCTCTCGGCCGGCCTCTTAGGGGTTTTGACCCGACAGCACGAGTGGTGTAAATTTCAGTCGTGAATGTGAAAACTCTGGGAAAATATTGATTTTATTCGATCAAGTTTTAGGGAGCTACGAAAGTCACAAAAGAGTTTAGTAGTGAATAAAAGTGAATAAAAACGAAGTTAAGAAGAACGTATTCTATTTTCTCGAAAGTAATGAGTTACAAAGTTAAATCGATTTCGACGGTTAGGTCATCATCAGTAACAAACAAGAACCGAAGGAACATCGCAGAAAGCACATCTGATATAGTCGCTGGTGAAAGGAGAGAGATTCATAGCCCATCAGATGCCCAATCAGATTGAAGCAGATATCAGTGATAAGGAGAACTTGAATCCTATTGGCTCACAGAAGTTAAAGGGTCTGGGAGGATCAACAAAATTTCTTGATTGGTATTCAATACCAATCTAGGCAGACAAAGTGAAAGGGAGCTCAAACAGCGGCCAAGGAAAGGGAAAATTGTGAAGGGGGGAATCAAGCTATTGCAGAAATGAACTTTTGGTAACCTTTCTCTTTCTAGACCTATGAGATTCAAGCTCCCTTTGAACACATGGACTTGCTTTCTGTACCTTCAGTTCATGTTTGCTACTAATAACCACCGACCTAACCGTCGAAATCGATTTAACTGGGCTCAACTGGTGCCTTTTTGGTTTATTATTTTCAAGAATGAACCTTTGGAATCGACCAGGAAAATATTTTTTTTAACACCCCCTCAAAATTTGTCGGTTTATGTTTCAAGGTACGTAGTATCCAAAAATCGAATAAAAATTTGGCCGTCCGTCCGCCGTCCACCGTACGCTGCACTTTCCCCACTTAGCATTGACCGATTTTAATGGAATTTGGTATGTAGGCTCCATTTGGGGTCTAGTTGTGCCCCGAAGATTTTCGTTGATGTAGGTGACTTCTAAGGGTAGAAAAATGAATTTTGACATTTTGAAAACGCCGTAGCTCAAAAAATGTTGGTATAAAGGGGGTTTCCATCAATTTAAGATAGTATAGAATTTTTCGAGACCACGCGGAGCCCTGTAGGACAAACCGTTCACTCCCTACGAGAATTTAAAGGTTGGACGTACAATAAATCAGAAACACAAGTGTGAATCGCGAAAGAGGCCTAATCTCCGTTCAAATTTTAGCTGACCGAAATGCGATCGATGTTTTTCTTCATGTTAGATGGTTGATGGCTTTGCAGACGATTGATCTATATAGAAAAATTATAAACCATTGTGTAATAATTTGCAGCGTTTTTTCAATATCAATTCAGATAAATTTCTCGGACGTCAGAATCCTGAAATATGGTGTGAGCATGGGTAGGAAAAACTGCTTATTGTTATTTTTAATCTAAACTAGACCTCATTCTGAGAATTTTGACACCAACCGCGATATTTTTTATGATTTTTCAAAGTTTCGAATTATTATGACGTCACAGTTGGCTGGGGGGTCCCGGCCAGGCGGGAAGGGCGTGTGACGTCATAAACATTCGAAACTTTGACAAATCATAGAAAAAGATCTACTCATCCAAAAAGAGGACGACTGGTGTCCAAATTCTCAGGATGTGATCTACTTTCGATTAGAAATCTAAAAAAAAACATGCGCACACCCAATTCACTTTTCTATAGAGTCATCAGCATCAGATTTTCCTGAGTTCAACGACATGACCTACCTTTCATTTTCCAATAAAACAACGAAATCTGTAAGTAGGTAATTCCATGTTTGAGCGTGAGCAGAGGCTGCCGTCAAAGGACAATAGATTTCAAAGGGGGCCATCTACATGCCAACCAGTACCTTCAATTTGTAAATTTCATCAAAATCAGATGGTAACTCCATATCGTTTTTCTCGTAACAAGGACTTGTAGACACAGACCGACTGAAAGATAGACAAAAACGCTGCAAATTATTACACAATGGTTTATTATTTTTTATTTTTCTATATAGATCACTCGTCTGCAAAGCCACCAACCATCCAACATCAAGAAAAACATCGATCGCATTTCGGTCAGCTTTAATTTGAACGGATATTAGGCCTCTTTTACGATTCACACTCGTGTTTCTGATTTATCGTACGTTCAAACTTCAAATTCTCGTAGTGAGCGAACGGTTTGTCCTACAGAGCTCCGGGTGGTCTCAAAAAATTTTAAAAATTCTATAGAATCTTAAATTGAAGGAAAAACAATACCTTTATATCAAATTTTTTTGAGTTAGGGCGTTTTAAAAATTTCAAAATTGATTTTGGAACCCTTAGGAGTGACTTACCTCAACCAAAATCTTCGGGGCACCACTAGACCCCAATTGGAGCCTACATACCAAATTTCATCAAAATCGGTCAATGCTAAGTGGCAGAAGTGCCGCGTACGGCGTACGGCGGACGGACGGCCAAATTTTTATTCGATTTTTGGATTCTACGTACCTTGAAACGTAAACCACCAAATTTTGAGGGGGTGTTAAAATTTTTTTTTCTTGGTCGATTCCAAAGGTTCATTATTGAAAATAATAAACCAAAATCGAGTACACTATGAACATCAACAGTTTATCAAAATTATCATTATTTGCGTGTTTATTGTGGTTGTCTTTTGGCGGTTAGTAAGTCGAACAAGTAAGTAGTAGTAAGTAGGTAAGTTTCTCCTTACAGTTGTCAAAAAAATACGAAAATTTACAGTAGGAATATTCTTGATATTATTTAGTTTAAAATGAAATTATTTAAAAACAAACGATTTATTGTGTGGAATGGTCCCCTCAATAACTAGGTAGGTAAGGTTTCTCAAGAAGATCTAAAACGCTCAATGCGAGAGGAAATTTGATGTGGAGAACCCAAGTTTTTATGTCCAGCACATGAATGCAAGCTTCGGTGTTTTGTATAATGAGGAAGCGAAACAGTGAAATTTTCCTAAATAACAGGGGAGGAGGGTTGAAAACGTATTTGCCTTTGTTTTCGGGATCTGCCATCAAGCAAGCTGCAAGCTTCATGGGGGAGAGAGTAGGCCTGTAGGCGAATGGCCGACAAGTGGTTGGACCGATTCAAGTCAGTTGAAAAACACAGTTGGTCAGGTGAATCCGAAAATCGACGAGGACACTCAATACAACCCGAAATGAAGGTTAGATCCCGACTTATCACGGAATAATGGCAAATATACCTCGACAAGAGAGGTTAACTGGATCTACCTACCTGTTATTCGATGGAACCATGAAAGCCTGGTGGTATTCCCCTTTGTTATTCACTTGTCACTTTCACTGATCACAAAACTCGCGATCACGATTTGTCGAAATGCCCTTCACTACGCGATTTTCGGCGGCCTAATATTCGCACTATAGTTGAGTTTGCTGACTCTGCAACCACATCACAACTTATAAACACAACCCGCCGTTACAAGAACATTGACTAGAGGATGTCAGTTTTTTTTTTCAGTTCATCCAGTCATTGTCAGAGTTGCCAACTCCATTCATTACCTACTTTACCCTAGAGCCACCATTGCTTACCCGTACCGTACCAATCTTCTTGAGCGTGAAGGTAAATGTACATTACGTAACTTTTCAAAATTGAATTCAACGTTTTCCAAGTAGAAAAAAAATACAAATTACAAGATTTTTTTTAATTGACAAAATATGCTTGCAATGATTTTTTTAAATCTCTTCTTAGGATAGGTATTATTGATTATTTTTGTACGTGATTACTGTTTGCTTGCGAAATTTACCGAGGGTTGGCAACTCTGGCGGTCGGGGATGTTGTGGAATGGCGGAGCGCATGCGCAGTGGCGGTTAGAAGGTGAAAATCTCACTCGGCAGGTACCTAATCCTTTTCTAGGAAAACTAGGCTTGGGCCTCCTCGCCTTTGCCGATGACCGACCTTTCGCTTTTGACTGACTAATTCACCCAAATACAAGAAGGAGGAAGTTTTGGTTCATAATTTTCAACAATCAGTACATTTTTGAAATCGAGCTTGGAAAATAAACTTATCTCGCCCTCAAATTTTGATGGTTTACGTTTCAAGAAATGAAGAATCCGAAAATCGAATATACATTTTTTTTGTCCTTCCACCGAAGCGGCATTTTGCCCAGTTCCCTTGGATTGATTTTAAGTAAATTTGGTATTTTGGCTCTATTTGGGATGTGCCCCGAAGGTTTTAGTTATTGTCAGTTACTTCTCAAGGGATAAACATTTAGGGAAAGCATTTACAAAACGTCCTAGGTCGAAAACTTTTGATACACAAGTACTGATTTTGATTTATTATTTTCAATAATGAACCTTTGGAATCGACCAAGAAAAATTTTTTTTTAACACCCCCTCAAAATTTGATGGTTTACGTTTCAAGGTACGTAGAATCCAAAAATCGAATAAAAACGCTGCAAGTTATTACACAATGGTTTATTATTTTTCTATATAGATCACTCGTCTACAAAATCACCAACCATCCAATATGAAGGAAAAAAAAAAAAATCAGAATCACCAACTATCGATTACATTTCGATCAGCTCTAATTTGAACGGAGATTAGGCCTCTTTTGCGATTCACACTCGTGTTTTGATTTATATATATATATATATATATATTTCAAAATAAACACTTAAATTTTCGTAGGGAGCGAACGGTTTGTCCTACAGAGCTCCGCGTGGTCTCAAAAAATTCCAAAAAATTCTATAGAATCTTAAATTGAAGGAAAAACAATACCTTTATATCGAAATTTTTTGAGTTAGGGCGTTTTAAAAATTTCAAAATTGATTTTGAGACCCTTAGAAGTGACCTACCTCAACCAAAAGCTTCGGGGCACAACTAGACCCCAAATGGAGCCTACATACCAAATTTCATCAAAATCGGTCAATGCTAAGTGGCAAAAGTGCCGCGTACGGCGGACGGCGGACGGCGGACGGACGGCAAAATTTTTATTCGATTTTTGGATTCTACGTACCTTGAAACGTAAACCATCAAATTTTGAGGGGGTGTTAAAATTTTTTTTTTCTCGGTCGATTCCAAAGGTTCATTATTGAAAATAATAAACCAAAAGCAGTGATGAAATCACAGTTATTCAAGAAGGTCTAAAACGTGAAATTCGAGCGGAAATTTTGATTTGATTTCAAGGATACTTTATCCTTGAAAAGTGAAAATGATGCTTTCGTTACCATTTGATTACACCCATTTACTATGGGAAGAGGAAAATCTATGAGAACATGGGTTTTCAGTTAAAAACACTGGAATACTAGACCTCTTTTCCCAAAAACGGTAAAAAAGTATATAATTAAATGGGCGTAAATCTTGAATAACTGAAGTCATTTGTAATAAAAATTTACGTTTTTTAAATATTATTTTCAAGAATGAAACTTTCGGAAAATTTCAAGTTATCAGTAGTAACGTATCAGTAGTTAACGGTGTCATAGTTTATGATATGAAGAACCAAATGAAAGCAGCTTCTTATAATAAACTCACTTTATTTTGATCACAATAAAAACAATAGAGAAGAAATTTCTCCCTTAGAGGGGAAAATAATAGATCATGGATATGTCCACTGTTGTGGGTGTAATTTGAAAATTAAAATGATGAAATAAAATACACACAAGATATTTTATGAATAATTTTTCAATGAATAAACGGATTTTTTTTATCCGATTATATATTATTATATAATATATATAATAATATAATACATATTATATATTATTATAATATAATAATATATAATATATATTATATTATTATATATATTATATATTATATTATAATACTGCGATTTTTTTATTATCGCAGTATTATAGTGAACCTTGCTTCATAGCTACCGATATGTAGCTACGATTTTGTTTACTGATTGCAGCGTTGCATTATTTGTGGCAAAAAAACGCTGCAAATCATTGCTCAAAGGTTTATTATTTTCTGTATAGATCACCCTTCTGTTTTGATGACTGGTTCTCCATCAATAGCACCGACCACCATCTGTATTCTCCCTTGACCTTCCCTCTCAAACTTCAGCATCCTGCGTTCAAAAGGATTGAAAATGGCTTCAGAGCTCACTCAGCTGATCAGTAATCTGAGGAGTGAAGAAGATCTCCTCGAATGCTGGAGACGCCTGGAAGAGCACTTCCATTCAATAGGATTGAAAATGGCTTCGGAGCTCACTCAGCTGATCAGTGATCTGAAGAGTGAAGAAGCCTTTGAGCAATGATTTGCAGCGTTTTTTACCCACCTACATTTTTTTTACCTACCAGCTTGGTACTACCTACCACACCATACTGGCTTCACACCTTCACAATCAAGTTTATTAGAAAGAACTAAACGCTTCACACTCGATTGGAAAAATAGAAAGCTTCATATGGAAATTTGATTACTGGTTACGCAGAAGGCAAAACAGTATACAAATCGAAGAAATGAACAGCGATCGCATTTTAGTCCGATAAAATTTGAATGGAGATTGGACCTCTTTTGCGATTCACACTCATGATTCTGTTTTATCGAAGGTAAACCTTCAAGTACTCGTAGGGACCGAACGGTTTGTCCTACAGAGCTCCGGGTGGTCTCAAAAATTTCTAAAAATTCAATACTATTCAAAATTGGTGAAAAAACGATACCTTCATTTCGAGAGTTTTCGAGCTGGGGCACTCTTGAAAATTTCAACCCTTAATTTTCACCCCTTAGAAGTGACCTACATCAACCAAAAGCTTCGCGCCACAACTAGACCCCACATGGAGCCCGTATACCAAATTTGAACCAAATCGGTCCAGTGTTGCTAAGAAAAGTGCCGCGTACGGCGTACGGCGGACAGACGGAAATTTTTTTATTCGATTTTAGTATTCTACGTACCTTGAAACGCTCGATTCCAAAGGCTTATTATTGAAAATAATAAACCAAAAAGAGTGTTGCGGAAAATTCCATGCCCCCCAGCCAAAAAACATCCATGTCAAAATTTAAAAATGTCAACTACCACTCAAAATTGGTTGGTTTCCGTTTCAAGGTGCGTAGAATCTGAAAATTGAATAATATACCTAGTTACTGATTTTTCATTGTTGCTAATGCTGCAGAGGTGATATAAATCATGGAGAAAGAAATTTGAGACGTTGACATTCAAAATTCTCTTAATTGGAGACCGGTTTCGTGTCAGGACACCATCTTCAGTCCAGTGACTATACAGAGTGTTAAAACCTCAGGCCGGTAATCGATTTTAGAGCTCATTTTCAGCAAAAAATGCCTCCTAGTATAATTTTTTCAAGAGGCTTCGTTTTCGAGTTGTTTCACTTTTGATTTTTGACATGTTTTGACATGTCTTAGTTCTGGGGGTCATTCCAAAATTTTCGACACACAAAACAATGCAACGATATTTTTCTGATGCTGTTGAACGCAGGAAGCTGAAATTTGAGAGGCAGGGTCAATCGATACATACTTCTATACATCATCAAAATTGATGATCACTGATCAGCTGAGTGAGCTCCAAGGCCATTTCCTCTCCTGTTGAACGCAGGAACCTGAAATTTGAGAGGGCGGGTCAATGGAGAATGCTGAAGGCGCCTGAGTGGTCATTGATCAGCTGAGTGAGCTCATCATTTAAATTGCCATCATAAGACATATCAATGTACAGATATATCTGCATGCAGTGTAGATACTTTTTTTTAATCGTGTTTTTGACCTTATCTTAATTTCCTATCTCTTTGATGAAAAAAAAAAAACAATTGTTTAAATCGGAAAAATGGGTGAAAATTGGACTTGAAACGAAATAAACCAAAATTTGGTCAAGTCTTAGAAATCTTAACTTTTTCAAACGCTCATGGGATCGCAAAACCTCGCGAATGACCTCAAATCATCTTAACCGGAGCGCTGATTCTGTTGGGAAAATTAACGGTTTTCGGCGTTCAAACTCAAATTTCTGTGATAAGTTCCACTTTAAAACTAAAAATGATTGTACCGTTAAAAAGCTGAGATTTAGACGCATCTTTCAGGCCAACAGATCAAACATTTGATCTTGTTGTGTCTCAAATTTTTTTCTCCATGATAATATAGTTACCATGGACCGATTTGGATGAAATTTGGTTGATGGTCTCCATTTGGGGTCTAGTTGTGCTCCTAACCTTTTGGTTGATGTCAGACACTTCTAAGGGGTGAAAAATGGGGACTGGAATTTTCAAAACGCCCTAGCTCAAGAACTTTTAATATGAAGGTATATTTAAAATAGTATTGAGTTTTTAGAATCGAATGAAACCACCGAAAGCTCTGTAGGGCTAACCGTTGGCTCCCCATGCCCACTTTTTGGGTCACGAGTGAGAATAAAATTTCCTAATAAAAGCACTCACAACTCTTTATTTTTTGAATTGAGTGTGAAGCATTTATTTATTTATTTTTAATTTAGTAGCAATGGCAAAGCTGTGTTCCTCGCTGGCGAGAGATCTTCAGAGAAAAATAATAAAGCGTTGTATAATTTACAGCGTTTTTTAGTGGACTGGCCTAAAATGATTCTGATATTCCGATTTTTTTAATTCGGACAAACGATGAATTCTCAATGAGTTCAATAACCAGCTGTTTTTCGGCAGTGTTGAATCGATATCTGCAAAAATACGTCGTAAACGGGTGATCCTAATGAAAGAAATCTGGCGTCAACTCCCCTGCCAGTATCACCAGTTGACAAGTTAAAACTTATCGCCTCTCGAATTAAGACATCGGAACGCGTTTTATTCTTCACTTCTGCCTTCGAAGGAACAAAGGAACATCACCCAATAAAAATGGTTATTAAAGCAATTATTTCACCTTTAGTTCGCGCGATAATTTTCAGCTTTCGGTAATTGTAACGTAACGACCTTCGTGCACTCGGGTAGCGCGATTTTTACACCGACTGGCACCTTCTCGACTGACACCTAATTTAAGAGCATCACTAAAAACCATCCAACGAGATCGATAACTAAATAGAAAAAAAATAATAAAAAGACAAACACCTTGAAAGGCGAAGGAAGGGAATTATCCCGTAGACGGTTTTATTGCGGCGTTTTCCATTGTTGAAGCTTTGACTGCTCCCTGTTTTTTTATTTTTTTATTCGATCCGATCGCGCGAGGTTTTTTTATGGGACCATTTTAGTTGGTTAATGTCTTAATTAGTGGCGACGGTTCGGAGTCGTAAAAACTCGTCGGGTACGGACTATTAGCGCAATTGTCGATCTATTGAATTCTCTTGTTACCTTCTCGACGAACGGAGAGGCGAGTGAAATATCATAACTTTTTTGCTGTTTGACAACCTCGGTTGATGAAGGAGTTCAACGACGATATTAGATATACGACGAAAGTTAGTGATATCAGCTGATAAAAGTGGGACTTCCGATGAACAAGGTTTCTACTACATAATAATATTATGTCGCACTCCCCTCATAAGATGAGGATACATATTATGTATCCTCATCTTATGAGGGGAGTGCGAATCTACTAATTTCATTGACAAGAAGAATGCCTGTTTTGTACTATTTATTACAATTAACTCATAAATATTTATTAAACCTAAATAACTATAAACATACCAAAACTTAACTTATAAATAAAAACTATAACTAATTCACTTATAAATTATTACTACTAATTATTGCTTAGTTACGTTAGGGTCGATACGACTCGGGTTGGGTCCTCTTGAAATAAAAGGCTCTTGGATTTTTCCTTTTTTTATAATTTAGCAACAGTTTCGCAGAACAACTCGTCTGCATCTTCAGGCTAAAAAATTTTATAAAACAAAACAACGAACTATAAAATGGAACAGACTTTATAAGTGTAATTAAAAAACGTCTGCCAAGTTGGGTGGGCAGTATAGCTTCCTCACTCATTGTAACATGGACGTATAGAATCAGTTGGCGAAAAAATTATGATTCAAAGAGTTATTGAATACCAAAATATTAGCGGTCCACCGTCTAGGACCTAACCCACACAATCCCTGAAAATTTCATCGAAATCGGTTGAATAGTTGCGGAGTTTTGGTTGTAACAATAAATTTAAAGTTCGCGCATGCGCAGCGGCTATTGCTTGACCAATTTGATTGAAACTTATAGGGTGTCTCTTAGAAGTTAGTCCCTAACTAACCTCCAAATTTGAGCAAAATCGGTTCATTAGAAACCGAGAAACCGAGGTCCCAGGAAATTCACGTTTGCGCATGCGCACTCGCTCCTATTGGTCCGAAGGTGCTGAAATTGATAGGGGACCGTCTAGAACCTAACCCGCACAATCCCTGAAAATTTCATCAAAATCGGACCACAGGTTAGTATAGTTTTGCCCGGGACAAGGATTGACCACAGACAGACCGACAGACAGACAGACCGACAGACCGACAGACAGACAGACACGGAACCAAAATTGTTCGGGAAGCTCTAAAACGCAAAAAGCAAGTGGAAATTTTGATTTTGGAGGACATTTTTTTTTTCACTTCTTTCACGAATACAAAGCTTCCCTACCTTCGGTAGTGAGGAAGCAAAAAATAAAACTTTTCAGACAGGTCAACAATCTTATGCACTATGCCACTACGTCATAATTACCTTATATTCTCTAGTGCAGCATTCATACATGTGGGTATAACATTTTTCATCAGTCTTATCAGTCTTATTCGATGGGCTATCCAGAAAATTTTAAGCAAATCTTCACGACTGGAAAACAATTATTAACTACTTAGTAACAACACATTGGCGTATTTCAAGTTCAATATGCTACTACAAGAGAGAACCAGAGCATTCCAGGTAAGTTCAACCTCAGGCTGAGTCAGCCATGACAAGTACCCACAGTAAATGTACTGGTACATAAAACGAAAAGGTTGATAAAACTTTTCCGACAGTTCAACAAACTTATGTACTATTCTAATACGTCATAAATACCTTTTATTCACTAGTGTAGTATTCATACATGTGGGTATAACATTTTCCATATTTTTTTTTCTCTTGTCATGGCTGACTCAGCCTGAGGTTGAACTTACCTGGGATGTTCTGGTTCTCTCTTGTAGTAGCATATTGAACTTGAAATACGCCAATGTGTTGTTACTAAGTAGTTAATAATTGTTTTCCAGTCGTGAAGATTTGCTTAAAATTTTCTGGATAGCCCATCGAATAAGACTGATAAGACTGATGAAAAATGTTATACCCACATGTATGAATGCTACACTAGAGAATATAAGGTAATTATGACGTAGTGGCATAGTGCATAAGATTGTTGATCTGTCTGAAAAGTTTTATTTTTTTTAATTACACTTATAAAGTCTGTTCCATTTTATAGTTCGTTGTTTTGTTTTATAAAATTTTTTAGCCTGAAGATGCAGACGAGTTGTTCTGCGAAACTGTTGCTAAATTATAAAGAAAGGAAAAATCCAAGAGCCTTTTATTTCAAGAGGACCCAACCCGAGTCGTATCGACCCTAACGTAACTAAGTTCATTCACGACTCAGATATCCACAACAACTAATTATTGCAACAACTAAGTAATAACTACCACTAATTATCAGCTAACACCAAACTAAAAAGGTGTTAGGTAGGTACCTGCTTCACTGGAATCTTGTTTCTCTTAAAAACCCAGCTTTAGGTAGATTGAGCAAGCATTGTAATCTTTCACATTCAGGGGCAAAGTGGTGAACTTTGGGCCACTCAAGGGACACATTCCTCCCTCTCAAGCTGCCAGGAATCTTCAGTCTTCAGTGAGAGCTCCAACCAGCAACCCAGTTTTTCTTTTAAATCATTCATCATTAATACAATCAGTGGCCACTTGTAACAAATCCAGAGTCAGTGCAGTGTTTGTCCAATTCAGTGTATATTCCAGTGAAAAGGACATTCTCCATTGATTATCCGCTACATTGAGGAGGCATCCTTCCATCTCAACTATTCTCCATGACAAGGTAAAGAAAGTCCAATAGAAATTAAATAGTCACTTAAGTTTATTTATCATGCTTGCTCACCTCAGTTTGAAATAGGTGTTTTTATTCAGTGAGTATAAAAACTTCTTGAACGACATTTTAATTTCACAATTTCTCATGACTGGAAACTCGGATTTGAAATCTGACTTTCTTTAGTCCATTTGTGGTTAATTTTTCCATCAATTTTGAGTAGAAACAATAATTCAAATAATCAGAGTTTGGGGATGATTTTTTAAAATGCCGCATATAGGGAGTGCGAGAGAGTATTGCAATCATAATTTGATCATCTTAATTTAAAATTTAATTAAAGCCTCGTCAAAATGAGTACTCGGATTTGAAATGTGTAAACTCTTTTTACAGATCCATTCGTCCATTTGTGGTTAATTTTTCCATCAATTTTGAGAAGTAAAAATAATTCAAATTATCAGGATTTGAGGCTCATATTTGGAAAAGGGAGAGCGGAAGAGTATAACAATCATAATTAAAATTAATGAAAGCCTCATCGAAATGAGTAAAACCGCATAAAATTAATTAGTTGGTGAGAAAGGTCTCTTGAAAACCTAGAAAATTGTTACCACAGTTTGTCACTTGCGTCGGTTAGAATACGCTGCGAATTATTACACAACGGTTTATGTGTTTGTATGACTGGAAACTCGGATTTTAAATCTTTTTTGGTCGTGACCATGGGAGCTGCCTCACTTGTCACTTCTAGGTGGGTGAGTGCGGTGCGGAAGTAGTGCGGTGGGGAAGTAGTGCGGTGGGTATTGGCTGGAGGAGTCCAGCCAATATTGGCTACACGCGACTCTTTTATTTTTAATTTAATTAGTGTGATGGGCTTTTTTTTATTCGGCCATATGAATCATGGCCCATGATCTTTTTCTTTGCATTTTTGTGTTAGCTTTTGTTCTGTTCTCGTAAAAAGTGTCGACAATAAAATATTTCTATCAGTTAGAGATGTGTGAGACAAGATCATTTGGCGGATTCGAATCCCAAACGGTCACTCATTACAGAGACCAGGTCTTTTGAATCCGTTCACCCGTTCATTACGTTCACATACGTGAAATACCACACACAACTAACCGGTCAGAAGTCACAAAAACGAAAGAGTCGAAAAACCGAACGAGTCGGAATAGGTTACTATTCACTACTACTATTCAAAGATCGATTCGAATCGTATGAATCAGTCTTTGTGTGTTTTGGTCTTTCAGTTTTGTCTTTTCAGTCCTCAGTTCATTCAAACGTAATTCTTCACTTGGATGATGGAAGGTTTTGCTTAGAAAACCACTTCAATCTACTTCTTTCTGTTGATACTTCCATGTCATTTTCATTAATTCGTGATCCATGTATGAACATGAATGTATACAACCATGTATACATCCATGTTGCGGCCAATTAATTCGTTTTGTTCTGCCGTTGTTCTCGGAATTTTTCCGGAAAACTCGTTTGGTGGGTTGATGAATGAATGACCGTGTTCATTTTGACAACCAGTTCAGTTAAGACAAGGTCTTTTCGAAGATAAGGTCTTTTCAATACGTTCACTCCTGACGTATTGTTCACTCCGTACTATCAGTGTTATATGCGAACTTTATCCTTGCCCTTCCCTAGTAGAAAACAAGTCTTAAAACTTTTTTTAGTCCATTTGTGGTTAATTTTTGCATCAATTTTGAGTAGTAGGTAATAATAATTCAAATAATCAGAGTTTGAGGTTGATTTTTGGAAAAGTCGCATGTGGAAGAGTATTACAAACATAATTTGATCATCATAATTTAAAATTTAATTGAATCAGTGAGAATGACAACAGTACATGTCCCCAATCAGCTTATCGAGATATCAGGTGTCAGGTGGTATAAGTCCATCGACTCCTACTGTTTTTTCCCTCAATCATTTTCATTTAGGCTCTGTTCAAGCTTACCGAGTGTGGTTAGCATACTGCTCTTGTGCTCAATGCGTAGTTCTAGGTTACAACCTACAAACAACCTACTGGTTACAACCTACAAAAAGCCATTTTTCAACAATCGTCAAAAATGGACTTGTACTGTTTTTATTCTCATCGATTCAATTAGAGCCTCGTCAAAATGAGTAAAACTGCGTAAAATTAATGAGGTGGTGAGGAAGGAGGGCGCCTCTTGAAAATCTAGAAAATTGAATCCGCAGCTTGTCACTTGTGGAGGATAGAATACGCTGCGAATTATTACAAAACGGTTTATTGTTTTCCTGTTAAGATCACTGGTTTGAGGAGAACGCTGAGTGGTGGGGGGGGGGGGGGGCTCTTGGGATAGCTCAAAGAGATACCAACATTTGAGTGATAAATTTCACAATAATTGATCATTTGACGATAGTTGTTGATAGTCGTTTCTATGAATTGAACACTATCTTAAATTGATGGAAAAAAGTCATGAAACATTTATTAATTAGGCAATAATTTCACCTCTTTAGCGAACGATAGACAAAGCTCTAATTAGTGTCACTCGGTTCTAAAGGTTCATGGAAATTTTTCAACTAATGAAAAAACAACACCTGTACATTAATATATTGTGGCCACTACTGGAGACAACCAAAAATTTGTCGGGTAATCATTTTGTTGGTTACTTGTCGTAGTGGCTACTTGTGATCTACACAGGAATTCAATACTCTTGCTGCTGGATTGACCATGACAATGAGAAGGTTGTCGAAAATTCGAGTATTATAAGATTGGCTCAGGTGACTTTGAAGAACCGCCATCAACGAGCTCTTCGGATGAGCACTGCAAGAACTAGCTAAAAACAGAGAGAAGATGGTTAAAGCTGCCGTCCCGTGTCAGTCTCAAACTGTTGAGAGACAAGTGGAATTCGTCTTAGGGGCCAATTCATCAGTAGCTGGCGCAGAAGGAAGAGGTGCTTCACTTGAAATCGCACCAAGTCTCGAAAATAGCTTCCTTAGTTGTCTTTTTCACGGTGAAAACCAGAAGATCATGTGGAGATAACCACATGATTGAAGATTTTTATTCATTCATTTCTTATCATTTTGCCACTATTCTGCTGACAGGAATCATTAATTGTTGAATATCATTGATGTTGTATTTTTACTCTACACTAACTGAGAGGTCATGATTGCCCAGTACATTCTTGGAGGTTCCTTTACAATTTGAACACTAATCAGAAGACGTGGAGAGATGTGAGTGTCTGTTGCCAAGCAATTAAAGTCCTTGAATGTCAGTTCCAAGTGTTAACTGGGTGACAATGCGTCTCAACCTCGGACCGTTCACATCTCCCTTTTGTGGTCGTCCATTGGGCACATCCTTGTTACAACGATTAGTAAGGAGCAAGGAGCACCAATGGTAATTGAGACCTCGATTAACCTTTAAGAGGGCCCCCGGGGGCCCCAGCGGGTCTTTTTAAATGAGATTAAACATCCTTAGTGGACAAACCCTCTAATCGAGAGTAGTTTTCCAATGAAACTGCCCTCTTCCTTCTTAGATAATGCGCGACGGAGTTGACAACTGACACTTCAGATTCAATCTTTCTCATATTAGTCTCGTCCAAGATTCATCGCGATGTCTCTACGTGACCACAATGAGAGAGTTCGTCAAGTTTTATTGCTTCCTCCCCCGAAATTCTCAATACGTCACTGTCGCAAGTCACATTGCACTATGCAGCTCAGATTCCATTGTTCTCAAATTATTCATTATTATACTGACAAGAGGATAAATCGACAGTTGAGCCGTATCATGGCCTTTCAAGATTTTTGTGTTTTTATATTTATATTATTTAGGTATTTATATGTACTCGTATTAGGTATAAAGGTTTGTTCTAAGAGGTCTGGGTGGTCTCTCATGATTCTAAAAATTCAATATCATTCTAAATTGACGAAAAACAACCGTTAAGGCTAAAGGGGACGGGGTTCTAGTATGATTCTGAGATGACAGATGGCACTAGTGACGCCCCATACTTTCATCCGGTTTATCTGAGCTTGAAAAATCGTTATTTTCAAATCTAACCATATGAATATTATCAGAACAACAAAATCTTACTAGCCAACATCTAACATATCACCAACAAAAAATTTTTTTTTAACTATTTTTTTAAAGTTTTATACCTAGGTGAAGTAATAGATGAAGTCAACCTCAATTTTGTGCAACGTTCTCTCTGTCAATTTTTCTGTTTCGGTTTGATTATCACCATATTTATATATATGAGGGATACTCTGAGAGCTACATGACATCTTTGAGAATGGCGGCTGCAATCGTTTTTGCGAGAAAAATCGCTCAAAAGTATATTTATAGACAAAATAAGAGTAGGTAAATACATGAAAAGTAAACTTTTTTTGGTGATTTTGGTTTATTATTTTCAATAATGAACCTTTGGAATCGACCAAGAAAAAAAAAATTTTAACACCCCCTCAAAATTTGATGGTTTACGTTTCAAGGTACGTAGAATCCAAAAATCGAATAAAAATTTGGCCGTCCGTCCGCCGTCCGCCGTACGCCATACGCCGTCCGCCGTCCGCCGTACGCGGCACTTTTGCCACTTAGCATTGACCGATTTTGATGAAATTTGGTATGTAGGCTCCATTTGGGGTCTAGTTGTGCCCCGAAGCTTTTGGTTGATGTAGGTCACTCCTAAGGGTTCCAAAATCAATTTTGAAATTTTGAAAACGCCCTAACTCAAAAAATTTTGATATAAAGGTATTGTTTTTCCTTCAATTTGAGATTCTATGGAATTTTTAGAATTTTTTGAGACCACGCGGAGCTCTGTAGGACAAACCGTTCGCTCCCTACGAAAATTTAAGGGTTTATATTGAAATGTATAAATATATAAATCAAAACACGAGTGTGAGTCGCAAAAGAGGCCTAATCTCCGTTCAAATTTTAGCTGACCAAAATGCGATCGATGGTTGGTGATTTTGATTTTTTTTTTTATTTAAAAAAAAAATTTTTGATTTTTTCTTTCTTTTTTTCTTCATATTGGATGGTTGGTGATTTTGTAGACGAGTGATCTATATAAAAATAATAAACCGTTGTGTAATAATTTGCAGCGTTTTTTTAAAAATTTTTGCATGACAGCAGGTTTAGTTTCGTTGAGACAAATCGAAAATGTATTGAAAAATGAATATCGGATGACCGGTTGTAGAGATTAGCCAGATCTAAGTTTGGTATTCACCCTCTCACTCGCACAACTGTCGTCCCCTTTAGCCTTAAATCAAAAGTTTTTAGCTGGGCCGTTTCGAAAATTTCAACCGGTAAGTATTTTTTACCCCTTAAAAGTGACGAAGTCAATTACGAAGAACATGCGGTTGTATCCTTTCTTGTGAGTCCCAGCAGTCGGATGTAGAACTGAATTATCTGATACCAAAATTGAGGGTTACTATTCACAGTACTGATCGCAGATACGAAGAGAAAGATAGATCGGGTTTCGGAAAGGCTGTCTAGTAAGTGTAGTTGAGATGGAGCAACGTAGAAAAACTTCCAGAGATCCCTGGCAGGAATGTAGATATTATTGAGGTTCCTGGCCGAGTTCATACTCCTAATAAGAAATGAGAACACGTTATGTACAAGAATGAAATCTTTTACCTGTGAATTCGCAACTCCACCCTTCAATAGATTCGTCTTACACTCACTTCCTTCCCATAAATTCCCATACTCAAACCCATTTGGGAGGGGGGGGGGGGCGACTCAAACCAATCCATAATTGTAAACAATCCGTCCGCCCCACTACTCACTTATTCCTCAGCTGATTTGCGGCCGGTGTCAACAGCGTGGCCAACCTGTTGAATCGAATTCTAACAAATTGCATGTTTGCACGATGTGTTTTCGCCACAATTTCTGGCAATTAATACAGATAATTACATTAAAAATTTTGTTATACCTAATTTTATTTTAGATAAATTTATTAGTGCTGTGTGTGGGGAAAAAGTGAAATTTCCACGTGTGTGATTTTGCACCAGTTTTCACACATCGCCGACATCACTCTATCGCCATCTTTCGCCCGTTCCTGATTAAAACGCGGCTTCCCATCGTTCCTTTGGGAGGAACCAGAAACAATCCACGGAGGAATCTTTCCCGGGATCTCGTTCGGCGGACTCTAAAAGTTAACCAGGAACCTGGTAAGCCACTTCTACCTACCTACCTTGCATTTCCTCTCTTCTGGAGGCTCAACTACGTACCTCAAAGCCTTTGGGATTCTCCACGAACAGCAAGGAATAAGGAACATTTATACAACAAAGAAATCATATACAAATCAATACTAGCTCTTTGGTAGGTAAAATAGAAACAGTGGCCTCTGCATGATCTACTATAAATTCAACAATTTCACGCGCAATATAAATTGTTTGATAAATCATTTAATAGTCGAATCATCATCGTTTTCACAGCTTAATTCAATATACCTATACCCACAACATTCTGGTATTCCAGTGGTCTTTCGAGTATTTCAGCAACCTTTAAACATCAAACTCATTTCATTAAAGTTTTAATCATTTTCAAGTCATACAGAGGGTAAAATTTCGAGACCACGTCTTAAAGGGCCCCCCTCTGTATGCACACGTTAGGTTGACTGGAAAATCAAAACTCAACTTTTTATTAGAGATCAATACACTCATTCATAATGATGTGACTAAATCAATATAACTATTGTAACTTCCTAACAATATGGAAGAAAGAGGCAGGAATGATGCAGTTATTTGCGGTAACTTGTTGATTCTATCCTAAGTTTTCCAAGTACATCATAAGAAATGGATACGAGAAAGCTATGTGCCACTTGCTTGACATTTCGTATTTTGGTTTATTATTTTCAATAATGAACCTTTGGAATCGACCAAGAAGAAAAAAATTTTAACACCCCCTCAAAATTTGATGGTTTACGTTTCAAGGTACGTAGAATCCAAAAATCGAATAAAAATTTGGCCGTCCGTCCGCCGTACGCGGCACTTTTGCCACTTAGCATTGACCGATTTTGATGAAATTTGGTATGTAGGCTTCATTTGGGGTCTAGTTGTGCCCCGAAGCTTTTGGTTCATGTAGGTCACTTCTAAGGGTTCCAAAATCAAATTTGAAATTTTGAAAACGCCCTAACTCAAAAAATTTCGATATAAAGGTATTGTTTTTCCTTCAATTTAGGATTCTATAGAATTTTTAGAATTTTTTGAGACCACGCGGAGCTCTGTAGGACAAACCGTTCGCTCCCTTCGGAAATTTAAGGGTTTATATTGAAATATATATATATAAATCAAAACACGAGTGTGAATCGCAGAAGAGGCCTAATCTCCGTTCAAATTAGAGCTGACCGAAATGCGATCGATGGTTGGTGATTTTGATTTTTTGTTGTTGATTTTTTTTTTCTTTTTTTCTTCATATTGGATGGTTGGCGATTTTATAGACGAGTGATCTATATAAAAATAATAAACCGTTGTGTAATAATTTGCAGCGTTTTTGTCATTTAGTTACTGAAAACACATATAAAGGTCGTATCCCAAAAAAACTCATTTCATTTGAACCCTATTTTGAAAGTGAGCGAAGTTAATGACCACTACGAAGGGGCGAACTCCTGTGTGATTTAGAAATAGAACCGACTCGAGTTACATCTACCCGGGATTTGCTATGAGGAATTGTAACTAGTTCGAGTCTTCGATCGAAACCCAAGAACAGGGGCTTAACTGCCAATTTGCTGGAAAACTATACGCGACAGCGCCCCCATAAATATTTCCACGTCGTTTAACTTCAGAAGTTTATCGTTTCTCGAGATTGTTGGCGTGGCAAGCTGAGAAGGTACCCCAGTTTCCGTGCTTTTCCGATTAAAAGACCTTCCCCCCATTAAATCATTTTCGTATATCACCCGAAAATACGACAACATGAAGGGTAGGGACGTGGCAGATGGTTTTCCTAGATCCGGCCGCCGAGTAGCCCAATTTCGGGCTCAACCCCTGACAAGGTACCTGAAGCTCGGGAGGAAAGAGGGCATTTCGGAGTATTTAAGCTTTGTAACTGACAAATATCGTTTCCGTGATCGCGTGGAGATCTACCGGCTTCTCATAAGTCACAAAGAGGGAAATGCTTTCTCCCGAAGACGAGGGTGGTGAAACCAGGACTGAAAATACCTTCTAATTCCGTCCCTGTAAGGGGGGGTAGCGAACCCGGAGACGGACTTATACACGCTACATCTGATTAATTCTGATATCGTGATGGCAAAGTAGGGGTTTTTTCCTGGCCGATAATTGTCTTCGAGGGGAGAGGAGGTACCTACTACCCTCTGTGCGGGAGGTAAGCGGTTTTTCTCTGTCTTCGAGATGCCAACCACTGTCTGGTACACGAGTTATTAACCAAATGAATAATGGGCCTCTGATGGCAAGGAGTGTAGTTCGGTGCCGAACTCGGTCATCGTAAATACTCGGTTTCGATCATGTTTCATTATAAATTAAACCTAAACGAGAATTTTCTCGGTATATGCAAAATTCTACTCAATTTCAATCCACATTCTTACGTACAGAAAAAACGCTGCCAAGTGGGTGTGGCACATAGCTTCCTCGTATCCATAACCCGATTGTATAGATAATCCGATGCATAGTAGTTAATCTCAAAATATCAGTCTCCAAGTACGTTCCACTACCCTCATAGGGGACCATCTACACGCTAATCTGAACAATCCTCGAAAATGTCTAGTTGTGCTCCGAAGATTTTGGTTCATGTAGGTCACTTCTAAGGGTTGAAAAATCAAGTTAGAAATTTTGAAAACGCCCTAACTCAAAAAAATTTCAGATAAAGGTATTGTTTTTCCATCAATTTAGAAAGTAAATATAGAATTTTTATAATAATTATAAAAATTATTTTTTGAGACCATAATAATTATGGTAATAATAATAATAATTATTATTATTAATAATATAATAATAATATAATAATATAATATAATAATAATTATAATAATTATTATTATTATTATAAAAATTATTTTTTGAGACCATAATAATTATGGTAAATTATGGTAATAATTATGGTTTTATAATTATTATAAAAATTATTTTTTGAGACCATAATTATAAAAATTATTTTTTGAGACCAGAGAATTTTTTTTGTTTTGTTTGAAACCGTTGAGAACTATGTTTTCCTCTGTGAGAAAGGATTTCTTATGATGTTCGAAAATTTTAAAAACCTTCATATAAAGCACTATGGCAAGTTGGGGGTAACTATACGAAAAAATCCCTTAAAACTGTACTTCAGATGGATAACAGGGCTGAGAAATAAAGCATCCAAATTTATTTTGAATAAAACGGCAGAAAATTCGCGATAAAAAAGAAAAATAATAAGCCTTTGTGTAATAATTTGCAGCGTTTTTTCGTCTGAATGTCGAGCTAGACAGTTGAAATCAACGTTTTGAGTTGGTTCTCTCGAGAGGCAGGTCCACTACAAGTGAGTCTACAAGGAGTCTACAAGGAAGTCTACAAGGACATGAATGCGTCAATTAAAATATAATAGGTAATTAAAATGTAATAGTAGGTGCATATTATAAACTATGTTCTTTAAAATGAGGAACTCGTGTGCTTTGTGGACCCCTAGCTTTGTGCTATGTGTGGACCCAGCCTGGCAGCCCGACCGGACCCGGACCCACCCACCTTGACGGCTCCCGGGGTTGCCTCGTATCACTCAAAATATCGAGCTAGACAGTTGAAATCAACGATTTGTGTTGGCTCTATCGAGAGGAAGGTCCATTTCTAAAGCTCAAATTTCGTTGAAATGACTCAAAATGTTTTGAGTTGGTTCTCTCGAATCCAGTAATCAAATTTCCATCTTCCACAACTCTCTATTTCTCCGAATTGAGTGTGAATTACCTTGATTGTGAAGCAAACATATAGTTGGTAAGTACTGACTATGGCGAGCGGTATATTTTGCAGGTGAGTGATCTATGCAGAAAAATGATAAACTTTGTGAAATAATTTGCAGCGTTTTATTCCACGAAATTAAAAAAACCATTAATTGGCGTGAGATATTTAAAAACTCAGACCAGCTGCTCTTCATTTCTTTTCAGGACATCAATAATTGTGAGACCTCTCAATATTGATGTCAATTCAATTAGCAGTTGGCGAGCTTCAAGATTTGGAGGTGCGAAGAGGCATCCTCTCTCTGGATCCACCACGACATTATACTGATGATGATGATTTTGTCAGGGAAATACTCCTCCTGATCATTAGTTTCTGAGTCTCCCCAGAAAGTTATAAAAGGGAAGTTAGATGAAGAAGTAAAAAAAAAAATCGTGTAGGTTCAACGACCCAGTTTTGACGTGATTTACCCGCTCCTGGCGACATTAAGGTCGGACTTAATTTGATAGAGAATTACCCCCGAGGAAACCGGGCGGGATTTTTCCCACGTTCGTTTGGCTATGTTCTCTCTCCTTACGACTCAAAACGCTAACGGTGAAGTGAACTACGGCGACGGCAGAATTACTAAGCATTATGAGGCGGGCTACACCTTAGTATTTGCCGTGACGTTAGCGTTATCCCGTCTTGTAGAGTATCGTTAGTCTACCGGGTGCTTTCCACCATCCAGAAGGAATTACCTTCACTCCGGAACAATCATTGTGTTAAGTTCAATTGTACCGTCGAAATTCTTCAATTTTGAGAGGTTGTTTAAATCCCCCATGTAAAGAAACCATACAAGAAAAACGAACTACATAAAAGTCATTCGTTGTTTCTCTGAGGTAGAATTTGGTGGATGAATTATGCATTTAGTGAATTAAATCTTTCGTTCGAATTGCCACGAAAAACACACTCTTACCAGCCCAGCTCACCTCCACCTATAAACCAAGTGTTGCCCACGCGCCTCTGGGATGTTTTAATTTGTCAGATACGCCCTGGTAAGGTTTATGAGACGATAAGGGGGATCCGGACCTGAAAATCAACTAAAAAGATATCCCGTGCGATGGATTCTCCTCCTACTCTTTGAACGCACGCTTTCCTTAGATTTTAGTGTATTATTTTCAATTACGAATTATTGGAATTGAGCGAGAAATGTGAAGAGTGAAGTAATTTTCCTTGTTGAAATCAGAACATTTAGAACAGAATTAGAACATCCATAACGATGAATATTCGTCAAGACAATTTCAATTTTAGTGCCAAAATACTCGTAGTTTGAACTATTCCACCAATTTGTAAAATTTTGCTCAAACTGGGAATTTGGGCATTTTGGAATTGAAATTTCTTCTCTCATTTTGATTGTCAGACAATCTGGGTAGGTATCGGTTCCGTGTCCACGAGCAACATGGCAGTAAAGGAAATGAATACCCTAAGCACAAAATTTTAAAATACGATTCCTTAATCACTCAACTGCTTCTTATCCTATCTATTATTTCTTGTTTCTATATTTATTTACTGTTATTAATTTTACTAAACAATTATTATAATCCAAAAGAAAAACCAACTACTGGTGTAGGACAGCCAATAGGCTGCACCTAAGAGATGTATCATGTCAATTAATCTTTGTATTACCATGATAGATTGTAAGCACAACTGTGATGTCAAAAATTGACAATAAAGTTATATATATTTATAAAAAATAAAAAATAATACTAAAAATAGGTGGTCGGCTCATCTTTGTTGACTATTTTTGTTTTCACACACAAAACGCTGCAAATTATTACACAATGGTTTATTATTTTTCTATATAGATCACTCGTCTACAAAATCACCAACCATCCAACATGAAGGAAAAAAATAAAATAAAAAATAAAAGTAAATAAATAAATAAAAAAAATTGGTTGCCTGTAAAGTCGGTATGCGGGCGAAAGTTTTATTACGTGACAACGACTTTGAGTGGTAAAATAATTTTAATGGCCTTGGAGCTCACTCAGCTGATCAGTGATCACTCAGGCGCCTTCAGCATTCTCCATTGACCCGCCCTCTCAAATTTCAGCTTCCTGCGTTCAACAGGAGAGGAAATGGCCTTGGAGGTCACTCAGCTGATCAGTGACCACTCAGGCACCTTCAGCATTCTCCATTGACCCTGCCTCTCAAATTTCAGCTTCCTGCGTTCAACAGGAGAGAAAATGGCCTTGGAGCTCACTCAGCTGATCAGTGATCACTCAGGCGCCTTCAGCATTCTCCATTGACCCGCCCTCTCAAATTTCAGGTTCCTGCGTTCAACAGGAGATGAAATGGCCTTGGAGCTCACTCAGCTGATCAGCTCACTCACCAAGTATGCCTATCTCTCTCGCTCTGTCTCTCTCGCTCTTAGGCGGGCTAACTGTGCTCGAGTGGAAGGGACGCGTGCCTCTCACTCGCTCTCATTGTGAGCGCATAACGTGAGCGGAGCGTAACGCAGTTTCTTGAAGTGTCACCCGGCAAACCAATTTATAAGACGTTGTCACGTCAAAACGCTGCAAATCATTGCTCAAAGGTTTATTATTTTCTGTATAGATCACCCTTCTGTATAGATCACTGGTTCTCCATCAATAGCACCTACCACCATCTGTATTCTCCCTTGACCTTCCCTCTCAAATTTCAGTTTCCTGCGTTCAGTAGGATTGAAAATGGCATCGGAGCTCGCTCAGCTGATCAGTAATTTGAAGAGTGAAGGAGATCTCCTCGAATGCTGGAGACGCCTGGAAGAGCAGTTCCATTCAATAGGAGTAAAAATGGTATTGGAGCTCACTCAGCTGATCAGTGATCTGAAGAGTGAGGATCTCCTCGAATGCTGGAGACGCCTGGAAGAGCACTTCCATTCAATAGGAGTAAAAATGGCTTCGGAGCTCACTCAGCTGATCAGTAATCTGAAGAGTGAAGGAGATCTCCTCGAATGCTGGAGACGCCTGGAAGAGCAGTTCCATTCAATAAGAGTAAAAATGGTTTTGGAGCTCACTCAGCTGATCAGTGATCTGAAGAGTGAAGAAGATCTCCTCGAATGCTGGAGACGCCTGGAAGAGCACTTCCATTCAATAGGAGTAAAAAAGGCTCTGGTGCTCACTCAGCTGATCAGTGATCTGAAGAGTGAAGAAGATCTCCTCGATTGCTGGAGACGCCTGGAAGAGCACTTCCATTCAATAGGAATGAAAATGGCTTCGGAGCTCACTCAGCTGATCATTGATCTGAAGAGTGAAGAAGCCTTTGAGCAATGATTTGCAGCGTTTTTTACCCACCAACATTTTTTTTACCTACCAACTTTTTTTTATCTACCAGCTAGGTACTACCTACCACACCATACTGCTTCACACCTTCACAATCAAGTTTATTAGAAAGAACTAAACGCTTCACACTCGACTGGAAAAATAGAAAGCTTCGTATGGAAATTTGATTACTGGTTACGCAGGAGGCAAAACTGTATACAAATCGAAGAAATGAACAGCGATCGCATTTTAGTCCGATAAAATTTGAATGGAGATTAGACCTCTTTTGCGATTCACACTCATGATTCTGTTTTATCGAAGGAAAACCTTCAAGTACTCGTAGGGACCGAACGGTTTGTCCTACAGAGCTCCGGGTGGTCTCAAAAATTTTTAAAAATTCAATACTATTTTAAATTGGTGAAAAAACGATACCTTTATTTCGAGAGTTTTCGAGCTAGGGCACTCTTGAAAATTTCAACCCTTAATTTTCACCCCTTAGAAGTGACCTACATCAACCAAAAGCTTCGCGGCACAACTAGACCCCAAATGGAGCCCATATACCAAATTTGAACCAAATCGGTCCAGTGTTGCTAAGAAAAGTGCCGCGTACGGCGTACGGCGGACGGACGGAAATTTTTTTATTCGATTTTCGTATTCTACGTACCTTGAAACGTAAAACATCAAATTTTGAGGGGGGGTTAAAATTTTTTTTTCTTGCTCGATTCCAAAGGCTTATTATTGAAAATAATAAACCAAAAATAAAATTAAAAAAAATTCAAAAAAAAAAAAATAAATAAAAATCACCAACCATCGATCGCATTTTGGTCAGCTCTAATTTGAACGGAAATTAGGCCTCTTTTGCGATTCACACTCGTGTTTTGATTTATATATATATATATTTCAATATAAACCCTTAAATTTTCGTAGGGAGCGAACGGTTTGTCCTACAGAGCTCCGCGTGGTCTCAAAAAATTTCAAAAATTCTATAGAATCTTAAATTGAAGGAAAAACAATACCTTTATATCAAAATTTTTTGAGTTAGGGCGTTTTCAAAATTTCAAAATTGATTTTGGAACCCTTAGAAGTGTCCTACATCAACCAAAAGCTTCGGGGCACAACTAGACCCCAAATAGAGCCTACATACCAAATTTCATCAAAATCGGTCAATGCTAAGTGGCAAAAGTGCCGCGTACGGCGTACGGCGGACGGCGTACGGCGTACGGCGGACGGCGGACGGACGGCCAAATTTTTATTCGATTTTTGGATTCTACGTACCTTGAAACGTAAACCATCAAATTTTGAGGGGGTGTTAAAAATTTTTTTTTCTTGGTCGATTCCAAAGGTTCATTATTGAAAATAATAAACCAAAACCAGAATCATGTTCTGATTATTCTCCTTTAAAAGGAATCATCCTTTTCTAGGAGGTTATAACTTTCTGAACAATGTTCCCAACTTAAACCTGAGATCATAAAGAAAAGATGCAGAGGCTTTTCAAAGCTCTATGTCATCCCGCCAAAAATTTTTTAAACCAAGAAAATTTAATTACAAGTAACTTTGCCAAGAATTGGGTTAATGTAGGTACAAACCCGTGGTTCATTGATAACTTCATAAGTTTGAAAGCATTTCGTATTATGAGAAGGGGGTACATCATTGAAGTGTCTTTCCAAGCCGACTCATTTTTACCACAACTTTTACCGAGCTGCCAGGCGCCATGGTAACGCCGCCCTTGGTCCTCCCGCTACGCCCTTTAATTAACGAATAATACCGGACAATGCCCGAGGGATAATCAACTATATTGCGGGAGTCCTTCGTAGTGTAAGTAAGAGCCAGGAAGGAGGGAGAGGGGCGAAATGGATTAATACTTCCCTGTAACAGGATTATGAGGGATGCTTTCGGAGGATTACGGGTGTATGGCAGACGACGAGTTTTCCCCTTCAATTTTCTACGCTACAAACCATTTTTCTAGCGTTGATTCGACAAACACTCGAGTGATAACGAATTTCAAGAAAATGTTTGAAAGTTCTTCACAATAACTCCTTTTTAGAACTTTATAAAATTTAAAATTTAGTTTAATTCATTATTTTTGGTTTATTATTGGTTTATTATTTTTAATAATGAACCTTTGGGATCGACCAAGAAATTTTTTTTTTTTTACTATTTAGGCGAGGGGAGGAATTGTTAGGCGTTTCCTCATGATATAATTTACTCATGCTCGAACGTTTTCGCCGTTAGGCATCATCAGGAGCTACAAATCATAAGAAAAACCATCCCAGGTGAGGCTTATTAAAACTTATTTTAAACGTTAACGCTAAATAGTCTTTAAATTTATAATATTAATTACATATAGATCATCCTGAATATAGATATAGAAATATATATACAAAAAAAATTGTTTTCTTCTCATATCATTGCTTAGTTGCACTTAAACCTAGTAATCTAATTTGGTAGTATTATTTACCATTGAGTATAATAAGGGGTTGGCTCCCACTTCCGCCTCTACCCATTGTCATAACCCTGGACTGCAGGATGTTTTCTTATGATTTGTAGCTCCTGATGATGCCTAACGGCGAAAACGTTCGAGCATGAGTAAATTATATTATGAGGAAACGCCTAATAATTCCTCCCCTCGCCTAAATAGTCAGGAATAACCTTGAGAATGACAACGACAACGAATAATTTTTTTTTTTTTTTTTTGGACCGGCTCTTAGCTATTTTGTTGTAAGAGGTGAGGGTGTTAAGAACTGATTCAGCCGTTTAGACACCCTCGCCCTCCCCTCTATGGTTTACGACCTACAATAATCCCTTCCATGAGGCATACCCATGTCAAATACGAGTAAAATTTTCCTAAATTGCCATACATAAAAGATAATTTTTTGCCATGTATTACGTTCTCGATTTCGAACGGATTCATCCCAATATTTGTAATTCCGGGATCATTTCAACAGAATGCCTACTCCTTGGCATGTTCTAACGAAGCTAATTCTCTTCGGTTCTCAGCGGGATGATCGTTTCCCGAAGAAACAGGCCGAACAAAGGTGACAGGATATTTTACAATTTCCGAGCTGATGGACGGATTTCTCACTTCAAAAGACCGTCTAGGATTCAAGACGAAGGGAGACCTTGAATAATCAGACGATTCTCATCAATCCTCTTCAGCACACCTCGACCCAAGCAGTCACTCTTCCTCTAATCAGCCCCACAAAGCGGCTCTCGTCCACCTTTTGTTTTCGAAACGGGGTTAATAAAAAAAAAACAGGAGAACCTAAAGGAACGATAAAATTTAATATGCTAACAAAGGGGTTTTGAGCCTAGTTGAATATCAAAAGTGACCATTTATATTCCGCCAGTTTGGCGACAACGTGTGATATACAATAAACAACGGAGCAGCGTCTCAAAGCTTTGTTTTCCTGGGTAACAAGGGAGGAATAACAATTGGACAGAACAACTCCGTGCTCATTGTCGGTCCAACCCAGAAAGAATATATTAACATAATTTCCAGCCTGAGTTTTATACCTTGTTTTTACAAGGGAAATGAAGACGATTTGTCTTTATGTAACTATATCCATTTGGAGTGGGCAGGACGCGGACGGCATCCGTTTTGTTTTCGTTATCTCACGAGCCTTCCCTCCACTTTTTACATGATGGATTTTCAAACTCTTCCTTTTGAATTCGATAATCAATTAAGCTGGGTGTCTCGTAATTACGAGAAGCATTTATGCGTTTTGAATGAAAATTTCACCACAGCGAGCATCCAAAAACACTTATTCCAGTAATTAGGACAATCAGTGCTATTCGTATAGGATCATTCGATGGAGAAACAGATTCGTTTCGATTATCAGCAATTTTAGTACGTTTTCGAAAAAAATAAAGCTATTGCGATGGCCTCCAAATTGAAAAATATAATTGAATTTTAACAGGAGTGAAAAAAGAATTTGGAAGCAGTTATTTAAACTTTCGTGATTGTCAGTCATCATTAGGGCTCGGATCAGGGCATGTTTACATATCGATACCTTGAAGCAAAACGCTATAAATTATTCAACAATGGTTTATTATTTTTCTATAGATCACTCGTCTGCAAAGCCACCAACCATCCAACACGAAAAAAACATCGATCGCATTTCGGTCAACCAAAATTTGGACGGAGATTAGGCCTCTTTTGCTATTCACACTCGTGTTTCTGATTTATCGTACGTCCAACCCTTAAATTCTCGTAGGGAGCGAACGGTTTGTCCTACAGAGCTCCGCGTGGTCTCAAAAAAATCTAAAAATTCTATAGAATCTTAAATTGAAGGAAAAACAATACCTTTATTTCAAAATTTTTTGAGTTAGGGCGTTGTCGAAATTTCAAAATTAAATTTTGAACCCTTAGAAGTGACCTACATCAACCAAAATATTCGGGGCACAACTAGACCCCAAATGGAGCCTACATACCAAATTTCATCATAATCGGTCAATGCTAAGGGGCAAAAGTGCGCGTACGGCGGACGGACGGCCAAATTTTGGTTTATTATTTTCAATAATGAACCTTTGGAATCGACCAAGAAAAAAAAATGTTAACACCCCCTCAAAATTTGATGGTTTACGTTTCAAGGTATACGTAGAATCCAAAAATCGAATAAAAATTTGGCCGTCCGTCCGCCATCTGCCGTACGCTGTAAGCCGTAAACCGGCTCTTGTGTCACTTAGCATTGACCGATTTTGATGAAATTTGGTATGTAGGCTCCAATTGGGGTCTAGTTGTGCCCCGAAGATTTTGGTTGATGTAGGTCACTTCTAGGGGTTCCAAAATCAATTTTGAAATTTTGAAAACGCCCTAACTCAAAAAATTTTGATATAAAGGTATTGTTTTTCCTTCAATTTAAGATTCTATAGAATTTTTAGAATTTTTTGAGACCACCCGGAGCTCTGTAGGACAACCGTTCGCTTACTACGAGAATTTAAAGTTCGGACGTACGATAAATCAGAAACACGAGTGTGAATCGCAAAAGAAGCCTAATCTCCGTTCAAATTAAAGCTGACCGAAATGCGATCGATATTTTTCTTCATGTTGGATGGTTCGTGGCTTTGCAGACGAGTGATCTATATAGAAAAATAAAAAATAATAAACCATTGTGTAATAATTGGCAGCGTTTTATTCAATTTTTGGATTCTACGTACCTTGAAACGTAAACCATCAAATTTTGAAGAGGTGTTAAAAAATTGTTTTTGTTGGTCGATTTCAAAGGTTCATTATTGAAAATAATAAACCAAAACATGCCCAAAATGTCAGCTTTCTAACAGTCTGTCAATTTTTCTTTTTAAAATTGAAATTGGAAGAGTAAATCAAGTTTGAATGCAAGAAAACGTGTGTTTTAGAAGAAAATCGAGTGTTCTTCTGTGTTGACGAGTTTGGTATCATTTCCTACGTAATTTTTTACGTCAAATCCAATGGTGGCACTTCCAAATAATTCTGACTGCTAAAAAGTGGATTTTTTGAGGATACCCACCATTTTTTGTTCATAACGTACGTTATATTAAGGTAGTGAGCATAAAGTAACACATTTCTACTCAATAAAAACATCAAATTTCTAGCTGATTGATCAAACATCGAAACATCAATCATCATTTTGCTCATAAGTTCTACTTTCTTTACTACTGCTTACCTCGGAACTGTATTCCTTACCAGCCATAAGACGTACGTCTGAAACAAAATTCAAATTTTTTCTTCGGGAACAGCACCTTCCTTCCCTCATACAACAAGAATATCGTCAATTCCTAAGTTCCTTAGTTATTCCAAGTTATTCACTTTCAAATAACTAATTAATTACGTTCAAATTGCAAGTTGGTTACTTTCCTGAGTAATTTTTTCTCATAGATTCTACTTTCTTTACTACTGCTTTCCTCAGAACTCCTTACCAGCCATAAGACGTACGTCTAAAACAAAATTCAAATTTTGTCTTCGAGAACAGCACCTTCCTTCCCTCATATAACGAGAATGTCGTCAATTCCATAAGTTCCTTAGTTATTCACTTTCAAATACCTAACTAATGATTTATTTTCAAATTCCAAGTTAGTTTACTTTCCTGAGTAATTTTTTCTCATAGATTCTACTTTCTTTACTACTGCTTTCCTAAGAACTCCTTACCAGCCATAAGACGTACGTCTAAAACAAAATTCAAATTTTGTCTTCGAGAACAGCACTTTCCTTCCCTCATACAACAAGAATATCGTCAATTCCATAAGTTCCTTAGTTATTCCAAGTTATTCACTTTCAAATAACTAATTATTTACGTTCAAATTCCAAGTTAGTTCATTTTCCTGGGTAATTTTGGTTTATTATTTTCAATAATGAACCTTTGGAATCGACCAAGAAAAAAAATTTTAACACCCCCTCAAAATTTGATGGTTTACGTTTCAAGGTACGTAGAATCAAAAAATCTAATAAAAATTTGCCCGTCCGTTCGCCGTACGCGGCACTTTTGTCACTTAGCATTGACCGATTTTGATGAAAATTGGTATGTAGGCTCCATTTCGGGTCTAGTTGTGCCCCGAAGATTTTGGTTGATGTAGGTCACTTCTAAGGGTTCCAAAATGAATTTTGAAATTTTGAAAACGCCCTAACTCAAAAAATTTTGAAATGAAGGTATTGACATTTTCACAGCTAATTTACTCGAGAATGACTCCAAACCTTGAGACGTACGTCAAAATCAAGATTCAAATTTTGTCTTCGGGAACTGTACCTTCCTTCCCTCATACAACGAGAATGTCGTCAATTCCCCAAGTTCCTACATCTCTCAGGACCCGTCAGACACCCCCTCTCCCCGTCACCTTGCCCACCACCTAACCACTCATACGTGGAGTGCATAGCAAATAACCTTCGGTGTTATTTAATATGGGATTCTCCCACGCTCTTAACCCCATATCTGGAGCCTTCTCCCAGTCCTACAGGAGAAGAATTCAATCGAAAAGGGCCATAAATTCATAGTTTTTTTGTACCGTTCCATTATTCCCTCTTTTTTACGATACCTACTCTTCTTTTTTCCCTTCCTCCCTACTGTAAGTTTCTTCCAGGTTGAAAAAGTGGGTAGGAGACATAAATATATTTATATTATCCAGTCTCGCAAACTTTCTCATCGTAATTTATTACTTACCAGGTCTGACGTTCATCTTTTCAATTTGATGTTCATAACCTCAGATTTTCTTCATAACCATCGAAAAAGTCCACCTTTCTAGTATGAATCTTCAATAAATTGTTTTTTGATATAAAAATATTTACGAGCCAATTCCATTTTTTTCTTCTTTAAACATCTTTCAGTTCATGTGGTTTTAGTTTAACACTAGATAGATTTAGAGTCTCACGGATTTGCTCTTATTTACGTTTGCTTGCAGTTTAGACAAAGCAACAGGTCGATAAAATTGAGGAATGTGATTTGCGAAACTCACAATTCGAAATTACTTTCTTAGAGAGTCACATTTTCTTGAACACGCGGGTAAAACACGGAGTTCTATGGAAATTACCCTTAACCCATTTCCGGCCACTGATGCATTTTTGCATCGTCATAATAATGCTTTTTTTTAATGTTGAAATAGTGGAAAATCTTTGTAGAAGAATTTTTTATCGTTCATGCAGTTCTTAAAATTTTCAAAAAAATTTTTTTTGACATTCGGGAGCTCAATGAGATTTGGGGAATTTTTTTAATGAAGCCGTTTGGCCGAAAGCGTGATTATGGTGGTTCAAATTCGATTTTGAGCGTGTAAGCGTTCTGGGCCATAAGTCGAAACAGATTCCGGTCCATAAATGGATTTTTACATTCTACCTAGATTTTTTCTTCAGATTTTTAACAACGAAATGGATGAATCATATCGGAAAACTGAGACCTCTCAAATCCTATTAAATGTTAAATTCATAAAATTTGGAGCATTTTTCTCTCGATTGGAGAGCAAATTATGCCTTATTTCGGCTGCCATTCTGTAAAATAGTTCATCCTCCTCCTCACTATTACTCTGTTATTTCTACCCTCGGCTTGAAATGGGTTAATAGTGTCGATAATTATCCCCTACAGGTACCCCTTCTCTAATCTCTTGACGGTTAAAAATTATTCAACTGTGCCGTTCTTGACAAATAGTTGGTACAAACAGTCAAATATGAGCGCACGTCCTCCTCTATTTAATTTTTTATTTTTTTTTTCATTCTATATGGCATTTTAAATAAATACAGCCACAAAGTATACATGAAATGAAATTGTTCAATATAAGTAATGTGATAATATTAAAAGAAAACTAAAACTTCAAATTACACGAAGAAATGAAATTATACATCTCGATATAAATTATGGGATTTTGTGACAACAAATTGATATGATTAAATTCAAATTTGGAGCAGAGTAGGAAAAACAGTTTGTTTTATTTTTTTAATTTTTTTTTGTTTTAAACCGTTGAAAATTTTTTTTTTGTGAAACAAAGGATTTTTTATGGTGTTTAAAAATTTTAAAAACCTTCACATAAAGCACTATGGCAAGTTGGGTGTAACTATGTGAAAAATTCCCTTAAAACAGTACTTCAGATGCTCAACAGGGCTGAGAAATAAAGCATCCAAATTTATTTTGAATAAAAATGCAGAAAATTTGCAATAAAATTTCGGTAATTCACCTCATACTTGAGGCACGCATGGGGAATTCACTGAAAGTTTAAAACGTCTACCAATTGGTTGTGGCACATAGCTTCCTCGTATCCACAACCCTATCCTATATAATATCGAGGGTTGCCTGGCAGAAGTGACCAAGTGACTGGAAACAAATTTAGCTGCGTAGGTAGCACTTGGTCATTTCTGCCAGGAAAATGCAGATCGGATACAAAAGGGGTGGATCGGGGTACTGGAAAGGGCATTTGAGCCCTTTATAGTTCCTTTATCATAGAGTTAACAATACTAGCGTGTAGAGCAGGCTTACGAGATATGTGAAGCGTTAAAACCTCAATTTCGGGAAAAAATGGACTTGGGTCACTTCTGCCAGGCAACCCTCGATATGATCCGCCGATGCATTGTAGTTGATCTCAAAACTTCAATCTCTAAGTACCTTGCAGTATCCTCATAGGGGAACATCTACATGTCAACCAGGGCAATCTAGGAATATTTTGTCAGAATCGGATGAAAAATTTAGAAGTTATGGCTGATTTTACTGTTGCGCATGGGCAGAAAATACATTAAATCTGAGTGTCATGATTTTCAAAGAGTACCATTCACACCCCAGTCCGCATAATCATAGCAAAATTCATCAAATTCATATGAAAAATGTAGAAATTATGGCTGTTAAAGGAAATTGAAGTTTGCACCTGCGCAGTGGCTACTATCGGTTCCGGGGCGATGATTTTCAATGTTGACTATCTACGCGCCAATCTGAACAATCCTGAATTTTTTTTTTTTTTTATGGCTGTTACAAGGATTTAATGTTTGCGCATGCGCAGAAAATATTTTCAATTTCACTACCATGATTTTCAAAGAGGACCATCTACACGTCAATCCGCATAATCATAACAAAAATCCATCAATTTCGTATGAAAAATGAAGAAATTATGGCTGTTACGAGGAAATTGACGTTTGCGCCTAGGCTACTATCAGTTCGGCTAATACATCATTTTCGCTTAATCGCAGACTTGAGTTTCTCCAAAACCACACAACACCGTGAGGCATTGATGGTGGTATCCCTTTCGTGGTAGTCGACCAACAGCAATTTTTTGGGAATCCCAAAAAATTGTTGCCATAACTTTCCCAGCGGAGAAAGTGACCTTGGCTTTTTTTGGTGCTGGCTCTTGAGGAGACTTCCAAACTTTGCTTTGGTTCTTGGTTTCTGGGGTGGTGTGGTGAACCCAAGTTTCATCCCCTGTAACAATACGGTTGAATGTCTAGTCTCCTCTTAAATGGTGCATTACCTGAAACTTGGTGGCGGCTGCAACCCTTTTGCGTTTATGGTCGTCTGAGAGAAGTCGAGGAACCCAGTGAGCACAAACTGTTGAGAATATTGTACACAAACTGTCTTTAGAGATTATTGTATCCACCGACCTTATCGAAACTCGTTCTTGTAGACTCGTACAAGGTTTCGAATGAACTTCGGCGGTCATCTTGCAGGATCTCTTTAACGGCATCAACAATCTCAGCTGTGCGCGCAGTCGTTGGGCGCCTACTCCTCTCGAAGTCCTCCACAGTTTCGCGCCCGTTCAAAGCTTATACGCCACTTGCGAACTTTTTGGACACTGATAACGTTTTCTCCGTAAACACTGGTAAGTTCTTGGTGGATTTCATTCCCCGTTTTGCCTTTCAACGTTGAAAAACGGATTACAGCACGCACTTCAAATTTGGACACGGTGGTCTCAGACATTGTTTCGTTTGAACTAAGGTTACGATTGCCCAGATTACATGATGATCTCCTAAAACCGCCCTGAGGGCGGTATTCATAGTCATGACTCGAGTAGGACTTGAGTAACTACTCCATTGAGTAATTACTCTCAGAACATGAGTAGTTACTCGGAACTTGGTATTCAGAGTGTAAGTGAAGTAATTGCTCATCCTTCGAGGAACTGCTCGACAAGAGTAACTACTCGAGAATCTGGAGATGCATAGTGAGGCTCGAGTAGTTCCTCAACCAGCAGTTGGTAGACCTGATTGCTAGTTGAACGGGAAACTTCCTTTGTTTGACAGAGATTTTACCGTGTTTAACGGGGAACTTCCCTGTATTGATACATCACTGCAGTGGTAACCATTCTGGTAGGTTTCGAGAGTTCTGCATGTTTGTTTTTGAGTGGTCGGTAGTTCGTCAGTTTGTGGTAGGTTGTGCGTGAAATGGGAAAGGATATAATAATATTTGAAGATATTCTTTTCCTGTCCTAACCATTTTTCAACCTGGTGGTGCATCAGCAACGGTGCTTTTCATTCTCTGAGCTATTAATCTGCTAAGGTTGACTTTTATGTGTGAAACAAGCTGCAATAATGTGACGATTCAAAAAAGCGGATAGAATGGAAATCGTACGAGTATCTTCAGTTGGTTGTCTACTTGGTAATCCTCTCACATTTCAGTCAATACATGATTGTAAATGAATTGAGTAAGTTCTAAATTATTTATTTTTACAAGAATTATCAAAATCTATAAAATTGAACACTGTCATTGAAGTAATTCCATTTTCCTCAAAATATATCAATTTTCTCGTGGTCATGTTGAATTTTCTCCATTTTCCCCAAGAAATGTTTAAAAAATCTTTTTGTTTATTCATTTTTGAGAAAACGATATTTTTATATTAATGTTTTGAGGCTGATTGCACTGCCTTTAAATTCCTCTCACTTTACTTATTTCTAAAATGAATGGTTCTTCGAGTGAACGGTTCAAAACACGGCCTTATCACAAACAATATTACTTTTTGTAAAATTGATCTATTTTTGAATTAGGTACTGTATCTCTGTAATTATTTAACCTTCAAATTCCAGTTGGTCTCTAACTAACTAGAAAATTCTACCTACTGTAGACAATAAATTATTGAAATTACATTTTCAAAGTTATAGTTAAAAAACTGAAAAAATTCAAACATTTCATGGTTTTTAGCACACTATGTCAGTAGCAAAGGGTTTTCAAAGTTGCAAATTTGGATGACTTTTTAAATAATTTTAAAAATTTAATTGTTATTATTATTATTGATTTTTGCGATTGCAAAGAGTCGTAGATATATCCATTTTTGATGAAAACAACACGTTGAGTAACTGCTCAAGTGTCCTGTCCAGGTGCCTCGAGTTTTTGCTAGTTTCGAGTAGAGGCAGGCCTCGACTCAACGCCAAGTTTTGTTTATGAATACCGCACGCAGAGCAGATACTCGAAGTTTGGAGTAACTACTCGAGTAAATACTCCAGATGACGACTGTGAATAGCGTTGAGCATCCGCCGTCACCCCAAGACCCATTCGAGTATTTACTCGGCTTCGAGTAATGTCTACGAATACCGTGTTACCACAACCCCCCAACTGAAGAGCCTTCAAAGTTTCGGCTTCCCCCCTTCACCTGGCTTCAAAATATAAATCGGCGAACCTTTTTTATTGCATGCCCCCGTATCAGTCATAGAAGACACGCCAACCCGCACAATCCCTAAAAATGTCATCTCAATCGGACAATAACTTAGTATAGTTTTGCTTGTTTCAAGAATTTCATGACGGACAGACAGACAGATACATAGTCAAAATTGTTCAGAAATGTCTGAAACGTAAGACGTGAGTGAAAATTTTGATTTTGGAGGACTCTTTGGAGGATTTTGGATTTGGAGGTGAAAACAAAGCTTCCGCTTCCTTGGTTGACTCGGAAGCTATAAAAATCGTTGTGTTATAATTTGCAGTCATTTTGTTTTTACATTTTGTGCAGAATTTAATATGAAACAATAAGCGCTTTCGGAAAAATTCTCATTCTTTGAGATGGAAGGCGGAAAGGCGATGATAAGAATCCTGTCTTGACAGCTACGCGAGAAATCACTTGCTGACGGTTTCTTCAATAGAAGTCCAATTCATCTCTCAAATCCAATTAGAAACGAATGCAAGTACAATACCGATCTTGACGATGTATGTCAATTAAAACTCAACCCCTTCATCCAGAAGGTATTCGTCCATCTCTACCCAATGATCCAATAATGAAGCCAGTTCGGTGGCTACCTGTGGGGGGGGGGGGGGTTCTGGAGGGAGGTGATAACTGCTTTTGTTTGGTTGATGAGCGAGGATTGTGAACCAACTCGAACTGACAGTCGATTCAGATCGTGTAATTACCGATGAAAAGGTGGTAGATTGTGGTTAATTACGCTTTGTAATCCTGCGAGATGGACGACTTGAACAAATCAATGCCTCCGCGATCGAATCTTTGAAATATTCTCCGATAAAAACCTCATAATTATAATAAAATGTCTATTAACCCTAATTGGACTAGTTGTTACTATAATGTTACTAGTTTCACTATAATGTTACTATAATGTTACTATAGTTTCACTAGTTACTATAATGTTACTAGTTGTTACTATAATGTTACTAGGACTATAATGTTACTAGTTTCACCAAAAACATATAAGGAACTCAAAATAGAGTTATAACAAAAATGTCCAAGGAAATCAATCAAAAAATGTTTAAAATTTATTCATATCATTTTTTGAATTTGAACAACTTGCAAAAATTTGTTTGAAGAATCCAGGTCAGTCCATTAATTTTTAAATTGCAATTTAAATCTAGTTAATCTGGCGACACGTTGGGACAGCAGTGGGATTCCCAAGATGTTATCGGTGACACTAGGGACACCATGGTCCAATTGGGGTTAATGTATTGTGAGTTAATGAGCGAATTTTCAATAAAATAATAATTAATTAATGCTATGGTTAAGAAAATCGAAATATAAACTATACTTATATGAGAAAGTAGTAGTGCCTTGTGGGTCAGGCACATAATATTTGTGATATTATCACAAATCTCTTACATTTGACAAACCCTTGATTGAAAATTAAAAAAACTGAAAAAAAATATTCTGGTCATCTCGAACTCAGTACCCACACATATCGTCTATTGTTGTTTTTGACATGGACATGACATATCCATATGTGCCTACCGATATGTAGCTATGAAGCAAGGTTCTCTAGAATACTGCGATATATTACGTGCGATCGGATATTTTTTTGAGAAAAAAAATTCCGTTTATTCATAAAAACAATGAACATATCCCTTCCCTCTAAGGGAGAAATTTCATGGCGTTTTTTGAATTTATATGCTCTGTGTACCCGCGGACAGACGGAAAATTTTCATTCGATTTTCGGATTCTACGTACCTTGAAACATAGACCTTCAAATTTTGAGGGGGTTAAAATTGTTTTTTCTTGGTTGATTCCAAAGGTTTATTGTTAAAAATAATAATAATAAATGAATAACTAAAATAATTAAAAATAATAAAAAATAAATAATTATTATTATTGAAAATAATAAATCAAAAACCATGAAAACTCGTTATACAGTAGTGATAACTCCTCATTGGTTTCCTTAGCTCGCTCTGTTGTCTTATTTGAAACGAAAGACTCAAAAATGTTCAACTTTTGTATTACTAGATCAGCGTGGTGGACTTGGGAGGTGTCGCTAGAAAAGGACTTGAAGAGTTTGCCTCCTCACCTTACCAAAATTTCCTTCACGTCTGAAAACCACATGATTTCAATTTACCTCGTTCCTTCAAACTCTGCCGGACGAGTCAAAATTGTTCGGCTTTAATCGATAATTCTAATCGTTTTAATTGGAGTCTCGTGTGTTTAATTGCTGCTTTTTTTTCCACTCAACTCTCGAACAACACTCATTGGAATTTTTTATTGCCTCCCTTTTTTTCGGTAGTTATCTGTGAATCTACCGGGCAATAATTACCTACCGTGGGCTGTCGGGGGGTCAGAGAGACGGCCGAGTTTGAATATTTAATTTTCCGTTATCTAAAGGGGGAGGTGAAGCAACCCCCGTTAAAAATTAGAGAGTGAAGTTGGTTAGGAAAGTAATGGTAGGCGAAGGGCAGGCGCTCTAATTGGGCGGAATTGGCGCAGTCAGGTCACGGAACCTCGCGATCATAATTTCACAATTCAACTTGGTGTGCGAGGCATCGAAAATTTACTGTTTTGCCGCGATGAATCCTGTATAGGATGAGGAATCTAGGTTTCTGGAACAGTGACTTGAGGGTAGGTAGTAGGTAGAAAGTAGGTAGGTAGTAGGTAGGTAGTTGGTAGGTAGTTGGTAGGTAGTTGGTAGGTAGTAGGTAGGTAGTAGGTAGGTAGTAGGTGGGTAGTAGGTAGGTAGTAGGTAGGTAGTAGGTAGGTACTAAGTAGGTAGTAGGCACTCCGACAGTGCTCCGAAAGCCCTGTCTCTTCCTAATGGGTAGATTGGGCTTCGGAGGGCATTGGGGCCCGCAACTACCGACACTTCCACGCCGTCCGCATGGCAACTCTGCCAACTGCAGTATGGTGTTCGAGGGGTAGTCGTGGGACAACTCTACCCCTTTGCCGCGCCTGTTGGAGTGTAAATGAACATCTGTATCATGTAGTGCAGCAATGTCCTCGGACTCATGGGGGCTGCATTTTACGTCATGATGCAGTCGCCAAGCAGATAGCAGGTGCTTTGTCATCTAGCGGCTGGGATGTTGAGAGGGAGAGATTGTATCACATGCCAAGTGACCAGGGTAAGAAGCCCAACATCGTTGCCCTCAAGCCCGACCAGTCTTGCATTATCCTGGATGTCCAAGTTGTCAATGGCAGCTTGGACATGGAGCAGACCTGGCGGGCCAAGATAAGGAAGTATGATAGAAATGATTTACGGCAAGCAGTGTCGGAGCTAAAAGGAGTGGCACCCAACAACATCAGGGTGATGGCTGCAACATTGTCATGGCGCGGGGTGTGGTGTAGGAAAAGTGTCACGGAGTTGCGTGAGTTGGGCATCTCGGTAGGCGTACTCCGTGGTATCACCACCCGCATCCTGCTAGGCTCTTATTTGAATTGGTGGTCTTTCTATAGAGGCACTTCCCTTCATCCCTCTCTCCCTCCCCCACCTTCCTCATCTTCCCTCATCCCTAGGGCCGGCGTTGGGTGAGTCCTGGGCGTCCTCACCATGATACTTGATTTATTTATTTATTTTCATTTATGGCGTGCCCCCTCCGTCACAAAAGACATTTTGTCTTGAGAGGAGTAGGGTAATTTAAAAAAAAAAAAATAGTAGGTAGGTAGTAGGTAGGTAGAAGGTAGGTAGTAGGTAGGTAGTAGGTAGGTAGTAAGTAGGTAGTAGGTAGGTAGGTAGTAGGTAGGTAGTAGGTAGGTAGTAGGTAGGTAGTAGGTAGGTAGTAGGTAGGTAGTAGGTAGGTAGTAAGTAGGTAGTAGGTAGGTAGTAGGTAGGTAGTAGGTAGGTAGTAGGTAGGTAGTAGGTAGGTAGTAGGTAGGTAGTAGGTAGGTAGTAGGTAGGTAGTAGGTAGGTAGTAGGTAGGTAGTAGGTAGGTAATAGGTAGGTAGTAGGTAGGTAGTAGGTAGGTAGTAGGTAGGTAGTAGGTAGGTAGTAGGTAGGTAGTAGGTAGGTAGTAGGTAGGTAGTAGGTAGGTAGTAGGTAGGTAGTAGGTAGGTAGTAGGTAGGTAGTAGGTAGGTAGTAGGTAGGTAGTAGGTAGGTAGTAGGTAGGTAGTAGGTAGGTAGTAGGTAGGTAGTAGGTAGGTAGTAGGTAGGTAGTAGGTAAAGCCCCACTATAAGCAGCTTGTCCAGGAAGCAATCCTGGCAAATAGCGGTGGGGCTTTTCCCGCATCTCCTATTGCTGACGTGGAGCAGCAGCCTGCCATTCAGTATCCCTCCCCCGGGACCTCCGGTCTTCTTGCCGATCTGAAGACCGAAGTCTTGAGGCTCGGGGGGCAGGTAGGTCGTATTGAAGGCTATGAAAGCACCTACCTGCAGGATCTGGCGAGGCGGGCTGCTGAAGGGCTGGATAACCTGGAAAATGAGGTGGCAGCCTATTTAGGGAGAATCTTCCCGCGGGTTGGGGACGCGACCGTGACGCAACACCAAGGGGGACCTCCTCCTAGAGTGGTGTTGCGTGGAGGTCGCAGAGCAGCTAAACAAGCAAGACGGCGGGAGTACCACCGGGTTCAGAGTTTGTGGAGGAAGCATCCGGCGTGTGTGGCTGCGGAGGTACTGGAAGAGCCTGGGGAAAATCAAGTTCAACCCCCTCTCCAGGAGTTTGTGGATTTCTGGGAGCCACTTCTGAGTGCTCCCAGTCACGACCCTGGAGAGCGTGTGGTTCCCCCAGTCTCTACCAGGGATTCCTTGCGCAGCGTCATGTGTTCGCCGGTGCTGTCTGACGAGGCACATAAGTGCCGTGTCAAGAACTCCACTTCCGCTGGACCTGATGGTATTTCCGCCCGTCGCTGGAATAAAGCACCTAAGACGATTAAGCTGCTCGTCCTCAACCTACTCCTCCTTGCGGGAAGACCCCCGAAAGCGTTAACCCGAACCCGAACAGTGTTCATCCCAAAGAAAGGGGGAAGTGGGCCTGGAGGCTATCGACCGATCTCTGTGTCTTCGGTAGTCTTCCGCCACTTCCAGAAAGTACTGGCATCTCGCCTCCAGGTGGCTGGTATCATTGGTGACGTCCAGAGAGCGTTTCGGCCAGCAGATGGCACAGCGGAGAACCTTACAGTTCTCCAAACTGTCATCTCGCTGGCCCGTATGAAGCGCCGCCAACTCCATCTGGCTGCTCTGGACGTCGCTAAGGCCTTTGATACAGTCAGTCACCTTGCCCTGACCGATTGCCTTCGTGGTGTCGGGGCCCCATCTCGGTTAATCGAGTATGTGGCCTGTCTGTACCAGGAAGGCGTGACGGTCCTGGAGGCAGGAGGTGAGGTGTCAGGGGATGTGCGGATCGGGCGTGGGGTACGCCAGGGGGATCCCCTATCACCACTCCTCTTCAACCTGGTCGTGGACACGGCCTTGGGTAAGCTGCCCACAGAAGTAGGGTTTGATCTCGCCCCTGGGGTGCGAGTAGGAGCATTGGCTTTTGCCGATGATGTTATCCTACTCGCAGAAACCCGTGAGGGCTTGCAGATCGCCCTCAATGCATTTGCTAAGCAGCTAGCCAGGTGTGGACTTGTGGTTAACCCCGATAAGTGTGGGTCGGTCTCCTTGGTCCCGTCGGGTCGCCAACATAAGGTGAAAGTTGTGGATGGGGGTTTTGTCATAGGACAATCCCCCATCCCGTCTCGATCCGTGTTGGAGGTTTGGCGGTACCTTGGAGTCGACTTCATGGGGGTGGCCACCATTAGTGCCAGCCGTGTGGACCTTGGTAGAGCGCTAGCTCGCGTTACCAAGGCTCCATTGAAGCCACAGCAGAAGCTGCGTCTCCTCTGCACGTACTTACTGCCAAAGCTGACCTATGGGTTAGTCTTTGGCAGGCTTACGGCGGGGAGGCTGCAAGAGTTAGATCGACAAGTTCGCTCTGCTGTGCGCTCTTGGCTGAGGTTCCCACCTGGTGTCCCAGGTGCCTATGTTCACGCACCGGTCAAATCCGGTGGGCTTGGCATTGTGTCTCTCTCGGCATGTATCCCTTCATTGCGCCGCCAGCGCCTGCTAGCCCTTCAAGGGTCGAGCTGGGAGGTCGCCCGTGCGGCTGCTGATCTTGATTTTGTCAGGCAGCAGTTAGCATGGTGCAACCGAGCAACACCATCTGCTCCAAAACCCAGTTCGTCTGCTGAGTTCGCTGCTGCGCTGCATGAGTCAGTAGATGGTAAAGAACTCCGACAGTGCTCCGAAAGCCCTGTCTCTTCCCAATGGGTAGATTGGGCTTCGGAGGGCATTGGGGCCCGCGACTACCGACACTTCCACGCCGTCCGCATTGCAACTCTGCCAACTGCGGTACGGTGTTCGAGGGGTAGTCGTGGGACAACTCTACCCCTTTGCCGCGCCTGTCGGAGTGGAAATGAACATCTGTATCATGTAGTGCAGCAATGTCCTCGGACTCATGGGGGCCGCATTTTACGTCATGATGCGGTCGCCAAGCAGATAGCAGGTGCTTTGTCATCTAGCGGCTGGGATGTTGAGAGGGAGAGATTGTATCACATGCCAAGTGACCGGGGTAAGAAGCCTGACATCGTTGCCGTCAAGCCCGACCAGTCTTGCATTATCCTGGATGTCCAAGTTGTCAATGGCAGCTTGGACATGGAGCAGACTTGGCGGGCTAAGATAAGAAAGTATGATAGAAATGATTTACGGCAAGTGGTGTCTGAGCTAAAAGGAGTGGCACCCAACAACATCAGGGTGATGGCTGCAACCTTATCATGGCGCGGGGTGTGGTGCGGGAAAAGTGCCACAGAGTTGCGTGAGTTGGGCATCTCGGTAGGCGTACTCCGTGGTATCACCGCCCGTGTCCTGCTCGGCTCATATTTGAACTGGTGGTCGTTTTATAGAGGCACTTCCCTTCATCCTTCTCTCCCACCCCCACCTTCCTCATCTTCCCTCATCCCTAGGGCCGGCGTCGGGTGAGTCCTGGGCGTCCTCCCCATTATTTTTTTTTTATTTATTTTTTTATTTTTATTTATGGCGTGCCCCCTCCGTCAAAAAAGACAATTTGTCTTTGAGGGGAGTTACTTTAAAAAAAAAAAAAAAAAAAATTAGTAGGTAGGTAGTAGGTAGGTAGTAAGTAGGTAGTAGGTAGGTAGTAGGTAGGTAGCAGGTAGGTATTAGGTAGGTAGTAGGTAGGTAGTAGGTAGGTAGTAGGTAGGTAGTAGGTAGGTAGGTAGTAGGTAGGTAGTATGTAGGTAGTAGGTAGGTAGGTAGGTAGGTAGTAGGTAGGTAGTAGGTAGGTAGTAGGTAGGTAGTAGGTAGGTAGTAGGTAGGTAGTAGGTAGGTAGTAGGTAGGTAGTAGGTAGGTAGTAGGTAGGTAGTAGGTAGTAGGTAGTAGGTAGGTAGTAGGTAGGTAGTAGGTAGGTAGTAGGTAGGTAGTAGGTAGGTAGTAGGTAGGTAGTAGGTAGGTAGTAGGTAGGTAGTAGGTAGGTAGTAGGTAGGTAGTAGGTAGGTAGTAGGTAGGTAGTAGGTAGGTAGTAGGTAGGTAGTAGGTAGGTAGTAGGTAGGTAGTAGGTAGGTAGTAGGTAGGTAGTAGGTAGGTAGTAGGTAGGTAGTAGGTAGGTAGTAGGTAGGTAGTAGGTAGGTAGTAGGTAGGTAGTAGGTAGGTAGTAGGTAGGTAGTAGGTAGGTAGTAGGTAGGTAGTAGGTAGGTAGTAGGTAGGTAGTAGGTAGGTAGTAGGTAGGTAGTAGGTAGTAGTAGTAGTAGGTAGGTAGTAGGTAGGTAGTAGGTAGGTAGTAGGTAGGTAGTAGGTAGGTAGTAGGTAGGTAGTAGGTAGGTAGTAGGTAGGTAGTAGGTAGGTAGTAGGTAGGTAGTAGGTAGGTAGTAGGCAGTAGGTGGGTAGTAGGTAGGCAGTAGGTAGGTAGTAGGGTAGGTAGTAGTAGGTAGGTAGTAGGTAGGAAGTAGGTAGGTAGTAGGTAGGTAGTAGGTAGGTAGTAGGTAGGTAGTAGGTAGGTAGTAGGTAGGTAGTAGGTAGGTAGTAGGTAGGTAGTAGGTAGGTAGTAGGTAGGTAGTAGGTAGGTAGTAGGTAGGTAGTAGGTAGGTAGTAGGTGGCTGCAACCTTATCTTGGCGCGGGGTGTGGTGCGGGAAAAGTGCCACGGAGTTGCGTGAGTTGGGCATCTCAGTAGGCGTACTCCGTGGTATCACCACCCGTGTCTTGCTCGGCTCATATTTGAACTGGTGGTCGTTTTATAGAGGCACTTCCCTTCATCCCTCTCTCCCACCCCCACCTTCCTCATCTTCCCTCATCCCTAGGGCCGGCGTCGGGTGAGTCCTGGGCGTCCTCCCCATTATTTTATTTATTTATTTATTTTATTTTTATGGCGTGCCCCCTCCGTCAAAAAAGACATTTTGTCTTTGAGGGGAGTTCTATAAAAAAAAAAAAAAAAAAATAGGTAGTAGGTAGGTAGTAGGTAGGTAGTAGGTAGGTATTTATCTTTTAATAAAAAATATAATTTATTTTATTATCATTGTTATTTTATTTTATTATTTTTTAATATTATTATTAATTCATTTTTTTTATTTTTATTCATGGCATGCCCTTCCGTCACAAAAGACATTTTGTCTTTGAGGGGAGTTTAAATAACAAAAACAAAAACTAAAATTTGGAAATTCAGTTGTAATCTTAATCAAACAGGTTCGTGATTGAAAATAATAAACCCGAATCTCAGTTTTTAATTCTCTCTTTGTTTCTCAAATATTCTAATCAAATTGAATGACGAGTTTTTGAAGGCTATGTGGCAGACCTCTTTGACTGGTGAGTGATTGTCGCTCTTTAGGTCAGAGGGTGGAGGAGGAGGCTCGGTTATGGAACTATGCGTTTAATGACGCAGCCTGCCACTTAGAGGGAATGGAATTAAGGCTGCGGCTGTGGATCCTGGAAGGGATTAGGGGGTGCGAGGAGGAATTAAGGGGGAGGATTAGGGGTGGAGGGGGTGAGAACATGGTGTACGGATGTGTGGGGAGGGGTTGTAAGGGGAGTGTAAGAGGTGATGGGCAGAAGTGAGCCTGGTGGCGGTGAAGGGGGAGATCTTAATCCAGTTAGCTTCGGCGGACGTAGAATAGCGAAGGAAGGAGGAGGAGGAGGAGGAGGAGGAGGCGAGGACATAATAAAAGTTGCAGGCTTCTCCCTCGAGGGGGCAGCACGTTCGCCCCCCCCCCCCCCCGCCGACCATTCCTTTCCATCATCCACGCACCGCTAATTAGGATCTCCCTCGTCTTAGCCTTCCTCCGAGTTATTAATTGTTAATAAGAGTCTTCGTGCCCGAAAATCCCACCCCCTCCTCACACTAACTTCTCCCCCTTCTCACACACTAACTCTTAACACACACTGACTCCATGAGATACCCCGAGGCGCCATACATCCTTCGCTCAGAACTTTTTGTCAAACGCCGCTACTGATCCTCGAGTCAAGTTAGGAGTTAAGACTGCCCGAGAACTGGGACCTGATCAAGTGGTGTAAGTGCCCCAGTTATCGCCACCGCAGTGAGCTGCTTCTCCTCTCACGATTCCAGTAGAATCAAGTTCTAACTTAAGCTCATTCCAAACGTAACATTTGTGGAGCCTCAATGCTCCTTAGGTGCCTGCCCGAACCCCTTCCCTCCTCACACTAACTCCTCCACCAACCAACTCACTAACCCCTAACACACTGTCGAAATGACTCCTCATAATCATCATACACTAGGTAACTCCAGTTTCCTCACACACCCACACCTCACACTGACTCCACCCTGACATATCAGCTTCAATTTTCGTCAATTGGAACTTTTCGTCAAATTCACTAGTCCTTCTCACCACCTAACTCCTCATATTGGATTAGCGTTGGAGACAGGAGTCACAATTCACTTTGACTACTCCTTCCTCACTTGCAGAATCCTCACACTGACTCCTTCACCCCCCCCCCACACATGCTGAATTCTCACACTGACTCCACCCTGATATGACACCTCCATATTTCCTTCACTTGGATATATTCGTAAATATGAAACCCGAGTTACATGCAGAATTCTGTCATTGACCCCTCATCCATCACTTGCCGGATCCTCACACTGACCCCCCCCCCCCTCACTTACTGAATTCCCAAACTGACTCTTCCCTCCTCACTTGCTGAATTCTCACTGACTCCTCCTTCCTCTCTTGCTGAATCCTCACACTGAATCACAACCCCCCCCCCACACACACACATGCTGAATTCTCATACTGACTCCTCCTTCCTCACATCCTGAATTCTCACACTGACTCCTCCTTCCTCACTCTCTGAATTCTTACACTGACTCCTCCTTCCTCACATGATCTACCTTACACCAACTCCTCCTTCCTCTCTTGCTGAATCCTCTTGCTGACTCCTTCTTCCTCACTTGCTGAATTCATACACTGACTCCTCCTTCCTCACACCCTTAACCTCTCACTGACTCCTCCTTCCTCACATGCTGTACCTTACACTGACACCTCCTTCCTCACTTGCTGAATTCTCACACTGACTCCTTCTTCCTCACTTGCTGAATTCATAAACTGACTCCTCCTTCCTCACATCCTGAATCCTTACACTGACTCCTCCTTCCTCTCTTGCTGAATCCTCACACTGAACCACCCCACACACACACACACACACACACACATGCTGAATTCTCATACCGACTCCTCCTTCCTCACATCCTGAATTCTCACACTGACTCCTCCTTCCTCACTCGCTGAATTCTTACACTGACTCCTCCTTCTTCTCTTGCTGAATCCTTACACTGAGCCCCCCCCCCCCCAGATGCTGAATTCTCACACTGCCTCATCCTTCCTCACATCCTGAATCCTCTCACTGTCTCCTCCTTCCTCACACCCTGAACCTCTCACTGACTCCTCCTTCCTCACATGATCTACCTTACACCAACTCCTCCTTCCTCACATGCTGTACCTTACACTGACACCTGCTTCCTCACTTGCTGAATTCTCACACTAACTCCTTCTTCCTCATTTGCTGAATTCATAAACTGACTCCTCCTTCCTCATATCCTGAATCCTTACACTGACTCCTTCTTCCTCACATGCTGTACCTTACACTGACACCTCCTTCCTCACTTGCTGAATTCTCACACTGAATTCTCCTTCCTCACTTCCTGAATCCTCACACTGACTCCTCCTTCCTTACATGCTGAATCCTCACACTGACTCCTCCTTCCTCACATGCTGTACCTTACACTGACACCTCCTTCCTCACTTGCTGAATTCTCACACTGAATTCTCCTTCCTCACTTCCTGAATCCTCACACTGACTCCTCCTTCCTTACATGCTGAATCCTTACACTGACTCCTCCTTCCTCACATGCTGTACCTTACACTGAATCACCCCCCCCCCCCCACACACACACACACACATGCTGAATCCTCACACTGACTCCTCCTTCCTCACATCCTGAATCCTTTCACTGACTCTTCCTCCCTCACATGATGAATTCTCACACTGACTCCTCCTCCCTCATACACTAATTCTTACTGGCTCCACCTTGATAATCTACCTCCATATTTCCTTCATTCGAACTTGCAGTCAAACCCAGTTATCCTCTCACTTCTGTTGTAGCGTAAATGATCTGTGTGTCACCAATAAACACTTCAGACAGATTCCTCGTTCTTGATGGGACAGTCATCGCCTCCTCACTACCGACGGTAGTTTAAGAACATGTTGGACCCCAAAATGTTCCTTCACATTTTGCTTTCAAGATCATTAAGAACATACAGCTCTCATGTCTGTCTGTCTGTCTGTAGTTCAGTCTGTAGTAAATCCCATGACAAAATGTAACAATACTTGGTCAAATTTCGGTGAAATGATTTTTTTCAAAACACCAAATTGTTATGCAGGGTTTGAGTATAGATTGTCAAATAGGCATGAGCTTCTCGGTCAAGTGAATACTTGAATACCAAAATATCGTACGGTTTCTCCCTCTTCAGGTTCTCCTACTTGAAGTTGATTGCGAAGGATCGACTTTAACTCTATCGAGAATGAATATCAAGTCTGCCGAAGGGTTCCCCGAAGCGCGGTAATTACAGCTGACTCAACATCGACCGACGGGAACTGCGCCAGGGGGGAGGGGCTGTAGATTACCTCGTTTTACTTTCTTCCATTTCCGAAACGGCGGGTTTCTCGGTAAAATAATTAACCAGTCGGGAGTTGAGAACGTCGAGATCGATATGAGAGCAGGTTTTAGGAACATTCCTTACCTAATTCTTCGAGGGTGGATTTCAATAAAGGATAATATCAATATAAAAATTGGATTAAATAAATAATATTTATGGTATAATAATATTAATAATATTATTAATAACATTAATAAATAATAATAATATGGTATATTATACCATAATTTAGTTTGATATGTGAGGGTTAGTTTGTTCCTTCAACCCTAATTGGACCTTGGTGTCACCAGTGTCACCGAAAACATCTTAGGAATTCCACAGCTGCCCCAAAGTGTTTCCAGAATAACTAGATATAAATTGCAATTTAAAAATTAATGGACAGAGCTGACTTTATGAACCATTTTTTGTCAAAAAATTATGTTTTGACAAAAGTTTTGAAATTTTTGTCAACGATTTAGGTATTTTGTGATTTTTCTCATAACTCTTCTTTGAGATTTAGAAAAAACCACAAAAATTCTGCTGATCATTCACTTTAAAATTGCAATTTAATTTTGGTTACTTCGGTGACACCTTGAGGCAGCTTCCGGGGGTTCCTGGGATGTTTTCGGTGACACTAGTGACACCATGGTCCAATCAGGGTGAAGAAACCTCAGTAGTCGGTCGCCGTTCGTTCCTCGTTCCGGGTTAGTATTTCCCTAAATTGTAGGGGCAAAATCTTAAAAGTTGTAGCTAAATTTGAAATTTTAAAGGATTTTAGAAATTTATTAGTGCTTTTCCATTTCAAAAATGGGAAAAGCTGTTTTTTCAGTTATGTTTTTCCCATTTTTCTCTGGCAATTATTGTTCAATCTTGATTATTCCAGCGGCAATCTTTCAGTTTTTGAATTCTCTAGGCCCACGCACTACCTAATGAATTTCTAAAATTCTTAAAATTCCAAATTTCGAAAAACTTTAAGTTTTTGCCCCTTCAAATTCGCGAAATTCTGACCTAGAATGAGGTACGAACGGCGACCAACTGAGACCCCTTAATTAAACAAACTGTTTTTCCCGACCCTGCTCAATTACATAAATTAATAATTAATTTTGTACATTTTTTTCAAATGTGTTTTCAAAGTGACACAAACTGCTTCAGACAACCTGTTTTACTGAAAGTATCCAACTGCTAGACACCACATACTGAGTGAACTGCTCAAGACTCCATTCTGAGCAAACTGCTCCAGATCCAGCTATCCCACTTCTGATGATGGAGATGGGATAACTCTTATTCCATTTGAACTGCTCCAGATCCAGCTATCCCACTTCTGATGATGGAGATGGGATAACTCTTATTCCATTCGAACTGCTCCAGATCCAGCTATCCCACTTCTGATGATGGAGATGGGATAACTCTTATTCCATTTGAACTGCTCCAGATCCAGCTATCCCACTTCTGATGATGGAGATGGGATAACTCTTATTCCATTTGAACTGCTCCAGATCCAGCTATCCCACTTCTGATGATGGAGATGGGATAACTCTTATTCCATTTGAACTGCTCCAGATCCAGCTATCCCACTTCTGATGATGGAGATGGGATAACTCTTATTCCATTCAAACTGCTCCAGATCCAGCTATCCCACTTCTGATGATGGAGATGGGATACCTCTGTTGTCAGGATCATAAATCACTCTCGTATGAAGAAACAATAATAAATAACAATTAATCATAAACATTCTAATAAACAATAATAAACATTCTACAATAACTTGGCTCAAAACGTATTATGAATCGATTACATAGCTCTAGACCGCCGAAACTCCTCTTGCGGTCAGTTCACTGGCTCATCCTGAACCCAACTGACGATTGAAGAAGTATCTAGGTAGAACCCAGGGCCCTCACACTCTTCTTCCAGGGTGCTTGGCATGGAGATCCCTACTCGGGATAGGTCTAGACTATCTATGGGGGCGGCTAAATATTAATATAATCCTATCATTTATGTCTGAGCATAATGCTGCATGAATGGACTTTTCAACCCCGTTTTCTCCACTTCTTCATCCTTTTCTCTCTTAATTCCACTTCTTCCTTCTTCGTCCATCTTCCGAGTTCCCTCCGCAACTTCCCCTCATCACTCCGAGACCAACCAACACTTGCTATCGTCAATTCCCGTCGTCTAATCACCGAGAATTAAGAGAAAAGGGAAGGAAACGAGCGGGGAAGAGAGAGGGGAGGCTCGCTGTAGTGAGCTCGTGTGTGGTTCTGAGCCTTCGAACTAATTAAGAACTTGTCTTGGCGGGCTGATTACCGCTCGAGGAGCTTCTGTTGCGGATCTCGAAGGAATCGGGGGAGAAAGGAGGGAATTGGAGGAACGAGGGAAGAGAGAGATCGTAGGATGAAGGAGGGATGAGGAGTGGAAATGAGTCGGAGGGTTTCATTACCCTCATCACTGGATTAACTCGGGTAATGGGCTTCCGTCCATTAGAGAGACCTGTTTGGCGCAGCAGGTGAAGAAGAACCCAATAAGCGAATTTTTGACTCGTCCTGTCCACATTTTGCAGTAATCAATTGGAAATGGGCAATTTCATTTGAATCACACTGCGATGAAAAAAAAATCCATTCATGCAGTAGGGTAAAAGCCCCAGTGACGGACACTGCACCAATGCCGGACACTTAAAAAATAAACTGTTATACTAAAAATATGAGTTGAGGTTTGCCATTGATTCCTTCTTATTATGGAAGCTATAAGACTTACAACTAGATGGAAGTGAATAGGACGAAGTTGGTACCTACCAAATTGGTGTAGCAGTTTAAAAAAATAACGACAATCCTCGTTTTTGCCCTTTCAGTCCTTATTCCTAGTGAAAAATGACAAGAGAACGACTGTGAATATTAAGCTATTTTTCTGTTTCCAACACAACTGCAACTATTTTTGTGATTGTTACTACTTCAATACTATGTTCCTTTTTCGATTGTACTTAGGACTTTTGGTTGATAAGGAAATAATAATATTATTATTTTTGTTCATTAGGGTATATGATTTTGTATTTATTTTACTTATATTTCATATTTTTATTATTATTTTATTTATGTTTTTACATAATATAATTTTTTTCATTAATATTATTTGAGAGAGGAATTTACGGTTTTTGCAGCTAATTCCTCTAAAGAGCTCAGGAGATGTAGATAATGACACACTTTTTCTCTAATTACACCACGTTTGCCGATTATCCAGACCTCCTCCTTCGTTTAGCCCGAACGACCGACAGACGGAGCGCAAATGAAGTGAAAACCCGCCCCAGGAAATTTTCCCATTTGCGGTCTCCCAAACGAAATTATTCAAAATAACCGACGCCTCGAGCTCAAACAGCACGAGCCACGACATGTTTTCTCCCAATTTACTTCCGACCGCAACCGACCGTCGCATGCGAGACGGACGCAACTGACACAAAATCGGTCGTCGAAGTCTCGAAGGAAAATTAATAAATGAACCTAACAAGGAAGAAGAGAGTCATTTTTACCTGGAGGTTTTTTTCATCTTTTTTGAAGAAGAAGATCCGTTTTTGAGATAATTGCGTTGATTTTTGGGAGCATCTGTCGAGCTCGGCGCGTTACCCATCTGTTGGAACGGGGGCACGATGATCGAACATGCAAATCGGTTTTGGTGCTCCGTACTTTTCTTACCGGTAGCCTGAATGTGGAGGAAAGTACCGGAGTATTGCGGCTCAATGTGACGGCACATAATCAATAGGTAATGAAAGAAAATCAGCAAAATGAAACGAAGGAATTGATATGAAGCGGAAAATTCTAAACAAACCACAGGAATCGGCAAAATAAAACGAAGGAATTCGAAAAACTGGAAGAACAAGATGCAAGAACGGTGAAAATGCGCCAGAATTTCAGCTTTCCAACGGTAAATCAAAACATATTATACAACCAAATTTAGGGGAGAAATTTGTGTTTGAACGCGGAAAAACGTGCATTTTTTCAACGAAATCAGCGCTCTGGCCTTCTGTTTCCGGAGGCCTCGCGGTCTACTGCGGCGCCGACCCACCCACTGCTGTCGTCCGACCCCTCAGATCGACTAGGCGGAGCGCCGATTTCGTTGAAAAAATGCACGTTTTTCCGTGTTCAAACCCGAATTTCTCCTCTAAATACGGTTGTAGAATATGTTTTGATTATACCATTGGAAAGCTGAGATTCTGGCGCAGTTTTCACTGTTCTTGCATCTTGAAAAAGTATGGGTTCTCGTAGTGCAATTTGAGATTGAAAGAATGCAAGGTTTCCACAATTACGTAAAATTCTCTTTTTAGAGGACGTTTTCATATCTCAAACCTCGACTCAAAAAAAAGTTAAGGCATCTATCCGATAGGAAATTTAATGCTCTTTCCAACAGTATCCTCAATTTGTAATTTACACAGCTAATTATCGGAGTTATGCCCAATTTAATGACATAAGGTCAAAATCACGAAAAAAAAGTTTAAAGTTAAAATAACTCAAAAACGAAGGGTTTAAAAAAAATTGCTAGGAGACATTTTTTGTTGCAAATTAGTTGTAGAATTGACTGGTACCGTATGACAGACCAGTTAGGCTTACACCCTGTATATCTTTGTGTAGGCCTGCTACTTGTGGCGATTGTGTCGATGACCACAGAGGTAGCGTCCCGGCTTACTCGTGGCGGTTGTGACGATTGTGGCGACACACCAGTTGTAAGCGGGATTTGCGTTCGACAGGGTTAAGGCTTCGATCCGCGGCGTAGTTGGTAGCAGCACGAGGTTGTGACGCCACGTGCCGATCCCAAGTTCACCGAATGACACAAAACCTAACGTGGCGAGCTCAGGTGGGAAAGGGAAGACAAACAAATGTCGAAACAATAGTTAAATTTACAAGGGGTAGCGTGTGGTATTTACCTGTGACGAGGCAGTGAAGCGGCCAGTCGGATTCCTCGGGATGATGCAATCTGAAATATTAGCCTTAAGGGCGTCCTACTGAGAAAATGGCGTCCGCCAAATGCGACGCTGCCGAAGGGGCCTACGAAGGCGTCTGAGGGACGCCTCGGAAAAGATGGCGGAGTGTGACGCGTCACCAAGCTCCGGTTTTCACACTGAGGAACCAGGTAAAATGAGAAAAGATATTCAAATGCAGAATTACAACAATAAAAGGTAAATTTATTAGATAATCAAAGGTTTTCTGACTAGGCACACCGAAGGGTGTGTCGAAAAGAAGCCTGATGGGCGCAACAACACAAGTAAGTATGGCACAAGATTAAATGTTCAATATGATGGATTTTGCAAATAATAGTTCAATATACAATTTAATAACTCCAATTTGACTTTGTGTTTCAGGTTTCCAGAGGATATCAGTTCAACGTTCCAGGTTTTCAACAAAGGTGAGTATGGTAAGTATAGGTTAGCTTTATGTTGCAGGTAAGTATTTAGCTTTAAGTTACAACTTTCAATATTACGACTTTTGTTCAAATGTTTCAGAATTACTTCTACGCACTGTCCTAACTGCATTGGCCAATGGTTTAAAGGTAAGTTATAGTTTTCACTCACACGTGTCAGGGCCCTGAGGTATCCTTCCAGGTGTGATGTGGCGGTTGTGGTGGTTGTGGCGACGGACGTCCAGTGAATCCAGGGGATCTTCAACCAGATCAATTCGGCGCGAGACGGCGTTTTCGATGGTCAGGGATCTTACGAAAAGCGTCTTTAAGGGGTTTTGGGGGCGGTTTTGACTCTAACAGGCTCAAGTTCACGGGCTGCGGGGCTCACGGTGACTCTTACTGAATATCTGAGGGGGGTCTGCTTGTGGAGGGGGCTGCTCGTTGGTTTTGTTCTGGATGGTCCCCCTCCGCTCCCTCGACGGACGGGCGCCTGCCAGGTGGAGACTTCTGATTGGCTCCCCCCGCCGAGGGAGGGACGCTCTGGCTGGAGACGGCGTCTTCATGTTGAGGGGGGGGTGACGTCACCTTTTGAGCTGACCACGGATCCGAATCTGACAATCCTCGCCGCGGGTGGCTATGACAAATTCGGATCGGAAGGGAGTTAACGAATTAACCCAGTCTCTTCACTGGAAAGGTTCCCCAGTGAGTGGAGACTCACATCTGTATAGGTCGTACAGCTCGTCATTTCATCTTTTTCTCCAGACCCGAGTCTCACAAACAGCTCCAAAAATCTTTCTGAGGACTCTTCTTTCGAAAGTTCTGAGAAGAGTCTCTTCTTGTCTCCCCATAGTACATGCCTCTGAGCCGTAAGTTAATACTGAGCGGATCAGAGTCCTATACAGCAAACATTTTACTTGGGGAGTGAGGACTCTTCTTTCGAAAGTTCTGGGAAGAATCTCTCCTTGTCTCCCCATAGTCCATGCCTCTGAGCCGTAAGTTAATACTGTGCGGATCAGGGTCCTATACAGCAAACATTTTACTTGGGGAGTGAGGACTCTTCTTTCGAAAGTTCTGAGAAGAGTCTCTCCTTGTCTCCCCATAGTCCATGCCTCTGAGCCGTAAGTTAATACTGTGCGGATCATGGTCCTATACAGCAAACATTTTACTTGGGGAGTGAGGACTCTTCTTTCGAAAGTTCTGAGAAGAGTCTCTCCTTGTCTCCCCATAGTCCATGCCTCTGAGCCGTAAGTAAATACTGTGCGGATCAGGGTCCTATACAGCAAACATTTTACTTGGAGAGTGAGGACTCTTCTTTCGAAAGTTCTGAGAAGAGTCCCTCCTTGTCACCCCTTAGTCCATGCCTCTGAGCCGTAAGTTAGTACTGTGCGGATCAGGGTCCTATACAGCAAACATTTTACTTGAGGAGTGAGGACTCTTCTTTCGAAAGTTCTGAGAAGAGTCTCTCCTTGTCTCCCCATAGTCCATGCCTCTGAGCCGTAAGTTAATACTGTGCGGATCAGGGTCCTATACAGCAAACATTTTACTTGGGGAGTGAGGACTCTTCTTTCGAAAGTTCTGGGAAGAATCTCTCCTTGTCTCCCCATAGTCCATGTCTCTGAGCCGTAAGTTAATACTGTGCGGATCAGGGTCCTATACAGCAAACATTTTACTTGGGGAGTGAGGACTCTTCTTTCGAAAGTTCTGAGAAGAGTCTCTCCTTGTCTCCCCATAGTCCATGCCTCTGAGCCGTAAGTTAATACTGTGCGGATCAGGGTCCTATACAGCAAACATTTTACTTGGGGAGTGAGGACTCTTCTTTCGAAAGTTCTGAGAAGAGTCTCTCCTTGTCTCCCCATAGTCCATGCCTCTGAGCCGTAAGTTAATACTGTGCGGATCATGGTCCTATACAGCAAACATTTTACTTGGGGAGTGAGGACTCTTCTTTCGAAAGTTCTGAGAAGAGTCTCTCCTTGTCTCCCCATAGCCCATGCCTCTGAGCCGTAAGTTAATACTGTGCGGATCAGGGTCCTATACAGCAAACATTTTACTTGGAGAGTGAGGACTCTTCTTTCGAAAGTTCTGAGAAGAGTCCCTCCTTGTCACCCCTTAGTCCATGCCTCTGAGCCGTAAGTTAGTACTGTGCGGATCAGGGTCCTATACAGCAAACATTTTACTTGAGGAGTGAGGACTCTTCTTTCGAAAGTTCTGAGAAGAGTCTCTCCTTGTCTCCCCATAGTCCATGCCTCTGAGCCGTAAGTTAATACTGTGCGGATCAGGGTCCTATACAGCAAACATTTTACTTGGGGAGTGAGGACTCTTCTTTCGAAAGTTCTGGGAAGAATCTCTCCTTGTCTCCCCATAGTCCATGTCTCTGAGCCGTAAGTTAATACTGTGCGGATCAGGGTCCTATACAGCAAACATTTTACTTGGGGAGTGAGGACTCTTCTTTCGAAAGTTCTGAGAAGAGTCTCTCCTTGTCTCCCCATAGTCCATGCCTCTGAGCCGTAAGTTAATACAGTGCGGATCAGGGTCCTATACAGCAAACATTTTACTTGGGGTGTGAGGACTCTCCTTTCGAAAGTTCTGAGAAGAGTCTCTCCTTATCTCCCCATAGTCCATGCCTCTGAGCCGTAAGTTAATACAGTGCGGATCAGGGTCCTATACAGCAAACATTTTACTTGGGGAGTGAGGAGCTTTGAGCGGAGGTGTTTCATCAGGCCCCAATAGCAGCGGTTTGCAGCTACCAGCCTAGCCTTGATTTCGAGAGTGGGGTCCCCATCAGCGGATAAGAGGGATCCCAAGTAGACAAAGCTGTCTACGACTTCGAAGCGGAAATCTTCGATAGTTACATGGGAAACCGATCTACAGACGGTATTTGTGGGCGTGATGAGGTACTTGGTCTTCCCCTCGTTGATGCACAGTCCCATATCGCCCGCACTCTTGACCAATGAGGCAAACGCTCCCTTCATTTCACCTTCTGTGCGGGCTATTATGTCTATGTCATCAGCATAGGCTAGGATTTGCACTGACTTGAAGAAGACTGTTCCTCTAGTTTGTATTCCAGCATCTCTAACAACTTTTTCAAGTGCCAGATTAAAAATTGGGCACGAAAGTGCGTCTCCTTGCCTTAAACCAGATAGAGTTGACAAACTAGGGGTTTAGTAATTTTTCTCAATGACAAAAAATATATCGACCTTGGATTCGAAATATCAGAAAATTAAAAAAAATTATCGATTATTCGATCGTTTTACCGTTTTGAAATTGATTATTCTGATTCATCGACCCCCCATCCCTACCTGAAACCCACGTAGCCGAATATTACGAGTACAAAGCCAAAAAAAAAAACGAACGTTCTTAATCCCGATAAAATTCGACCTCCTATTCTATGGGGAAAGCTGAAAGGGCAAGAGACTGGAAGTTGTCCACACAATACGGAAGTAAAAACAACAAAGGACAGATTTATTTTCTCGGCTTTTCCCTCCGAATTCCCTGCTAGTTTTTCTCTTCGGTCCATCAGATAAAAAAAAAAGATTAAAAAAACGTGGAAGGTCGACGACTCTTATCTCGGACGATTACCCACTTGCCGGCTAATTGTTGAGCTTCTCTTCTCTCGTTTCTTCGGGCGGCAGGAGTTCGGGCGGACAGAAGACAGAAAGGAGCTCTAATCCCTCCTACGTGATCTGACTTTCGGGGTTTCGGTTCAAACGAACGTTTTCCCCCCGACTCGATTTTTATCGGATCGAGAGATGTTGTTTCGTCGAGTATCGAAGACCTATTCATTCAGTCTTGGAGAGGGTTTAGGATGGTGCGAATAACGATGAAATCCAGCAGAGGATGGTGTGCTGGGTAACTCAAAGTGACTGGAGTATGGTAAGGTACACAGAAGAATTTTAAGGGCCCCCAATCTTAAAGGAGAAAGTTGATGAGGATTTACAGAAGGCTAAAATTGGCTAGCCAGTTGGAGCTGATGATTGTGCGTGAAGGTGTTGAAGCTGATGGCATTTGACTCAACTCCTAATGAGGGTTATAATAAGGGTACTTTTCCAGAGGGCTGTTTGAGGGGATCCTTCTTCTTCTTCTTCCGCAGTAGTCAAACGATAAATTTAGGAAGTTATTTATAAATCATATAATTGTCGCAGTTGCGACACTTCCATTGCTTGGTTCATACACGAAATGTGTTCTTGTACTCTTGAAAGGTTCACTAGCGTCCTCTGAAGAATTTCTAAGGAGAACTACCTGACCATTAGCATACAGGGTGTCCGAGAAATATACGACCAAACTTCAAAAGTCTATTCTACAAGTAATTTGCAACAAAAAATGTCTCATAGCAATTTTCTTGTAACCCCTTGCTCTTTGTCTCCCCTTTGGCTCCCCTTGTCTCACTATTATGCGTATAGCTCCCTCATTTCACGTGAAAATTCAAATGTGATTATACCACTGAAAAGAGCATTAAATTTTACATCAGATGAGCTACAATATACATTTTTAACCTTGCATCTAGTTAGATTTTTCCTAGCCGAAACTTAGAACTTTGCGATTTTCCAGTTTTTTGACAAAATTCTCAAAAGATTTCCACCCATATCCTGTAGAAGAAAATCAATGAGGTTTTCGACAAAAACATGCGCAAAGTTTCAGGTTTCCAACGCTATAGTCAAAAAAATATGTTACAATCGAATTTAGGGGGAAATCTATGTTTGAACGTGGAAAAACGTGGTTTTTTTCCAACGAAATCGACGGTTTGGCGGGAGGATTCGGGGGTCTCCTCCCTCGCTCCATTCAACCACGAATTCTCCCGCCAAACCGTCGATTTCGTTGAAAAAAATCCGCGTTTTTTCGTGTTCAAACACAAATTTCTCCCTTAAATTTGATTGTAAAATATTTTTTGACTATACCGTTGGAAACCTGAGATTCTGAGGATGTTTTTGCTGAAAATCCCATCGATTTTCCTCTACAGGGTATGAGTGGAAATTTCTTGATCATTTCCTCAAAATACTCAAAAATTTCAAAGTTTCAAGTTTGGACAAGGAAAAATCTAACTAGATGCGAGGTTAAAAATGTGTATTGTAGCTAATTTGATGTTCTTTTCAGCGGTGTAATTAAATTTGAATTTCCACGTAAAATGCTGGTTCTATAATCATTTTAGTGAGACAAGGTTCAATATACGAAAAAAATCTTTAAATTGGAAAAACTTGAAAAAACAAGGGGTTAAAAGGAAATTTCTTGGAGACATTTTTTGTTGCAAATTAGTGCAGTTGTCGCCTTTTGGCGCCTTGAGAAGTCGTGAGTGAAGAGAAAAGGCTCATGAATGCTCCCTTGTGGGATCTCTTGAATGACATACGATTTGGACAGGAGGCCGTTCCGGTTCGGATTTCTGTCTGTAATGGGATATAAGGTGATTATTTCCAATGCAAGTTTTCGTGCAGATATCACCATTACGTTGTATAAATATTATTGCTTCATCTACAGGGTGAGGATCAATATCCTGAAATCAATGTGCCTTCTTGAAATACAGGGTGAGGCAAAAAGGACGGATATTCTTCAAAAATTCATAAACGTGTTAAGAATCATTAAAATTAATTTATTTGCATTTTCAGAATCCTTGGGTCAAAGCATTTTAGAATCCTAAGTGTGGAAAGTGACGTCAGGCATGTGATGACTCAGTTCAGCGATGCAGCGCTGACATCATTCCACGAAGTTAGCTTCAACTCTCTCGAACATTAGTCGACCGATTCCGGCAGTTCCTGGAGGTATCGATGCTTGTGAGGGTACACCCGTGCGGTGTACGTATGGTGTCCGTATCACTATCCGTGTTTGGTTCCAGCAAGACGGCGCAACAGCCCACACTGCAAACAACTCAATAGACTGATGTCACCCGCCGTCACTTCCCTGGTCGAGTGAATTCCCGATTTGGGAACATTAATTGGCCACCTCGATCCCCGGATCTGTCCAAATGCGATTTTTTCTTGTAGGGACACTTTAAGGCACGGGTGTACACTCACATACCTGGATTATACACGGGCCAAGCCTAACGTCGGGTAGGAAATCTGAGCAAATAGCATCCCTTCATGCAATTATATTATTGTAAAAGTGTACAAAATGGCGATAATAAACATATCTATCTATCTATCTATCTCCAGGAATTGAAGGAAGCTATTCGCGAGGAAACTGCTGGAATCGGCCGACTAATGTTCGAGAGAGTAGAAGCTAACTTCGTGAAATGACTTCAGCGCTGCATCGATGAACAGTGTTACCACATGCCTGACGTCATTCTCCATACTAAGAATTCTAGAATGCTTTGACTCAAGGATTCTGAAAATGCCAATAACTTTATTTTTAATGATTCACTCATGGTTATGAGTTTTTGAAAAACATTCCTCATTTTAGCGAATTTTCAAGGAAAATAAAGCTACTTATTGCAATGGCCTCGACATTTTTAGAATGGACTTTTCCGAAAAAGTTTTACACTGAAATCCGTTTTGGAACATTCTGAAACGATCCCTGAAGTTTTTCGAAAAATCAAAAATGTGTACCTATAAGTGTGTGTGTGTGTGTGTCATTCCGCAGGATAACTTGAGTAAATGTTTAGACATTTATTTTTAGTTTTTGTCAAGATGTTCGTAACAACAAACGATAGGTCAAGTTCGTTAACCAGCAATGTCGGACAATCAAAAGTGGTCCGAAATTCAAAAAAGTCCAAAAAATGGGGTTTACCAGTTTTTTTGCGGTTATTACCTTCAAAATCATGGTAATATATGGTATATTCGGATTTAGCACAAAATTTCTTATATAATTCGATTTTCCAAAATGAAAATTATCAAAAATTAAGAAAAGTATGTATCTATTTATATATATAATGAATACGTGCGTATATTCGTTGTACCCAGAAATGCAGTAGCCGTGTGGGTACTCTATGAGTAGAACATGAATATGGACTCCTAGGATCTTCAAAGCATACCCAGTGCATACAGTATGTTGGTATGCTATACTGACAATCGAAAAAACCAAGAATCGTGTAAAAATAAAAACTTTCTAAAAGAAATTGCAACACCATTGTTCCTTTTCGTAACCATACCTTCAACTGAAAGTTTTCTTTGAAAATTCGCTCATTAATTCATGCTGCATGAATGGACTTTTTACCTCATCCTGTAATTCAAGAAGGCTCGACATCATGATTCCATGATACAGGATATTGATGAAGATACCATTGATATCCGTCCGATTCATGCAAATATTAGTGCTAAAATATCCTCCTCAGGTGCTCCTCGATCCTCTGACTTGCCAGGGACGCTGGAAATAAATCTGGCTGGTTCCCACGCCACCAAAGTATCTTCAAAAATGGCTAACTCTACGAGAGGGCCGAAGTGTTGTAATATCAGTCACTTAGAAGGCACGTCTGCTTATAAATGCAACTAACGGGTGGGAATTGATCGTAAAAAGGTCGGCAAGGCGAAACTGTTTCCGGCACACACCCCCCCCCCCCCCCCTCCATCACCACAACAGTCAAATTATGTATATAAGAGGAAAGTATAATTTTTCACCTTCCAGCTCTGATGGTCTGTGTACACGTTTTAGGAGTTTTAACTGTCTGAGTATTTTTTGCGTGATAAAGGAATCTAAGGATGATACTACCCTGGTCGGGCTTGTGTTTATATTCTTTAATGGTTTTCTGGCGAAGATTAATAGCTTCATTTCCACCTTGGGAAGGGGCGGTAACAACGCACGATCTCATTCGAGGGTGAATTGAAAATGCGACAGTCTCGCGTGGTTGGAAGAGTGAATAATTTTTCTGGGTGATTACAGATCCGCTCCAGCTTGTGTTCCTCTCTGAATACCCCTTTTATGGATGTCAGTAAGTGGTACCTACGCAACTAATGGATTATTTATTTATTAGTACCGCGTCATTTGGTGGTATCTCGCAAATCGTGATTGGTTAACTAATATTGCATTTCATGAAACTGCTGCGATATTTAGTTGGTTTTTGATATGACATTTCACTTCATTCAGCCTCGTTAAAGGCAAAATTTTGATCGTAGAGTTGAAAAAGAACTAGAATTCAAAAAAAAATTGGTATACCTATACAGGGTGTCTACACTTAAGATGGGCATAACTTCAGGGTTCAATTCTACAAGTTATTTCCAACAAAAAATGTATCCTAGCAATTTTATTTTAATCCACTTAAAATCCTTTTTTTTCACTTTAAAGTTTTTTTTCGCGTTTTCGATCTTCGATAAAAACACCGAATTTCTAGCTGATTGAAGTTTTTGTTGAGTAGAAAGGTGTTACTTTACGCTCACTACCATATCTACGAATAATGCGTATTTTATGTACGAAAAACGAAGGTTTTCTTCGAAAAATTCACTTTCTAGCAGTCGGAATCATTCGGAAGTATCATTATTGGAGTAGCGTAAAAAATTACATAGGAAATGATACCAAGCCGTCTTGAGATCGAGGGAGACCATAAACCGCTTGAAACACTGGATTTTCATGTAAAACACACGTTTTTTGACATTCAAACTTCATTTACTCTTCCAATTTGAATGTTAAAAAGAAAAATTGATATACTGTTGAAAAGCTGACAATTTTTGCATGTCTTCTCCGAAAAGTGCTTATCAAAATTGGCAGGGATTCACAGTGAAAACTTTGGTCAAAGAAAGTCAAGTTTCGGAAAATTTTTAAAATTTGCTTTTTGACTTGATTTTTTGAAAATATTTTATCGCTGAAAGATTTTGATTTTGCACTAGGTAGATTAGAAATTTACCGCTCTTTCTAATGGTGAAGTCAGATTTGAATTTTCAAGAGAAATAAGGAAGTTATGACCATATCAGTGCCGTAAGGTCGAAAACGCAAAAGTGAAAAAAAAGAAAAAAAAAATTGAGTGGGTCAAAAGAAAACTGCTTGGAGACATTTTTTGTAGGAAATACCTTGTAGAATCGAACCCTGAAGTAGACACCCTGTATAATTGAAGAGTTTGATTCCAGAAGGTACTATATCCATTTTGGCCAAACGTGAGAATATCGCAAAAAACCATGGCGACCTGAAACGTGCTATAAACCAATACTTTTTATATATTTCTAAATTATAATAAATATTTTCGGAAAAAAGGTAAATTAGTTCAAAGTTTAAAATAATTTTGAACTAAACGATTTAAACGATTCCAAAAAGTCTTTACGCCACGTTTTGTTTAAATATATACGTATGTATACGTATATATTTAAACAAAACGTGGCGTAAAGACTTTTTGGAATCAAACAAAGTGGATGCCATGAATCATTTGGAACACCAAGAACTTCAAAATATGAAAGATGACTTTTTCAATATAAAACTTTCGTGCTTTTCACTATGTTTGTATGTATTTTGGGCCATTGTGCATCGTTTAATCCGCTTTCCGACTGGATATAATATAATTCCATATTTTGTTCTTGTTATTTTATTTAAGAGGGTTTGTGAGTCGGTTCTAATTTAACACTTTTTCATGTACCTGTTTCTCTGGATATACTCATGATATCTTCATACTTTTTTAAATTCTTTATCTACTCCTCATATAACCACTGAGCGAGTTTCAACTCTGTTGTGTAAATATTATTTTACCTAGAGACAATATACAAAACAGTTTCTTCATGTTTTTCATGTTTATGATTTTTTAATTCTAGCTATGTTTCTGTTGGTAGTTTTCCGTCCAAACTTGTTCAATGACTGTAATAAACCCCTCTCAACAATATAAAAAAAATCCAAGTTGCCAGCTCTGTTGGCTGTCGAGAAACAGGTACCTAAGTGACGAAAAAGAAGGTTTTTCCGACTTGAAGAAAAACCGCGATTTGTGAAAGGTTACCGTTTTTCGAGGTATTTGATCGATAGTTCGTAGTTATTTCATATTGAAGGAATTGAAAATGAGGTCTGATTATTGCTTATCTATGATTCTTATCAGTCAGTGTTTGCACCGATTAGGTAAGGTTATTTCATATCTCGTAGTACTGATGAGAATAATGGTTATACACTATTGGTTCACTTGATTTCTTCATTAATCTAGTGCTATGCTATTTTTGTACTATTTGGTGGCATGGTAACATGTGCTGGAACCATAGAGTAGGACATAGTATATCAATCAGAACTTATGAACAGCGAAAGAACGGTAGTTACAGAAATATAGAAACTATGAACCTGGAGCTGGAAACAGGTATCCCCCGGAAACAGTGTTTGGCTCCTCAATCTTTGAAAATTCATATCTCTGCTTTCCACTGCTCAAATTTGATATTTTCATACACCAAAATGTCTGGAAAAATCTCCAGACTTTTGTAAAAATAAAAACGAAAAAGTCGAAAAATTTTCGATTTTGACTCATGACTCACTTAAAGTTATACTGCAAAACCAACTTGGCAGTTTCCTCAACGATCTTTGAGAACCAATAGCTCCAATTCGCTCAGGTTGAAAACTGTGTTTCTGACTTCTGTCCGAGAGTTGTGTGGTTAGAATAAAGGCAGCACCGTTTCAGTACATCATCACTACCAAGCTGAGCTCTGTCGACTTTTTTTTTTTCAAACTATCGATATAATTGATGATGTTGTTGTGAGCGGAGGCGTTAGAATTAGGATGAATAGATAACCACTCGCGATACGGCTGTGGGACCACCTTCGATCTCAGGTAGGCCACAATGGACAGGGCAGGGTGTATGTATTTACTTAAGTAGCTTTGAAGATTAGTTGCATCATAGAAGATTTATCTTGTTAGAGAACGACTGTGGTTTCCCTTGTCTTCCTCCTACCTATTCTTTCTTACAGTCTATTGATCTTTGTGAACTATTGAGGCTGGAATATAACGCTACTGATTTGGAGAGCGTATAAATTATTTTATGTACCACAAAACATAGAAGAGAGAATTTTACAATTCCAATGGCAAAGATTGTACAGAGATGAATCCTAACATAGCGAAAGAAAAGGAAGCTTCTCGCAAGTTTCTGTAGATACATTGTTTCCATGCTGTGCAATGTATCGATTTCCTTAGGTATTATTACTTCTGGAAGATCAACAATGAGTTTTATTGAGTGTAGAGGAGGCGACTGGGACTCCTAGGCGTTAGGAGTCACACACTATCGCCTAGTTTTCTCATTATTTTCCTAATAAGAATAAACATTTTCTGAATACTCAAACCTTTTATGACATGCTTTTGCTTGTCAACAATTGCCTTTTAATAATTAGAGAGTTAAATATTCACACAGGTATTCGATCCTGATGTAAATCCTGTGTGAGCTGTCAATACAATCTTCTTGGCCATACAACTAATGTTTTGTGAGCCAATATGAATAAATTTTGACATCTGTTGAGTATTCCAGTACAATGAATTTTTATAAGATCATTGGCGGGATACATTAGTATTGGAAAAGTAGGCACCTGAGCATTGTCAAAAGTATTTCATCATGGGCAAAGTGTGTATCGCAAATGAGAAAATAAGATTAGCCTTGCAATCAGCCGACGCCGTAAGATTTGGTTAAGCCCTCAGCATTGACTTCAGAATTTGAAAGTATCTTAGCAATGCCAAAGTATTTGGAAGGTTTCTAAGCAATGAAAAGATACATCAGAATTGACGAAGGACCTCAGCGTCGGAAAGTTAGGAGCCTCAACATTAGACCATACCTCAGCCACGGCGAAGCAGATACCATTAGCACTGGAAGTACCTAATTCAGTATTGGTAAAGTTGGCTAAACTCAGTTTTGGCAAGGTATGACCAGCATTGGCGAGGTACCTCAGCATTATTACAGACCTCAGCCATGGAAAGCAGATACCATCAGCCATGGAAGTATTATCTCAGCATTGGCAAAGTTGGTAAAACTCAGATTTGGCAAGGTGTGACCAGCACTGGCGAGGTACCTCAGCATTAGAACATACCTCACCATGGCAAAGCAGATGCCATCGGCACTGAAAGTATTATCTAAGCATTGGCAAAGTTGGTAAAACTCATATTTGGCAAGGTGTGACCAGCACTGGCGAGGTACCTCAGCATTTTTACAGACCTCAGCCATGGAAAGCAAATGCCATCAGCACTGGAAGTATTATCTCAGCATTGGCAAAGTTGGTAAAACTCATATTTGGCAAGGTGTGACCAGCACTGGCGAGGTACCTCAGCCATGGCAAAGCAGATGCCATCGGCACTGGAAGTACCTAATTCAGTATTGGCAAAGTTGGTCAAACTCAGTTTTTGCGAAATACCTCAGCGTTGGGAAGTTAGGAACCTCAGCATTGAAAAATACCTCAGAAATGGCAAAGCGAATACCATCAGCACTGAAAGTACTTACCTCAGCATTGGCAAAGTTGGTAAAACTCAGATTTGGCAAGGTGTGACCAGCACTGGCGAGGTACCTCAGCATTAGAACATACCTCAGCCATGGCAAAGCAGATGCCATCGGCACTGAAAGTATTATCTAAGCATTGGCAAAGTTGGTAAAACTCATATTTGGCAAGGTGTGACCAGCACTGGCGAGGTACCTCAGCATTATTACAGACCTCAGCCATGGAATGCAGATACCATCAGCAATGGAAGTATTGTCTCAGCATTGTTAAAGTTGGTAAAACTCAGATTTGGCAAGGTGTGGCCAGCACTGGCGAGGTACCTCAGCATTATTACAGACCTCAGCCATGGAAAGCAGATACCATCAGCAATGGAAGTATTATCTCAGCATTGGCAAAGTTGGTAAAACTCAGATTTGGCAAGGTGTGACCAGCACTGGCGAGGTATCTCAGCATTAGAACATACCTCAGCCATGGCAAAGCAGATACCATCAGCACTGGAAGTATTATCTCAGCGTTGGCAAAGTACGTAGAACTCAGTTTAGGCATGGTATGACCAGCATTGGCGAGGTACCTCAGCATTAGAACACACCTCAGCCATGGCAAAGCAGATACCATCAGCACTGAAAGTATATATATCTCAGCCTTGGTAAATTAGGTAAAACTCAGTTTTGGCAAGGTACCCCAGCGTTGGAAGATTGACCCTCCTGCTACGATAAATTCTGTTGAAATTCGATCAGACGAGAAATCACTGTGAATAACACTACACGAAAGGCGCATTTTACTCAGAGATTCATAGCGTTCATCATAGCAGTAAAGCACGCCTCCTTACCATTCTTATAGCCCCACCCAACAACGATCCCGGGATATCGTCTTCCTTTTTATAACTTAATAACCCAGGTTACGCCAAATAGCAACCGATGAAACGCCGGCCACGAAATTAGGACCCCCTTTTCATCTCGAAAGCAATGAAAAACGGAGCAAAAGCACAAAAAAAATACAGGTTCCTAGACCCATCAGAAAAGCCATAATCGCAACAAAATGGAAAAGATAAGCTAATTGTGCGATATAACTGCCGCTTAAAGCGTCAAAGGGAATGAGCTCCCAGAAAGAATTAGAAACTGCATAGTCGCGTGTTCGACCAGGTCAATTAACGTCCCACGAAAACACCTTTAATGATCATACCTAATTATATGGTCTTGTTTTATGACCGGAGTCCGGAAAGGGTTAATGCCTTTTCTTAGGGTTTTTCTTCGTGCGGTGCTTTTCGCCCTTGGAGGGGATGGAATACTACACGGGATCGTTACCTTTTGAATTTACGAATCAAAGACCGGATAGTTCACCACGATATTGACCAAGAGCGCTCTTTTGAACCGAATTAAAACGCAAATATGTATCGAACCGAGAACCATAATGGCGTAACTCCAAAAAATTGAGTTCGCGACACAAAAAATTCAGAATTTCCTTCTCTTTCAAGTGCAGGTTTTTTTTTTTTCAAAATGAGGAACATTTTGTACTATTCAGAATTTCTTACCATTCTCGTTTATTCTTCAGAACTATTTTAGGTTATCATTTTCAATAATTAACATTTGGAATCGAGCCAAAAAATTGTAACCCCTCTCAGAATTTTCGAATACAACATTTTTCCAACTGACCGTCGAATATCGTACGTGGGCTCTTTCCCTGTTCCTTAGGGGCCAATTTTGATGAAATTCGGTTCATCGGTTCGGAGTCTAGTTGTGCTTTGAAAGTTTAGGTTAGTATCAGTTGTTTCTAAAAAGTGGGGGGAAACATTTTCAAAGCGCCTTAGCTCGAAAACTCCCAATGTACCTACTTGTACCTAGTAGTATTTCATAAATTTGGAAATGAGGCAATTTTTTTAAAGAATTTGTTGACACCTGCCAGAGTTTTTTGGGATCATCCGCTGAGTAAAGAAAATTAATAACCTAAATATTAAATGTTTTATGAAGTTTTTTCATCAATTTAAGGGAGTGTTCAGTTGACATAAACAAATGAAACCACCGATCAACAATAAATTTGAATTTATTCAATTTCGAGCGGTTGTTGTGAAATGAATCAAACAGTAGGGGCCTTCGAACCCAGCCCCTGAGGAGCCCAACCCCTCCACTAGCCCTTCTCCTGGTCCTTGCAAGGTAGGTGACAGTTCTCTTGGGAGGACCGAGGGTTGGACGAATGGAGTCAGAAACACGAGCGCGAATCGCACAAAAAAATGTTCCCTGTTGGAAGTCAAATTTCAGAAGATCAAATGTGATTTTTCGGTTAAGCTGCCTCACCTGGATGGAAATGATTGACATATTAGATGGGGAGGCAGAGGAGATCTCTCTCAATGATCTAATAAAATGCATACGAACAGCGACAAGGTACAAACGATTCCTTGTGGATGAGTTCAATTATGAGAGCTGATGAAGTGAAAGTAACTGCAGATTAGATCCACACCATATAATAAAATGTGTAATCCTATTAACTAGTACAGCACTAATGACTAAAAATAAACCATTTTATGTTAAATATAATAAGCAAATCTAAGAAACATAATAATAATAATTTATTGTGATAAGATAAATAGAATTTGAAAGACAAAAAAAGAAGCAAGACCCCCCTACGACGATCTGATGATCAGCAGTAGTAGCGTTGACCATTATAAGTATCATTTCACTATTTAAAATCAATAAAGGCAAATATATATATTATAAGTAAGTTAAAAACACGAATAATTACCAAGTGCAATAATCAATAATTTCGTGAGGCAATAAACGGTTTTTCATCATCATCTTCTTCAAATGTGATCTTTTCTCGTTTCTTCGAATAGAATTTAACGTCTACCGGTTATGCTTCGGTAACTAACACAAATCGAATTTCGACAAATCGGAGGCAAATTTGGGATAACGATGTTTTGCTGATAGAAAGTTTTTGTCAAAATAAACTAGATTGTTAACCATGTATGTTCTATTATGTATGTTCTATTAAATGGAAAACCCGTGTTCTTCACGGACAGGTGATCTCTGCAGAAAAAACCGTTGCGTAATTATTTGGAGCATTTTTGTGTGTGTGCTGAGGTTCCTTGCAATGCAGGCAATCTGCTCAGGTATTACCAAAGGGTGAACTTTGGTTAACTGGCACCATTTTCGATTGGTGAGATCGAATAGTGAAAATCAGGAAGAAAATAACTTGTGTGAACACCAATAAATAACTTTAAAAATTGTTTGTGAGGAACTGACAGAAATTTGATAAAACAACCTTCAGTCTCCTGGGTAGCCATCCTAAATTGAGGCTAGAATATGTCTGTGCTAAGATGGCAAAATGTGACATGACACCTCTAAAAAATTGGGAAATGCTCTCGTATTATTGATTTTCTACAGTTTCTTCAAGTAATTAGACGACATAGTAATCATGTGGTTTTCGATTTCAAATCGGTCCACTATCATTAGAACGAATTTTCCACATTTTCGAGAGACACTCCTGACATATACATTTTTGCCACCTTCCAAATTACTCGAGTTTACCATTTTTGTCGTTGACGTTTATCACTCATTCCCCAAATAGCAGTTTCTGGACTTGAAGTTCTGAGTAAATTGAATAATTTTGATAAAATTGAATAGGTAGGTACTCAATAAAAATATATAGGAAATGAACATCCCAAAACATTCTTTATCATCAATTCAATTTTTTTATTTACAATATAATTATATATTTGTATTTTGTAAAAGATTCAAAAACATCAGTATTGATTTTGTTTTCTTATTTTTTCAATTTTTTTATTTTAGTGTAAGTACATCTTTTTTTATTGTCATTTTACAATTTGAACACTAAAATCGTCAAGGTAGGTTATAATCTAATTAAATACAAAGGACTACATTAATTTCAAAATAAAAATTAACTGTAGACCGCTACAATCACCCCCCTCCCTAATAACAATGATAACTCTTCAATTTTCTGACAACGTTCTTCATCCGAAATTGTGCCTCACATTGACTAAACCAAATGGCTACATTGGCCTTCCAAAACGGAGGTGCTATAAAACTTATGGCCCGAACATTTTCTCTTGGTGGTGCCACTGCAGCGTTAGGGTCTGGTAGGACAGCATTAGAATCCATGTTCTAAGTCGGGGTAACTAATTATAGGTTGAACTGTACCTATTTCTAGTGAACACTATTTTATCAAAACAATTTGATTCCGTGCTGTGAACGAGAACTTTTTTAATGACAACACAATTTCGAAAGTAAACAAATTAACAGGTGTCAAAAACATGATTCAAAATAAAAATTAACTGTAGACCGCTACAGGCTCCTCCAAACTCCTTCGGGCTCCTCCAAGCCCCTCCGAACTGTTCAGGACTGCCTCTCAGAACAGACCATAATCATATTATGATAACCTGCTGTCCTCATAATCATATTATGGTAACCTGGTGCCCTCCATCATCTAGGAAGGACCACCAAAATGTTAACCCAACCAAGTGCAATACGAAAACAAGTGCCTAAATGAAAAAAATGAGTGATTTATTGTTTTTTTCATTCTATATTAATTATTATCCTCGCGATAGAGAGATGTCACACTGATAGAGAGAAACATAAAAGGCATTTTCACACATTTTTGTAAAAGTATCGATACTTCAAAATATCGATACTTTTTAAAAGTATCGTATCGATACTTTTTAAAAGTATCGTATCGATACTTTTTGATACTTTCTAGATGTATCGATACGATATTATATCGATCCTTTTCAAGTATCGGACATCCCTACTTCCGATTTGGTCATTCTTGCCTTATCACATTTGGCCAATTCATTTTTCATACCCGGCGTCCGATCGAAGTAGGTATAAATGTCTTAAATATACTATAACTACTAGAGGAAGCAAAAATACCGATTTTGGAAAAAAAGTGAAATATCATGTTTTGCCATCTTAGCACAGATGTATGATTTGGGAATTTTCTACAAACCTCCGTCATATTATTACCTGCTAATGTTGAGTTTCTACACTCCTGCCATTTGAAAGTCGAGGGATTGTGATACGTCACCCATCATCTCGCGGTAACAAGGTGTCTTACCTGTTTTTAACTTCCGATGACAGTACAAAGGAAGGACGGACATGACCCCAATTTTTACCTCATTATTTTCCCATTAATATAACCGCGTTAAAAAAAAGAAAACGGGGAAAATGTGATGAATCATTTAATCGCGTTTTTTTCAGACGGTCTAATGACGCCCCCCCCCCCCCTTGCCGGTCCTTCTCAAATTTTAAACGGCGCCACAAGTAACAAAGGGGCGCCGCACCGGGATGATAACGATTGGTGACAAAATGTCTTTTTCACAACTTCTTCCCAGCACATCATTAGGGATTAGACACCTCGGCTTCTACCTGCCTTGGAATTACTGGTGAGCATCAACTTTTTTCTTCAACTTCGTTAGGCATGTCGAGAAAATAGCGCATCAAGTACTATGAATAACAGTGTTTACACTATGAGGGGATCTACATATCGATAGTAACAATGTAAAACCGCCCAAGTTGAAAAAAAAAACGAAATTTTTTAGGAGGTGTAAAAAACTTCTAAATGACATACAAAATTCAACTTACGCGGTTTTACATTGTTACTATCGATATATGCGATTACCAAGTGGTTAGCTGTAGAGTAATCAAGTGTAAGTGTGCAGTGTAATTTTAGTGATTCCATGTCAGGTGTTGTTTGAGTCGAGAAATACATTGAAAAACACACTGTATGCGTGACTATACGAACCGGTCGAGAAGCCAACAGGCATGTCACGTGTAATCTCGATTAATTTCAAGATCAAATATTATTTAACCTTGATCCATCGTTCATAACTCTACAAGACGAATACAAGAACAACCAACTACTAGACCAACCAACTACTCGCCCAACCAACAACAAGACCAATCAACCACAAGACAACTACTGTTCGCAGATAGAAAGAATGCGGTTGGCCAATTTTCCGAAGGGTTACCTGCTAGCATAGACTACCTGTCTCAAAATCTTAGGTTGAGTCAGGCTGGGGAAAGGGCCGATCCTCAGTAATCGTAATCCAGGTGTGAGCAACCGCCAAGTTGCTCACTATTTCCCCTTACAGGCACTGCCTGTCCGTAAGTCCTGATACCCCTTCGGGACCAGAAGCCCGAAAGAGGACACCATCACCAACGGGCGTGACCTCCCTACCACCGTGTTCACCTACCACCAAAGAACACAAAACAAAACAACTATCTACAAGAGCAATAATCAACCATGGAGCAGGAAAGCAACTTCCATCTAAAATCACCAGAGAAGTCCATCCAACTTCCATATGAGCAACCTGTCCAACCGAAGCAAGAGAAGACAACCAACCACAGAGGGGAGGGGCAACACTGATGGCTGGAGAAGCCCTCTTATTCTATTGTACTGGCGAAGATCAGTTAGTCCTGAAGCCACCGCCTTGCCAGCCGTCTCGAAGCGCACACCCCCTGTCTTTGAAGCTCACTCCCCCGTTCCGCGTCGACCCAGTATCGCGCCGAACTATATCGCCTCCTGCCTCCCCCAAGTCACTAGGTTTTACTAGAGTGAATAAAGTAACCAGTGCTCTTGTTCCGTCCCGCCTCCCCTGGAACCTCCGCCGTCGCCCGGATCAGAAAAGGATCGAGGACCACAAGGACCAGCCCTGTCCCGGCTCTCCCCATCAAACCACGCCGCACCGCGACCCAGACTCGCCCCGGTAACCTGGAACGTGAGTGCGTAATTAACTTAAATTCTACTCTCAATTGGCCAATTAGGTAGAAGGTAACGTGAACTCAGTGAATTTAAGAGGTACATTGTTGATAGTAACTAGTATTTCGAACCTGTATCGACCGTATCGTAAAACGTATCGCATAAGTCTTTTGTTGCTTAGAGTAACCATAACTATACTTTTCTTTATACTTACCTTTTCGAGTCACAGTAACGCCCTTCAGGCTTTGTTCTCACTTGGAGGAACAGTCGAGTCAGATCCCTGTATCGCCAATTCAAACTTCTGGTCATTAAACCTAAGTATTTGTTTAACCTTGCATTTCTCCTTTAAACGACCCACATCCCAGGTTCTGAGTATTCTGATTCAACTGTATCGATTAGGAACTTGCTTGAAATAAGAAACATCCGTAACGTAACGTCATTTATTCAAAACATACATCGATACAAAGAAAACACCCTTCAGGTGACAAAACCCTTCAGGTATAACAGTATTAAATATAATAAAGTGTATCGCCTGGAACGCTACGCCTCATCTCCAAGCCGCTCGGGAGACAGCTACCTACCAGTCGACCAGTTAAGTACCAATTTCATTCATTAGCCTAAGATTCCGATATTTTGCTTTGTTACAGTGTCGACCCCCATATATCTCAAACCCCCTTTTGTAGAAAAGAACTTGTTACTAGGTCACTACCCCCAAAGCTTACAAATTGTTGGCCCGCGGTGGGATTATTGCGAATCGTAATTCCGAAGCGCCGTATCGCACTCGATAACTTGTGTGTCGGGTCGGTATATCGCCCGGACTTGCGTGTGGTGCGCCCCGCACGAACCCAGTTCCATTTGTAGCTCAGTGCCTAGTAACGGGTTCTTTTCAGTAGAGTCATATCGGAATCGAATAATCAGAACCAGGGTGTCGTGGTGTATCGCATAGGAATTGTATATAGTAAGAAAAAGTGAACTTTTACACATTATTTGCACACCTGTACCACACAAACAAACACCTGTGTCGTCACACAGAACCACCCGTTACAGACCGAAACTTGACTGAACCGTTCCGAGCCGACCCTGTGACAAGTGATTGTGATTGTGTTTCCCGGTATTGCTTGAATAGACAGTGACAATGTCGTTGGGAGAACCAGAGGACTTTGAGGATCCCGACCCGTTCCAACAAAAGGGTCCGGTCGACTTACTTACCGAAACGATGAAGCAGATGAATGCTTTATTGTCAAAGTACAATGAGTCGGGCCGGGACGAGAGCGGGAACGGTATTCCACGTTCCTTGCTCTTAGAAGTGGAACCATGGGACCCCGACGCAACCGGATCGCTGAGTGTTAGCTCGTTCTTTACGAACTTCGACGCAGTAACCGAGGGACTAGCACAGGAACAGAAACTGAAACTCCTCAGGATCAAGGCGAGAGGGATCGCGAAACAGTTTCTCATCGACAGGAACGATATACTTGACTGTGACAACGCCTATCACATGATCAGGGACGAAATGCTGTCGTGGTTCCGACGACAGAACCCGCAACATGCCGCAGCATCACTTTGGACGGTGAAGCGGAACGCCTCGGAAACCCTACGTCAATTTGCGGATCGCATACGAGGGTTGGCACAATGCGCCGTATCGGAAGAGGGAGCCCACCTGGATCGACATGATCGTCAGGAATGGGTGGAACGGAAGACCCTCAGCGCTTTTATCAAAGGTGTCGGGAAGAAACTAAGCGCTTTCCTAGTGATGGATCGACCTACAACCATACGTATCGCCCTACAGAAGGCCGAAGAATTGGAAGAAACTTTGGCGGAAACGGAAGATACTGACGAACATTGGGAACTCGCGGCGGTATCGGCGGAACAAAGATGTTATAATTGTGGTGGAACAAACCACTTTGCCGCCCGATGCCCGCGTCGAGATCAACCTGTACCACGACGCGAACAACAGAACCGGTGGAACAACGAACAACCGAACCGGTGGAACGGCGACCAACGAAATGCCTGGACCGGTGACCAACCGAACCGGTGGAACAGTGACCCACAGAACCGATGGAACGGGGACAGAGGAGATCGGTGGAACAATGACCCCCGTAACAGACTAACCGAAGACAAGCCCATGCCCCGATACCCATGCATGTTTTGCGCGTCAAAGGAACATTTTCCGGTGGATTGTCCCAGAAGTCCGCAAAAGACTATCTTTTGCAATTTCTGCGGATGTCGGGAACACCTCGAACCGGACTGCCCTCAGAAAAAGAAGTTGCTTCCTGTATCTCAGCCTCCCGCGGAACCGAATCACGTGAAGGAAATAACCCTCTACAAGGGGATCGAGGACAATAAACTATGCGTAACCGCGGTAGGACACCCAATGGCAAGAACCATTAGGATGGAAGTGGGTCTGGGACCGGAGACGCGTAGTATGTTGGTGGACACAGGAGCCGCGCTTTCCGTGTTAGCGAGCCCGGTGGTCGGAATACCGTTACGGCCAACCAAGATGGTGGCCTGGGGAGCCGATGGAACCCTACTACCCTTCGCGGGGGAACAGGTCCTTGACACCCGTATTGGCCGACACCGTTTTACTCACACTTTCCCGGTGTTCGCGCGGAAACGTGCCGACTTGAACTTGTTGGGTCTCGATGTGCTGCGACGTATTCCGCTAACCTTGACGATGGGACCAAACATGGAACTGAGGACCGACGCCGAAACAATCGGAGAGGAACGGGATATGGAGGCTCGTGCTCTCGGGAACATAGGGGTGGTAATATCGGATGGGAGGAGGGAGGATACCGTATTGCAGTACCCGAGTTATCAGGACGGTGCGGATACGGCCCTCCCCAGCACCTCTCGTTCGGTAACCGCTGCCCTTGTGAACCTAGATGAATGGGAACACTACGGAGGAACACCGGAGGTATCGACCGTGGTATCGCCCACCGTATCGCCGGGTGTATCGGATCCCGTAACATCCCAACAACACCGAGGAACACCGGAGGTATCGACTGTGGTATCGCCCACCGTATCGCCGGGTGTATCGGATCCCGTAACATCCCAACAACACCGAGGAACACCGGAGGTATCGACCGTGGTATCGCCCACCGTATCGCCGGGTGTATCGGATCCCGTAACATCCCAACAACACCGAGGAACACCGGAGGTATCGACTGTGGTATCGCCCACCGTATCGCCGGGTGTATCGGATCCCGTAACATCCCAACAACACAGAGGAACACCGGAGGTATCAACCGTGGTATCGCCCAGGGTATCGCCGGGTGTATCGGAAACCGTATCGCCCCTGCAAACCCAAGAAACACCGGGGGTATCGCCCAGGGTATCGCCGGGTGTATCGGAAACCGTATCGCCCCTGCAAACCCAAGGAACACCGGAGGTATCGCTCAGGGTATCGCCGGGTGTATCGGAAACCGTATCGCCCCTGCAATCCCAAGAAACACCGGGGGTATCGCCCAGGGTATCGCCGGGTGTATCGGAGACCGTATCGCCCCTGCAATACAGAGAGACACCAGAGGTATCGCCCATGGTATTGCCGGGTGTATCGATACTGATGATAACACAAGAAAATGAAGGGGAACCAGGTGTATCGAGAGGTGTATCGCCCCCATGTGAGAGCGACACCAATACACCATGCCTTGAGGATTTGGAACTGGACGCCTCTTCAGTGATCCGAGGAACACTTAAAAGGGTCCATGAACTTCCAACAAAGAAACCCATCACAAAAACGTGTAGGGTAGAAATGGAGCCAGCAGACCTGAAACCAGACGAATGGACATACGAAGACGAGGAGTGGGAACTCATACCAACCGACCAGTGGGACGACCCGCAGCCGGATACCGAGGCTGTAATCGAGGAGAAAATTTCCCATCTCACTGACGCGCCGCAGACAATGGCTAGGAACACTCTCCTTTTCTACTGGGACCTGTTTCAACCACCCTCTGGGGAAGGATGCAGTCTCCAGGTAGCCCATGAAATAACTACAACACAACCAGAGGTGACTAGCCAGAAACCGTACCCAATCCCCCACGCTCTCCGCGACGTGGTGGAAAAGCAGTTGAAGGACATGCTAGCATCTGGAGTGATAAGCAGCTCGACAAGCCCATGGTGCGCACCGGTGTTGATGGTGAAAAAGAAGACGCCTCCCGGAGAACCACAGAAATGGCGGTTTTGTACAGACTTTAGGCAACTCAACAAAATAACAAAAGGGGATGCCTACCCCATCCCGCGACTCCAGGAGACCTTCTCCATGCTGGGAGGGTGCAAGTACTTCACTACCATCGATTTGATTTCGGGATACCACCAAATCCCAGTACATCCCGAAACGAAAGAGAAAACCGCATTTTCCGTACTTGGCAGACACTTCGAATACGATAAAATGCCATTCGGTTTGAAAAATGCGCCGGCGACGTTCCAACGCGTCATGAATAACGTATTGGATGGCCTCCTTGGAGATCAATGTCTAGTGTACTTGGACGACGTAATTATTTTCTCACCAACTGCAGAGGAGCACCTCTTGAAGCTCAGACAGGTGTTCGACAGATTTCGCGATGCTGGACTGAAGGTGAACCTTGGGAAGTGCGAGTTTTTGCAGCAAGAGGTACGATTCCTTGGACATAGGGTAACATCCACGGGAATACACACCGAACCCGAAAAGACACGGGCGGTTAGGGATTTCCCTGTACCCACATCCGTGCTGAAGCTGCAATCCTTCCTTGGGTTGGCGGGATTTTATCGCCGTTTTATCCCCAACTTCGCCGAGATCGTGACACCATTGACGGACCTGACTAGAAAGGGTGTACCGTTTGAATGGACAGAGCTCCAGCAGAAAGCGTTCGACGACTTGAAAGCCCAGCTGACAGGAGAACCGGTTTTGGTGTATCCGGACCTCAACAAGACTTTCATCCTGGCCACAGACGCCTCGAACTCAGCGTTGGGCGCAGTACTATCACAAGAATACGATGGACAAGAGAGACCCGTGGCATACGCCAGCCGAAAGTTAAATCCGGCCGAAACGCGTTATTCGGTAACTGAAAGGGAGCTGCTCGCTGTCGTATGGGCAGTGAGACACTTCCAAGAGTACTTACTGGGTCGATCCTTTGAGCTGCAGACAGATCACATGGCCCTAACCGCGGCCATGCGCCTCAAGGATCCGACGTCCAGGATAGGAAGGTGGACGCTCCGATTGGCCGAGTACAACTTCATACCCAGATACAGACCTGGATCGCAGATGGCTCACGCGGATGGGCTGAGCCGGATGGACATCGGCGCGATAACTCTCGAGTTTCCCCGAAGCCTCATCATCGCCGCCCAAAACATCGACCCGTGGGTCCAGTCGACACTCCGTTTAAAAATGGGGGGTGAATCCAGGAAAGTTAATGGAGTAGGAGAAATCAAGATCAAGCTCGATGGAAGAGAACAGTGGGTTCCCTTGATGCCTGTTTCCTTGAGGGATTGGCTACTCGAACGATGTCATCGGAACGCTTGGGCTGGCCATCCTGGAGCAGAAGCGATGGAAAAGATTATAAGAAGACTCGGGTATTGGCCAAGTCTTGCAAAAGATGTGAAGAACTACGTCCGCCAATGCGTCGCCTGCCAGAAGCGAAACACACCCAACGGATTGAGACACCCCATACAAAAAACCCCTGCTACCAGAAAAACCAGGACAAATTATAGGAGTTGATTTCGTAGGACCGATTACATCCGGATCAACCCCTAAATACATCCTAACAGCCATCGACCATTTTACCAAATACGCCGAAGCGTACGTGGTTGGTGATTGCACTGCAGAAACCGTAGCACGTATTTTGGCCACTAAGTATATCCCTACTCATGGTGTCCCCGAGAGATTAGTCTCAGATAGAGGAACGGGATTCACTGCAAAATCAACCCGAGAACTCTGTTTGAAATGGGGAATAAAGCAAGTGTTCACGACAGCGTACCACCCGGAGGGTAATGGTGTATGTGAAAGGTTTCACAGGACACTAGCAAACATTTGTCGAAAATCGTGAAGAAGACCACCGCCTGGGAAGTCGTTCTACCGATAGCACTGGCTGCATACAGAGCGACTCCACATAAAAGTACTGGCTTCACACCCAACTACTTAACTTTCGGTCGAGAAATCAGGTTGCCAAACGAGACGTTTCAGAACGTACACTCGGAACCCGATGACTCAAACCTAAGACGACTGAGGATTGCCCGTAACGCAGCCATAACTTGCCTTCACGACGCTTGGAAGAAACGAAGCGAAGTAATAAATCGACGCCTGAAGAGCCGATCGTTCCAGTTGGATGATCGCGTGTATCTTAGGGAAATACAGCCTCCGGCGGGAGCCGCCAGGAAGCTGTGGAGTCCCTGGTCTGGACCGTGGATTGTAACGGCAAAATACACGGAGGTAACGTACGAAATCCGTGACCTCGCGAGCCTGAAACATCAGACAGTTCACGTAAACCGACTCAAGCCAGCTTTCGCTAATGGAATCCCCGACGAGTCCTTCACTGATCAAGAAGTGGAACCAACGAAGACGGATGTTACACCCGTAACGCAGCCTGAAACAACCCTGGTGGAAAAGTTATTGGTCGAAGACTGGGCCTCAGCTGATGAGAAACCCATCAAACTGTACCCAGTAACTCCAACGAATGAACAAGGGAAACCGAACCAATCCGGTTCCTCACAACAAGGAACCGTCGATGGTCCAGTGACCCCATCGGACCCAATCACACCTCATGTAGACCCATTGTGGGACCAGACTACCAGCCCACCTGAAACATCCTCTGATGAAGACAACACAGAAACTCCAAGACAGGAACAAAACGCCCCTGTGAGTGAAGTGGAGACCACCGACGAAACCCAAACGGAAAATACACCAAGGTACACTTTCCGTCGGAGAATACCAGTGGACTACCGTAACCTTCACACAGGACGAGGCTCGACTAACTAACTGACTACTAGAAACACTAAATACAGACAGACACAACAGTTACACACACAAACATACAGTACAGATACACAGTCATAGAAGTTCACATTTTAGTTAAATTTGTTTAAAAAAAAAAAAAAAAAAAAAAAAAAATTTCTTATTAGTATGAACCAGAATTAATGGTATGGGATACGACTCGAAGGTTCCCGGTGAAAGCACCAGAACCCCTCAGGTCAACTCGAAAATTTATTATAAGCTAAAACTTACCATGTAAAACTTAAAGTAACTTACCTTAAATGACGCGAACACAAAAACCTGCAAAATAATCTAAATTACAATAACTTACCTCTTATACATTAAGATAGCTTACCTGGATCTGAGACCACCGCAACCATCAGCCTGAAAGCCAAAAACAAAAAATGTTCAATTATTCAAATTGTAAAAGAAAACAAATTAGCAAAGTTTAAAATTTAATTTTAGGATGACGCAGCAGCACTTGGGTACTCCCGAGGCCTGGGAACACCCAGCACCGCCGGACGAAAGAATTGTCGCGTTAAAACGCGAAATCGAGAATCAAATCCGCGAACTCGAGAAACTCCCAAAAACTTTCGTAAACACCACCGAGCCGACGTGTTGTCCCGCGACGAAAATGGGAGCCCTGGCGATATACGTGCGAACTATGATAAGAGCGGATAATTGCGAAGCACGAGCTGCTCTGGGAGATGTTTGTATGGTCTCCATCAGCCAAATCGCATCCTGGTTACCCACCTACCAGAGAATCGCGAAGGAACGAGACATGCTGCTGGAGGAACGGAGTGAACTCCTGCGACAACAGAGGATTTTGGAGCGAGCAAATCGCGACCTGTTGAGGACACGGCACCGAACCTCACAGCCCGGTGCAGTGCCCGCACCACATCCCGAGGAGCCACCCGCGGCGAGTACCAGTGGGAGAGCTGCAGCAACAGGAAGCCAACTGCCCACCTCTTCCAGTTCCGACTCTGAACCAATCCCAGAGCAAGTCCGCCGATACGAGTCGCCACCGCCAACACCCGGACGCAGCATCTTCGCGGACGTGCCCGAGCCATCCCCGATCCGGATCGTGACCAGCGTGGATCCCGCGACCATACTCGAGTCTCCGCGCCATTCCGAGACTCCAAACAACGATGCCTGGGTGTCCACGCCAATACCCAAGCTCAGGTTGAGCCGCTGCAAGACCTCCCCCGCAGTCACCCCTGCGACCCTCCGACCTGAAAGGTCGTCGGTCCGCAAAGGGTCCAGGGAATGCCCAGTGTGCAGGCAAGCATGTCAGTACATCTTGAAATTCAGATGTACTGCATGCAAAACCTTTTGGCAACGGCTGCGGAGGGCTCACACTGAAGGAAAGCCCTTGCCGACGTGTCCTCCAGACCACCAGGAACGCAGACAACCCGCGAGTTGCCCCGGATGCCGGAGACACCAGTACGAAATAGCCTTGAGGCAGGCGTACCCCGATGATGCTGTGCCCATACCCAGTGTCATCGTGGATGACCCTGGCTCCCGAAGGGGCGGGGAATGTGAGCAACCGCCAAGTTGCTCACTATTTCCCCTTACAGGCACTGCCTGTCCGTAAGTCCTGATACCCCTTCGGGACCAGAAGCCCGAAAGAGGACACCATCACCAACGGGCGTGACCTCCCTACCACCGTGTTCACCTACCACCAAAGAACACAAAACAAAACAACTATCTACAAGAGCAATAATCAACCATGGAGCAGGAAAGCAACTTCCATCTAAAATCACCAGAGAAGTCCATCCAACTTCCATATGAGCAACCTGTCCAACCGAAGCAAGAGAAGACAACCAACCACAGAGGGGAGGGGCAACACTGATGGCTGGAGAAGCCCTCTTATTCTATTGTACTGGCGAAGATCAGTTAGTCCTGAAGCCACCGCCTTGCCAGCCGTCTCGAAGCGCACACCCCCTGTCTTTGAAGCTCACTCCCCCGTTCCGCGTCGACCCAGTATCGCGCCGAACTATATCGCCTCCTGCCTCCCCCAAGTCACTAGGTTTTACTAGAGTGAATAAAGTAACCAGTGCTCTTGTTCCGTCCCGCCTCCCCTGGAACCTCCGCCGTCGCCCGGATCAGAAAAGGATCGAGGACCACAAGGACCAGCCCTGTCCCGGCTCTCCCCATCAAACCACGCCGCACCGCGACCCAGACTCGCCCCGGTAACCTGGAACGTGAGTGCGTAATTAACTTAAATTCTACTCTCAATTGGCCAATTAGGTAGAAGGTAACGTGAACTCAGTGAATTTAAGAGGTACATTGTTGATAGTAACTAGTATTTCGAACCTGTATCGACCGTATCGTAAAACGTATCGCATAAGTCTTTTGTTGCTTAGAGTAACCATAACTATACTTTTCTTTATACTTACCTTTTCGAGTCACAGTAACGCCCTTCAGGCTTTGTTCTCACTTGGAGGAACAGTCGAGTCAGATCCCTGTATCGCCAATTCAAACTTCTGGTCATTAAACCTAAGTATTTGTTTAACCTTGCATTTCTCCTTTAAACGACCCACATCCCAGGTTCTGAGTATTCTGATTCAACTGTATCGATTAGGAACTTGCTTGAAATAAGAAACATCCGTAACGTAACGTCATTTATTCAAAACATACATCGATACAAAGAAAACACCCTTCAGGTGACAAAACCCTTCAGGTATAACAGTATTAAATATAATAAAGTGTATCGCCTGGAACGCTACGCCTCATCTCCAAGCCGCTCGGGAGACAGCTACCTACCAGTCGACCAGTTAAGTACCAATTTCATTCATTAGCCTAAGATTCCGATATTTTGCTTTGTTACAGTGTCGACCCCCATATATCTCAAACCCCCTTTTGTAGAAAAGAACTTGTTACTAGGTCACTACCCCCAAAGCTTACACAGGGATCAAGCAACTCGATTAATAATAAGGCAGAAAGCATCTCCACTCAGCCAATTGTTAGGCAGGATTATTTTTATCTCGAATGTGAGTTCACTTGCCCTTCTGTTTACGCTTCATTCACCTATGGAATTTGAAAGAAGCATCATCCTTTAGGTACTGGAAGCGTGATTTTATTTTGAATGAATGAATGTACATTCTCTTAATTGATAAGACTTTCCCAAGGGTAAGGAACCTGTTTCATTGTTTATTGGTGTTCTGTATTTGTTTTTTTTTGCCTGTAATAAATATATCCTTTCACTTCATCATCGGTCGGTAGTCAACAACCCTCAGTCTCATTTTCCCTGGCATGAGTGGCAGGTAGAAGAAGGACGATGTTTTTGGGACTGTAATACACATGGACACCTCACCAAACCATCCGCATTCATTCAATCTACAAACAGTACTAGACCAACCAACTTCTAGACAGACCAACTACAAGACAAACCATTTTAAACACCAACCAACTACAGGACCAACCATTTTAAACACCAACCAACTACAAGACCAACCATTTTAAACACCAACCAACTACAAGACCAACCATTTTATACACCAACCAACTACAAAAATAACCATTTTAAACACCAACCAACTACAGGACCAACCATTTTAAACTCCAACCAACTACAAAACCAACCATTTTAAACTCCAACCAACTACAAGACCAACCATTTTAAACTCCAACCAACTACAAAACCAACCATTTTAAACACCAACCAACTACAAAACCAACCATTTTAAACACCAACCAACTACAAGACCAACCATTTTAAACACCAATCAACTACAAGACCAACCATTTTAAACTCCAACCAACTACAAAACCAACCGTTTTAAACTCCAACCAACTACAAGACCAACCATTTTAAACACCAACCAACTACAAGACCAACCATTTTAAACTCCAACCAACTACAAAACCAACCATTTTAAACACCAACCAACTACAAGACCAACCATTTTAAACTCCAACCAACTACAAGACCAACCATTTTAAACTCCAACCAACTACAAGACCGACAAACTACAAGATCAACCAACTACAAGACTCAAGCTGGATTCACATGGGACGGAAGAGGTTGGAAACGGAAAAAGATGGAAAGACGAGAAAACCAGTGGAGGGGATAGCCGGAGTTGGCGGAAGGTTCACATAGATGATGGACGGAAAGGATGGAATGATAACCTTCCTCCTGGAAGCCTCTGAAATGATAACCTCTCTCTGATCTGTAACCTCTGTTGACAGTGTTTTGAATTTAACGTTTAATTCCTCGTTGAAATTAATTTTGTATTGAAAAAAAAAACGATCAAGAAAAGGACAGCGCAACAAACAAATGATGTGCGAGCTTGGAACCTCAGGGTGCCCAATTGTCGCTTGCAACAATCGATTGATTTTTCCAACAATCGATAGTTTCGATGGTTTTTTTTCAACAAAGGAGTAATATTGCTCTTGTAATTTTCAATTTGCCCACATGCTCACTTATTTTTACGATGCCAGCTGAACAATGTTTCTAGAAAATTCACAGTTGGGATTCTGCAGTAATTCTGGGAATACATAATCACAATTCCTCAGCACATCAATCACGCCGATCGTATCAAAACAATCGATTGTTGGCTACTATCCACATTTGGCCACCCCTAGCGATACCTCCACTCGTGGTTATCATTCCTGACTACTACACAGGCCGGTATAAAAATTCCTTCCGCCGACGGGTTCCGTCAAGATGGCGGCCACCGTTCTCAACCGGGGAAAATCAGCCAATCAGATTGTGATATTTATTTCCGTCTTTTCCGTTTTCACCCTCTTCCTTCCCATGTGAATCCAGCTTAACCACTACAAGACCAACCAACTTCAAAACCAACCAACTACAAGTCCAACCAAGTACAGGACCAACCAACAACAAGACCGACCAACTGCATGACCAACTCAGGTGCCAATACTTATGTCATCTAGCTACAAAACAATTTGAACACCATTACAACATAAGAATAATCAATTCGAAGATTATTCAATTCTAATACCACCACACGACAAGTATATCCAACTTCAAACCTTCTGATAAGAAATTGCAGGAATTTTGAGAATTATTCTCATGAAACATTTTAAGATTAAATCAATTTTGGAAAGCATCATAAATGGATTGTTAGTTTTTTCCAAGTCCTTGTAGGGAGAAATAAAAGGTATTTTTGAAAGCGTCAAAGGATTCATCAATGGAATGACCATACATGGACACTTTCCATTACCACTTGGCTCTTTTGATAAAAAAGAGACTCCTAAGAACGTTCTATTGCGTCAGAGGGGTCTTTAGTAAAAGGATTTAGCTAAATTAAGATTGCGAGGAGGAAAAGATACGAGAGAAAAAAGATTTTAAAGAAAAGGAGATTTAAAAGGCTCGGAGGGGGCGGGAAGGATTTAGGAGGGACTATTTGAATAGTAACTGGTTGGCATTAGAGGGACTCTTGACGGACAAAAAGGTTTCAAAAGAAAGGTTGCCTCACGGCCATTGTTAATAGTTTCATTATGGGAGACCTTGCGTCACGGATTTCGCCTGGAAGTTGGGGTGCATCTAATAAGGGGAAGATGGCACATTAGGCGAATGGTCAAGCTGGGAGGTGACGCAACGACTTGAAAAAAAAGTGAAACACAAGGAGACAGAAGAAGAACGGAGTTGGTTGCATCAATGGTCAAGAAGAACGTAAATTGGATTTTTTTCTTACATATTATTCGCATTGTCTGCCAACTTGGATAGGTAGTACAGCTTCTTCACGTATAATTAGTTGATTTAAAAATTTCAGAAAGGTATAACTGTAAAATGGTTGATGTGGAATTGGTTGGTCGTGAAGTTGGTTGACTCTGTAGTTGGTTGTAGGCTTTTTGGAGGTCTTGTTGGTTAGTCTTGTTGTAGGATGAACTGAAAAAGGTTGGATTTGACTTGGAAAAGGTTGAATTTGACTTGGAAAAGGTTGGATTTGACTTGGAAACGGATGAATTTGTCTTGGAAAAGGTTGAATTTGTTTTAGAAAAGATTGAATTTGAGTTGTAAAAAGTTGAATTTGACCTGAAAAAGGTTGAATTTGACTTGGAAAAGGTTGAATTTGTTTTGGAAAAGGTTGGATTTGACTTGGAAAAGGTTGAATTTGACTTGGAATCGGGTGAATTTGACTTGGAAAAAGTTGAATTTGACTTGGAAAAAGTTGAATTTGACTTGAAAAAGCTTGGATTTGACTTGGAAATGCTATGTACGCTTTTTAACACCATCAATGCGGGTCCCAAAGTCGTGCAACCCTCCCGTACCAAAAATTTTTCGAGCTTGAAATTCGATATTGGTGAATTTGAACGCAAAATTCGTATTTAAGTTCGGCAACAAAAACGAAACAATGTTTTAGACTCATACTGAAGACGAAAAAAAAAAAAAAGGAATATATCAAAAAGAGGAGGTACCAGGCCCCCTCCCTCAAAGAGAGTTGAAATGCTAGGTATGACCGGTCGACCGGTCATTCGCACTGAAGGTGTTAAATATCTTAAATTTTCCAAACTGTCTGATATCAATCTTATGCATATACATAAGTGTAAAAGCACAACATATTCACTTATTCTGTAAATTTCCATATCAATTCGTCTAATTACTGTCGTCAATTATTGATGGTATTATACCAGTTTTAAATACACGTAAACATAATTCCTTCAGAAAATATCCCAAATTTTCAATAAGCCCCATTCTTTTCCAAAGAGGCGTTTTTATGTAAAAATGAGCTTTCGTTATTGTAAAACCTATGAGGTAAAATCCCATTGAGCAAACCTCCAATGAAACGGTTCGGCCGAAGGAGGGGAGAGCGGGATCTCCGTTCCATCAAGGCTCCGGTGAAGTTGTGAAGTTCAAAGACTAATAGCTCGACTATTAATTACAGAAGGTGGCGTCGGACAGTAGCGGCCAAATTGGTGGCTCTAGCGGAATCCGGTAGCCGCTAATGCAGTCACGAAGCGGCCATTAAACCGAACCAAAAAGCCGAGAAGGGGCCGCCTTTCGAATCATTACTGGGAAACGATGGGAGTTGGTGGGGCACCACTCGACTCCTTGATGAAATCAGAAATAGAGTTTAATCTTACTAAGGAATATAATACTACGGTATTTTTTATTTAATTTTTTACTGTCGTACATTGGGATAATTGGTTGGAATCATCAAAAAACGCTGCAAATTATTACACAAATGTTCATTATTTTTCTGTATAGATCACTCGTCTGCAAAGAAGATTCAGAATGGTCTAAAACGGATTAGTGTGTGGATATTTATTTATTTTTTTTTTTTTTTTTCTGTTGAGTGTTGTCCAACTTTACCCCAGATCGATGGAGTTTTTTTTTTGACATTTCATGTCTTTGCTATGGCACACAACCAAATTTTCGTTATGTCACGTTACGTTACGTGACGAAATATGCTCAATGATTATTATGATTCGTAGAAGTGAGGTAGGTAGGTACCTATATGATTATAGCTGAAATTTGGCTATATGATTATTATGATTTGGCTGGTAGACTCCTTAGGACGTGAACAATAAGTTGTACAGGGTCTTGATCAGCTGAGTGGCTACTGAAGCTAACTTCTTTCCTATGAACCGTAGGAAGCTGAAATTTGTGTCGTTAGGACATGAACAACAACGCTACCGAAGCTAACTTCTTTCCTATCAACCGTAGGAAACTGAAATTTGGCTGGTAGCCTCCTTAGGACGTGAACAATAAGGTACAGAGGGTTTTGATCAACTGAGTGGCTCCTGAAGCTAACTTCTTTCCTATCAACTGTGGAAAGCTGAAATTTGGCTGGTAGCCTCCTTAGGTCATGAACAATAAGGTGTACAGGGTCTTGATCAGCAGAGTGGCTCCTGAAGCTAACTTCTTCCCTATCAACCGTAGGAAGCTGAAATTTGTCTGGTAGCCTCCTTAGGACGTGAACAATAAGGTACAGAGGGTTTTGATCAACTGAGTGGCTCCTGAAGCTAACTTCTTTCCTATCAACTGTGGAAAGCTGAAATTTGGCTGGTAGCCTCCTTAGGTCATGAACAATAAGTTGTACAGGGTCTTGATCAGCAGAGTGGCTCCTGAAGCTAACTTCTTCCCTATCAACCGTAGGAAGCTGGAATTCGTCTCGTTAGGACATGAACAACAACGCTACTGGAGTAGGTGATGTAGTCTGGCTCGAATACACAGAAGAAAATGTCCCAATGTGTTGCAGACTCGTATGCAAGCATTTATGATTCTTAGAAGTGAGGTAGTTAGGTACCTATATGATTATAGCTCCTAAACTTTTCCATTTAGGTTTGTAAACAAATCCATGTGAACCTTACATGGATACCTAGTAGTTGTATTGATACTATATTCAATCGAAGTAAAAAGTTAGGTTTATAACTAAGATAATTCTTCAGCGGAGCGCTGAGCCGCCGTCCATACTGTTTTAGCGCGTCTTTCCTCTGTAAGAATTCGGCACGCATTCATAATGTTCGCTTGGTGCTTCGAAGCCATCGCCGCTGCTCTATCTCTCTCCACCTCTAAATGCATTATAGTGGTATCCAGAAGTGACGTCTTGACAAGCTGTAAAAGAGGATAATTGGTCAACGTCCACCTGTGTTGTTAGGGGTATTGGACGGCTGTAACACGACACATGCTAGCAATTCAACACAGGTTATGGTGAAGAACACAGCAAGTCATTATTGAGTCAACGAACTGTTCTATGTAATACTTATATTCCCATCGGAAAACTCACCTTCTTATCTACCCAATTCGATGAGAGAGTGGCATCTAAGAAGAGGGAGGAATCATCATCATCCGTCTCGAATTTTTCTTTCTTTGAAGCCGGTTCGACAGTTGTGGCGGAATCAGGAGGAGACTTAGGGTGTGAGATGTCCGTCTCGAATGTTTCTGTGTTTGGAGTCGGTTCAGAAGTTTCGGCGGAACCAGGAGGGTGTGAGACATCGAAATCTCGTTTTAAAGTTTTTTTTTTGGTTATCTTTTTCGTAGCCATTGTGGAACACCGAAATCTTGAAGTATATGGAAGTATTCACTCATGCATCCAAATTTGAAAACAGTTGAGTGTTACCTAGGTAATCAATGCTACCCAAGCATCAAAATATGAAAATAGTTGATTGTTGTCTACGCAATCAATGGTTAGTGGGGTTAATGTACTGTCATGTAGAACATATAATATATAACATACCGTTCTCTTACTACCCACGACGACATATGTATGGATGAAAATAATAAATAAAAATATGAGTATAATTTTTGTTTTCTTTATATTGAAAAAAATGTAATTCACAGAGAAAGACAAGATTGCTAGAAGATGGAAGGGAAGAAGGAGGGAGGGGAAAGACATGAAATGTCCTAATGCGTTGCAGACTTGTATGCAAGCGTTTTTTTGTACGTTTCTTCACCCACCGGCTCCACACACTTTTGTACTACGCCCGCACACTGGTTACAACGCCCGTTTTCGGAAGCCTTTGAAAAGAAAAAAAAATTCCATTTTTTTTCCTAGTTGAAGTAACCTTCAACTAGGGAATTTATTCAGCCTGCTCCCATCACTGAACACGGGTGGTTCACATTCTTAACTTTTATAAAATGAACATCATCATGATTTAACAGCATAAAATATGTTTCAAAATAACCACAGTGTACTGCTAATAAGTTCCTCTTCCCACTTATAGTAGGTCAAAGTCAATGGAGTTCACAAACTCAATAAAATCGAACAAATGTTTGTTTATCAAATTAAAATATTCTCCTGGCCAATCCGAACTGCTCAGTATCACTTTCCTGATGAGTCGTGCTCTTTCTGGCTCAAACAACAGGCACCGGATGATTAGATGGTCCCATGTTTGTAATACGCTCTCACCACAAGTGCAAGTCCCATCACTGAGCAAACCAAATCGCTGCAAATAGGCTTTATTCCTCCCGTGCCCTGTTAGAACCTGAGTAAGTTTGTAAGAGCACTCAAATTTAACCTTGAGCCTTCCTCTTACATTTTGGAAAAACCACTTTGTGTGCTGTATCAGTGTTGGCATCCCACAGCATGCTCCAGGCATTAATTGTCTCCTCACGCAACAATCTCCGAACATAAGATTCGTGGGTATGCTATGACAACTTCAGGCAGAGTGGTATCCTCTGCTGCTTCTTTGGCGAGTTCATCTGCAGCCTTATTTCCAACGATTCCCGAATGAGCTTTCAGCCACCTGACACCAATCTTCCACACACCACGAAGTTCGCGCAGGGACCCTCTTATTTGCTCGACAATGGGCAAATGGTTTCTGTGGTCTTACAGCATTGCGATAGAAACCTCGCTGTCTGTCCAAACGCATGCCGACCTGTTTTTCTCGCAGACCACCTGGACGCCCAACCACCTTAGCGCCTCGGCAATGGCGAGGAGCTCGGCCTGATTGTTTGAACATCCTGTTCCCAGTCGAAATTTGGAGCGGTGAATTGGTTCGCCAGAAACTCCTCCATTTGCAGATCTATGGCATAAGGACGTCCAAGTCTTACTGTGGGACGTCCTAAAAAATGACACTGATAAAGATAAACAAGGCAGAAATCTACTGATAGCAAGCTCGGGAGGGGTTGATATTCAATGCTTCTATTGCCCCAATACGTCGTAATGTCCAACTTTCATTCGTTTCGCTTGAGATTTCAAGTTTAACCAAACTCGATTATCTTAAACGCGTTTAACGATGATTTTGGGTTGGTGAAAGAAGCTTGCCAGGTTTATTCCTTCAGATTAACTATAAAGGCGTTTAGCTAAACGCGTTTTGAATAAATTTTGGTGAGAGTGGGCCTTAGACAGTGGCTTTATCACTGGCGAGGAGGGAGGGAACAGGGAAGGGATATAGTAATAACGGAAGAAGGTACCTCGAAGGCTCTATTATCATCTATTACAGTCTGCCAACTCGAGAATTTTGTTTTTTCAGTAAGTTAGTTTTTGCATTGCGATATCATACACAATCGATAGTTGGAGTACCAAGAGGGCCGAAGGCTATCAGTTATCTGGAGGCATATCAGTGGAGCAGCAGATAAGGCTGCAGATATTGTAAACAAGCTGAGCCGACTGATAGCAAATCTAGGGGGCCCATCATCCGCTAAGAGACTCCTTATGAGAACTGCAGAGGCAATTATGGCAGAAGTTTGGGCAGACTCCCTTAGGTACCAAAAGTACAGGGCACGTATGGAAGCTGTACAGAGGAGAGGAGCTCTAAGAATCAGTAGTGCATTTAGAACTGTCTCAGGTTCAGCATCACAAGTGATAGCGGGAACTATCCCAATATACCACCAGGCACTGGAGCGTCTAAGGATAAGAATGAGGAAGGCAGGGGCAATTTCCATAGTAAAGAAGGAAGAGCGGGAGGAGACCATCCGTAGGTGGCAAGCAGACCTTGTCTGTGAAACCCGTGGAAGGTGGACAGCCCTCATAATTTAAGATCTAAAGGCTTGGTTGGAGAGAAAACACTATTACCTGACTCAATTCCTCTCTGGGCATGGATACTTCCGCTCCTTCTTAGTAAGGATCGGGAAAGCCACTGACCCAGAGTGCAGATACTGTGGGATAGAAGAGGATGATGTCTGCCTCACCTTCTTCGGAAGAGGTCATCGAAACGTTGCGTCCACAGACAATCATACATGAGATGATTAACAACAAGTCGAGCTGGGACGCAATGGCAGTATTTGTCACATCAGTCCTCAATGCAAAAAAGCTGGATGTAAGGTGGGAGGAAGAAGATGAGGAATAGAATTGAAGGAGAGACCAGAAGTAGGAGCAGACTTTTGGCACAAAAAAAGGGAACACCCTGAAGTAATACTGTACAAGTGGTTCCGGGGTGAGTCCTAAGCAGAAGGAGTGGAGATTTAGTTGGTAGGCCCATTGCTGGGGAGTCCCACACTGTTGGGGTGAACTTCCCTTTCGCTCTTAAAGAGTTTCCCCACTTCCGTAACAAAAAAAAAGGCTACCAGTTTTGACTTAAAAGTGGATAAACACGAATAAAATCACTCACGACGAGATTTTGGAAAACCATTTTAATAAAAACGGAGTTGAGTAGAACGTTGTATATTTCCAAGAAAATAATGAGTTACAAGTTAAATCGATTTCGAAGGTTAGGTCATCATTAGTAACAAATAACAACAGTTATTGTTTGTTACTGGTGATGACCTAACCGTCGAAATCGATTTAACTTGTAACTCATTATTTTCTTGGAAATATACAACGTTCTACTCAACTCCGTTTTTATTAAAATGGTTTTCCAAAATCTCGTCGTGAGTGATTTTATTCGTGTTTATCCACTTTTAAGTCAAAACTGGTAGCCTTTTTTTTTGTTACGGAAGTGGGGAAACTCTTTAAGAGCGAAAGGGAAGTTCACCCCAACAGTGTGGGACTCCCCAGCAATGGGCCTACCAACTAAATCTCCACTCCTTCTGCTTAGGAATTTAACTTGTAACTTCAACTTGTAACTCATTTTCTTGTAAATAGACAACGTTCTACTCAACTCCGTTTTTATTAGTGGATGAACTATTGCAGGTAAACATCGGGCTTCCAAAAAGATACCTCATAATTTTAAAGGTTAATTAACAATGTGCCGCATGGCTGAATGTTTTCTCATCACTTCGGTCATTGCATGAACAAACCAGTACAATTATTACATCATCCTCATATCCTCGTTATACGAATTACGTACATCATCCTCTTCACACTCCAGTGGAAATAATGATTCGCCGCGACGTACGAAGAAATTTGTAATTACAGAGTGAAATAAACACCGTAGGCATCATTCAAAAGAGTACAAGAAACGACTCACGCTACGTCCGTCAAGGAACAAACAGTTGTTTCATTCAGACGTTTTTTTCTCTCTCCGTATAGAGTTTGTTTATTGGTGCATGTCATCCCGTTTTCACCTGTTCCCGAGCCGCTCAAATCCAAATGAGTCTCAGTGTGTACGTGAGCGTCGTCGAACGGAGCAATCGCTCATTGGCTGTTCCTGTTATTAGTTTAATTATTTGACGGAACTAATTCGTTCCCTTCACGTCAAACAGAACCATTTCTTTTGTTCTCGAAATGCGAAGTATCACGCCAGTTTTAACTTTTTCTGCCGGGCGGTTTTTTAAGTAGGGAGCTCTTCTAATTCAATTGAGTCGGTTATGAATCACGTTTCGCGTCTTAACTACACTGTGTACAGCAAATAGAGGAAAGTATAGCTACTAGATAATTAAAATGTGAAAAAACTTCCAAGTTGAGTGAGATTTATAGCTTTATTACACAGAACAACATGAACTGCTTCACTTTTAAAACGTCTGCCAAGTGGGTGTGGCACATAGTTTCTTCGTACCCATAAGGCGATTGTATAGATGATCTCAAAACAACAATCTCTAAATACCTAGCACTATCCTCATACGGAACCATCTACACGCTAATCTGAACAATCCTGACAAATTTCGTCAAAATCGGATGGAAAATCTAGAAGTTATGGTGGTTACAAGGAATTCACGTATGCGTATGCGCATTTTGGTTTATTATTTTCAATAATGAACCTTTGGAATCGACCAAGAAAAAAAATTTTTCAACACCCCCTCAAAATTTGATGGTTTACGTCTCAAGGTACGTAGAATCCAAAAATCGAATAAAAATTTGCCCGATTTTGATGAAAGTTGGTATGTAGGCTCCTTTTGGGGTCTAGTTGTGCCCCGAAGATTTTGGTTGATGTAGGTCACTTCTAAGGGTTCAAAAATGAATTTCGATATTTTGAAAACGCCCTAACTCAAAACATTTCGATATTAAGGTATTGTTTTCCCTCCAATTTAAGATAGTATAGAATTTTTAGAATTTTTTGAGACCATGCGGAGCCCTGTAGGACAAACCGTTCGGTCCCTACGATAATTTAAGTGTTGGACGTACGATAAATCAGAAACACGAGTGTGAATCGCAAAAGAGCCCTAATCTCCGTTCAAATTATAGCTGACCGAAATACGATCAATGTTTTTCTTCTGCAGACGAGTGATCTATATATAAAAATAGTAAACATTGTGTAATAATTTGCAGCGTTATATTCGATGTTTGGATTCTACGTACCTTGAAACGTAAACCAACACATTTTGAGGGGGAGTTAAAATTTTTTTTCCTTGGTCGATTCCAAAGGTTCTTTATTGAAAATAATAAACCAAAACGGATTTCACGAAACTGATTGAAAAATATATTTACTAGATCTTTTATTTTTTTGAAATTGTTATTGTTTCGTAATATTTGGATATTAACCCATTAATGCCCAGAACTCCCACAACCCACCCTCATATACAGGGTGTCTACACTTAAGATGGGCATAACTTCAGGATTCGATTCTACAAGATATTTCCAACAAAAAAATGACTCCTAGCAATTTTCTTTTAACCCACTCAAAATTCCTTTTTTTTTCACTTTAAAGTTTTTTTTCGCGTTTTCGATCTTGCGGCACTGATATGGTGGAAGATGACGCGTTGTGCTTTTTGAGCATCCAACTAACTATGTGCAACACCGACATGACTACTTCGATTTACCGCGTAATTGGTTGAATAATCGATAATACTGATGACATAAAATCAGGCCAATCACCCAATCCAGATGTCGATGAAGCCAGGGTCATGGCTGGAGAAAAAAATTACAACTATGATCAGACAGATCTGGAGAAAAGGATCCCCAGGATCCAGGTTTTCTCAATGAGACAGGAAGGTGCCCAGCAGCCTCCAAACAGAAAAGCCCTGCATGTTGCCATATGGCAACACTGGGCGGTAATAGGTTAAGCTTCCTAAAACACCATGAAAGAAACAAATACCATAGAAAATAAAGCGGGTATGAAGATAAAAGTTGTTAAGTGGCCCACTGATGTCCTTACCTTATTATATTGAATGCATGATTTTGAAACCATTTTCTCAAGTTTTTTATTCCTCTGTGTGCAATGGTATTTCTCTGGAACACTTCCAAAACATAATTTTTAATGACGGCTGTGTTCACCCCCGCTGAGTTAATAAACTGTACTGCTGGTATGTAGGTTTCATTATCACATACAAAAGAGCACTTAACCGTCAAAAAACACTCAATAAGTTCCCAAAAACACCACAACTTTTTTCAGCCCAGAATTCGCCAGTGGATTCACCCAGTACAATCTTGGGAAGGAACGTCGAAAATTTGTTCATAAACTCATGCTGCATGGTAGTGTGCATTCATTGATTTCGGATCAGTGTCAAAAGAGTGTGACAAAAATCGTTACGTAATATCTCCAGCGGTAGCTTCTGAAGTGGTCGAGAGAGGCTGGTGAAAGGATTAGAGTCAGCGCATCTGCTTTTCAACGTTACAACCCTTCACAACGTCACACCCCCGTCAGAAGAAAAAACTTTTTCACAATTAAAAAACCTCGGGCACCATAATTAAACGCGTGGGAGAGGTCTGCTTCATTTGCATATTAATAGCCGATTCGAATAAGGGCCTAAGTCCCTTTCATGCCTTTTTCGCACCAGATGCCTCATTAGGGGGTGCGCTTATCTGCTTGAACAAAAGAGCCTGCGCAGGGGATCTAGGCGGCCTATGAGTCTATTGTCTATCGCATGAGGGCTTTGGGACGGGTACATCTGGTGACTTTGTTCGTGTCTATCGCATCCGAAATAGTTAATAGTGGAGCCTCCAGGCGGATTTTTGGGCTCCTCAATTCAATTAGGGAGGTTCGGTGCGTAAGTTGTATGCGTGGGACCCCCGTTGCCAGTTTTCATAATCGAATGTCCACCCCTGATCTTCATCATATTTAGTCCAACTAAGTGTGCGCCGCTCAAATTAACCGGCCAGCTGCTGAAATGGAAAACTCACAGTTACAAAGTCTAGTTTTGGTCGGTAAAAAAATAAGGAAGAATACAAAGAAGAACCAATATTAATCGTTCTCACTCAAAATTAAGGATTTTTCATCATCCAAAGGCAATGCAGGTGTTGGCTTACACCATGAATTTATTGCAAGTTGCAACCAAACGGAGAGATCAACATGTCCAATTTGAACCACACAACACACCAAGGTAAGAAAAAGAAGACACCAAGAAGACTCCAAGGTAATGAAATACTTGAACTAGGTAGTCTGCAACCATCAATGGCATCCTATGTTGAAACATCGACACATGATCCACCAAAACAATGAGGAGATTGATCAAAAGACCTCCAGCAATAAATTTGTTCAAACTCCTAGTTTTTCCAAGTTTTTTTTTTCAATTTTAAGATTCTTTCGTGATTTTGGCCTTACGTTACTAAATTGTTGATAAATCCCTTGATTTTCTGTGTAAATTCAAATGTTTTGGGAGGCCTCGTTGTCTGCTGAGCTGCGCACCCACCCACCTCATAATATGAGGTACGATATGTAGTTAGGATATCGCTCGTAACTATCGCTGATTCCGTTGAAAAAATTCACGTTTTTCCGCGTTCAAACACAAATTTTTATAATAAGTTACACTTTGAAAATAACTAGACTGTTGGAAAGCTGAAATTTTGGCGAAGGTAAGGCCTTTGACCGATACGAAATTTAATGATCTTTCCAACGGTATCCTAAAATTTTAATTAAAGCAAATGAAGGGAGTTATGACCAATTTAGTAACGTAAGATCAAAATCACACAAAAATCGCGTTTAAAAAAAATTGCGATTGATTAAAAAACGTTACAAATTATTACACAAAGGTTTATTTTTTTCTGTGTAGATCACTCGCCATTGCCGCTACCTACCGTCCATATTCTCGCTTTACATGTTTATTTTGCAGTTAGGGTTAACGACTCGCTGTCACCTGTGAGAGACATAAAGGCTGGAGTCCCACAAGGTAGCGTCCTTCGACCCATCCTTTAAACATTCCATGTTCATGATCTTCCAAGCTCCTCCAGTCTCACTGTTGCGCATTTTGCTGATGATCAGGCAATGATGCCCTCCGGTTATGATGGGGAATCACTAAAAGAGCTACAGAACTTCGTCAACCGACTCGGGGGATGGTGCTGCCTCTGGAGAACAAAGCTGAATCCTCAAATAGGTACCCTCATGCAGTCTACCTATAAAAGAAGGACAATGTCTTCTTATCTTCAGCTAATAAATATAACTATACCTCATAAACAAATAGTCAGATATCCTGGTCTGCAGCTCGAACCAAAACGCATCTGGGATGCTCACATTACAAACAGAGAGCAAGGCATCGCTTCCGCCAACTGTATATTCAAATAGGTACCCCAAATAGGTACCCTCATGCAGTCTACCTATAAAAGAAGGACAATGTCTTCTTATCTTCAGCTAATAAATTTAACTATACCTCATAAACAAATCGTCAGATATCTTGGTCTGCAGCTCGAACCAAAACGCATCTGGGATGCTCACATTACAAACAGAGAGCAAGGCATCGCTTCCGCCAACTGTATATTCTCCTGAACAGCAAATCTACCCAGCCAATAATCCTGAAACGTTTTATCTACCTCATGCTCCTGCGCCCAATATGGTTGTATGGTTGCCAGATATGGAGATCAGCTTCCAGCTCGCAGATTAGGAGGATCCAGACGTTTCAAAGCAGAGTCCTCAGGGCTATAATGGGCGCCCAGTGGTACGTCAGAAACACCCTCCCGCAAAGAGACCTTCAAATTCCAGAAGTCAGTGAAGTGTTTCATGCCACTTACCAATATCTGCAAATTGCTAAGCGAGACCACCCAAACGAACTTACAGCATGTCCCAAGCAATCCTCCTTCTCCACGACCAGAACGCCGCCTCAAACGAAAAACTCCATTCATGCAGCATGAATTAATGAGCGAATTTTCAAAGAAATCTTTTAGTTGAAGGTATAGTTAAGAAAAGGAACAATAGTGTTGAAATTTCTTTTAGAAAGATGTAATAGTAGAGACGATAGTAAAATGAGCTACGAAGTTACTTTTGTATTGTTAATTGAGATCAATATTTTAGAACTATTTATATAAAATTGTATAACCTTCTTGTGTTCCGATTTTTCATTTTAAGATATCTGCACAGTTGAATTGGTGAGCAGTGATTGGTTGTGTGGAAGCAAAGTTATTATCCTCCGGACGCGCTTTAATAAGTCCGAGTTCTGCGGTGGTTCCGTCACAGACGAAGGGAATTTCTAATTCAATGTCTCGGTTCGGAGACCGGGAAAACGGACGGACGGACCGACCGCAGGAATGACCGACTGCACGATCGGTACCTCCTCAGATCATTGACATGATCGCCAGCCTCGTCAGTGGGAAAAATATTCCGAGAAGACCTCATCTCCATCCAGGAGTTTTGCGGTCGATCGTGTTTTGCCTCGGGATGAAGCGGACTAGATCCAGATTGGACTAAACTAGGTAGATTTTTCGTTTTTCTGTCTGACCGTAGATATCCAGGTGAACGAAAGTCACAGGATTGTTACCTGTGGCGTCCCGATTCGACGAAGAAGACCGATCCAGTAGGAGTACAATGAGAACATTGATGATTGGAGGAAGTCAATGTGGAACCATCATCATATTAACTACACTCCACCAGACTGTAGTACTCTAGCTGATAAAGATAAATAAAATAATTTACTTCATTTAAAGAAGTATAATTCCAACGTCCCCATTACCCACAAGCATCACCACTAAAGAGCATAGTATCCAGTTTGTGTTGTATCCATCCTGTGGATAGATCCTCTTCCATTTATTCATCTCCATTGATACCTCTGTATGCTCAGTCCACCATACTCCGTTTATATGCACAGCCATTTCGGCAGTTTGGGCCCGTCTGGTATAGTTTCCACTTTTTTTCTTTTTTTCGGCAGGCTGGTGAAAAAATGATTAAGATTCATAGGTGGAGTTGGATCTCGTAAGATACCTGGAAGGGTCCGCGTCTTCAAGTTATGTGGGATTAAACCCACTAAAAAACACCTCCTTTTCTCCTACGTTGGAACTCAGCTTGGAACCATTTAACACATTACTTCGGGCTGAGTCCTGGGGCGCTTAATCAGTTCTGGGTGAGGGGGCGGACCAGATGCTTCCTCCTCTCTCTTTCTCGTTCTAAGAGTACCTTCCTTGTCCAGGATGCTTTCTGTGTACTCTGCCACAGCAGTCCATCTCCTTTCACCTTCCAGCATCCCGTTGACAACAGCCTCTGATGTTGAACTCAATAGTTTCCACCTTGCATAATATCCAATCCATATTGGCCACCCTCCACCATCTATACATCCCAAATTTCTCAACGATTTATCTTTCTCAATAACGATGCTTCAAAAACCTATCCAAATGCACATAACTACCTTCAGGACACTTATACCTCCACTTTTCTCATTTCAGACCTTTCATATTTCCCACCACAGACTATATCAGCAGAAGAGTTGCCAATTTCATAGACTTGATAATTTAGCCAACTTTGACAAACGTACCTTCAAAACAAGGATTTAGCAAGTCGCTAGCAAAATGGGGTGTGCGCCTTGATTTTTTTTAGATTTTTAATCGAAAGTAGACTACATCCTGAGAATTTTGACACCAACCGCGACCTTCTAGCGTGAGTAGATCTGTTTCTATGATTTTTCAAAGTTTCGACCATTTATGACGTCACGCTCCCCTCTCGCCTGGGCGGGACCCCCCAGCCCACTGTGACGTCATAAACGGTCGAAACTTTGAAAAATCATAGAAACAGATCTACTCACGCTAGAAGGTTGCGGTTGGTACCAAATTTTTCAGGATGTAGTCTACTTTCGATTAAAAATAACAATAAACAGTTTTTCCTACCTAGGCGCACACCCTATTATCGCTCATTTGGCAACCTTCAATCAAATTGGCTGCTCTCAATGTACAAGTAATAATAGAAACGGATATGCTCGAATGCCATCGGAAGAATATTGTCTACCACCCCTAACAGAAATACTGCCTTCATCGTTTGTTTGTATGTGCTCCAATGAAGATTGTACAAATTAATTCATTCGGGAGAAGCAAAACCGAACCCACTCCAACCACTTGAATCCATTGTTCTCATCCCAATTAAGACGAAAAGAGAGTCTGTACCCTGAAAACAAAGAGGAGAAGGAAGCTCAACCGCACTCGAGTGGCCATCCCGCCAAGTTCGCAGGATCCCCCTTTGATGTCCTTCGACAAGCACCGGTGATGACCACTGGGCCACACAGTATGTCCAGCTTCAGCTAGACAAAAGACCGAAATGGCTCAAGAGGGACTGGAAAGGGGGAACTCAAAAGATAAATCGCTGTTTTGTCATGGACTAGAGTAGCTCTTGTTGAACACAGAAATGAGCATGCCAAGAGGGTGTGGCACATAGCTTCTTCGCACTTGATTGTGCAAAATTCGAACTTCCTGTTGTATGCCACTTAAATACAGTTATACCCTTGGATAAACCTCTAAGAAAATTGTTTATTGTATTGTTGACACCAAGAAGTACTGAACGACATTGTTTCATTCAGCTCTTGGAGTTATAAGATTTTCATGATTTGGTGACATAATTTGATATCCTTAACTCTACCACAGTGGTAGAGTTAAGGATATCAAATTATGTTAAGGATATCAAATCATCACCCTGTGACAGGGTGATGATATTGTGGCGATTAATAATGCAGGATCTGTTTGTGGAGTTCCATGGCAACGGGATGACGTGGAGCTCGGAGAACAAAAACCTCAATTCAATTTGCGAATTTTTAATGGAAAATGAATGGACTTTTTCGAAAAATTTCTTCAGTGAAATCCGTTTTGGACCCCTCTGAAACAATTCCTGAATTTTTTCCAAAATAATAATATATATGTGTGTCACTCCGCACGATATTTTGAGTAATTATCTGAAATGAGTTTTTAGTTTTCGCCAAAATGTTCGTTACAAAAAAAAAAGGACGAGTTCGTTAGCCAGAAATTTTGGACAACCCAAAGTGGTCCAAATTTCAAAAATAGTCCAGACAGACATTTTTTGTTGCAAATTACGAAGAATTACGTAGAATCGACTTGTGCAGTATGGCAGACCAGTTATGCTTACACTCTCTATATCGAAAATGTCTCATTGCCTGATACATTGACAATATCACCTAATGCTACGAGTCAAAACCATGAGATGATCCAATTTTTTTTTTTTTTTTATATCCTTTTAAAGACGAAAGGTCTAGCTGACGGAGGGGGCACGCCATAGAAATTTTAATAAATAAATAAACACAACACAGCAGCTGTGCCCAGGTACCCTGCTTCTTATCAACTTTGCTCATACCCTCTCCAGTAGCAAGTTAAGTACCTGCCAAGTAAAGAGGAAAGGTCGTTGCAGGCTAAGCAATTCATCACACCATACAAACGCCCCAGTTCAAACCCTATAGGTCAACACCCACCAAAGTAAACAAAGAAATTAATTACCGTCGACACCGCCGGGAGCTCCACCGTAGGTAAGGTGCCGAGCAGGATCCCTGAGGAAGTCCAACCACGCCCCCCGCCATTTATATCCTTTAATGAACACCCTAGAGGTGGCCGAGTAATGACCCGACATAAATAATTGTTTATTAGCCCAAAACCGTTTTTCCCCGCCCTCCCCTATTAATTGCTTCTATGTGATCGTCATCCGCAATTCGCGTTCTTTATCTGATTCATTGCTTTTAATTCTATCGTAATTTGTATTTTTAATGGTTCCGCCGTCTCTATGTGTTTTTTTCCTCATTTTCATTTAGGTCCCATGCTTTATCTTTCTTTTCAGCTGCTCTCTGACAACTGCGGGACCCCCACTAAGAGGAAAGTACGCAGTTCAACATACCGTCGTTATTCACCTCAGCACTACCAACAATGTTTTCCCCTGTAAGGTATCCTGGTTACCATCATAGTCTTGCCCAGAACTTTTGAATTGTATAAAACCTTTCCAGGTACTTGTTGAACTCTCTTGCAAATTTCGCGCTTTTCATGTTGGCCCGTGAAGTTTTGAATACATTTTACACGGTTATAAGTAGATATATAGGATTTCCAAGTCTAATTCGGAATTTTCCAGACCAATTTTGGACATTTCCAAACCATATCCAGAGTTTTCCAAGCCATAGTCAGAATTCTTCAATCCAGTTTTAGAACTCTCCAATTCAAATTCTGAACTTTCCAAGTCAAATACAAAATTTTCCAAGACTAATTCAAATTTTTCCTATTGTGTTCACATTTTTAGTTGTCTCAAGGACATGTGATGCAATTATATATTGCGCTGAGACGCCATTTCCTGCATAAAAATGTAGTTAGTACCGACTGTTTTCATGTAAACATTAGAAATTAACAGAACTCAAGTAGTGAGTGAAAAGGCCATTTTTTTTTTGTTGAAAGTTTATTTTTCGTCGAAAATTGGATCAAAATGCAGACAAATTAAGAAATTAACATCACCACGTGATACAGCGTATAAAAAAACTGAAATATCATGTGTCACACTTGGGTGCTTTGTACATGCACATTTTGACGCAACCTCGAAAATATATTATTTATTTCCGTAAAGTACCTAATCTCAACAAGTAGATGGTCCCCGATGAATTGGGAGGATGATCCCCTACGAATGGGAAGGTGGTCCCCTATGAATTGGTAGGATAATCCCCTATGAATTAGGAGGATGGTCGCCAATTCATAGAGGACCATCTACTTTGGGGTATTAGGTACTTTACGGAAATATATATTGTTATGTAGTGGGAAAGGATCAGGTCATTTGATTTGGAAAAGGCTTAATTTGGTTTGGAAAAGGATTGATTTCACTTGGAAAATTTTGTATTTGACTTGGAAATTTCTGAAATTGAATTATAAAGTTCTGAAACTGGATATGAAAATTCTGTATATGGTTTGGAAAATTCTGAATATGGTTTGGAAATTTCCGAAATTGGTCAGGAAAGTTCCGAATTAGACTTGGAAATCCTATATAACAAAGGAGTCATAAAATCAACAGGATATGAACTGATGTGTAGATGTTCAAATTATGGTTGTAAGTTATGAAGAGTTGGGGTCAAAATTTGGAGTTTTGAGCCCATCAGTTATTGATGGTATAGTTATTGAGCATCAGGACTTAATGATAATTATGGTTATTGATGCTCCTCCGATCATCAAGACTTAATGGTATGTTTATTAAAGCCCCTCTAATCATCAAGACTTGGTGGTATGATTAGTTCAAATTAGCTCCTCTCAGCATCCAGACTTACCTATAGTCACAGTTACATTAAGATACTATCAATAATAAGATACTCATGCGATACACGGGTGACTGGTAGAGTACCACTAATTCTATGCACCTAATAAACTACAACTTAGGTTGCTCTTCAACCATATTCATTGTTTTATCAATATCGGTTAAGGTTTCTCCTATGGAAGATTTCATACACCCCCACAGTATCCAGCCCAACATGGCAAGTTGATTTCCCGTTCGCCCACCCACGATCGTCCTTCGAGCGTTAATGAAAATTAAAACTTCCTAAACTCGACCAAGTGCTGAAGGGGGTGGTCGACCAAGATGAAGACGGTCGGATTGCTGGGATGCTTGGGATATTGATATTGAGATCCTCCGGGCTACAGGATATCGAGGGTCTTCGTTAATAGAGTTTCACATACCGACGTGATTATCAAACAATCGATACCTAGCCGTATACATGACACAGTTCTCCAAGGAATTCTCTCCTTCAGTAATTTGCTGGAGTGATAGTGATGAAATTCTTAAGGAACCGTCATAGAGCTACCACTCACAAAACACAAAAATGTCAAGGAATTGACCAAAGACACAAAGTCAAAACTATTCAAAAAACTTGCTGAATTTTTTCCATCTCCAATATTGAGGTAGCAAAAACGAGAGGTAATCGTTGTTTAAGGGTAAAAGGCAATTTTTTTTTAAAATCGATTTTTCAAAAATATTGTTAAATTAATTTATACAATGTACTGAATCGATTGCTCCATATTTAAAATCATAACATAGTAACTATTTGTCCTAGAGACTTAAAATTGGTCTCATTTTATTTTAAATGTTATTTTGTTCAACTTTTACTCGCATAATTTTTTCGCTACAGGCTATAGATTCTATGTTATTCAGCTTCTCCCATCTCAAAACGTGGTCCGTTTTAGCAAATGTGCCTTATTTACGCATACCCCTAAAAACCACACTCCAGTCAATGAAACCTTGGCAACCCCCTAAAAGGTGCCATTTGACTAGAAAATGAGATTTCCAAAGTTTTAGGTCGATCGGAAAACATTAACCCGTGCCGCATCGAGGTTGAAGTTCAGAAAAACTCGCTTTTTTTCATAAAAATATTCTTTTTTTCCTCATAACAAAGTAACTGTTTGTCCTAGAGACTTGAAATTGGTCTCATTTTATTTAAAATGTTATTTTCTTCAACTTTTACTCGCATAATTTTTTCGCTACATGCTATAGATTTTATGTTATTCAGCTTTTCCCATCTCAAAACGTGGTCCGTTTTACCAAATGTGCCTTTTTACGCATACCCCTAAAAACCACACTCCAGTCTATGAAACCGACCTCCAGGCGATTTGATGTATCTTTATCACTCTGTTATATGGAAAAATGATACATTTGAATCTAATAGTAGGGTGGTCACAAAATTTTGAATCCATTTGCTAAGTGTTGTGAATTCGAATTATTATTCAATCCTATTGAACTCAGGAAGCTGAAATTTGAGAGGGAAGGTCGAAGGAGAATACAGATGGTGGTAGGTGCTATTGATGGAAAAACAGTGATCTATACAGAAGGGTGATCTATACAGAAAATAATAAACCTTTGAGCAATGATTTTCAGCGTTTTTGACATTTTATGTCTTTACTATGGCACATAAATGAAAAGAATGGGAAAATTTTTTTTTTCAATTCAAAATTAAAACACAAACGGTGGATACAGCTTTCGTACAAGTACGCAACCACGAGAGACATTTTATGTCTTATGTTTAATAAATTGAGGGCTTTCCAATGAGTGGTGAACGATTTTTGTGGGGTGGAAAATGAGGAAGTTAGTTTTCCCTAGGAACGATTGGTTGTACGTGAAAATCATCAGAAATTTCCGCGTAACGCTCCCCGCGTGACGATCCCCGCGTGACGATTTTTCATTTATGTGCCATAGTAAAGACATAAAATGTCAAAAGACATTGGGAAGTAGGCTAAAAATACGTTCAAAGTTGGGTATCTCAATGTATAGGTAACATCGCCATAGGCAGGGCCGTCTCCTTCCTCCACCGTAAATGCCACATACTTTGCAGCTCACTAGTTTAAAAAGGGCGTCTCCAGAGGATTCAATATCAATGTTAAGTGTGCTTTTGGTCTCATAATTATCATAATCAGCAATAGATAATAATTTTAATCATTTTCTCTCGTAAGATGATGGTGTGGAAGCTGAGACAGGAGTACCAACCATATTCACTTCTTCTAGGTTCACATCAGGGACATTCTCCACTACAGAGTTGTCTGGGTCCTTCTGAGAGGTTCTTGGACGATCAAATTCTATAGAAAAACGCATATCTGGTGGTTTCCAAGCAATTTTTTTGAAATTACGTTTTGATCTCGGCATTTTGTCAGCAAAAATAACGAAAAACGAGTTCACTACACGACAACAACAAATTACACGTATGTTATGTTATGATAACAAAGCCACTCAGAAGTTTTCTTCGAATCATGGAAGGTTTAGATATTACATGGATACTCGAAACCACAGGTTTTAGACAGAAACATTGACATTGAACATTGAACATTGACATGAACGAGAGGGAAATCCTGAATTTCGAAATTCACCTCTCCAGAAAAAAAAACATTTTTTCATCAAAATACCTATTTCTCAGTCTCTAATCAATAAAATTGAATGCAATTTTTCCCTTGCGTGTACCAACTATCGATACACAATGTAAACTTAAATGTCATTTAAGTCAGACAAATTTTTGAAATTTGTAGCGGATCTATAAGAATAATTTTTTGAAGTCAACATTTCAATAGCGTTTTAGCGAACTTACAAGGAAAATGAAGCTATTGCATTGGCCTCAACATTCTAGGAATGGACTTTTTTGAAAAATTTGTACACTGAAATCCGTTTTGGAACATTCTGAAACGATCTCTAGTGTTTCCAAAAATTATATATATATATGTGTGTGTGTGTGTGTCATTCTGCACAATAACTCGAGTAAGTAATTATTTAGAATTTTTTTTTTTTTTTTTTTACTTTTTCGACAACATGTTTGTAACAACAAACAAAAGTCAAGTTGGTTACTCAAAAATTTTGTACAAACCAAATTGGTCCAAATTTCAAAAAAAGTCCGAAAAAAAGGTGGTTACTACCTTCACAATCATGGTAATATGTGGTATATTCGGATTCATCACAAAATTTCTGATAAAAATGCGTTTTTCGAGAATGAAAATTGTCCAAAATTTAAAAAAAAGTATATATTAATATATATAATAAATACGTGCGTATAGGTATTTGTTGTACCCAGAAATGCAGTAGCCGTGTGGGTACTCTATGAGTTTGTAGAGACGAGTAGAACATGAATATGGTCTCCTAACATCTTCAAAGCTTACCCGGTGCGTACAGTATTTTTGTACTTTTTGGTGGCATGGTAACCTGTGCAAGTGACATGAAGTAGAACATAGTAGGTGTCTGTCAGAAATTATGAATACCGAAAGAACGGTAGGTAGTTACAGAAATTTAGGAACTATGAACAGAGCAGCTCCTAGAGCGGGAAACAGCTATCCCCCGGAAACCGTGTTTGACTCCTCAATGTTTGAAAATTCGTATCTCTGTTTTCCACTGTTCAAATTTAACATTTTCATATACCAAAATGTCTGGGGAAACTTGCAAAATCATATAAAAATAAAAATAATAAAGTCGAAAAAATGATCGATTTTGACTCATGAACCCCCATAATCAACATTGATGAGCATGAAAAAATCGATTTCTAGCGTTTCCGGGTCACTCTTGTATCTAAATTATGAAGGTTGCTTATCATACGACTAATTACTCTCTTCTCGACTTTTGTAGTAGGCAGCAGTACAAAACTCAAAAGCAGGCGATGATTAGAGTCCGTCCACGAAGTTAGGCGCATTACGACGAGTGTGAGGGACCTCCGTTCAACAATAGGAGCCTGATGAAAACCGCATCCCGCGGGCAGAGGTGACTCTGGAAGGGCTAATTCTGTATGCAACCTTCCTTTGAAATTAGCACCAATTATTCTACGGCTGGGAAGAGAGGGGGTGCCACAGGGCATCTTTCTCAGGCTCATAATCAACCGAACACAGCCAGGGCAGGGTTAATGTATGTAAGTTGGACTTTGTAACCGTTTCACGAGAGAAGGGTGAGAATTTAGCTTTGAGGGGTTTTAACGAGCTTCCAGCCCGTTTCAAGCCTAACTAAGCTCCTCTACCCGAAATTTGAATATTTATGATCATAAACTGCCTGGCGGGTGGGTTTTGCCGCGGTGCCGCAGCGCCCAATGACACGACCAGTTCGTAGGATCGTGACATGAAAGAGATTTTCAAATGTGGTCATGACTCGAAATGATTCTCTCTCGCAGTCCCTTATTACTTTTCAGCTCTGCAGGCGTTGTTGATCCCGATTTCCCTAATTCAATTCCCCACCGCCATGTGAGTTGCCGACCACTAATGACCATTAACGAGCGATATTATATTGGTATGAGGTAGGGAACAGAATGATCGTCTCTTCGAATTGTGGAGACAATAATAATTTCTGGTTGCTCAAGGCCATAAAGGGAAACTGCCTGCTTTTGGCACTAAAACTGATTTTCTAAAATTAAAAAATAACGCTGCAAATTATTACACAATGGATTATTATTTTACTGCCTAGATCACACGTCTGCAGAGAACACGGCTTCTCGATTTATACTACCAACTACCTACACCGCTATCTGAGAGCTGGAGAGCCTTCATTAACCCTTAATTTCTCATTTTTCAGGAAATCCTTGGTTTAATTTATTTTGTTCGTGATTCGAAGTAATTCGGTCATCAATGACACAATAAATATTTGGGAAAATTCTATGAGCAACAGGTTGTTCATAATGAACGAAATAAGAATGGTTTCTCACCGGATACTCCATGAAGGAGAGGTACTATATCGGATTCCTGAAAAATACTTTAGGAATAGGGTGTGCAGTACATAAGCATTGAAAAACTTTTGTCAAAAATATTCTATGACTTTGTCATTACAAGTAATTCCTTACCAACATCGTCTCAACTACAACCTATGTGAATAATAATTACTAGGATACTAATTTTCTGGAATTTAGATACCAATTCTCACACTAACTGGTAACCATAGACTACTGTTGTGATCCTGATTAGTAGAGGTCACTAATATTGCGAATTTGGTACTGGTGAAAGATCTGACTCTAAAATTTGATGACTGATAAAATTACGGGAAGTATATACTCTAAATTTTGATAGATGTTGTGTCTGAAAGTTTTTGAGGGAGTTGTTGAATAGTTTAGCTCCGGGCTATATAGAATCCGGCTTACTAAACTATTGAGGGAAAAGGCTCCTGGTTTTTGGGAAACCAGATTACCTTGAAGTGACTTTACATTAACGAGAATTTAAATGGATTGGAGATTGCAGAAGTGTAGCCCTGGTTTTTGGGAAACCAGATTACTACTTAGGTTTATTTCCTAAGTGTTGAAGTTTTGGTTTGAGATTTTCAAGGTTTGAGTTGGTGGTTTGAAATGAGGACAGCAGTTTGAGATTTGGAATCGAAGTGTGTAGCTTTTCCTCGGGAAACAGGCTTATATAGCGTCCCCCTACTCTCCGGGCTCTATTCTTCCCGGGAGAACGGACTTGGCGTCCGTTGAGGTTTTTGTCTGGTGACCTGGTTTCCGAGGGAAAGGTACCGTTGGTTTATTTGGAAAATACGACGTTCCTGAGAGACACAACAACTACCTTCAGTCTTCAATCAATTTTCATTCAAATTCGCAATACAACTCGATCTAAAATCCTGTGTAATCATACTTCAAAGAGTAAAGTACTGAAGACACTCATTTTTCTCGAGCATCCAGTCAGTTCACTATATAAATAGAATATAATGACTGAAAATACTAATCAGACTACCTCGAAATTACAAGAAAATACAGTAATAATAGAGAATTTAATTTGAATCTCATCAAATTTTAGAGTAAGTACTGAAACACCAATTTCTTTGAAGTATCCAAAAAGTTCCACATAAAAATCAAACGAATGCTTGAAAGGAAATACTAGCTAAGACTTGCTTTAATTTTTTTAAAATCGCTAAAAATGAGGGAATTATTCAAAAAAAATTTTAAGTACCTATCTGTAGATCAATCAAAAACAATTTCTTAGTTTGTGGGTTTCTTTGAATAAAAAGGAAAAAAACTTTAGGAACTATAAACGAGGGAGCCATCATGGAAAAACTTCGAGACTCAAATCGTTTCATTCCCCTGTTGCAAATATATCAGTCGCCGTTGTGGTGTTGTGGTTCAGTGCGGTATTGCATGAAGCAATTCCTGTTTGGTTTGAGGAAAAGTTCTGAGAGGCGATACGGGCATTTGCCTTTAGCATTGGTGGCTGAAAAGTGGTCGATTTTATCATAGCTCGCCAGGTTGAATTTTGTTCTTCTGGTCGTTTTAGAGTTTCGGGGACTCGATTTTTGCAGCAATCCATCAGCCTCTAGTTTGAATTTCTTGAGCCCAATTTTTCTTGTGGGTTGCCTGTACAGTATTCATCTTCCAGTAAATCGTCTTCTTGGTGTTCGAACCCTTCGTGGATTTACTTGACTCCCTCAAACATCTCTTGCTATCCAACTTCACCTGGGAAAAGAATAAAAGATATGAATATTTTAGTGAAAAATTTGGTCCATTTTCAGGTCATTTCATACAGGTCTATTTTTTCATTTATAGATTGAATAAAGTATCTTACCAAAAAAACAAAGATAGACCACGAATTCCTATCTGGTATTCTGGTTTTGAAAGACCAAAAAGCCTCTTCCTTCCTCGCGCCAACTTCTTCAATCTTCAATTTCATCTGTCAAATTTCAAGTAATAAATTTTAGAGTCAGTCACACAGAGCAATTATTTTCTTAGTATCAAATTCTGTCAATTTTGTTGTTAGTCAGGGTAATTAGCAAAAACCTAGAGACTATAACATTGCTCATTTATTTGTTGTCAATAAAAAATCACTTCTTGGTTTGACTTTGTCGAGTTCACAATGTTTTTCGATTTCAATTATTTTTGTGTTATTTTATCTCTCAACTCTAGTTTACTTTGATATTTATTCACCTTTCCATATCATATTGAATTCTTTAGAGACCGTTGCAATAGCTTCATAGATTTCGAAAATGTTTGTTAAAATGTTGACCATTGTCGATTTGAGGTCACACGTGTGAATTTGAGGTTACTTTCAGGGTTCTCTTTTCACTTAATCTTGTATACGAACCTGGCACTGATTCCAACGATCCGATGAAATTTCGTGTTCGACAACCGCTCTACAACAGATTCTTAGTTGAAGAGGTGGTCGACAAACCCGACCCACATGCGGCGTGACAATTACCCCCCTTCGTTTCAGAACAATTCCCAGTTATTGATGTCAATTAATGAACTGATCAACTGCCTTTAATTGGCTCTGATGGTGACGTAGACGACAAAATAAAATCCTCCCGACGAAACTTCTCAGATTGACAGTGTCGAACAGTTTTCCAAACGATTGTTTACTCCGGCCTCAGTGTAAATTATCCGGGGAGGGGGCGGGGGAGAAAAAACAATTAATATTAATTCATGAATAGGGACTTTTGTCGTGTTTTGAATTAATGTTGAGGTCGTTGAGGACAATTAATCGATCTCTTCCCGCATCGTTCTATAAATTGATCGACTGGGACCAATCACGGCGCCCGAGGAATACCGAGGGACAATCAGAGGCATTGTCGCCCTGTTTCTTTTGAAGGAGAGATTCGTTAAATCACTTTAATTGTCGTTCCTTCGACGACAATTAACGAATAGACGACTAATGTCGGTCGGACGGTTACAGCTGTTGTATTTAATCAATGTAGGCTCTCAACTGTACTATTGGTGAGTCATTTCGACTTATTTTTTTGGTCCAACACTCAACGCCCCCAAGACGACCAAAGCTACTTTTTGGCAGATTTGGGGAAAATTTATATTCACACTTAAGAGTATGATAACAATCATAACCACAGTACGAATAAGAATAAATTCGTAACCGAAGGAAATGAGATAAATTTATGATTGAACGCAGGTTCCTGCGATTTATCACGATATTCCCATACTTACTCACAAATTTCTCTGATTAATCACACATTTCCTGTAATTAAAAATTGTGATTATATTCTTGAGTAAAGTTTTGCTCAACTCTGGTTTGTGGGGTCCTTGAAGTAATTCGGAATACATAGAATAGTAATTGGAATACGGAACTCAAGTGTGAATTATAGATTTCTGCCTATGTTTGCCCTCCCATTTTGCCTCTCCCGAAGCGAGTGGTTGAGCTCTTTAAGGTTGTTTTACCAAATCGCTGCAAAATTTTCACTTTTTTGAGGTTAGTGTATTTTTTGAGTTTAGTAATACTTTTTCGAGTATTATTTTTGTAACGTCTTGAAAGCTGTTCCAGTACAGTTTACTGAAGTGGAACCATGAATATGTGTGAATGGCTACTTACAGAATATTAAAAATTCAACAGTATAGTCTCATTTGATTTCAAAATTTTGAAGATATGTCTTTTGAGTTATTACCAAGGGATCGACCCAGCATTATGGTACAGTCTAAGTAGAATGAACGCTCCAGATTCCTTCATATAGGAAGACGACAATTAAAAACCTCATAGATGGCCACACTTGATGAACTTTTAATCCTGGTTCTCCAGAACAATACAGCAATTTATGGGTGAGCAGTCTCACAGGAACTCAGGGAATTCTCATAGAATGAGACGATAAATTGATGAAAATTAGAGCGTCGATATTAAAAATCTCATCGATCCAATGCAGTAGTTGGATTGACGTATTAGGTAATGACGTCACTGAACAATGAACAGCAGAGAGTCATTTCTGGGAGCTAATGGAATTTTTTTGTCCAAAACCTTACTAGTTTTTGACCATAACGAGCAAATTATTATTATAATATTTTTTGAGTTTTACAGAAGGAAAAGCTGCATATTATTACACAACGGTTTTCTATTATTCTGTAAAGACTCCCCGTCTGCGAAGAACATGGGGTTTCCATAGTAGGTACCTGCCAGCAGAGCATCTACGAAATTTTATTCTTGGTTGTCAAGTAAACAAATTGGGTGACATGAAATTTTATTTGAAAAAAAAACGAAAAAAGATCGCATTTGATCAGCAGAAATTTGGCTCAGTTCCGTCAACGAATGTACATATAAATAATGATAATAATAGTCATCATTTCAAATCAAAATTTTCAAACATTTTTTTCAAATTTCAAAATTTTACGAGACTATTGCTGGTTTGTCGCCATGTTTTATTGCCTACTGCGATGGACCTAAGAAATCACATGGAGTAGAATGTGCGGTTCTTGTAGACTCTGGTGTTCACAAATTGTCTCTTCCTGGGCAAACTTCCATCTTTACTGCAGAGCTTTTTGCCATAAATAAAGCCCTGTTTTTGGTATCCACTGACAATAACTCCAATGTTGTAATCTGTTCAGATTCTCTCAGTGCAATCCAACTCATTAGGAAAGGTGTTGATTCCCACCCACTAGTGAAGGATGCACTTGTTAAAGTGAGCCGACTGATGGATCTTGGGTCTTCTGTAATCGCTAATAGGAATCACTGGAAATGAAATTGCAGATCGAATTGCCAAAATTGCAACTGAAGAGCCCACTTCCACATTTCTGTATGCATGCGCTGACTACCAATGTTCAATAAAAAGAGAAGTATGGAACAGTTGGAGAACCGAATGGCAGAACATGGGTCACCAAAAGCTATGGGCTAAGAAGAAGGATATGAAGAATTGGTCATCGTCATGTAGTATGAAAAAGCTCTCGGATGGTACTCTGCTTTACTGATGCCGTGAGGAAGTGGTCCTCACTCGCCTCCGGATAGGACATATTCGCCTAACGCATGGCCACCTGATGGAACGAGAAGTAACACCTCCCCCCAACTGCTCAACCTGTATATGCCCTCTGACTGTAACCCGAACTGTAGCTGACTGAATGCCAAATTTTCAACAACCTCCCACCCGAAACTCCGAGGAATTTAGAAAAGCTCCTGGTTGGACGCTTGGTGGTCTTCGATAAATTGAGAAATTTGTCACTATTCTACAAACTGTAAAAGCTTTTGTTTTTCCTACTTTTTCGATTGTTAATCAATAATTTGTTGTAACCATTTAATTTGGCGCCCATGACCACTTGAAGGTTGATGTGCCTTAATAAAGAAAAAAAAAAGATTCACTCTCGTGTTTCTGACTTATTATTCTTCCAGCCCACAGAGTTACGGAGACAACCAAATTGCGAGAGAACCGTCAACTACCTTCTAAAGACCAGGAATAGGTGGGGAGGGGTTTGAGCCCTGTGTGGCCAGGTTCACAAGGCCCACGTATTCCGATAAAAATGTCACAATAAATTTCAATTTTAATGATTTTTGATATTCTGGGTGGTTCTATTCGTTTCTAAAACTTGAACACTACCATATAAAATTTATGAAAAACACCATGGAACTCAGGCAAATAATTGTCCTCGCAGGTCACACATAGCTTAATGGTGTCATTAAATTCTTCAAAATCGTCACAATTTTAAATTAATAAAGAAACAACATCAGTATATCGTAAGTTTTCGAGCTACGGCGTTTTAAAAATATTTTTTCCTACTTTTTACCCCCTAAAAGTGACTCGCTTTAAGGCATAACTAGACCACAAATAGAGCCGACAAACCAAATTTTCTGCCGCCTTGGATTTAAGCAACATAATCTTCCCTCGAATTCAGATCCTGTTGACTCATGTCATTCTGTATGAAGCATTGAGTGTTATATCTCAATAGTTTTTGAAAATTATCATAGCTGCTGGTCTCTACCTTGTACGTCTATCCCGCTCGCGAGTTGTCACCCATTCAAGTACTGACCTGAGTCGACTCACTCTAATATCTGTGATCTCATAACTACCGTTGTTTATTTTTTTGGATGAATGGACGCACGATTGATGGGTCCTGTTTCACGTTTTCGAGCACAGCTTCTACGATGGGGTATCAATTTCAATATTCCGCCCATGTGACGCGTATCTCTCACGCTGGTCATCCAAAAGATTCAGACAAACGAGGTGCGAGACGGCCATGAATCATCGGGAAGAGATGTTCGCCTCCCCTCCTCGGCCTCGCATCTCTTCTCCGTGAGCGATCGGAGGCTGAGCCCGTGTCCGTGTAGTCCATGGCGTCTGCCCCCACACGTTCGGCGAACAAGAGCGATACCGTCTCGCCTAAAAGCTCTGATTGATCGCTGCTGCTCGCCCACGCGAACAGAACACCAAAATGTGTGCACGTTGCATTCGTACAGCTCGCTTCAGTAAGTGTGTGGATATCATTGTATTCAAGAGAGTTCATACGAGAGATTCATATGAGCTTCGACTATCAAGCCATTAGCTAGGTTATAATTCATTGGGGGAGGGTAACGATAGTTTACATTAAAAAATTGATGAGCACAACGATAATTTTTGCTTCCGAGTCTACCAAGGTAGCGGAAGCTATGTTTTCACTTTTCAACGTTGAAAAAAAAATCTCCAAATATGAAATTTGCACTCGCGTTTAACGTTTCAGACCTTTCTGAACAATTTTGGTTCCGTGTCTGTCTGTGTGTCTGTCATGAAATCCTTGTAGTGGGCATAACTACCTATACGAAGTTATTGTCCAATTTCGATGAAATTTTCAGGGATTGTGTGGGTTGGCGAGTAGATGGTCTCATATGGAAATCATCTCCTTCAGACAAATAGTAGTTGCTGCGCATGCACAAACGTTAATTCCTTGTAACAGCCATGACTTCTACATTTTCTATCCTATTTCGACGAAATTTCTCAGGATTGTTCAGATTAACGTGTAGATGGTCTCCTATGAGGGTAGTGGAAGGTACTTAGATATTGATGTTTTGAGATTGATCTATACAATCGGGTTATGGATACTAGGATCTATGAGCCACACCCACTGGTTTTGTAGGCAACAGTTCCTTGATAAATTTGATGATATTAGTTAGCTATTTCGATTACGACTGAAGAACTCAAATTTTTCATTTGTCATTGAAATTTTAATATTGTACAAAGATTCTATGCGACTAAATGCTAGCATTAAATGGTTTTATGAGTTGACATAATTACCGAACATTACTTTCCTTGAAGCGTAGTACCTGACTACAATTACGTCAGTCCCTGCTGTGGATGTCAGTACCCTCCATCCTCGGATTATGTTTTTTATTTATTATGTACTTAATAAGAGAGTTCAAGCTTGGCTAACAATCTCATTTCACACTCCACATAATAGAGAAGTTGTATACATTTTGCTGGGTGAAAATAGGAACATTTTGAAATCTGGAAAAATCTACTTCAAATCCGACGTTTTCGTGAGAATGGCCCATATTTTCTCTCTTATTTATTTTTTTTTTTTCAATGATTCCTCGTATGTTGAAAAAAATAACTCCAAATTTTGTCAGGGACATTTACCACAGCAACGGTGGATTATGGTAATTCTTCCTAAAGAACACTCGCTGATGAAGAAACACTAGGAGGAGGGAACCAAACAAGGGTCTCGAGCATATTGTTCACCTCAAACTATCAGCTTGTAAAATGGCTACTGCTGAACCTATTTAGTGGATTTGCTTTTTAGTGCCTCTATGAAATAGCCATCACCGCCTTCATGGAATCACAATGAGCGAATTTTGCTCGCCCAGTTGATCAGGGAGGAGCTCAGAGAGTCATTTTGTTACCACCATGTGCAAATTCAGCGCCTAAGCTGGTCAGGGGGGATGTTGAAACTGCGAGAATTATTTGGTTTTTAAATAATTTCCTAAATTTGACGTTCGACTACTTCAGTACTTCACTGTCCAAATTCACATAGTTTCGGTAGATTTCAGGTACGTGTGTGGAGGAAAATAAAGTTATTTGAGTTGTAAACTTCAACGGAATTTTTTTTTCCATAATTGTAAATGTCGGAACAATATTCAACAATATTCGGATAGTACAACACGATTCATGGAGACAGAATTAGTCAGTTTCAACAGAGGATGTCTGTTTGCCGTTCGTATTCTACATTATGTATAGTCCCAGACACCACTCTGTGAAATTAAGGCTTATAGGTCCAACAAAAGCACATACCTACATCTTAAACAAAAATGAGCTCAGTGTATGAAGGCACCAGAACCGAACACAGTTGACCCAGCTGATCAGGGAGAAGGTCCTGCTGTCCCAGAGGATACTTGTCTTGAGTGGGTGCCAGTCCATCAGGAAGACGGTCAGTATGTCATTCGCATTATCATGTTTCGCACTGGCTTCTGTGGAATTTCCGCTTATTAGGGCCACCATGAACGTAAACAGCTAGCCCAGCTGATCAGGGAGCAGGTCAGAGTGTCTTCTTGTGGCCACCAAAGACAGTCTTTCTAGTCACTTAGGATCAGTTTCATTAACCCTAATTGGACCATGGCAACATTAGTGCCACCGAGAACATATCAGGAACTCCATAGCCGTCCCAAGGTGTCACCGAAGTAACCAAAATTAAATATCAATTTTAAATTTGATGGACAGCAGAATTTTTTGTGGGCTATTGGAAGTCTCAAAATATTACCTATTATAACAAAAATTTCCGAAGAAATTGATGAAAATTTTTTCTAAATTGTTGTCATGTATCATTTTTTTACATTTAATAACTTACAAAAATGGTTCAAAAGATTCAGCTCAGTCCTTTGCCATTTGAATTGCTATTTGAATCTGGTTAATCAGGTGACACTTTGGGACTTCTGTGAAATCCCTAAGATGTTTTCAGAGTCACTAGTGACACCATGGTTCAATTGGAGTTAACAAATAGGGTTTTCTCTTATTCGTACCAAAACTTGCTACTCACAATGTGTTCAATATTTCGAAAATTTAAATCACGTTGCGTTATATTTTCCCTCCGGTTCCTGTAGTTGGTCATTACTTTATAATCGCGGGTTATTAGAGGAGGTGGCCATGAGGGCTCCAGTCACGGGCCTTTTATAGTCGAAAATGCTTCAACGCAACTTTGCGCAACCAATGATCGGCCCCACCTACGAACCCGAGTTCCTTCCACCCCCGTAAATGATATGAGAAACACCGTTGTTAGTGATCCACCTCGCGGCGTACCTACGACTTGACCCATCTCGAAAAAAACGACGTTTCGTCATCGACAACCCCTTCAGGGCGTTCTGCTCTCGATAAAGGTCAAATTAGAGCTAAATGTTAAATAACCGTTCCAACGAATCCCGAACCATTGTCCTATAGGCAGAGAACCCTTCCTTTTTTCAAAAGTCGAGGATCAAGATACGCCCACGCGCGGCGGCGGTAGGTATGGCACAATTAATATAATATTATAATTTATGCTACCTCAACAGTGACTAATGGAGTACGTTTTTTTTTCGGATATGGTTAAGGGGCCATTCATCATGCGAGCCGAGGAGCTTCTAGGTGTGGCAAGACGACACTTTTCAGCCGGAGATGCAAATGAACTCGAAAGGCATCCGGGAGATGTTGGTGGCATTTAGCGATGGAGCGTCATAAACAACAGGTTGAGAAGATTTCGTTGTTTTTTTAATCCATGAAAAAAACTACGCCTCCCCGCTGAGTCTAAAACGCCTATAACTATGCGCAGTACAAAGGTCTTTACCGAGGTTTGAAAATCGGATTTGGAGCCGAGTTATGACTCGAGGCGAGAGGAACGAGCGGATTTTTGAATTTGATTTTACTAATGAGGTAGGTGGAGTGGATATTTAAGTAAGAGCGAGCAAAAATACTTTTTTCCTAAATCATAACTTTTTTTAATCGTAAATCGGGTTCCCGAGGCAAGTATGCGATCGAAAACCTTACTCATCCGGATGAATTTCTGGCGGTAAATTTCCGGTGTAAATGTATCAAAGTGTGATTCATGATGGAATCTTCTTAAATTCAACGAGAACATCGGGCCTGCCTGCCTCCCTTTCAACTATCCAACTGCTACCATGAAGTACCTCGCAGTATCTGGTAATTTGTGTACAAATATGATAATTGTTATGGGTATCCGGCAACCAACTTCGTTAATATCTCAGTAGAATATAAACTTTTCGAGCAATCAACAAGATTGATGTGTTTAAGTATTAAAACTGAAGGCAGTGACGTCTTTATGACCCGCTCCTACTGATTGCTGGTATGCAGGGTGTCCCATATGCTATCCACCAAACTTAGGGAGTAGTTTCTACAACTAATTTGCAACAAAAAGTGTCTCTTAGCAATTTTCTTTTAACCCCCTTAAAATCCGACTTCTTTGACTTTTAAGATTTTTATCGTGTTTTCGACCTTACACCGTTCAAACGGTCGTAACTCCCTTAAATTAGACTTAAAAATTAAAAATAAGGATATCGTTGGAAAGAGCGTGAAATTTCTCAATACATGAGCCGTTGACCAGTCGAGAAAAACGAAACGCTGGAGTAGTATTTTTACCTCAAACTTCAAAAATAGTCAATTTTTGTTTTTGGTGAAAATGTTGATGATTTTTCCTCATTGGAACAAGGTATTTGCCAGAGAGGCTCAAAAGCTTAAAAACTGCTCCATTTCATCAGCTTTTCAACGGTCACCCAATTTTTAGTTTCACTGTGGAATTAGAGGGAGAAAATGGTGTTTCAATGCCAAAAAACGTGTATTTTTTTCAACGAAATCGACTGTTTGACCATACAAAGGAGTTGAGTGCGATTTATTATAATTCAAATAAATTAGCAAAGCGAAAAAAATGTAAGTAAAAAAGTTTTTCAAGAAAACAGGAGGAATCTCCACCAAAGTGAGGTGGATTTCCACCACAGGTTCGAAAACCAAGCAGTCTCTCGTTCTATCGTTGAAAAGGGAAACAAGAAGGAACTAAATCTTCTCAAAACCCATTTTGGAAATGACTGAAATGATATTCCTGAATTAGTTTGGTACAAGCCCATAACCTTTAGTGATGCAGTCATACTGCATGGATGGACTTTTTTTATCGATGACATAGCAATTTATTTGTTTTCTTTGAAAATTCTATTTCACCAACAGCCAAACGGGAAATTTTCGAATATTCAGTTTTTTCTCTATAAATTGACTTTCACTTAAGATTCGATTTATAGGTCCTGTTATAAGTTTAGATCAATTATGATGTGGCAGTAAATCAATTATTTATTGCTTTTGTTTTTCCAGCCTGACGACCTGGTCGTTCTCCAGTACCTCGAGACCGCAGCTTTCCGACCTCCATCCGTCCGTCAACCTCCAAGCTCGTCCGCCACGGTGAAGGAATGTCCATCCACGGTGAAGGTATCCCCTGGTGGGGGCGGGAGGGAGGAAATCATAGAGAAGGTTTAATCGTTTTTAACGACCGTCTCGGTTGATTAGCCCTATGGGAAACCTCTCACGTGATCCAGATGAAACCGCACTGCGGTCGCTGTCCGACCAGTCAACTCTGGTTCGACGAACTATTACTACGCAAAATATCATCTACACTCACATTTTAGGTCAGTCTTCGACGAAAGAACAAAAGAAATGAGTATCAGTTAGAGTCAGATGGGAAATCGTCGACTTAGTCTCAAAGTCACATCATCGTCATCCCTGTTCCAAAAGTTTCAAAAATTTGAGATAAAACTAAAATTTAAAAAATCCGTCCATTAGCCGTACGCAGCAGTTTTCTTAGTTATGAAGAACATATTTTGATGAAATTTTTAGTTCTTCCCAAAATTAATGAAATTTGGTTCATGGGTTCCAATTGGGGTCTTGATCGGCTTTGAAACTTCTAATTCCTTTCTTTCAGTCAATTCTATGATGTGGAAAATATGGGTTGAATTGGATTGAAATTCATAAATTTAAAATATTCTATTTTGGTTTATTATTTTCAATTATGAACCATTGGAATCGAGCAAGAAAAAGAGTTCAACTCCCCTCAAAATTTGATGTTTTACGTTTCAAACTAAGTATGTAGAATCCGAGAGTATAATTTTGATAAAATAACGTATAATTTTTAAAAATCCGTCCGTCCGCCGTACTCAGTTTTCTTAATTTCTTAGGACCTACTTTGATGAAATTTGGTATATTATTTGGGGTCTAGTTGTGCCGCGAAGCTTTTGGTTGATTTCAATCACTTCTAAGAGGTGAAAAGTAGGGGTTTGAAATTATCAAAATTGTAGTTTTTTCATCAATCTAACTTTGCAGGAGGGATTATTTATACGGAAAAATAATAAACCGTTGTGTGATAATTTGAAGCGTTTTTGATTTATGGAACTTTCGTGTTTTGACACTCATTTGAGGGTTAAAAATATCATATCAGTATGATTAATTTAGTATGATGTATGCAATTATATTTCATTTTAGCAATTAAAGATTTTTTTTACATGGATATGTTTCTTGGCTGGGGGTTGTGGAATTTTTCGCGACACTTTCTTTTTGCCACAAAAAATGCAACGTGACAACCAGTAAACAAAATCATTTACATATCGGTAGCTACGAAGCAAGGCTCTCTAGAATAGTGCGATATCGAGGGTGAAGTTGCAACATTCCCGTCTTGAGATAGGGCTGGACAACACGACCTATCTGAGATGGAGCAAAACAACATGACCTGTTTTTTTTTTTGCAATTTTTAAGAGCAAAAAAACTGTTAGCAAACATAGCCTATCTGAAGAAAAATATCGCTTCAACAATGGACAAAATAGCCTATCTACATTGAACTTTCTCAGACTGTGTTACACCTGCATTCTGCATTCCTGACAAGAAAAAAATATCAGATACTGCAATACAGGTTTCATACTTCAACGTAAGCAAACATTTTAATGAAAAAAGTAGTTTATTTTTATTTATTAATTTATTAATTTTTTTATTCTTTGTTATTGAAAGAAAGAAACAAACGGTGGATACAGCTTTCGTACAAGTACGCAACCACGAGAGACATTTTATGTCTTTGCGCCCCCTTTCCCCTTCATATAAAACCCCGTATTGTACTTTTGTTTGTGGAAATTTGAGTGTGCTCGTTGATGGTTGCGATGTAATGTACGTTCATTTAAACCCGTATTCATTTAAACCCGCCCTCTCAAATTTCAGGTTCCTGCGTTCAACAGGAGAGAAAATGGCCTTGGAGCTCACTCAGCTGATCAGTGACCACTCATGCGCCTTCAGCATTCTCAATTGACCCGCCCTCTCAAATTTCAGGTTCCTGCGTTCAACAGGAGAAGAAATAGCCTTGGAGCAAACTCAGCTGATCAGTGACCACTCAGGCGCCTTCAGCATTCTCCTTTGACCCTGTCTCTCAAATTTCAGGTTCCTGCGTTCAACAGGAGAGGAAATATCCTTGGAGCTCACTCAGCTGATCAGTGACCACTCAGGCGCCTTCAGCATTCTCCTTTGACCCTGCCTCTCAAATTTCAGGTTCCTGCGTTCAACAGGAGAGGAAATATCCTTGGAGCTCACTCAGCTGATCAGTGACCACTCAGGCGCCTTCAGCATTCTCCTTTGACCCAGTCTCTCAAATTGCAGGTTTCTGCGTTCAACAGGAGAGGAAATAGCCTTGGAGCTCACTCAGCTGATCAGTGACCACTCAGGCGCCTTCAGCATTCTCAATTGACCCGCCCTCTCAAATTTCAGGTTCCTGCGTTCAACAGGAGAGGAAATGGCCTTGGAGCTCGCTCAGCTGATCAGTGGCCACTCAGGCGCCTTCAGCATTCTCCATTGACCCTGCCTCCGTAACGCTTCAAAGGGATCTGTTGGATGACGATACCTATTTTCCTCTCACGATCATGTTGACATCTCATTTGTTACTCACGATCATATGTTACTAAACATGCGCATAATTCAGCTTTCCGTACAGGTACATTCATATTAGGGACCATGTACCATGTTTAATAAATTGAGAGCTTTCCAATGAGTGGTGAACGATTTTTGTGGGGTGGAAAATGAGGAAGTTAGTTTTCCCTAGGAACGATTGGTTGTACGTGAAAATCATCACAATTATTTGGTAACGAATTTTGGTAACGGTTTTCGAGTTATGTGCCAGAGCAAAGACATAAAATGTCAAAACAGAAAATGTCATTGTTTACTCACCAATAATCAGAACGAATGCGTCAACAGCCAACCTCAACTCACTCGAACCACGATGAAACAAGTCATGTTAACTGATAGGCTGTGTTGCTGTTGGTCAACCTAGAAACTTCTCATTAGGTAGGTACCAACCGGTAGCTTGTGAATCCAACGATATCAAAAACTCAGAATGCCAAAAATGCTAGTTAGGTCATGTTGTTTTGCACCATTTCGGATAGGTCGTGTTGTCCAGCCTGATCTCAAGTAGGTCATAATATGGCATATGATGCCACTTCACCACAGAGTACTGGAGGCAAGTGCACTTCACCCTCGATATGAGTATATTTTTTTTTTTAAAGAAAAAAATTATGTTTATTCATTGAGAAATTATTCATAAAATATCTTGTGTGTATTTTATTTCATCACTTTAATTTTCAAATTACACCTACAACAATGGAGATTCCCTCCAATGGGTTTTTCCCTCTTCAATTTCTTCGTGTTTGTAGAAAATTTATTGTAATTACCTACCCAATTGTATCAAATTTTCTTGATAAATAATCGATTACTCGATGTTTGTGGGTTCGATTAATCGGTGAATCGATTAATCCAAATGAAATAAATGTTGATTTCATTTTCTGCTCTTCAGTGTAGGCCCCAAAACCAACCCTCAATTCAAACCTTTAATTTTACGCAACGGTGCAACTTGACCGTTTTACTTTCTTTACCCCTCCACGCTTCCAATGTCTTAATCATCCGTGTCATTTCCTTCCACGGAGAAGCCAAACAATGCAAGCTATTGAGAACAAGGAAATAAAAATGACGAATAAAAGGGAGCTGTTGTTTAAGACGGAAGCTTCGAGGCAAGAACGACTGACTGCTTGGAGGATACGCCCACTTCCCGAGTCCTTCCTAAAAACCACTTAGGGCGCCCGACGTGTATTAAATATACATCAATTAATTTCGTTGTAAGAATCGTCTATTAGAGAGTAGAAAAAAGCTTTTCTTTGGGCGTAAGGAACAATGGGAAGGAGGACTAATGGAGGCCGAAGCAGCGGGGTTCAGGAGCTCCGCTCGCTTAGGGGTGACTTACAGTGTGGTTTACGGTGTACATTTCAATAGTTCACATCACAATCAATAGATGAAAAAGTAGTGTGTTCCACCAGGAACAAAGCATCACCTGCATTCATGAATGGTTTCATATGCGCACCATCCTGAACCACGAATCCAATAAGTTTTGAGTAAGTAAATCTTCCAGGATCATCAAAATCTCAGTATTACTCATGATGTGATGAATCACCAATGAATGAAGATTCCAAAAAGCCTCTTTGATTAATTGCCATGAACTCGAATTTGGATCATTGAGGACCTACTTTTAAGATATCACATCAACGGAGAAGCAGTTCAAATTCTCCAAAATCAAAATTTTTGCTCGCATTTTACGTTTCAGAACTTTCTGAACAATTTTGGTTTCGTGTCTGTCTGTCTGTCATGAAATCCCTGCCACAGCCATAACATCTACATTTCTCATCCGATTTCGATTAAATTTTCAGGAATTACGTAAGTTGGGGGGGAGATGGTCCCCTACAAGGGCGTAGACAGGGGGGGGGGCAGGAAGGGGCCGTGCTTCTACATGTACTTCTACATTTTCCAACAATATTCAAAGATTGTGCGGGTTGACGTGTAGATGGTCCCCAATGAGGGTAGTGGTACTTAGGTACTTAGAAAATGATCTTTTGAGATGATCTATTACGCATTGGGACCATCCAAACAATCGGGTATGCCACACCTACTTGGCAGATTTTTTTTTAATTCTGATTTTAGTGCCATCTCAAATTTCTTATTGAATTGAATTTTTGAAACAGACGTACTGTACTGATATTTAAAATGAGATCTGATATCTGGTTACAGTGACACATTTTTCGTCAAGAGAAAAAATCAGGCTCAAGTTTTTACTGACTGGAATTGTTAGCTATTTATTCCTCGTCAAACTGACAAATCATCAACTGGTTTGATGGAAATATGGTAGTATTGGTTCTGTTCAGCCGACTTCAAAGTGAATTTCAGACAGGTATGTAGTAGGAGATTATGGACCAATAAACTACAATGTCTCATTCGCTTCTGTTTGTACAAAACTGAATGGGTAAAGTTTCGTTCATGAATCTATACTACTTTTATTACAACCTAATACATAAAACCCCAACCAGGTGTATGTTGCCCAAACATGGGTGTCTCGGGTAAGATTCCAGGCCGCGACATCAATTTTTTTTCACATATCTACGATTTGTTTGTGGTTTTAAGCTAGTAATAAATAAATCTCTTCGCCTGTTCGTCTGGAACCGATTACAGCCGATCTGCTTGGCCAATATTCACCAAATATGATATGTAGGTTGAAATATGATGAGTAGGCTAATCATCAGTAGGCGGATCAGTAGCAATCCCCTACCAATATTGTTGGTATTCCTCAAAAAACGCTGCAAATTATTACACAAAGGTTTATTATTTTCCTATACGATTCTACAGCTAACTTGCAACAAAAATTGCCCCGTTGCAATTTTTTCATAACCCACTCAAAACGCCTTTTTTTTCACTTCAAAGTTTTCTTTCGCGTTTTCGACCTTACGTCATTGAAACTGTCATAACTCCGTTATTTACCAAGTGAATCAAAATTTAAGGATTTTGTTGAAAAGAATGTTAAATTTCCAAGTTATACAGTGTAAAACCAAAATCTTTTAGCAATAAACCATTTCTAAAAAAATCAAGTCAAAAAGCACACTTTAAATTTATTTTGAAATTTGATTTTTTCTTTTCGAAGTTTTTACTTTGAACGCCTGCCCATTTCGATGGGCGCTCTTCGGGAAAAACATGCCTAAATTGTCAGCTTTCCAAAGGTATACATATATTTCTAAATTCAAATTGGAAGAGTAAATCAAGTTTGAATGCAAGAAAACGTGCGTTTTACAAGAAAATCGAGTGTTTTACGTGGTGCAAACACCACGTAAATGCAAATCACCAGATGACTTGACAAGTTTGGCATCATTTTCTGTGTAATTTTTCACTCTGAATCCAATTGTGATACTTCCGAATAATTCTGACTACTAGAAAGTGGATTTTTCGAGGAAAAACCTTCGTTTTTCGTACATGAAATACGCATTATTCGTAGATATGGTAGTGAGCATGAATTAATACCTTTCTATTCAATAAAAACATCAATCAGCCAGAAATTTGTTACGTGATTTTCTACTGATATCAACGTATACGCTTGCAGGGTGCCTTGATTTCAGGGTTAGCCTACTCCTTCTGGTAGACACTCGTTTTATATAAACTTATCATATTTGGTGAATATTGGCCAAGCAGATCGGCTGTAATCGGTTCCAGACGAACAGGCGGAGAGATTTATTTATTACTAGCTGAAAAACCTGCTGATAGCAGGCAAAAACAAATCTTAAATAAAACACGTAATTTATTAAGTTGAAAAATGTTTTTTTTTATTTGAGTGTGGTGCGGGAAAAGTGCCACGGAGTTGCGCGAGATGGGCATCTCAGTCGGTGTACTCCGTGGAGTCACCAGACATGTATTGCTCAGCTCATATTCAGACTGGTGGTCATTTTATAGAGGGACTTGGCCGGCGTCGGGTGAGTCCTGGGCGTCCTCCCCATTATATTTGATTTATTTATTTATTTTTTATGGCGTGCCCCCCTGCGTCAGATACACCTTTTGTCTATGAGGGGAGTTGACAAAAAACATGTTGTTTAGTAATGCATGCATTCCAGGGGACGTCCCATTCGATAAGCATTGGGTCAATTAATACCAGTTGTTAAGCGAAAAAACTGTTCACTCGATGTAATTTATTAAGTATTATAGGCAAGAAATAGAACTAAGGCCTGGGCAGACGTCACAAGATTTTGTCACACAAACACACACACATACACACACACACCTACACCTACATACACACTCACCTACACACACCTACACACACACACATACAGACATTCACCTCCGGTTTTTTTTGCGGATTTGGATTCAGAATGGTCTAAAACGGATTACTGTGTGGTTATTTTTTTTCTGTTGAGTGTTGTCCTACTTCGCCTCAGATCGATCGCATAAGGACGCCCAAGTCTTACTGTGGGACGTCCTAAAAAACCCAGACTTGGGCGGGGAGTGGATGACACGCGTACATACGGTTGGGGTTTTATGTATTAGGATTGTAATAAAAGTCACAATAATCACGAAAATAATTCAGAAACCATTATTGTTGTAGGTTGATATTTATTACACATCGCTAATGACTCTTGTAATAAAGTTCTGGATGAGTCTTGTCTGCCTCCTATCCTTCTCAGTAGTTACCCGAGCATTCTTACTTGTAAGTATAATAACTTAATTTATTACCTCGTCAATATTAAATTTAACTGTTCAACACATCTCAACTCAAAATTCTCGTCGAAGCTTCCCATATGCAAGATCTGTAATATGACACTCTTCTGTCTTGAAACAGCGCAGATTACTCCATCCAATTACTGAGCAGTGCCCTACAACGGCTCCCAAAAGTGTCAAATCTTGCTGCCCGAAAGTCAACCAAATCCTCGAAAACGTCAACAAGATGATGGAGAAGCAAAATGAAGCGTTTGAGGAACTCGCGAAACTCGCTGTTCTGACGAAGAAGATTCTTTTCCAAGGTGCCGTCATTCAGAGAACCGTGTTATCCACACAACGGAAGATAGATGAAGGTGGGAGTCGTCGAGAGACTAAAGACTGCGTGTCATATAATTAAATCACTGCACGTTTTTGATCGATTATAAATAGATTTTCGTGTTTTTCGCGATCTTATTTCCATTGTTTTTTTTCATATTATCCCTCAATATAAAGGAAATGAGCTTGTGAACGAAATTCAGCCCAAATATCAATTAACTAGTGTTGAGCAATTTAACCTTTGGAATCTACCAAGAAAAAAAACGCTGCAAATTATTACACAACGGTTTATTATTTTTATATAGATCACTCGTCTACAAAATCACCAACCATCCAATATAAAGAAAAAAAGAAAAAAAAGAAAAAAAAAATAAATAAAAAAAAATCAAAAAATCAACAAAAAAATCAAAATTACCAACCATCGATCGCATTTCGGTCAGCTCTAATTTGAACGGAGATTAGGCCTCTTTTGCGATTCACACACGTGTTTTGATTTATATATACGTGTTTTTTTTTAATATATATTTCAATATAAACCCTTAAATTTCCGTAGGGAGCGAACAGTTTGTCCTACAGAGCTCCGCGTGGTCTCAAAAAATTCTAAAAATTCTATAGAATCCTAAATTGAAGGAAAAACAATACCTTTATATCGAAATTTTTTGAGTTAGGGCGTTTTCAAAATTTCAAATTTGATTTTGGAACCCTTAGAAGTGACCTTCATGAACCAAAAGCTTCGGGGCACAACTAGACCCCAAATGGAGCCTACATACCAAATTTCATCAAAATTGGTCAATGCTAAGTGGCAAAAGTGCCGCGTACGGCGTACGGCGGACGGACGGCCAAATTTTTATTCGATTTTTGGATTCTACGTACCTTGAAACGTAAACCATCAAATTTTGAGGGGGTGTTAAAAATTTTTTTTCTTGGTCGATATCAAAGGTTCATTATTGAAAATAATAAACCAAAAGAAGTTTGACCCCTCAAAATTTGTTGGTTTACGTTTCAAGGTACGTAGAAACCAAAAATCGAATAAAAAAATGTTCCGTCCGTCCGCCGTCCGCGGCACTTTTCTTAGTTTCCTCAGACCGATTTTGATGAAATTTGGATTATGGGTTTCCCAGAAGCTTTTGGTTGATATCAGTAACTTTTAAGGGGTGAAATTTTTAATACGCCCTAAAACAAATAATTTCGACATAATCGGTTTTTTCATCAATTCAAGAAACTATTGAATTTTTAGAATCGAAGGAGACCAACCAGGACTGAGGCACTCCGTAGGACCAATCGTTTGCTCTTCATGAGAACTTTAGGGTAGGACTTTTGATAATTCAGGAACACAATAATGAATCGCAAAAGAGGCCTCAATAATCCAGGACAATAATTGACTAATTATTAGTCAACCCTCGATTCAGAAAACCGTTTTGGTTTATTATTTCCAATAATCAACCGGAATCGAGCAAGAAAAACCGTTCAACCCCACTGAAAATTGTATACTCTACGTTCCAAGGTAGTTCGTAGTAGTGATGGGACATTGTCTAGTAATCATCTTCGTTTCTCATGTTCCTAAAACATGAACAAATGACGAGTTTGGAGATCAGCTTTGATATTGAATGGCTTTGGGCACGTTTCGTGGCACAAAACCGCACTTGGCATCATTTTCACATCCATAACTGATCAGAGAGAAAACAATGAGAGAAAAGAAAACGATTATCAACAATCTTTAGAGTGGTAGTTTTGGTAATCGGGAATTGTAGTTCGTTGAAAGCGCGAGGTAAAGCTGAAACCCGACAAGGATTGTTGGAGGCTAGACTCTCATGTTACCGAGGACCGATTTTGATGAAATTTGGTATTTGATATTTGGTTTGGGGCTAGTTGTACCCCAAAGCTGTTGGTTGTTGTCATTCACATCTAAGGGGTAAAAACGCTGCAAATTATTACACAATGGTTTATTATTTTTCTATACTGATCACTCGTGTGCATAGCCACCAACCATCCAACATGAAGAAAAACATCGATCGCATTTTGGTCAACTATAATTCGAACGGAGATTAGGCCTCTTTGCGATTTATCGTACGTCCAACTCTTAAATTCTCGTAGGGAGCGAACGGTTGTCCTACAGAGCTCCGCGTGGTCTCAAAAAATTCAAAAATTCTATGCTATCTTTAATTGATGGAAAAACAATACCTTCACATCAAAATTCTTTGAGTTAGGGTGTTTTCAAAATTTCAAAATTCAATTTTGGACCCTTAGAAGTGACTTAAATTAACCAAAATCTTCGGGGCACAACTAGACCTCAAATGGCGCCTACATACCAAATTTCATCAAAATCGGTCAATGCTAATGGGGAAAGTGCCTCTTACGACGAACGGATGGCCAAATTTTTATTTGATTTTTAGATTCTACGTACCTTGAAACATAAACCAACAAATTTTGAGGGGGGGGGGTTAAATTTTTTTTCTTGATCGATTCCAAAGGTTCAGCATTGAAAATAATAAACCAAAATTAGGGGAAAGCATTTTCAAAACGCACTCACCACTCCTTTCTCATTCTTCTTGAGGCTTGCTCTAATCGTTAACGCAACCGTCGACCCAGAGATTTAAGGGTTGATTGTGAGTATTTGAAACAAAACAACTTCAAACGATCAGAACTCAAAACCCCGAGATTATCCGTCAGGGGGTGTGCGCGATAGCCTCTCTCTCCCCGGATTTCCAAGAGGGTCAGTGGGGTTCAGGCGAGCAGATGCGGAGATCAATTGTTTCACGAGGTCCTAAGCCCCTAATTTCATCAATAATAACTTTTTTTCTAAAGCTCTAAACACGGCGGGGGTTGATGGGTAGATTCAAAAAGTCGTTTTATAGTGAGGAGGGCGCCACGACACGCGGGCATTCGGATTTCCACTATATCAAATTACTGTCATTACACTCTTTTGTCTTACTCTTTCGTACCTCTGATCCCTTTCGAGAGGGGGATCGGATGATTCACTGCTACGTTTCCACTTCGGAAATGAGGAAGAATAAGACGCCTGCAAAAGATCAAAGTGATAGGATGTGAGTAAATGATCAGTACATAAGTATACTTACAAATACATTTGTATATTTAACCCTCCGACGCTACGGTGGACATGAATGCTACTCGGGTTGGATTCAACCCAGCATACGTTTTTAGAGGAAAAAACATTATTAATTGTAATATAAACAGCTTTATTCGCTCAAACAATGGGTAAACTATTCCTGAAGGTTTCATTAAAAATTTACATAATTTTATTATAGTAAAATCTTAGCAAAATGACTTCTTTCCACCATGGAACATAATATGTAATTGACATAATATGTCAATTACTCGTGTTACGAGTTTTTTTTTTAGCTCAAATAACAAAATTTTGTTTCTCTATGAAATTTTTGGATAGCTAAATTATTTTTTAGAAGTTCCAAGAATATCTTTATGTTTTTGACTTTCTTGCAAAGTGACACCACCTTGTCCACCTCTGAAGGAGGTGTCCCTAATTTGAAGGAGCAAGTTCCCTCTAGTTAATGAGGAACAGCTTCACTTCGATGGAAGCAAGTACGTCTCTGAAGGAGGCAACAGCTTCACCAGTGATGGGAGCAGGTACGGATCTTGAAGAGGTCCAACAGCTACACCATAATTTTTAAATTTTAGGAGCAAGTACGATTTCTGAAGGAGGATCAACAGCTGCACTAAATTGTATTGTTATGGGAGCAAGTACGGTCCTTGAAGAGGGCCAACAGCTTCACCAATGTATATAGTAGGAGGAAGTAAGAACCCTAAAAAGGATCCACAGCTACACTATTATTTTAACCAGGTGCAAGTATTTTTTTCTGAAGGGAGACAACAGCCCGACTGGTTTAACAAATTGAGGAGACAAGTACACCTTACTAGGTAAGGTAACAGGTGCACTCAATATTTCAGAAAAGAGTTTTTAGGGAATTTAAATTTAATAGAGTTTTAGTTTCGATTTTACCTGACAGAAGGTCAGTCTAGGAATGGGTGTCTAGCCTAGGGCTAGCCCTCTATTTAACTGAACCTGGGGTTCCCCTTCCTGGTGTAAACCCAAGGACCTCAGGGAAATGACCCAGGCTGTTGGGGAAAACCCTGGTGAATGACCTTCTGTCCATTTTTTATTTTACAAGAAATTTTACAAGATTTATACATGTAGTTAAATATTTACAACATATGTTAGTGTACAAACATATTCTATCTTATTTGTTAAAGTTCCTATATGGGAAGTTTGTAACAACTCGTTAGATAGGCGGTAGTCCCAAAAATAACCCAACCATTTTGATATTTCAATCTTTTCCTCCTCATTCCCTAATGAATTTGACAGTTGATAATTCATGAACTAGGGTAGAGTCACCAATTATCGTCAGGCGCAAATATGGAACCAGTGTTCGTCACTTCATATTTCATTTCAATATAATAAGAGTTTGGCACCACCTAGGGATTTGAATCTGTCGCCATTTGAAAGAGGAGGTTGTAGGCTTCCGATACCCTCCATAATCAAGTCAGTATTGTAACGGTTCTGTTGGTGAAAGAAAAGAAATCATCACCAGTACCCGAAACCAGCTCTAAATTGTCGGGTGTTACTAAGAGGTAAGCATTTTTTACCTACCCAAGTAGCGATTTTCTCATTTCTTTTTATTTGAATAGTTTTTATATAGTCTACAGCTTGAATTCGAGCGTTTTTCGAGCTCTATAGAGATTAGTTTAATTGATATGGGATGACTATAACTGGTGTCATGGAATGATGGTTTATCCAGTTATCGTCACATGTGACGATTACTGGGTTTCAGTCAACGTTTCAGTTCTTAGTTCTATCGGAATCTCCTTTTCAAGGGGAACAAGAAGGTTTTCGAATTTTTCGATAAAAACAATTGTATCCAGTATTCGTCAGGGGGTGACGATAACAAGACCCAGGTTGCAGATAACTGGGTTATACGTTCACCAGTAACCGTCATCTTGCAGTACCAGTTATCATCACTTCATCCCAACTCTCTTAGAGAGTGCATGATTTACGAAATGAGCAATGTTTTAATTATCCAATAAGGTATGTTCATTTTCTAATGGGAAATTAGGCAGATTAGTGGAATATGCAACTAGAAAAGTGTAGATAGATAGGAATACTTCTACCAAGGTAGTTACCTAGGTCCTAAATCCACATCGTGTTTCTGATTTATCGTACTTAAAACCCTTAAATTCTCGTAGGGAGCGAATGGTTTGTCCTACAGAGCTCCGCGTGGTCTCAAAAAATTCAATAGAATCTTAAATTGAAGGAAAAACAATACCTTTATATAAAATTTTTTTGAGTTAGAGCGTTTTCAAAATTTCAAAATTCATTTTGGAACCCTTAGAACTGACCTACATCAACCAAAATCTTCGGGGCACAACTAGATCCCAAATAGAGCCTACATACCAAATTTCATCAAAATCGGTCAATGCTTAGTGGCAAAAGTGCCGCGTACGGCACAATTTTGAGGGGGTGTTAAAATTTTTTTCTTGGTCGATTCCAAAGGTTCATTATTGAAAATAATAAACCAAAAGCCCATTCCTCCATTACGTGCGAATTCGTGCAAACTATTCTTGTTTTATAGGAGTTTTGGGGTGCATAACCACCCGTCCATGGTCTCCAAAGGAGGTGCCACTTAACATATGTATTCATTTAAAGGCAAAAAGAATCGTTGAAATCTCGATAGCTTATGAGCATCTTATGAATTCATTTTCCGAGATGCCGAAAATGGAATTAGAGACTATTTACCTCTAATTATGTCGACCTTGTGGAATAAGGGGCTCAGGTGGCTCAAAACTGTCAACTCGTTGATTGATTCGATGATGAATGCGGGCTACATCAAAAGAGACGGGAACTTGCAAATGTTTATGAGGCCAGAGAAGTTTGTTACGACTTATCGGGATAAGAGGGGCCTTAGATGATAGTTCTGACCTTTGTGATTTAGGACCTGCTAGTTTAAATGGGAGTTACATATATTGGCTGTGAATCTCTTGTTGCAGTTTTATTGACTGAAGTAGGGTGAATAGGAACCTACCTTATCTGAACTTTGATAGATCTAATGCCATTGAAGCATGATAAATACCTAGGACCTTCTTTCCTATTACTATAGCTCAGTTGTACCTGGTACCATACTAAGCTTCTTTTTTTCAATTATATTACCTGACCTTTTCTTGTCATTCCTAATAAGTTTGAATTTAAGCACAAGCTAAGTTAATAAGTACCTGCCTTACGTATAAAATGAGTTAAATTTATCAAACCTTTTCTGGTCAGTCTTTAACTTAAAATTCGAGTAGGTACCTACTGCAAGTATGTTCATTGTTTAATAAAAGCCTTGTGATCTAGTTAAAGTGTTTATTAATTTTGTCTCAGCACCCGATTGCACTAATTTTGAACGAGATTCTTTACGAATTTTCACGATTGAAGTACTTATACTTACAAAAAGAATTATAATAAGTGAATAATAATATCCTAGGTATCTAAGTATAATATAAGTGAATAGTCATGGATGACGATAACTGGTGCAATTATCTGACGAATACTGGATTCCCCCTGACGATAGCTGGTGCACTGCGGTGACGAACACCGGATTTCTCATAACGATAACTGATTAAAAAAATCATAATGGGTTTTATTGCTCTAAAAGCATAATTAATAGCTTTTTCAGGAAAAGTGGTGGTACAGTCGAAGCTTGGATTGCTGGCGATTCAAAAATGTCCCGGAGTTAAACGATTAGGGGTAGAATAAGGAAGAAATGAGCGAATTAGTGGGGGGGAAAATGATAAGGTCTTAAGAATGACGATAATTGGTGACTCTACCCTAGGTACTTATAACTAGTAGGAGCAAAGTGGTACAAACCTGGTATAAACAGACATTCCCAGTGATTGATGTTTAGAGGGGGGGGGGGGGTATTGATGCGACCGCTTCGTTTAATTATTATGACAATTCCAAGTTTTCATGAAATTATTAATACAAGTTGAGTGTATCGTTCATTGAACCAGAGCCGTTGTATGCCAATTTATGAAATATTAAAACGAGAAAGAATAAAGGCCTAAGAATTGAGGAACTGTAAAGGAGTTTTGTGTAATTAAAGAGTAAAGGAAAAATAGGAGAAGTCACTTACGTACCAGTCAGAGTAGGCTCAACAAATGGCGACCGTGACAGGACAGAATGTAGAACCTCAAATTGAAAAAATCTGTCTCAACCACGTTTGGAATCACATTTCGACGTTAATAATAGTTCCCGTTATTCCCATTGACGAAGGAAGAGAGAAAGTATAACTTTTTGCTACTGTCGGGTTGAGGCCAACTCAGTCTCTGTCTTGCTGAGCAATAACTTCCCTCAGAAATACTAACAGTTGACTTATCAGCACGATGAGGCCGCTTCCGCGCACTCCACAGTACTTACTGGTAGGGCACCTGGCCATCACGGCCGCCAGAAAGAGAGAGATTTGTAGGTATCAACTTCTTAGGATGCTTCTAACCTTCTAACCAGCCCTTGGGTTGAATCTAACCCGCACCGTAGAGGGTTAAAAAAAGTAGGGCAGTCATGCTCTTATGAAGAAGAGCTCGCCGTATTTCAAACAAGGCCGTTCAGCCGTGGATCAGCCGTTTGGGCGTGAATCAGCAGTTTGAGATCGGCTATAATTTATATAAATTTTGGCGTCATTAAGCCTACGAATAAGTTATCTTATAGAGTGTATGAAGAATATTTATATTCCTATCATTAGTACCTACCACCAAGCGCGTTTCAGCCGTTTAAACGTAGCTTTCAGAACCAGTTTTGTCGTGGGGGGTTCAACCATTTGGGTGAAGCTCACGTTCTGGATCCTCATTTGAACTTACGAATTAAAACGGGAGTGGACGAGCAACTTTCATTTTAGTAAAATCGAGTAATCAAATTTATGAATGAGACGTTAAGACAGAATTCTGAAAGCTGATTTAGAGAATAAAGATTTGGACACGGTGGTGAAAGGTAGGAGGTGTGAGTGCCAGTGAGCGGAAGAGCTGTGGTGCAATGCTCTTCCCTCTAGACTTAAGTCATAGTTCTCATCTGTTATTTAGGAGAGGGAGTGTAAGAGTTTGTTATATAGGAAGTGAGTGGGACAGTTGAGCAGTTGTAGTGAAAGGATGAGCTTTTCACCTCGTCCTTTTATGGCACCCTTTTGGGAAGGGAGAATGGAATTTGTAGTGAAAGGATGAGCTGTTCTGCCATGGCGTACTTCCTTCTCCAACTGTTAGCGCCCAGGAGTGTTTTATTTTTATATTTTAGACAGGGGGCCATCAATTCGGATGTCAAACACTGGGTCAAAAAATTGATTTCGTAAAAACGGATTTATGATGCTCGTAACTTGAATTTGTTATTTTCTTCAATACTAAATAGTTCGAGAACATCCTGATGTAGCAGTGGATGTAAGAATAAAGTTTGAACAAATGGAAGAACATAACTTAATAGCTTGTAAAAGTCAGAATTTCGCTTAAGGTGTCAAACACTGGTCCCTCCACCCTAATACCTTAACACGGATTTTAGCGAATTTTCAAAGAAAATGAAGCTATTGCAATGGCCTCAAAATTTTTAGAATCGACTTTTTCGAAAAATTTTCACACTGAAATCCGTTTTGGAACATTCTGAAACGATCCCTGAAGTTTTTCCAAGAATCATATGTATATATATATATATATATATATATATATATATATATATATATGTCATTCCGGACGATAACTTGAGTAATTGTTTAAATTTTTTTTTTTAGTTTTTGCCAAAATGTTTGTAACAACAAACCATAGGTCAAGTTCGTTAACCAGCAATTTTGGACAATCCAAAGTGGTCCAAAATTCAAAAAAACTCCAAAAAAATGGGTTTTCCCCGTTTGTTGAGGTTTCTACATTGAAAATCATGGTAATTTATGGTATATTCGGATTCAGCACAAAATTTCTGATATGAATGCTTTTTTCAAAAATGAAAATTGTCCAAAATTAAGAAAAGTTTGTAGCTATATATATATATAATGAATACGTGCGTATATTTGTTGTAACCAAAAATGCAGTAGCCGTGTGGGTACTCTATGAGTTCGTAGAGACGACTAGAACATGAATATGGACTCCTAAGACCTTCAAAGCATACCCAGCAATAATTTGCAGCGTGTTATTAGCGAATTTTCAAAGAAAATGAAGCTATTGCAATGGCCTCAAAATTTTTAGAATCGACTTTTTCGAAAAATTTTCACACTGAAATCCGTTTTGGAACATTCTGAAACGATCCCTGAAGTTTTTCCAAAAATCATATGTATATATATATATATATATATATGTGTGTCATTCCGGACGATAACTTGAGTAATTGTTTAAATTTTTTTTTTTAGTTTTTGCCAAAATGTTTGTAACAACAAACCATAGGTCAAGTTCGTTAACCAGCAATTTTGGACAATCCAAAGTGGTCCAAAATTCAAAAAAACTCCAAAAAAATGGGTTTTTCCCGTTTGTTGAGGTTTCTACATTGAAAATCATGGTAATTTATGGTATATTCGGATTCAGCACAAAATTTCTGATATGAATGCTTTTTTCAAAAATGAAAATTGTCCAAAATTAAGAAAAGTTTGTAGCTATATATATATATAATGAATACGTGCGTATATTTGTTGTAACCAGAAATGCAGTAGCCGTGTGGGTACTCTATGAGTTCGTAGAGACGACTAGAACATGAATATGGACTCCTAAGACCTTCAAAGCATACCCAGCAATAATTTGCAGCGTGTTATTAGCGAATTTTCAAAGAAAATGAAGCTATTGCAATGGCCTCAAAAAAAAAAAAAAAAAAAAAGAGTCCTCGTTCAAATTTTCAATCGACAACTGCCACCGATAGAAACGTTTAAAACCGAGTGTATTATTGAAAATCGCACGATTTTTTCGTACATATCGTGAATATATTTAAATGTTATTAAATTAATTACTTAGATGCAGCAGGTAACGCACCAAGGAGAAAAATATGTGATAAACAAGGTGACTTGTTGTGTGAGGTTGGGAACAAGTGATCATGAACGCGATCTGTCGCATTCATCTTTAACTACGTCCAGGAGCTTCCCTAATCAGAACGCTTCTCGGGCTCCCAGATTCAGCTTTCAGCCCAGTGATTTCACGTCTTCCGGGACGTCGATTATTGGTGTAAAAGCAAGTTAAAAAAAATATATATACATATATATATAAACCAAGAATCGAAAAATAAACTTTCTACAACAAATTGCAACACCATTGGTCCTTTTCTTAACCACACCTTAAACTGAATGATTTCTTTGAAAATTCGCTCATTAATTCATGCTGCATGAATGGACTTTTTATTATTATTATTGTTATTGTTATTTTTTTGGCAAATTACCTACCAACTGCTTAACTTATTCCATCGTTCTTCAGCAAAAACTGGCCAAGTGACATTTGTGGTCAAATAAATGCTTTTTTTCCGATATATTTTATGGAAAACCATTCATAGGAATATTGATATAACAGAAGTCCAGGTTTGCTAGAGAATATGAACAAATGAGGCATTTTATTGAAAATGTATCCAATTCTATAGTGTCAAAAGTTCTAGAATGGAGTGGATGTTTCTTGGAGGACCAAGAAGAACTGTTATTCAGGTGGCAGTGAACTCCGTTTGACACGAGTGGCACATAGTTACCAAGATGTATCGTCTGTGTCCCACCAGATATCGTCATTCAAGCCCAGGACCTTTTTAAAAGTCCTGATTGACCTCCTAATGCATTAACGGGATTTCGTCTCCCAAAAAAATTATACACTTCCGAGTCCGATCACGCTTATGTAACGCCGCCGCTCATTTAAAAAAACTACCTATCCACTCCTGGGGTTCGAGCGTGTTCAAAACAATCGCCCAGGTAATGTTAACCAGGTGAGATACCCGAGTGGGGCGGGAAGAAAAGGTACGAGAAGATAAGGTTGGCTCATTCATTCAAATATCATTGAGGAGGGATGGAGGCAGACGTTGATTCATTGCTCCATTCATTGGGTTTGGTTCAATGCCAGGACCCCACAGATCGCCCGCACCGGACTCCCCGGTACCTCATCAACCGCAGTTAACATAAGATGGATACAGTTTTTATACGCGAACTATAAATTGTGGAAGGAAAATCCCGTTTGAGCTGATTTCGAACGGCGTACGAGGTGAGTAACTAAGATGAATCGTAATATTGTGATTTTGCGATTACAATTATACTCGTAAATCACGTCGACCACCAACAGCTCGACACAATGTGTGCACTAATGGTCCATAACTCATATTTCCACGTCACGATCCTCTGTTTTGGACCCTAAAAGAACCAAATTATTATCAACGTTTTATCGTTTCTTCCTCACGACCAACGTAAGGATTGTACTCGAGCAGAAAGTAGAAAAACTTCACCAAGAATGTCAGATGGAGTTGAGCGAATACCTTGTCGGTGTTCAAAATGTAAAATTCCTGCAAGATTATACGGCTAAAAAGTCCACTCATGCAGCATGAATTAATGAGCAAATTTTCTAAGAGCTCGTTCAGTTGAGGGTATGGTTAAGAAAAGAAACAATGGTGTTGCAATTTCTTTTAGAAAGTCTTTTTTTACACGATTTTTGGTTCTTTCGATTTTTAGTATACCATACCAACATACTGTATGCACCGGGTATGCTTTAAAGATGTTAGGAGTCCATATTCATGTTCCACTCGTCTCTACAAACTCATAGAGTACCCACAGGGCTACTGCATTTCTGAGTACAACAAATGTACGCAAATTTTCATTATATATATATATATATACTTTTCTTAATTTTTGAACAATTTTTATTTTTGAAAACGCATTGATATCTTAAATTTTGTGCTGAATTCGAATATACCATATATTACCATGATTGTGAAGGTAATAACCACAAACAACGGGAAAACCCCGTTTTTTTTTACTTTTTTGAAATTTGGACCACTTTGGATTGTCCAACATTTTTGGCTAACGACATGACCTTTTGTTTATTGTTACCATTCTAAAAATTTTGATGTCACTGCAATAGCTTCATTTTCCTTAAAAATTCGCTAAAAGAGAGACATGAACGGTTCACTTGGTTTTCTAAATTAACGAACATTAAATAATAAGAATGAGAAATAAGTTTATTATAATATATTACCAGTGAATCAGATTTACAAAAAGTTGCATTCAAATAAACAGCTCCTGTGCACAGTAAAAGTCAGTGTGGGTCTACGGCTGTCCCATGTAGGGGTATGGGGGTGCACCTTAAAGAGCAACGCGAGAATTATTCAAAAACTATTCAATTTTCTACCTTTTTTTAAAGAAACTTCCCTGAAAGACGCAGGGGGCACGCCATAAATACAAATAAATTAATAAATTAAATGTAATGGGGAAGGACGCCCAGGACTCACCGGACGCCGGCACTAGGGATGAGTGACGATGAGGAAGGTGGGGGTGGGAGAGAGGGATGAAGGGGAGTGCCTCTATAAAAGGTCCACCAGTTCAAATATGAGCCGAGCAGGACACTGGTGGTGACACCACGGAGTACGCCAACCGAGATGCCCAACTCGCGCAACTCCGTGGCACTTTTCCTGCGCCACACTCCACGCCACGACAAGGTTGCAGCCGATTTCAGCACATCATTTCCATTTGGGATCTACTTTGGGTTAGGGTTGAAGTTTTCAAAAATGCCTAAGTAGGTAGGTAGTAGGTAAAAAACCAACAAATAAATAAATAGTGACAATGGCAAAGCTGTGATCTTTTCATAAGAGTGTTTTTACTTGAATAAGTTGTGGAATCGACTCCCGAAGATGGCAGAACAGATCCCGAAACAGATGGCAGTAGTGCGGCGAAAAAGTGCCTACCGGTAGGCACCCCGCGCTGTCGGCAAGACCACCTCGTTTGAGATCCGCGTTGGTGATGAAATCGCCGTTTTGGGACCCGCGTGGAAGGTGTTAACATGGGACACTCTGTATTATAGACCCTGAGTATAGACAATCCCCAGTCCTTTATGTAATCAAGTAGGCTTCCATATGCTTCAATAGGTCAGCCTGGCGAATCAGACATGTAAATTCTTGCACAGACGTGGTTGGTCTCTAAAAATTCTATACTATTTCAAATTGGTGAAAAAACAATACCTTTATTTCGAAAGTTTTCGAGCTAGGGCACTCTTGATAATTTCAACCCTTAATTTTCACCTTTCAGAAGGGATTGATATCAACCAAAAGTGGTGACATCAAACTAGTGATGAAAATAGGCATTTGGAAAACTATTGGTTGGAAAAATGAGCTATCTGCAAACTTAAATTGCTTGCTGCGCTTCGAGTCAATTATTTAAAAAAATAAATTGTAGTATACTTGGATTTTTAAAATTTTGAAGCAGGAATTTCTGAAACTTTTTCGATTCCCAAAAAATTGTGAAAAATGCATATAGCTCGTTTTTTGAGCAAGGCCTTCAATAATGATTATTGAAGCTTTACGTACGGATTCTGACTACAGTAAATTGGAAAAAAGTATGTAACCCAAGCAGATAGTTAACTCTTTAAGGTGCCTTTTCATGTACCTCAATATTCTGCTCCTTTTGAGCCGATTTCAAGAATCTCATCAACGTCGAGTTAGGATTGTGTATACGACGCTGAGGAAATGGTCATACGACTCGAGGAACTCCTCAAGGATTTCCTCGACATGACGACTGTGAATAGCGCCGAGCTTGCGACGGTTCCTCGTAAAACAATTTTCTTTCTCGATTCCAATGATTCATTATTGAAAATTATAAACCAAAATGATGAGACAGAGAATAGGAATAAGATAGCTGTATCACAATCTAACCTATTCAGTTCTATTAACAAAATTATAAAACCCACATATGTATATTACCGTTTCCCCTTATTTAAGTTTACAATAAATCCAGTTAAAATATAAAATGTAATTATTTAGTTCCCACAATGGTATTGTAAGAGAAAATATAGTATGGGAGTCGACATACGTAAGTAAAAAGAATTGGACACCATAAAACTTGACAATTTCAACTTCGTAAAGTCAAAAAGAGTCTCATGAGATATTTCACTTCAAAAAAGTCCTTGTTCGAGGGTGAGTGGCGGGAGGGACACCGTGTCGTGCGGGACATTGTAGGGACGATGAAGGGGTTCTCTTCGGTGTTCCAACCAAGTTTTACTATCCATAAAACCACGACCTGGTTCGAATTTGATGGCCTTTAAGGCCCCTTAGTCTATTTACTTTGTAGACGGTGGATACTTAAAAGACGGCGTGAGCCCCCCGAGTCGGAAGTCGAGTTCCCGGGAAAGAGATCGAGTCTGTGATGACTGGGCGAGCGTCCCGAGTTTGGTCGTTAAATCCAATCGACTATAGATGGTCCTTAAAAGCACTGTTCAAACACTAAAACTCGACGTTCGGATCGACAACGTAGAATCATAACTTGATCAATCGTATTGCTGGGAAATTGCACTGGAAACAAGTGGCCACCTTCGTAAAATAGGTAGATGAAAATACCTTATTGATTAAGTCGTTCCTTTCTAACAGAGACTAAGTCACATTTCCTTCACTTTTACGTTGCTTTTGGTTTATAATTTTCAATAATAAGCCTTTGGAATCGAGCAAGAAAATGAAAATTTTAACCCCCCCTCAAAATTTGATGTTTTAAGTTTCAAGGTACGTAGAATCCGAAAATTGAATAAAAAAAATTTCCGTCCGTCCGCCGTATGCCGCACAGTGGGGCCGGAGTGCAAAAAACTCCATTTTTGCAAAGTGACTAAAAAAGAAATGTAATGTGGTTTTCTCAAAGTCTATTACCTGTAGAATCAGGGTGTGAAGGACCTTCAATGTTTAAAATTGTTTTCACTGCTAAATGGGGGCTCAAACCTGATATTTCGAGATTTTAAGCACTTTGAGAGTGGAATTTGAAAATTTCCTAACACGTTCTATGTGTTTCAAAAAATTTAAATAAAATTATATAATGTTGGATATATATATTTAGTATCTCTAAAAAATATTAATTATTTTTTCATAACATTTTAGCTTGAACATTAGCTCCAGATTTGGGGTTTTATAGCGAAATACAACTTTAGAGGAGTGGAAAAACCGAGCTTCGCCTTCCTTCGGTTTGGCTCATTTTTTTTCTTGAAAATCTGACCATTATCAAGAAGCTGTAAAAATTTCATATCCGTATTTTACCGAAGTTAGATGTAGAGGGTTAAAATGTGATTAAAGGTACACCAAGAACGCCGTCTCCGCCGTCACCGCAGCTTCAGAGTGAAACCCTTCTAAAGGTTGTAACTTCTACATTTTCCTCTCGAAATCGATAAAATTTCTAGGGATTGTGAATGTTGACATGTAGAATGTCCCCTATGTGGGCTGTTAGCTACAATCACAGAGTAACGGAGTCAAGTTAAGGCTACAATGGTCGGATCATCTATACAATCGGGTTATGGATACTGGGAAGCTATGTGCCACACCCATTTGGCAGACATTTTTTGTTTTATTTTTTATTGGAAAACAGAATGATGTAAATAGCGACGTTTTCGTAAAATATATCTACTAAGAGTGAACAAACCAGGTTCTTCGGATTGTCATTCGCAGTAGTGTGGTCAGTTCGAACTGTCGTGTCATACCGAGAACATGTCATCGTTGGAAATGTCTTATTCGGATTTAGCAAACGTTTAATTTGGATTCGTTCCAAAATTCGATCGCTTACTATCCAATTTTCAGAGGTTATTATCACTCAAAATTTTGTCAAAATTAAATATATAAATTTATATTTACACATGTATATTTACATATATATATTTACATACATAAATATAGAAACCTCAATTCAATCATCTTTATCGTATCCTATAACCTCTGAAACGAAGGGAAAAAAATTACACACACCCATCGCCTGTAAAACCGCTTTCTTGTTTTTTTCACACGCTTTTCCACTTTGAGTAACATTATTTTTTTTCAATATTCAAGATTTAGTACTAAAATAATAAATTTAAACGTCAGAAAACATATTTTTCTAATGTATATTCGTATTCGGAATCGAATGAAACCATTCCCAAGACGATACAGTAATTCGTTCAAAAGATAATGACTTTTTTCCGCTTTTTGGCCATTTGGCCCCACTGTGCGCCGTAAAATTTCTGCCTTGGATTGAATTCTCGCGGTCTTGGTGCTCCCTATCTTGAACAGCAAGTGATCCAGTGATTGTCGGTAAAAGTATCGCCGTCTACCGGCCTGCATGCGATAACCGGGAATCCAGAAAAGGGTGACCCGATTTTTCTCGGCCACTGTTTTGAGAATATTCAGGCATTCCCAGACCAGCTTCGAACTTATAGTTCATGAAGCAATGGCCTTCAAGGCAGCCTGGCTGTCTGACAAGATATATACTTTGGCTTCGTTGAGATGCTTGTTCAGCATTTCTTCAGCACAAAGTTGGATTGCATGGACCTCAGCCTGAAGGATTGTGGCATTCGTTCCAAGGGACTTTACAAGCTCTTTGTTAACACCCCATCTGCCTTTTGAATGCAGCCTCTCCTTAGAAAGAATCTTCTGAGTTTTGGCTACGGTCGGTTGGTCCTTCATACCCTCACAGAAGTCTCTCCAGGATTTTCTTTTGGCTTTTCGTATGGCTTTGTTGTAGGCAGACGAATACTAGTTGCTGCGCATCCGCAAACGTCAATTCCTTGTAACAACCATAACTTCTACATTTTCCATCCGATTTCGACGAAATTACTCAGAATTGTTCTGATTGGCGTGTAGATATTCCCCTATGTGGGTAGTGGAAGGTACTAAGAGATTGATGTTTTGAGATTAAAGATTGATGTTGAGAGATGTGATGAGATTGAGATGATGCATCAGATCATCTATACTATCGGCTTATGAATACGAGGAAGCTATGTGCCACACCCACTTGGCAGACTTTTTCATTTAATTTTGTTGTTTCAGGAAATTATGTTATAATAACATTGTCGTACTATTTCATGTTTGATTTCTATCGCTAAAAATTATGAACACTACTTGCACTACTTTTATACGCAGCACGCGAAAATATTTGCACACTAAAGTTTGGCCCTCAACATGTCTAAGGTTACCCATACCTACTTTAAACATTCAAAGAAAGTTGCTGTTTATTGGGACACGTTATTTCTATAAGTGCAGATCTAAGGGTTGAGTAAAGCTCCTAAATTATGTTTATTGATATATTTATAGGGCTCGGCATTTTGCATATTTGCATATTTTTTTGCGATATGCCCAAGCTGTAAGGAGCCCAAATATGCCATATTCAAGTCATTTTGTCGCTCCAAATTTAAATTTATCGTGCATATATTTGCATATATTCGCAGTTTTTGGTATAAGTGCATATAATGGGCATCTCTTGACAAAAGCCATATTTTCCAGTTTTGTCAGCTATGTCGCACACATGTCGTCAATCCCATCGCGAATAACGAAATTAGAGTCTGAAGGGAAGGAGTTGACAGAAACTGTGAAACTCGTGGAGGATTTTCAGAAGGAGGCATTATCATGACCCGGAAAAACAGGTGAAACCGTTCGAGAAAAATTAGAGTGTGTACTCAAACGAAATCCTGGCTGGAAAACTGTCGTGTTGGCGAAAGTGTTGGAAGGCGACTCACCCAACACCAGCAATTGGTCATACACTCCTCAAGAAGTGGCATCTTTCAAATATCTACCAATTGTCTCAGCAGATGTGGAGCGGTCATTCTCCCGTTTGAAACTATTATTGCACGATTTGAGAAAATCTTTTACAACTGAAAATTTGGAAAAGCACTTGGTAGTACAAGCTAACATATTTTAACAATTAAATGTTTTGTCTAAAAACTGAGTAAAACTATTGTGAATATTTTATAAAATGATTTTGTATAAAAATGTACATACAAAAAAATTGAATAAATACAAGTAACTATGTACTGAAAAGACTTTGTTTCCCACTTATTATTCAATTGTTCTACTATCTTCTTATTTTGAAGGCATATTTTCGGATTTTTTCGCGCATATGTACAAATGCATATATTGGGCATGTACGTGCATATTTTGAGGTTTTATTTCGCATGTATTGCCGAGCTCTATTGATGTAGATTGTTCCAAAACTGGTTTCTATGGAGAAGCTTTTGAAAATTTTCAAAACTGAAAATGTTGAGAAACTTTCAAATTTTTGCTTCCTCAAAATCCAGTGACGTGCTTCAGGTTCATGCAAATTATGCCCACCGATGGGGCGGTCGAAGGACCGCTAAAATGCGGGGGAGTGAAGCGACGGCGGAGCTCCTGACGAGCCTTGCTCTCCTGATAAGGTCGACAGGGAACTTCTATTGTTCTCGCACACCCCCGCACTAACGACGAATCGCCCCAAAGGGCTTTTCCACCCTTCCATAACCAGACGGATCTCCCCTTCAGAGGCCCTTTCATGTTCCCTTCGAAGGGCTCGTGCTCCTCTCCTGGCATCCTGGTTGAGGTGGAATTTTATAAGTTCGACTCTCAAGGCCGGAATGTTGTCTGGGAGATTAATTGCGAATCCAAATGAAAAGTGGGTCAAATTTTTGAAGAGTTTTTGTTTCAAACGGGCTTATATCCATTTTGGTTTATTATTTTCAATAATGAACCTTTGGAATCGACCGAGAAAAAAAACATTTTAACACCCCCTCAAAATTTGATGGTTTACGTTTCAAGGTACGTAGAATCCAAAAATCGAATAAAAATTTGGACGTCCGCCCGCCGTACGCCGTACTCGGCACTTTTGCCACTTAGCATTGACTGATTTTGATGAAATTTGGTATGTAGGCTCCATTTAGGGTCTAGTTGTGCCCCGAAGCTTTTGGTTGATGTAGGTCAGTTATAAGGGTTCCAAAATCAATTTTGAAATTTTGAAAACGCCCTAACTCAAAAAATTTCGATATAAAGGTATTGTTTTTCCTTCAATTTATGATTCTATAGAATTTTTAGAATTTTTTGAGACCACGCGGAGCTCTGTAGGACAAACCGTTCGCTCCCTACGAAAATTAAGGGTTTATACTGAAATATATATATAAATCAAAACACGAGTGTGAATCGCAAAAGAGGCCTAATCTCCGTTCAAATTAGAGCTGACCGAAATGCAATCGATGGTTGGTAATTTTGATTTTTTTTTTGAATTTTTTTTATTTTTTTTTTTATTTTTATTTTTTATTTTTATTTTTTTCCTTCATATTGGATGGTTGGTGATTTTGTAGACGAGTGATCTATATAGAAAAATAATAAACCATTGTGTAATAATTTGCAGCGTTTTTACACTTTTTTCCCCACGGATTCTGAATCTTTGGGATGAAGACAATAACCTCACGAGTTGAATTCCTCCCGAAACCGTTGTATCGCCCTTTAAAAGCTTGCTAAAAAAACCAAAACGCTTGCATACAAGTCTGCAACACATTGAATCATTTTCATGCTGATCTGGGAGCTCGATTTTCGATTCAGCTGATCTGGGAGCTCGATTTTCGACTCAGCTGATCTGGGAGCTCAATTTTCGACTCAGCTGATCTGGTAATATCAAACTGTAAAGTACCTACCTACCTAACAACTTCACTTCTGATGGTCATAATCATCATTGTGGCGACTTGGGACAAATTTTGTTTGCAAATTTCGTTAGCAAATATCGTTGCAACAAATTTCGTCGCATCAAATTTCGTGACGATTTTTTTTTTTTATGTGCCATATGAAAGACATGAAAATGTCAAAAACTGCAAATTACTACACAAAGGTTTATAATTTTTCTGTATAGATCACTCGTCTTCAAAGAACACGGCTTTGCCGTTATTACCTCCCTCCACGTACCTACTTCACAATCAAGTTTATTTGCAAGAAAAAAGCTTCACACTCAGTTCGAAGAAACGGGGATTATTAGGACTTATTATTGTACCCTGATTACGTACTACTGAGCAGGTACAAGTCAAATAAGAAACGAACATGATCGGATTTCGGTCAGCTAAAATTTGAACGGAGATTAAGCCTCTTTTGCGATTCACGCTCGTGTTTCTAATTCATCGTACGTAAAACTACTAAATTCTCGTAGGGAGCGAACGGTTTGTCCTACAGAGCTCCTTGTGGTCTCAAAAAACGTTTGCCAAGTTGGGTGGGCAGTATAGCTTCCTCACTCATTGTAACATGGACGTATAGAATCAGTTGGCGAAAAAATTATGATTCAAAGAGTTATTGAATACCAAAATATTAGCGATAATATGCGGGATAGGGTTGCAGGTATTAATGTTTATAATATTTTTATAATTTTTATAAGGTATTATAGTTTATAATATTTTGTATTTTCAACGTGGAATTTTATTTAGCGGTCCACCGTCTAGGACCTAAACCACACAATCCCTGAAAATTTCATCGAAATTGGTTGAATAGTTGCGGAGTTTTGGTTGTAACAATAAATATAAAGTTCGCGCATGCGCAGCGGCTATTGCTTGACCAATTTGATTGAAACTTATAGGGTGTCTCTTAGAAGTTAGTCCCTAACTAACCTCCAAATTTGAGCAAAATCGGTTGATTAGAAACCGAGAAACCGAGGTTCCAGGAAATTCACGTTTGCGCATGCGCACTCGCTCCTATTGGTCCGGAGGTGCTGAAATTGATAGGGGACCGTCTAGGACCTAACCCGCACAATCCCTGAAAATTTCATCAAAATCGGACCACAGGTTAGTATAGTTTTGCCCGGGACAAGGATTGACCACAGACAGACCGACAGACAGACAGACCGACAGACAGACAGACAGACACGGAACCAATATTGTTCGGGAAGCTCTAAAACGCAAAAAGCAAGTGGAAATTTTGATTTTGGAGGACATTTTTTTTCACTTCTTTCACGAATACAAAGCTTCCCTACCTTCGGTAGTGAGGAAGCAAAATTCTAAAAATTCAATACTATTTCAAATTAGTGAGCAAACTATGCCCTCATTTTAAGAGTTTTCGAGCTAAGGCACTATTGAATATTTTAACCCTTACCTACTTAATTTCCTTTTTTTTTTAATTGAGGATGTGGAGGGAAGAGATAATAATATATCAAGCTCTATTTATACCATGTAGAGGAAAGTCCTCGTTCACGTTCTACCTCATTAACAGTGCTCTTTTGTTCGCCAACACAAACACGCGATTCTGTAGTATTCTGGCGCGTGTGAGTGTGTTTGTCATCTCAAGAACAATACCAGAAGCACTAAAGGACACCCAACACCTTCGGGGGGTGTTGCTTTTGTTTGTCCACTCATTATTACACCTCCCTCGCTCGCAGAGGCTACTTCGAGACGGACGTCCTTCCGCCCCCTCCAACACGACTTAAGTCAATATCATTCGACAAGGTCGATATCAGTGCTGCAGAGCCTTGCTGATTAGTTTCGAGACACCCTGTAGTAGATGATTTTTACCTTTATGTTGATAGATTCCTGGATTGAACAAAATCGATAGCATTACCTTCTTTCAAAAGTTGAGCGCAATCAGGTTTTTGGACCTTGCAAAATTGATAAAGAACTATTGGATATTTTTGTGAGGTCCAATTGAGGTTTTGTTGTGCGCCATAACTTTTGATTTCTTCTTGTCTCAGTCGGTCACCGTTTATTCCTCGTTCCGGGTTAGTATTTCCCTAAATTGTTGGGGCAAACACTTTAATAGTTGTTTGCTGGAATCATCAAAATTGAACAATAATTGCCAGAGAAAAATATGAAAAACTGTCAATTCAGTTATGTTTTTCCCATTTTTCTCTAGCAATTAAGTATTGTTCAATTTTGATGATTCCAGCAAAAATCTTTCAGTTTTTGAATTCCCTAGGCCGATGCACTGATGAATGTCTGAAATCCTTGCAAATTTCAAATTTAGCTAAAACTTTTAAGTTTTTGCCCCTACAATTTAGGGAAATACTAACCCGGAACAAGGAACGAGCGGCTGTTTCAAATTGTCACCGGAGTAACCAAAATTAAACTGCAATTTTAAATTTAATGGACAGCAGAATTGTTTGTGGGTCATTGGAAGTCTCAAAATAGAGTTATGACAAAAATTTCCAAGGAAATCGATTAAAAAAATTTAAAATTTTGGTTTATTATTTTCAATAATGAACCTTTGGAATCGACCAAGGAAAGTCATTTTTTAACGCCCCCTCAAATTATTTGGTTTACGCGTCAAGGTACGTAGAATCCAAAAATCGAATAAAAATTGGGCCGTCCGCGGCACTTTTCCCACTTAGCATTGACTGATTTTGATTAAATTTTGTATGAAGGCTCCATTTGGAGTGCCTGAAGATTTTGGTTGATGTAGGTCATCTCTAAGGATTGAAAAATGAATTTTGATATTTTAAAAACGCCCTAACTGAAAAAAATTTTGATATAAATTTATTGTTTTCCCATCAATTTAAGATAGTATAGAACGTTTAGAATTTTTGAGACGTAGATAGGACGTTCTCTCCCTACGAGAATTTAATGGTTGGACGTACGATAAATCAGAAACACGAGAGTAAATCCCAAAAAAGGTCTAAACACCGTTCAAATTTTAGCTGAACGAAATGCGATCGATGTTTTTCTTTATGTTGGATGGTTCGTGGCTTTGCAGACGAGTGATCTATACAGAAAAATAATAAACCTTTGTGTAGTAATTTGCAGCGTTTTTTCTGGCCATTATTGTTCAATGTTGATGTTTCCAGTAAACAACTATTAAGCAACAACTTTTAAAGTTTTTGTCCCTACAATTTAGGGAAATACTAACCCGAAACGAGGAACGAACGGCTGTTTCAAATTGTCACCGGAGTAACCAAAATTAAACTGCAATTTTAAATTTAATGGACAGCAGAATTATTTGTGGGTCACTGGAAGTCTCAAAATACAGTTATGACAAACATTTCCAAGGAAATCGATTACAATTTTTTCTTTCATGACATCGTGTTTTAATTCTTATTAACTCGCAAAAAAATGGTACAAAAAATTCAGCTCTGTTCGTTAATTTTTAAATTTCAATTCAATTTTGGTTGACTCCGGTGAAACAGATGTGGAATTTTTAAGGTGTTTTTGCTGACACCTTAAAATGGTTGAAATCTTAAAATGTCCCAACTGGAAAACATTCAATATAACTGTACATTGGGTTTTTTGAATTGAATGAGACCACCCGAAGTCCTTTAGGACCAACCGTTCGTTCTCGAAGGGACTTGAACTTAGTGATTCCAGTGAAGTCTAGTGATCATAATTGGTGGTTTCTATAGGTCTGCCACAGAAACTTTGTATCCCTTTGGCGCATTCTTCTGGAGAACATAAAACTAATTATTTAAGATCATCAAGCAGATTCCCGCGCCTACGATAATGTTGCGGGAATTTCTCCCCTAAACAGGGACTTGATTTCCCTCCTACTGCCGCTTGAAATTCGTGAATTTCCGAAATTGAAATTTCGTGGCACTACACGAACATCAAAATTCTCACGGCTCCAATTTCCGAGTCGAGGTATCACCATGGAAGGTTGACTCGATCGTTATAGTTCGCGGATCTGCCACCTAGGGGGCGCCACACGGATGCGAAGTTTCTGTGGTAGACCTACAGTTAGCTATCACCTCTTTACGATGCAGTAGGTTAATAAGTCTGTCGAGCTTACTAAGAAACCAAGATCGAAAATGATGAAAGTAGAGATGGCTCGCTCATTAAAGATCCGGCTCTTTGAGCCGGCTCTTTCAGAAGAGCGAGTGAACCACGGGACAGCAAAAATGAACCGCGGCTCTTCGGATCTTTTGAGCTCAGTGCTGGTAGTGTTCGGTGAAGATCGGTTCTTGAAAAGAGCGAGTGAACTGCGGATCAGTAAAAATGACAAATGAATCGCGGTTCTTCGATCTTTGGATCTCTTGAGATCCAGTAAAATAAATGAACGGCGGCTCTTCGATCTTCGGTCCTTTTGAGATCGGCAGTGTTCGGGAAAATTAGGACCTCCTTTTCGTCAGCTCACTGTTGCTAACACGTACGATAATTCCGAGGGAAAATACGATATAAGTCGATCAAACAATACAATTTTGCGGAATTGTATCGTACCACCACTTATGCATTATTGTATTTTTGATCGTAAACTTTACCGTATTTTTCCAGTGTTTTCTGTGACCCACTTTCTGATTCTTTCCGTTGTTTTTTCTCCCTGTTTGACTTTTACATCATGATTTTTTGTGAGGAGCTTTCTGATAGGTACAAGTTCAAAAGGCAAGCAAAAGCACATCCTTATCTTACCATTATTATCAATATTGAAGCTTGCGTACTTATTGGTTCGTTTATTCTCTTTCAACTTGGTTGCCTTAATGTTCTTTGTTGAATAACATGATATAACATCAAAATGTTATATTATAAAAATGTTATACCTACTAAGAATTTTTTTTAAATTGAGATTTGTCATTAGAGGCATAAAAAATGCAGATTTCATATAAATAAATATTTTTACCAAAAAACTGTATTTTCAAGTTTTACTTATTCATTGCTTTAATCGTGTTCATTTATTGTTTTTCGTTGATTTTTTGAAGGATTTGTTGAGCATCTTTATTGAACAACAGCGCTTTTTGGGTTATTATTTTCAATAATGAACCATTGGAATCGAGCAACAGAGAAATTATTTCCTCTCGCCCTCAAAATTTCGTGGTTTAGGATTGAAGGTAGTGTAAAATCCAATAATCGAATAAACATTTTCAGGCAGATCTAAAATAAACCGTTGTGTAACAATTTGTAGCGTTTTTCATCGTATTTTTATCTCTACAATAAATACGAGCTCAAAAGAGCCAAAAAGAGCCACTGATCCGTCGAAAAGATCCGGATCTTTTGAATGAGCGGAGCGCTCAGAGCCGTTCTTCTTGGTGAACCGTTTTGCCCATCTCTAGATGAAAGCTGGCAAAATGGTTTCTACTGAACTAATTATTTATCTAAACCACGTGTATGACCAATAAAAGCTGATTGCTTGGGTGATCTGGACAGATAAATAATAAACCGGTGTGTAATAATTCGTAGGGCCTGGCTAGTGTGGGTTGAGTGCAGATCGCAAATAATTCTGTATCCCAGTCAGCTTGGAGCCCGCCTTCCCCACTCCAAGAGAATCCAACGTCATACGCTACCCAATCTCAGCTCATATCAGCCTCGGGGAAGATTATACAATCGACTGCTCCCGAAAGGATTGTGATGGTTGCAGAGTGAGCGGGGGGGTCTCAAGATTTATATGTCCTTTTATATGCTCAATTAAGACATCCTTTGGAGGGCTCCCCCCAATTGAGGAGCTTGGGATCTTGGCGTGTAATGAGGAAGGACGTTTAACCACTTACTCCGTCCTTAGGATTTGGTGCTGAGCGATCTCTTGATACCTTCGGCCAGTCTATTACGTCTGGGATGAGGATGACCTCCATTACCACCGTGTCCAACGTCATGTTTAGGGTTCCCTGTCTTGAGATTCGAATGGCCAAATTTCGCAGTTTCATGGAATGTCCTACACTGTCAATTCAGTGAGTTTCGCTGTTTGAATTTACATGTATCGCTTCTGCCATGCTGCCGTGTGGAGGAAAAACGACTCAACTCAAAATTTTCGAGATCCCAGAAATCAGCTTCGAAGTTTGTTTGGAAAACTCGCCATAAATTCACTCCAGATCACTCCCGTGACTCCATTTTTTTTCAGACCTCTTATGATGTTCAACTCTATTGACTGGTACCTCCTCTTCACACACGTACCTTCAATCGATTCATGGCATTTGAGTCAAATATCGATTATTTGTGGAGTAAAAACAACTCAATCCCCCCTGAGTCGTTTTACCTCCACAATAAATTGGTATTTTCTCGGTAAGATTTTGGTGAAAAACGACTCAACATTTTAGTTATTTTACCTTTGTGTTGCTGTACCTACGCTTCATTAAGTACCTATTATTATTTAATACTATCGAGTTCTTCCATGGGAAGAACCATGACCCGGCTTTTGGTTTCTTATTTCTAATGTGATCATATCGGAAAAAAAAAACCACGTTAAGTTTTATGATATAAGTAACAGTAAATGATTGGATAAGACTGAGAGAAAGACGATAAACGAGTATCTACACTGCATGCAGATACATCTGTACATGCAGATACATCTGTACAGTCTTATGATGGTACCTAATTTAAATGATGAGCTCACTCAGCTGATCAATGACCACTCAGGCGCCTTCAGCATTCTCCATTGACCCGCCCTCTCAAATTTCAGCTTCCTGCGTTCAACAGAAGAGAAAATGGCCTTGGAGCTCACTCAGCTGATCAGTGACCATCAACTTTGATGCTGTATAGAAGTATGTATCGATTGACCCTGCCTCTCAAATTTCAGCTTCCTGCGTTCAACAGCATCAGGAAAAAACGTTGCAATGTTTTGTGTGTCGAAAATTTTGGAATGACCCCCAGAACTAAGACATATCCATGTCAAAATTGTTTAACCCGCCCCCCCCCTTACCATCAAATTTTGTCACTACGTTTCAGGGTGCGCAGATTTAAAACCTGCAATGTCAAATTTCGCACTTAGGTCTAGTTGGTCCTAACATCTGGGCAACCCGATCCCTTAACGCTCTGAGGAGAGGGAGTAAAAATGAAGTAATTATAAATTGGGTATTCCGTTTTTTTTTTTTTTTTTGGTTTATTATTTTTAATAAATTACTTATAATACCAAAACGCTGCAAATCATTGCTCAAAGGTTTATTATTTTCTGAATAGATACACCATTTGTATTCTCCCTTGACCTTCCCTCTCAAGTTTCAGCTTCCTGCGTTCAATAGGATTGAAAATGGCTTCGGAGCTCACTCAGCTGATCTGTGATCTGAAGAGTGAAGAAGAGCTCCTCGAATGCTGGAGACGCCTGGAAGAGCACTTCCATTCAATAGAATTGAAAACGGATTTGGAACTCACTCAGCTGATCAGTGATCTGAGGAGTGAAGAAGATCTCCTCGAATGCTGGAGACGCCTGGAAGAGCACTTCCATTCAATAGGATTGAGAATGGCTTCGGAGCTCACTCAGCTGGTCAGTGATCTGATCAGTGAGCAATGATTTGCAGCGTTTTTACATACCAACTTTTTTTTACCTACCAACTAGGTACTACCTACCACACCATACTGGCTTCACACCTTCACAATTATGTTTATTAGAAAGAACTAAACGCTTCACACTCGATTCGAAAAATAGAAAGCTTCATATGGAAATTTGATGACTGGTTACGCAGAAGGCAAAACTGTATACAAATCGAAGAAATTAACAGCGATCGCATTTTAGTCCGATAAAATTTGAATGGAGATTAGACCACTCATGATTCTGTTTTATCGAAGAAAAACCTTCAACTACTCGTAGGGACCGAACGGTTTGTCCTACAGAGCTCCGGGTGGTCTCAAAAATTTTAAAAAATTCAATACTATTTAAAATTGGTAAAAAAACGATACTTTTATTTCGAGAGTTTTCGAGCTGGGGCACTCTTGAAAATTTCAACCCTCAATTTTCACCCCTTAGAAGTGACTGACATCAACCTAAAGCTTCACGGCACAACTAGACCCCAAATGGAGCCCATATACCAAATTTGAACCAAATCGGTCCAGTGTTGCTAAGAAAAGTGCCGCGTACGGCGTACGGCGCACGGACGGAAATTTTAACACAGAATGTGTTTTTGCGATGACCTACCGAAAAAAAAATCTTCACGAAAAAGCGACAGAAAAAACCGTTACGCGCCTTTTATAATGATTTTCACGTGCAACCAAGCCGTTGGTAAGGAAATAGAACTCCCGCAGTGTTCATTGCACAGAAATTGTTCACCATTCGTTGGAAAGCTCTCAATTTGTATAGTATTTTTCTTGTAGTTACATATTTATTTATATAACATTTATAGGGTTTTAGACCAAATTAAATGTCTAACAATTATTTATTTTATTATTGCCAAAGACTCCACATTTATTATTGTTGTTTTTTATTTAACGGATGACTAGCATCCCAAAAACACATTCTGTGTTCCTATGATTTCATACAGAGTATGGAAAAAGAAATAAACCGGGGGGTGCAGGGGGGCCGAGCCCCCCGCCGAGGCGCAAAGCGCCTAGTTTTTATTCGATTTTCGGATTCTACGTACCTTGAAACGTAAAACATCAAATTTTGAGGGGGGGTTAATTTTTTTTTTCTTGTTCGATTCCAAAGGCTTATTATTGTAAATAATAAACCAAAATAATGGGCCAATTAATGACCCTAGATTGGTAAATAATAATCCCTTGTGTCATCATTTGCAGCGTTTTTACGTTTTGTCATGAAGCCCCTGATTTTCATGTCTCGGGAGGACCCTCTCATTGCAGTGGGTGGAGGGAGGTAAGATTCCTCACAGAACAACATTCTACTCATTCGAGCGATAAAATTCAGGCCATGTTTCGGCAAAGGCTGCCTCAAATACCGAGGTACTTACTTTTTAGGCATGGCGGTTTAGATTACACTATTATTGACTATATTATTATTGTAATAATCGCAAAAAATTGATTCCAAAATGTCAACGAGACATAATGATTGAAACATTTTATGTTGGAAAATGAAAATTGTATAAAAAGAAAAAAAATGGAGACGTCAATTGACATTGTGAATTAAAGAATATTACTGCTAGAAGGTACAGCCACGTGACGAGGACAAATAGCGATAGAGGTCTGAATGGCGAAAAAGTATCGAATCTATAAAAAATCAATTCTTTTAAAAAATTATCGATATTTTTAAATTATTTTTTTTTTCCTGAAGAATAGGAGAATCAGTTCACATATTCGTGAATCGATCCAATTCGTTTCATTGGGTGATTAAGGGAAATAAATTGTAGTCAACAACCAATCGGGAAGGAAAATTGTTGAAGATCATCGATTATTACAAACTAATGATCACAAAATGAGAAACACCACCTCAACCTATCCTAATAATAAATTCATGACTTCATTCTCTTATCCCTAGTTTACGAAGAAAAATTAGTTGATTATCATTTACGCAGGGGGGATACACCTTTTTCGTGACATAAATTGTCAAAAAAAAAAAAACATGAAGTGTCAAATCCAACTAGGTACCTGCATCTTTCATATTAATAGAATTTAAGTAAACTTTGTATGAATAGGGATCAAAAGTTAGCTCCAGCTTTTAGTGACCTTACTTGTGTATGATTTTTGCTTGAAAAGTATCGATTCTTGAAAAAATCGATACTTTTTTGAAAATCGTATCGATTTTTAAAAATTATTTTCTAAAAGATCGATTCAGTTAAAATAGATTTATTTTGAAGAATCTGACATCCCTAGATAGAGGATGGAAAAGAAAAAATTTTGATCTCGATTCACAACGTCCGAATTATACCTGATTGAGTCATGAGAAACAAATCAAATCCGGCCAGCTGCGTACCTACTCATTTGGAGGAGAAACAACTCACCAAAACTAATCGAAACGCCACAACCCAATCATGAAGCCAATAATGTGGAGGAAAAACAACTCAACGGCGTTTTCGGCGAGTTGAATTTTTCTTTCCCCAACAAATAAATAGCAAATCTAGATAGTTAGGGTGTTTCAATCAAGGTGTTTGTTTTTCCTAAAAAGCAGGGAGTTGAGATGTTTTTGCTTAAAATTTAGAAATTTTCGAAATACACCCCTAGCGATTTCAACCCCTTCCGGGGTGAATTTTGAAATTTGGATTCGTTCATCGGAAAAATTAGAGGGGATACGTAAAACCCCCATTTTCGAGTTGAGTCGTTCTTCCTTCACACGGCAATATGATAGAGTAGGAGAAGAATTGTCCTTGAGAAGAGGGCCTAGTGCGTTTATAAGGGCTTCAATGTACGCAGCATCCAATTGCAGAAACCAGAAACGAGGCTCATTACGATAGAATTGTGGTAATGTCAGCTGTAAGTACCGCGTGTTTGGTTGTGTCTGTGGGCGGCTGCGGGGAAGGCGTTGGGACGCTGTTGCCTTCATTGTTGTTCAATCATTCCATTAATATTATTGCGCGTATAACAGAATTGAGAGTCCATTTAGAAATGCGCATAGGTGTCTCATTGCTGTATATTGTACTATCCCGTAAAAATTTTGTATTCCAACTTACTTTTCATAATTTTACCTTACAGAAATGCCGAAATTCCCTCAAGACTAAGTAGAAGCTCTATTAAAGGCAATAGAAGTGTTAAAAGAAGGCAGTTTCTCAACATGAGTCTCCCCTGCAACAAAGAAGAAGGGAGTGACAAAGACGATCATATTTTGAACACTTCGTGTGATAGTGACACAAGTGATATTATACTTGTGATCGTCAGCTATAGAGGCTTACTTTGCGCTTGAAGGCCTCATCTTAATGCGCAGGAAAGTTATGTTAAATTCACGTCATCCACCATGATCTATCACTTAATGGTTTATTGTTGAATAAACAATGTTCTACGACTAATGCCACGCGAAATCCAGCAGACTTTGGAAATCAAGTCAAAATGCAATCCAGTAATAGATCGTTCGGCGCACAATTGGAAAGAATTTGAACAATGGTGTCTCCCATTTGTGACCCCTCCCTCGCGTTTTGATGGATTATGATCCGATCTCCCTTCGTAATAGGTAGGAAACCGAACGATAGTTTCCGTTAAATCGTTAACGTGATTCAACCATTAGCTCATCTGCTCTCGCAGACTGTCTGTCTGTTCGGGCACCACCTACGAAATAATAGAAGAGACGCACCCCAACGTTTCCCCGCCAGGGGACAGCGTGCGTTCTTTTGTCTCAGGCGAGCAGCTAGGATTAGCCCGACCCTCTGTGTGCTCAGTGTAGTCACATTGTCTACACCCACAATGACACATCTGCCGCTGTAGGGGAGGAAATGTAATTATACATCAGGATTATCAATCGATTTTTGATTTGGGGACCCATCCGAGAGACTTTAAAATCATTCTCACGATACAACGGCTCAATGAGAAAAATTCTCGTTCGTACAGCACAAGTAAATGTGCAAATTTTTGGGGAATGCAAACCCATTTTGGTTTATTATTTTCATTAATGAACCTTTGGAATCGACCAAGAAAAAATAATTTTTAACACCCCCTCAAAATTTGATGGTTTACATTTCAAGGTACGTAGAATCCAAAAATCGAATACAAATTTCCGACCGATTTTGATGAAATTTGGTATGTAGGCTCCATTTGGGGTCTAGTTGTGCCCCGAAGCTTTTGGTTGATGTAGGTCACTTCTAAGGGTTCCAAAATCAATTTTGAAATTTTGAAAACGCCCTAACTCAAAAAATTTCGATATAAAGGTATTGTTTTTCCTTTAATTTTAGATTCTATAGAATTTTTAGAATTTTTTGAGACCACCCGGAGCTCTGTAGGACAAACCGTTCGCTCCCTACAAAAATTTAAGGGTTTATATTGAAATATATAAATATAAATCAAAACACGAGTGTGAATCGCAAAAGAGGCCTAATTTCCGTTCAAATTAGAGTTGACCGAAATGCAATCAATGGTTGGTGATTTTGACTTTTTTTTAATTTTTTTTTTTTTGATTTTTTTTTATGTTGGATTTTTGGTGATTTTGTAGACGAGTGATCTATATAGAAAAATAATAAACCATTGTGTAATAATTTGCAGCGTTTTCTGCAATGTTTCAACTACAACAAATTTTTTTTCTTTAACCCTCAAGTAGACGCATCTTTTTGCTTTATTATTTTCAATAATGAGCCTTTGGAATTGACCAAGAAAAAAAATTGTTTACCCCCCCCCCCCCAAAATCTGTTGGTTTACGTTTCAAGGTACGTAGAATCCAAGAATCGAATAAAAATTTGGCCGTCCGTCCGCCCTACGCGGCACTTTTCCCACTTAGCATTGACCGATTTTGATGAAATTTGGTATGTAGGCTCCATTTGGGGTCTAGTTGTTCCCCAAATATTTTGGTTGATGTAGGTCACTTTTAAGGGTTGAAAAATAGATTTTAAAAACGCCCTAACTCAAAAATTTTGATATAAAGGTATTGTTTTCCCATCAATTTAAGATAGTATAGAATTTTTACAATTTTTTGAGACCACGCGGAGCCCTGTAGGAGAAACCGTTCGCTCTGATTGTGCAGGCTTTTCTCATAATTATTTGTTGCCTATCTATAAATTTACATTACAAATCACAGGTTTGCATATCACATTTTCTTTAAAAACGCTGCAAATTATTACACAATGGTTTATTATTTTTTATTTTTCTATATAGATCACTCGTCTGCAAAGCCACCAACCATCCAACATGAAGAAAAACATCGATCGCATTTCGGTCAGCTTTAATTTGAACGGAGATTAGGCCTCTTTTGCGATTCACACTCGTGTTTCTGATTTATCGTACGTCCAACTTCAAATTCTCGTAGTGAGCGAACGGTTTATCCTACAGAGCCCCGCGTGGTCTCAAAAAATTCTAAAAATTCTATAGAATCTCAAATTGAAGGAAAAACAATACCTTTATATCAAAATTTTTTGAGTTTGGGCGTTTTCAAAATTTCAAAATTGATTTTGGAACCCTTAGAAGTGACCTACATCAACCAAAATCTTCGGGGCACAACTAGACCCCAAATGGAGCCTACATACCAAATTTCATCAAAATCGGTCAGTGCTAAGTGGCAAAAGTGCCGCGTACGGCTTACGGCGGACGGCGGACGGACGGCCAAATTTTTATTCGATTTTTGGATTATACGTACCTTGAAACGTAAACCATCAAGTTTTGAGGGGGTGTTAAAATTTTTTCTTTCTTGGTCGATTCCAAAGGTTCATTATTGAAAATAATACATCAAAATAGTAAGTCATACATAGTACATTGGTACTAGAAAACCAATCTGCACCAAAAATTCACAAAAGTAGAAACTAAAGCCAACCTTTATCCATCTAAACCATTTATAAATTGTCAGTAGTTGAAAACTCATCCAAAAGCAATGTTGGTATGCATTTAGCTGTCTAAAATTCAAATAATGCAGTATTGAACATGTCGGTACGTGATACCCCCATAAAATCATATGGGTCTGCACACATCGGTATCTGATACCCCCTCAATTCGACGTTATCTGAACACATCGGTATCACATACCGACAAGATTTTGGGAAAACGTGATTTACTCGGAAATGGAACGTCCAACTGCTGCAGTGGACCCAAAATGTTGAGGAAATAAAAGTTGTGGCCGGAAGTATCCAAGAATAGCAGAAAATGTTGATTTTTCAATGGTGTCTTTTTGGATATCTCAGTGCGTAGCAGAAGGGGTCGGATGGTGTACCTTTTATTGGAATCCTCAAGATGTGAGGGCCACTGCATCTAAATTCCCTTGAGATAATCCAGGAGAGGGGAGGTCTTATTTTGTTGACAATTTTTATTTGTGTTATTTCGTTTATTTATTTGTTTAGAACAAAAAAGCTGCTGGTTCCGTCCAGTCAAAATTGGATAGAACGTATTTTGAGTATCTATTTAAAAAAAACTATAGTCTTCTCCCCCCCCCCCCCCCTTTCTGAAGTACCTATCTCCCACCTGAGGTGACCAAAAATATACCATCCAATTTTCATTAAATTAAGAAAAATCACATACACCTTGATCAAAACACATTTCTATGCCATTTGGTTGGTCAAAATATACCAAAATCTTGAAAAATATACGAAAAAACAATTTTTTGAACAAGTGGGAAATTGAGGGTTAAATAGAAGGTGCTGTGTTTCCCAAATATCACCGTCTGAACGCCTGAGTTGTGAGGTGTTTTAGGCGACTTGGGGCATACCGTCACCTTAGAGTGAATAATGAGATCAACAACGCTGCAAATTATTACGAAATGGTTTATTATTTTTCTATATAGATCACTCGTTTACAGAATCACCAACCATCCAATATGACGAAAAAAAAAAAATCAAAAAATAAAATAAAAATCACCAACAATCGATCGCATGTCGGTCAGCTCTAATTTGAACGGAGATTAGGCCTCTTTTGCGATTCACACTCGTGTTTGGATTTATATATATATATATTTCAATATAAACCCTTAAATTTTCGTAGGGAGCGAACGGTTTGTCCTACAGAGCTCCGCATGGTCTAAAAAAATTCCAAAAATTCTATAGAATCTTAAATTGAAGGAAAAACAATACCTTTATATCGAACTTTTTTGAGTTAGGGCGTTTTCAAAATTTCAAAATTGATTTTGGAACCCTTAGAAGTGACCTACATGAACCAAAAGCTTCGGGAACTAGACCCCAAATGGAGCCTACATACCAAATTTCATCAAAATCGGTCAATGCTAAGTGGGGAAAGTGCCGCGTACGGCGTACGGCGGACGGACGGCCAAATTTTGGTTTATTATTTTCAATAATGAACCTTTGGAATCGACCAAGAAAAAAAAAAATTTTAACACCCCCTCAAAATTTGATGGTTTACTTTTCAAGGTACGTAGATTCCAAAAATCGAATGAAAATTTGGCCGTCCGTCCGCCGTACGCCGTACGCGGCACTTTTGCCACTTAGCATTGACCGATTTTGATGAAATTTGGTATGTAGGCTCCATTTGGGGTCTAGTTGTGCCCCGAAGCTTTTGGTTGATGTAGGTCACTCCTAAGGGTTCCAAAATCAATTTTGAAATTTTGAAAACGCCCTAACTCAAAAAATTTCGATATAAAGGTATTGTTTTTCCTTCAAATTAAGATTCTATAGAATTTTTAGAAGTTTTTGAGACCACGCGGAGCTCTGTAGGACAAACCGTTCGCTCCCTACGAAAATTTAAGGGTTTATATTGAAATATATATATATATAAATCCAAACACGAGTGTGAATCGCAAAAGAGGCATAATCTCCGTTCAAATTAGAGCTGACCAAAATGCAGTCAATGGTTGGTGATTTTGATTTTTTTTTTGGATTTTTTTCGATTTTTTTTTTTTTTTTTTTTTTTTTTCTCTTCATATTGGATGGTTGGTGATTTTGTAGACGAGTGATCTATATAAAAATAATAAACCGTTGTGTAATAATTTGCAGCGTTTTTATTCGATTTTTGGAATCTACGTACCTTGAAACGTAAACCATCAAATTTTGAGGGGTGTTAAAATTTTTTTTTTCTTGGTCGATTCCAAAGGTTCATTATTGAGAATAATAAACCAAAACGTGAAAAATCATCATTTCCTTCAAAATACTAGAATATTATTATCAAATGTTACTTCACTATGTTGGTGGAAGTAGTAACAATATCGAACGTGTGATCCAACTTCGGAGTTCACATGAACGTTGTGTGCTTGTGGTAAAATTTGATTCTCTTTTGAGGAAAAGTCTCTTTTCATCACCGAAATCTTTACTACCTGTTTCTTCTTTGCCGTATAGCTGGAAGTGCTTCAAGATTCTCCTTCTGTACAGCTCCATGGGTGAGAAGACAATGCTGAACCTCCGCTTCCCTAATGTTGTAAGTCAGAAATTCTTGAATTCTTGAGTAATAATTGACATGGTTTAATACATCGAACAATGACACGATCAATTCGGGCCTTTGAACTGCTATGAGGTCGTTCAAGGAAAGTTTCCCATCGAAGTGACCGGCCTGACTCAGCTGAACCGTATCCCAGGTCCACCCCCCCTTCCAATTAGCTTTCGCGGTCGGTTATTTTTTAATTTGAGCTCACCCAAGCAAACTTACGCAAAGGAAAATGACAAGTGTCCACTACGGGCCGTAGAATGTCCACGTCTTCCTTCACAGACTTTTGTGAACCTCGGTGGTGGAGGTAATTGAGAGGTAATTGCGGGAGGTAATTGTCGTGTATTTAATGTTCACTGAGTAATGAAGGGGGCAGCTATTACCCTCTTCCTGCTTCCCAGTCGGTGTGTCAGTTCGGTCGTGTCTGTGTGTGATTTCTGCTCGGTCTCTTCAACGGATCTGTAACGTCTAATTAATCTTGCTCGCGACGTGACAGTCATTTCCTTGCATTCAGAGAGGCATGTGAAATGTTGAGAGCCTTTTTGAACGGTTCAGTAGCATCCGGTTTCGCCTAGATAGTCTAAAATATTGAGTACTACTAGCTGTAATAGTCATTGCTTCATATTGTAACTAATGTGCTTCTACAATTCTAACTCCAATTTTTCAGCTGTTCTAAGTTAATTAAGATAATTATGTTCCAATCATGTATCACCAGCCGCATCCTAGTAGGGTTGGGTATCGTTATGAAAGTATCGATATTTTGTATCGATACTGTATCGTATCCAAGTATCGATATCCCAAGTTTCGTTGGGCATGAGTATCGATATTTTAAAAAATCGAGTATCGATACTTTAGTGTCACAAACTATCAATATTATCCAATATTCTCAACAAAAAAAGAAAATTTTTTAAACAATTTTTATTCATTTTTTATTATTAAGAGTCCAAGCAGAGTGATTTTCTCCATGTTATTAACGTTATTTGTGCAACAAAAGAGTAATGATCCAAAAGCCTCTTCATTTGTTAGCCGTCATGGTGAATTTTCCGCGAGAACTGTATCGGTATTCGATATTTAGAAATATCGGATCTAAAGTATTGATACCTACTAAAATATCAAGTTTTGGTACGAAAGAATCGATATTTTGGAATATCGAGTATCGATACCCATCCCTACATTCTAGGGATGGGCGATAGTCGATAGATCAGCACTATCGATAGGTCGATAATATCGATTAAACACTATCGATACTATCGATAGTGGCTTCCCCTATGTCCGATGGAGAATTTGAAGTTATTGAATTATCTATTACTTGCGATATATTTATAAGAGTAAACAAAGATTTCAAACGAAAAACGAATTTATTTAAAATGTATAAAAAGAATTTCCAGTTTTGCACTGCTCCTTGAGCCACATATTGCCTGAAAGCCGAAAGGGAAAGAGTTAGAACTCTTCAGTTCAGAGTTAGAACTCCCAAAAATATTGAATATCTAATTTCTCGAAATGAGGTACTCACAACATACAATAGGTAATAAATACTGACTCGAGCCTCAACTTCGAGAATACCAGATCAAAGAACTCTTCAGTGAATTGAGGAGTTCTTTCAAATGGAATTCCTGGAATACGTACCACAGTACGAGTAATATCACAGCCCTCCAAATGCTGCGATTTTCAAATACAAAAAAAAAGTAAAAATCTATCAATAGTAACTATTGACGCCCACCCCTACAGCATCCTTCCGCTTCAATCATGCCGTGTTCCCTTTTCTCTACTATAAGCAAAATTATTTTGCTTTCTACAATATTATACTAGCCAAATATGTTTTGAATAATGAGGAATTTCACCATGTCGGAATTTCCTATTTTTGACCCCAAAATCGGATTCAGCACCTCTAAAAACCCCCTAAGGCAAACTTTCAGCCCGAACTTCCTAATTTACGAATAAACAAAACAGTGTAGAAAATACGAATGTTTAAAAAAAACCGGGAAAATGACGTCATGCTGGAATAGTTCATTTATGGCCACTTGAAGCGCTGAGATCGAGAAATCCATAGTCCCCAGATGCAAAATTTCATGAAACAGTAAAGTTCGAAATCGAAAAACTGAAGAAAAAAATGAGGTTTTTGTTTGATAACTTTTCCCTTAGAAAACACGATTTCGTCGTCCCAATGGTCAACACTGGGAGGAGACGGCGATCCGAACAGCCCAATCAGCGAGCGTTCCCGCTGCACGTCTGTTTTCCCGGTTAGTTTTGAAATTAAAAATTTTGATTGTCTCCCAAAAATAACAGGAGACTTATTTTCTGAAATCAGCCCGATTTTCATCTATCCCACACCATTAACTATTCAGGAAAAATGCAAACAGAAATCGGTGAAATTCCTCATTACGAAAAATTGCATGGTTTTGAAATTCAAATAGTTTCAAATTTGGAAGATACCTCAGTTTTCGTTTCCAGCTGAATTTTGTGAACACTAGGTACCTAGATGTTTAAATACTGGATTATTTCCGTGCCCAAGCTATACTCGTATCTCATTATTCATTTACTTACTGTGAATAATACATAAGGGCTAATTAGGTAATTGTTTCTGATAACTTATAAAATCGGGGAGGAAATTGAAAAAATCAACTGTTCACAGCCATTTTTTTTCGTAACCACGAAAAACTTCATCCAACCCAAGTTTTTTTTACGGTCAAGTAACCCAGGTAAACGTTTTGATTGACTCGAAAAATAATCGATCCTACAAGTTTTTTGCACGCAACTTTCCGTACCAGGGCTGCTTGACCTTGTAGTAAACTCCAACTTTGGTGTTAATTTTTTTTTTTTTTTGAACCGGGCCTAAATTAAGGAATTCTTTATTTCTTCGAATGAAGCGTGAAGCTTTTATTTCATCTCAATAAACTCGATTATGAAGCGAAAACTTAGCTGGGAGTTAGTGACAATGGCAAAGCTGGGTTCTTTGCTGGCGAGTGATCTATACTGAAAAATAATGGACCTTGTGTAATAATGTACAGCGTTTTGTTGACAGAATAAAATTCATTTTTCTCAATTGTTAAAAGTTCAATTTTCTCAAAATGACAAAAAGCTAAGTTACCTGTTTTTCCCTGTGCCATTTAAATAATTACGCAATTGTTCAGCAAAAATTGCGTTTTGATTCCTGCTACATTCACCAAGTAGGTTCTCTATTTCATGATGTACCTACTTCTGTATGGGAGAGAACTGATAATCAAGCAAATATCTTATAACTGAACTAGACAAGAGCGTTCCGCTCCTACGGAAGTTATACAGCAATCATGACTGATTACGCCGTTGATCCACAGCAAATCCTTCTATCCATCGACTCAAAACAAAAGGACCATCTTCCTCTGCAATCTTCAATTATAAGCCAGTTTACAAAAGAGGCCACGGGGGTGGTACCTTCTCGTTTTCCATTGTGCAATTGGAACTCCTCCTGAAACTGGTTACACGCCTCATTACATCTAGTGTTGTAGGTTGTAGCCTCTCCTAATACTTAATGCCGACTATTTTACCATGCAATTATGAAAGGAGGTACCTCATTACCTGCTCTCCCATCCTTGTTAATTGTGTTGCCCGTTTAACAACGCGGACCCCTCCCTCCTTTCTCGTAATGGGTCTCTGAATCAAATAAATACCTCGTCCTGGCTCCATTGTTGTGAGTACTGAACATGAGACAATGAGAGCGAAAAGGCATTATCATGCATTAACTCCCTGGAACGTGCTTGATCGCATTTTTCGAGGGGGTGGTGGGCAATTATCATCCCAGAATCTTAGGCGTGAAATCCAAACAATTATGGTAGTATTTAACATTAATCGCACTTACATACCTGGGTAGCATATTTATGAACTTGTGAAGAATCCTGGGGCGACTTTCATGATAAATAGAAGAAAACCTTGCTTATTGTGTTATCGCATTTCTAAAGACACTACTTCTGGTAACAAGCATGAAACCCATGTGTTGGTGGCGATCACCAAGAGCCATATGAAGAGCCTTGAGCTCCAAAGCTTGGCTCCTGCTCAAGTCTTGAAATTCCTTAGCAAGAACGACTCCAAGAGGCTTGTAAGAAAATATCACCTATGAAATTCCTATTCTTCTGGTGCCACGCTCAAAAACCAAGCTTTGGCTGAGGTCTCCATGAAGCACCTGAACTGCCTTCCCCTCACCATCCCAGAACACTGTTCCAAAGCATGACACCTGCTTAAGCCCTGAAATTCCTGAAAAGGGGTGTAGCAAGGAACAAACGACTCCAAGAGGCTTGTAAGAAATTTCCTCTGAAACTCCTGTTGGAGTTGTGCACGAAAATCATTCGTCGACTTCGGTCTCCAAACGCTACCTGAAGTGCCTTCTCCTCAGAATCTCAGAACAATGCCCAAACCTTGACACTCCAGTACAAACACGGATACTCCTCTCCCAAAACAAAAGACAAGTGGAATGTAAAAAACTCGGCCCTTCAGGCCTTGCCAGGGGGCAAGCCCCGGCGATTACTGCTTAGAGCCTTCGGCTAAAATTCAAGAAACATGGAACATGCTTTAGTCGTGCTTTGTTTGTTTCCTGTTCCCTTTTACTAGGAATTTGTTGTCTGTTGTTTTAATTTAGCTCTGTATGGGCCTGCTTTTCAAATTGCTCGTCATTTCATTCACCTCTTGATATATTTTTATTGTTACTGTCATTCACCTATTGATGGTATTGTTATTATTAAGAAATCGAAAACATCTTAATCGTCGAAGAACACATCGCAACTAAAAGCTTAGGTTACGAGACCCTTTGATTACTTCTTGGTAAAAACGATGCCAGCCATGAATGATGAATAAAAATCCGGTAAATCGAAGTTGGTTCTTACCATGCTTAAACCTGTAGGTGACATAACTTTGACAGAAAAATTAAAACATTTTATACTGTTTATTCATTCAACTTCACTTGTAAACATAATTATACGGATTACTTCAAATCAGAAAGGAGTTCTCGAATGTTCTTGGTGTGATACATGTTTGCAAATGAGCTTCCTTACTCGCTCTTCCGTGGAAAAGACGATGACTCACTAGTTTGTAAAGCAGTTTCAATCACAACAGAGGTATTATTATTATTATTGAGAAATAGAAAACATCTAAAGCGTCAAAGAAAACATCACAACTAAAAGCCCGCGTTCTTAACAAAATCTCCTAAGTTTCAAGATCCTTTGATTACATTCTTAAAAACTAAGCCAATCAACAACTATAATGTAATCCACTAATCGATGTTGGTTTTTCACGCGAATGTTGTTTACAGTTCTTTTAAATCAGGGGTGTATCTCAGCTTCGTCCATATTTACAGTTGTTTGAGCAATATATAATTTAACCATAAATTGAGGGCTTTTCAACGAGTGGCGAATGATTTTCGTGGAATGAAAACTAACGGCGATTCATTTCCCTAGAATTTGTAAGTGAAAATCATTACAAAATCCTGCCACGTTTTCGTCACGTTTTTGCCTAGTTAAGTGATGGCTAAAGCATGTTCCATGCTACAAAAAACACCAATGACCTCATCTTCTGGTGCCATGCCCAAAAAGCAGCCTCTTCTTAAAACGATGCTCTGAGCTGGACACTCCTGTCCAATCTATGATATTCCTCTGCCATTTCGAACTAAATTTGAAGTATTTTATGATAAGCAGCCAAAATTCGTATCTTGGTCCACTTGTTCAGCTAATTATCATAAGTTTGGGTGTTTCTATCAATCCCATGATGGATTTTTTCGGTGACCCTCAAACAAATCGACATTTGAGGTCAGGTCGAGGAACTGCTCCTGTTCGACTTCGTAAAAAGGGTCGGAGTGATCGAAATCGGTGGTCAGGACTGCCCTTCGAGCCGTTAATGAGGGCGAGCACTCATTAAAGACCGTTTCAGTTTTAAGGGTTTCCTTCGAGATGAGAGGTCTCCTCACTTGAGAACCGTCTTGACCTCATTAAACCCGTTTTAATTGGGAGATGAAGGAGCGCCGATAGGTAAGCAACGCCTTCGGAGGTGAATTGGCGAGGTGTGTGGTAACCCGGCTTGACACCTTCGTTCTGCACAGATCCGCATCTTAATCCTGATTTATTAGTTATTCGCTGGATAGTTCAGGTGAACCTCGTAGTTTATTCATCAATTTGACGATCCAGGATAGATCCGAACAGGTTAGATTATTCCTTGTACTTATAAAGAAAGATTGAGTACTTCATTTCAATTCCAATATGCATAAAGTCTTAAACGATTTCATTTCAACTTGGCAATTCCCATAAAACATTGTTATGCCTACATCTCATCCCAACATTTCAAGGTTTATTCAAGAGAAAACGCAGACGAGAAGACCGCTCCAAGAGCGACCTTGATGTTTTTTCGGAGGCAAGATCTGGACCCCCTGGATTTATTCGACATAGGAAGAGCAACCCAGACGGACCTCCCTCATCCGCTGAAGTCCTTAGAAAACCGAATCCCCGGGAGATTGAAGAGTCACCCTGGGAAATGGCCACCACCAGGTACCCTGGAGCTTACTGGAATACGGACGAAAGGATCTACAGATCAGTTTTCCTTCATTTGATCAACCTTCAATCCAGGGGCGGCTAAAGATAGGAGCATAGGCGCTTGTGCACTCCTAGCCAATACTTAATTAAAATTTTTAAAATGCAAAGTTCGTTCCTCTTGGTTTGAAGAGTAACTTGGCTAGTGACAGAAAACACGATCAAAGGTACTGTGCTAGTTGAATCTACGCGCGAAAACAGTGGCGGGGAGCTCCCTCTTTTCTGACCAATCAGTGGCGGTAGGAGCAAATCCTTTTCTATGCTCCGTTTTTGGGGAGGGTGACGTGTTTCGAGGGAGGTGGGCACGTGAGATTGACCAACCAGAGAACTTCTAGATGAACATTTTCTTCTTTTTTGGCAAGATGGACCCACCTCCTTTATCGACCGGTGGTAATGTCTGTAGATCCCTGCCGAAAAAAGGCAATCAAATCTGTTTGAGGCATCAATAAGAAAGGCATTCAGTCTGAAGTTCTCGTAGGTAAACAACAATAATTTATTTTATTTACGAACGGATTAGGAACACAGCAAACGATACCTACATCACACAGCCAATTGATAACAACAATTGATACAACCTAGGTTTTTGAGCTCCAGAAGGTTCATCTTATCATCCCTAGGCAGCGCTCACGCCGTTCCACCACTTTCTTTCCCTAGATGCTCCTCCTGCTCCAGGCTCTCTGGTTTCCCGGTTTCCTTGTCAAGTAATTAGTAAACAAACAAAACTTATAAGGGATTTCCATTATTCGTTTTCGGTCTACCGTTTTGTTCAAAGTATTGTGATTATTTAGGATTGTTGTAGGTACCACAAATAATTCGGTGCAACTATTTGTGTTTGTCGGTCGAGGGAAAGTGCAACATTTGAGAAACTGACCGCCCCTTGTTATTTTTTACCTGGACTCCAGCAGTCTTTAAAATTTAAAAATCGTGCAGATTTGTACTGTAAGTCTAACGTCGAATATTATCAGAAGGTAGGTTGGCTTTGTGGGTGTGAAGTGACTAATAAATTATTTTGCTTTGCTTGCCTACTTTGTTCTACTAACCGTAATTAGGCTTGGGTTGAAGATGGCATAAGTGATCTGGCCTATTTAGCAAAAAAAAATTGAAAAACGCATCGGCTGTCTCCCATAAGAACGCTCTGGTAGATTTCAAAAGATTTCGTCAAAATATAATGCAACAACTCGACAGTGCATATCGTCTTAATGTTATGCAAATAAAAGTTATTAGTTTTCTGTGGATGGGTATACTTTGTCCTCAATGAAATCTTTGGACCAGGAAATCTGAATTGATTGATAAATGGCGGTGAGTTGTAACTCCATCGACTTCAAGTAAGTGGACATATTTGTCAACTAGAAATGTTTGCTACGGTTGGAGTTTGTGATGTTGTTTGTGATGTTTCAACCACAAACGTCTGCCAAATTACCTGGGCAGTAAGTATAGCTTCCTCACTTTGACTGTCATGAACATTTATATTAAGTTTTCGTAACAATGATTTAATACGCGGAACCGCAGCAAACCGTTTTTTTGTACCGTTTTTTTTATTGCGGTTTACCTACTGACAATATTCCTAATTATTGGTTATGAAACTGTCGCGTCTATGTTTTCTAAAATAAAGACCGAGTTTTTTAAGCATGGAACATGCTTTAGCCATTACGTAACTGGACAAAAACGTGACGAAAACGTGGAACAAAATTAGCGCGGGATTTTGTAATGATTTTCACTTACAACGGACCCGTTTCTAGGGAAATGTATCGCCGTTTGTTTTCATCCCACGAAAACCGTTCGCCACTCGTTGAAAAGCCCCCAATTTATGCGTAAATTATATATTTCCAAAACAGCTGTAAATAGGGACAAAGCTGAGATATACCTCAGATTTAATAAAACTGTAAACAGCATTCGCAGTAAACACCAACGATTTTCATCTATCACCAACGATCTAACATCGATTTGATTATATTGATGTTGTTGGTTGGCTTGGTTTTTACGAATGTGAAAAAAGGATCTTGAAACCTAGGCGAGATTTTGTTATGAACGCGGGCTTTTAGTTGTGATGTGTTCTTCGACACTTCAGATGTTTAAGAAGCTCATTAGCAAACTTCTATTACGCCATTAAGAGCTAAATTAAAACAACAGACAACAAATTCCCAGTAAAAGGAAACAGGAAACAAACGAAACACGGCTAAAGCATGTTCCATATTTCTTGAATTTTAGCCGAAGGCTCTAAGCAGTAGAGGGCCGTAACCCCCTGGCGAGGCCCGAAGGGCCGAGTTTTTCATACTGGTTGAATCGTGATAAAAAGTAGATTATATTTCGAGGTCTCAAATCAGCGACTTCAAATTTCAGCGAAATCGTGTTTTCCATTGATTTGTGATAAATATCACGGTTATTGATTCGACTACAGTGCAGGGATAACCGGCACAGACCTCGAACTTTTCTTCAAAAACCGGGCAATGATATCATACAATAATTTTTATTGTCAAAACTTTTCACATACAAATCGTATATCAAATTTGTTGGCTTTGTTCATCGAATACAAAGCTTCCTCATCTGCAGCCATGAGGGATTATTTATCATTCTTTCAATCAAGATTTCTTCCCGATTTTCTTTATACAATTCTTTTCAATAGGGTGTGCGCCTGGGTAGGAAAAACTGTTTATTGTTATTTTTAATCTAAGGTAGACCTCATTCTGAGAATTTTGGTACCAACCGCGACCTTCTAGCGTGTGTAAATCTTTTCCTATGAATTTTTAAAGTTTCGACCGTTTATGACGTCACAGGGGGCGGGGGGTCCCGCCCAGGCGAGAGGGGCGCATGACATCATAAAAGGGCGAAACTTTGAAAAATCATAGAAACAGATCTACTCACGCTAGAAGGTCGCGGTTGTTGCCAAAATTCTCAGGATGTAGTCTACTTTCGATTCAAAATCTAAAAAAAAAAAAAAAATCAAGGCGCACCCCCCATTCTTACGAAATAATTATTTTATTCCGTGAATAATTTTATTCTATGAAATAAAAAATCATTTTATTCTATAATTTTATTCTTTTACTCTCCATTGCCCTCTCCGCTTGAGAGACATTTGTGGCGTTAGGAACATTGTCTAATAACCTTCTCTTCCAAAGAAAAATAATTCTGGTAATGTACAGCGGTTTATTATTTTTCTGTATAGATCACTGTCTGCTAAAAACACGTCTTTTCCACTAATACAAATGGTAAAAAATTGCATTTCATCTGCTGAAATTTGGCCAGTTCCGTGAGTAAATTCCGCATTTTAGAACTAGAACCTTCTAATGATGATCGATAGGTTCGCGGCGAGCCACTTGTACTCGTATTTCTGATAAAGGGTTCTTATGGAGCTTGGTCTGGTCATATTAGTTTCACATAGGTTACTAAAACGTCTGCAAGTGGGTGTGGCACATAGCTTCCTCGTATCCATAACCTGATTATATATATAGAAAATCCGATTCATAGTAGTTAATCTCAAAATATTAATCTCCAAGTACCTTCCACTACCCTCTTAGGGGACTCTACATTGTTAAGAAATGTAGAAATTATGGCTGTTACAAGGATTTCACGTTTGTGCATGCGCACAAAATACATTCAATTTCGGGGCCATGATTTTCATAGGAAACCTTCTCCACCCCAACTCGCATAATTCCTGAAAATGTCATCGATATCAGAAGGGAAGTAGAGAAGTTATGGCTGTAACAATTAAATAATGTTTGCGCATGCACAATGACTGCTATCAGTCCGGGGGTGATGATTTTCATAGGGGACCATCTACACACCAGCCAGCACAATCCCTGGAAATTTCATCGAAATCGAATGAGAATTGTAGAAGTTATGTGTGGGAAGGATTTCACGTTTGCGCATGCGCAATGGCTACTATCAGTCCGGGGGTGATGCTTTTCATAGGGGACCATCTACACGCCAGCCCGCACAATCACTGGAAATTTTATCGAAATCGGATGAGAATTGTAGAAGTTATGTGTGGGAAGGATTTCACGTTTGCGCATGCGCAATGGCTATTATCAGTCCGGGGGTGATGATTTTCATAGAGGACCATCTACACGCCAACCCGCATAATCCCTGAAAATTTCATCGAAATCGGAAGTGAGTTGTAGAAGTTATGACTGTGGCAAGGATTTCTTGACAGACAGACACGGAATCAAAATTGTTCGGGAAGGTCTAAAACGTAAAACGCGAGTGGAAATTTTGATTTTGGAGAACTTTTTTCTCAACCTTGAAAATTGAAAACAAAGCTTCCGCTACTTGGTAGACTCGGAAGCTATCTTAAATTGATGAAAATAAACATGATAAATGATAAATAAACATTCATTTGCGATTTATTCCAGTGTTTCTGATTTATTGTTCGTCGAGGGCATCTTGAAGCTTTCAACTCTTACATTTCATCCCTGAATGTAAAGAAATCTTAGGGGCACAACTAGACTCCAAATGGAGCCCATTTGTCTAATTTCATCAAAAAACAAAAGGACGTTTCCCTACCGAGAGACTACCTGAAAAACGCTTGCATACGAGTCTGCAACACATTGAAACATTTTCATGCCCCCCCCCCCCCTCCCCTCCCGAGACATCTGGGAGCTCGATTTTCGACTCAGCTGATCTGGGAGCTCGATTTTCGACTCAGCTGATCTGGGAGCTCGAATTTCGACTCAGCTGATCTGGGAGCTCGATTTTTCGACTCAGCTGATCTGGGAGCTCAATTTTCGACTCAGTTGATCTGGGAGCTCGATTTTCGACTCAGCTGATCTGGGAGCTCGAGTTTCGACTCAGTTGATCTGGGAGCTCAATTTTCGACTCAGCTGATCTGGGAGCTCGATTTTCGACTCAGCTGATCTGGGAGCTCGATTTTCGGCTCAGCTGATCTGGGAGCTCAATTTTCGACTCAGCTGATCTGGGAGCTCGATTTTCGGCTCAGCTGATCTGGGAGCTCAATTTTCGACTCAGCTGATCTGGGAGCTCAATTTTCGACTCAGCTGATCTGGGAGCTCGATTTTCGGCTCAGCTGATCTGGGAGCTCAATTTTCGACTCAGCTGATCTGGGAGCTCAATTTTCGACTCAGCTGATCTGGGAGCTCGATTTTTGGCTCAGCTGATCTGGGAGCTCGATTTTTGGCTCAGCTGATCTGGGAGCTCAATTTTCGACTCAGCTGATCAGGTAATATCAAACTGTAAAGTACCTACCTAACTGTAAAGTACCTACCTGTAAAGTACCTAACAACTTCACTTCTGATGGTCATAATCATCATTGTGGCGACTTGGGACAAATTTCGTCGCATCAAATTTCGTTGCAACAAATTTCTACCTAACAACTTCACTTCTGATGGTCATAATCATCATTGTGGCGACTTGGGACAAATATCGTTGCAACAAATATCGTTGCGACAAATATCGTTGCAACAAATATCGTTGCAACAAATATCGTTGCAACAAATATCGTTGCATCAAATTTCGTGACGATTTTTTTTTTATGTGCCATATGAAAGACATGAAAATGTCAAAAACCGAAACGGTTAAGAAAAATATTAGGTACATTCCATCTCAAATCATTGATTGTATTAAGTTCTGTGGCGTTTTCGAGCTAGCCATGCTTGGACATGATGTGAGGGAAGATTCTTCGAATCTCGGAGTCTTCAAGGGGCTCGTTAATGTTTCTTCCGAGTTGGACGATGTTTTGAATCGTCACGGGCAAATCTACATTTCAGCTATTACAATTGGATGGATGCATTTCGTGGGTTAAGACCTTTGATGATTGAGTATTTCAGAATTTCTGTTAACATTTTTCGTGTCTTGTACGTATTTAGTACCGTTTGCAATTTTAAGATGAAAAAGTTACCAAGATTCATCCCATTTGCATATCGTTGAAATTTCTGTTTGGAGGAGAAAAGCACCTATTCTGTCCCTTCTCCTTAGCTTCTCCTGATCTGTGTGCACCCCCCTGAGTTTCGGGGCAGGAGCCGCCACTGCTTCAATCGTCAGTAGAATCAGCGTCAGTAATATTTCCGGTCTTCGATCGCGCAGTTTCTAAACTAGTTTTTGGAGAGCCAAGGTAGGGTGGATAATTTTGCAAACAAATTCGTTCTTATGAATTGTATAGGGGGGGGGGGGGGTTTAATTATCAAAAAAACAATAGGTTTTTAAACGGGAAAACAAATTAATTTGGAAATTGGCTCTGACTTAATACATAGGAAAAATTCCGACCTTCGCCGCGACGAGTCGGGGGCTTCTCGTGCTGAGAAAATGCGGAGAACTTCGAAGAAACTTCGTGAATGATAAGTCCGAGCCAATATAAGTGGTTTTAAAGGGGTGAGACTGCACTGGTATGGCGAATAAGGGCTTTAACGAACTCAAAAAGAATGAAAGCCAAGATTTTTGCGAGAGGACAAACGACTAGCACGACTTCATTAGCTATACTGCCTAACAAACGGTACGGTGCTAGCATGTCCTGACTAGATTCCTGCTCCATCTATCGGTTGTCGGGCGAATTATTATTGGGGAATACACTGGATAAGAAAAATTTCCTCCAAATTGTGTTCATAAAATGCATAAATCAGTATTTTAATTTCAATGATTCCTAAGGCTCCCATCTAGATCAATCAAGCCAGTATTGATGTGGATTCAGTGAAGCTACGGATTTTCGAATGCGCAAAAACCCGCTTACACACTGTAAAATCTCAATTGAATATATTACTTAGTCTCAAGTAATAACACGGTCACATCGTCACAAAGTTCAAAAAACCCCTAAGGCCCGCAGACCTTGCATTCGCGGCTCTCGCATACTGATCGGTATCAAACGCTCTGCTCAAGTCGACTAAAACGGAGAATCGGAGAAAAAGGCTCCCACCGGCGCTTAAAGACTCCGGTTTAATTGCTGGTAATCACTTTCATCCATCAACATCCACCACGCTATCTCTTCGTCCCATTTGTTGATATATTCTTTATTTTCATTTCTCCTCTTAAGGCAGATACCTGTACCGGACCCGTTTAATTGGTCCGAGGCATATCCAGGACCTTGCTACCTAGGCATCCTTTGAAAACCACCGATTAAGCTCCCAGCAATTAATGGTATTCCGCTTTCCTGTTTGCGTCTTTTTATTTGTTACGTTAAAGGTTCCCGGACAAATATTCTCACACCAAAGATTCCTAAGATGAAGTGATACGGTGAGCGTTTTATTAATGCACTCGGCTGGAGGGTAAGTAATCGGGAGACATCCATGATAAAAATTCCTCAAGGTTTTGCGGACTGAATAAACTATGCATGGAGAATGAAGTCGGCACTTCCAAGTGCATCAGTTCAGCCATCAATTTCAACTTCAAGAACTCTCTTGGGGAACCCAAAATAAAACTTCATAATTTTTTTGTTTTCTGACAATATCAAATTTATTTGACTAGGTAGTAAAGTAAACAATCATTTCAGGTTGGATTTTTGACTGCCATTCCTGGCGTCGTGGACGTCCTCAGCTGTCTTCCAAAGGGAAGATCACCACCCAGGGTTGGGACGAGGGGGCCGATGAGCCCATGACGTACAAAAACACTCCTCGGCGGCGAGACTCAAACATATGACCTCCTGCAGTAGCCGGTCTGAAAATCGCCAAAGGACGTGTGCCGCTGCTATCACGGTCACATCGCTACCCACTTGACTAGTTATTGCTTAATCCCGTAAATCCTTCAAGTACAAGTGAAACTGTTTTTTTTCTCTCTCTCTCTTTTTTTCTCGCCAAGAACACAAAAAATGCATCTTTCAAGTTTATTGTAATAAATGCAGTTTATGATGAGAAGGGGCCAATTGCAAAAAATTGCTTCTTATTTTTTGATTCCTCTCTACCAAAGCTTTACAGCTGGGCGACAAAAAATTGGGTCCCTTGGATGAAAATGTTCTACACGCATTCCGTGTAGAAAAAAATGTTATGTGAATTTCTGTAGTTTCTCGCGTATTTTTTTGCTACCTCGCTGATAGTCTCAATTTTGAGGACCTTGTGGAGGTCATCATAACGTCTCAAATAAAATTGACTGCCCCATACTCCTAGCTAGTTTGAGCCTGAATGTCCCCAACATGCCACCAGACTGTCGCAGCCGTTTTACCTTTTTCCGTCAGCCACCAACTACTTACGGAATAATCCACTGAGAAGAATACAGGAGGAGTCCAACCGCCGGATGTTAGGACTTTTTTACATGCTCTACTACATCAGTGAAATACGTCATTCGCCAGAACTTGAATTAGCATAATTATATACTTATTAATACTGTTTGCGTGTAAGTCATGTGGACCACGTTGTCAGTTCTTTTCGCCAAGGGTTTTTTATTTTCTTTGTCTTTCTTTTGTATTTGTTTCTTGTCTTTCTGGAAAATTCTCAGTGAACTATAATTATTTGGTTAGATATTGGATAATAATGAAGTACCTACATCATGTTATTATGTTACAATTGGGCTTGTCCCGTATCAATTAAAATAAATAAATAAATAAATAACGAATGTACTACGGAGCATTAACAATACTCCTCAGTCCGTCTTATTTTGGAACGTTGGGATAATTTGTATGTTACTTTTGGCTGTACATCCCCATAGCTGTATACCATAGGTCCGAATTGGCATAAGCACTGTTATAACACTGCACTTATTGCACTGTATAACAGCACTTTGTTGTGTAAGCTTAGTACAATAAGAGGCTTCACGCACACACAAACCCAGAAGCCTTCTGGTAACACTCAAGAAATCCGACGTCTGAAGAGGACCAAGCCACTGGACCTTGGATGCTGAAGTGCAACTTTTATGTAGTGAAAGTCTAATACTCAAATGAAAAATGCATAATATATTTGAAGTAAATATTATATAACTATCTAGATAGTTACCCCATATAAAATACCTCAAATGAAACTAGTTGATATATGTTGACATAAATGCTCTAAAAAAGTTAATTTTTGCAGGTGATCAATTCATTGTTGAATTTTGATGAGATTTTCAGGACTTCAAACCTCAGACACCCTGTAATGATTTCTTTGAATTCAAACCGTTTGCTGTGAATTTGCACAAATTTGAAGTGGAGTTGGTGTGGAGGTTACATCAGCAGTCATCACAATCATCGGAAAACATGCAGATAATCGTGCACTATATTCGGAAAATATCAAAATTTTTACGATCATGTCTTATTTTGAGGAATTTTGTTATTTCCGTGTTATTTTATGTTATTTTTCATGCACTACCCATCCAACTTGTTTTTTCAGCAAATTTGAAGGGAGTTTGCCGTTACAAGTGTTGGACGATCGACCCCCTCGCGAACCGTCCTCATGTACACCCGATGGTCATTCGACTCCCCTTCCCCGATATGATCCGTTTCGAGGAATAAAAACGCTGCAAATTGTTACACAAAGGTTTATTATTTTTCTATATAGATCACTCGTCTGCAAAGAAAACGGCTCTGCCATTGTTACCACCAACCAACTTAAAGAAAAACATCGATCGAATTTCGGTCAGCTAACATTTGAACGAAGATTAGGCCTCTTTTGCGATTCACACTCGTGTTTCTGATTTTTCCTAAGTCCAACCCTTAAATTCTCGTAGGGAGTGAACGGTTTGTCCTACAGGGCTCCCATCATCTAGGGAATTTAAAAAATGAAAAAAGAAGTACCTTTCAGTAAGTTTTTGGACTAGGGAGTTATGAAAATGTTCTTCCCAATTTTTCACCCCTTAGAAGTGAGTGAATAATCAAAAACTTCGGGGCACAATTAGACCCCAAATGGAGCCGATATACCAAAATTCATGAAAATCGGTCCATGGGGACAAAAATTTTTATTGGATTATTGAATTCTACGTATTACCTTAATGACATCAAATTATGAGAAGGAAGGGGTATCACTTTTTTTTCTTGCTCGATTCCAAAGGTTCTAATATTGAACATAATAAACCAAATGCGATCAGGTAGGTAAGTATCTCAAAATCTATTGCCACGTCTCCAGATGATTCAGTAAGCTTGAATTAGGTCTTGACTAACTTGAGATGGAAGGAAATGAATCATTTTTGAATATTCTAAAACAAATTTCAATGAGAATTTTCAAAATTTTCTTCCTAAAACATTTGAGATCTTCTTATAGCTTCGTTTTTTATGAAATTCTCTGAAAGTGGACAAGTAATTTTCAACTCAGAAGATTCATACTTTTATTTAAAACATTTACATCATCAGGATGATTACCTCTGATAAATTATACATCAAATTAACTTGTTATGATTAATTTAACATAAAGAGAGGGTTTGTGAAGTGATGGGACAATTGAAAAGAATATCGATACCGATTTTGAATAAAATCAAAAGTCCGAAGATCGTTACTGGAGTCCATTCAACGGTCTCGTGAAATTCGTGATTATTCCGGGTCACATTTGCGTCACTTGCTCCGCTGTCAATTTCGAGAGAATCCTGTTCCCCACGTCTTTGTAAGCCGTTCCGAAAGCCTTGGAAATCGCGGGTTTCAATTCTCCAAAGATTTCCGGCCAGTTTTCGTTCAGGAAAATGTTCATTTGCTTACCTGTAAAAAAAATCACATTCATGTTTGAGTAAAGCACTTCATGGATTCCAACTTGATGAGGATAACCCCAAGTTTAAAAACATGCCATTGAAGAGGCTAATCAGTTTATTTATCAGTTACGAAAATTAATAATTGTTAGAATATTCGACGGTCAATGAATCAGTCCATTTGGGAGGCATCGATTGTTAATCGAGGATAGAACCTGGTTACCTTCGATGAAGGAAGCTCTCAGAGCGGTGGGTTCAATTGCAATTATTTTATAAATTTTCGCTTCATCGTCGTATAGGTGGTAGCAATAATTGCAGATTATGTTAGGCATATCAAATATGAAAGCATAAAGAAACCGTCCCGATACAGACAGAGTGGGAAACACGCTTCGATCGCTTGCTCATGCAGGACCTTATGAGAGAGCAGGCACAAGTAAAACCCGAAATCATGTTAGAGAGAATT